>CM024753.1:123515648-124115648 GCA_014218235.1 Colocasia esculenta | reverse complement strand
TGAGTTTTATTCATCCATGCATATCTTGATCATCGTGCTTACCTAGTTCTAAATTTCTAATCACTTATATCGTTGCCCGCACATTGAGATATAAATCCTACTAGGCTAGTTTGCTCATTCCCTACTTTTAGCCCTCTAGGTGACTATGAAGTGCCCGAGGAGGAACCTGTCGAGGATGGGAATGCGTCCAAGCGATGAGCGTTCCAACACACGAGTTCATCTCTAGTTAGAATGAGAGTTAGATTGATGTAGTAGGAAGTGAGATTTTATGTATTTTCCTTTTATTGAGTCTTAGTCTTGTTACTCAACATTTAAGAGTTGTATTAGTTTCATTTTGAAACAATGAGATGAGTTTGGAATACAAGTTTAATTGAGTTCATTATTTGGGCCCTATTATGATGTTGTGTTTAGTGCTTGCTAGCTAGAGGCTTATTTGTCAACTGCTCACGTCTCGGAATATCGACTTAAATTATCTCAATATTATCTGCTGCGTAATTCTCAGGACGTGACATTACGCCATAATGCCACAAATGGCTCCCTTTTTGCCTCATGAGAGTATTTTTTCCCCAATTTTTAGGGTCTCCCCCAATCGTTCCCTATTTCCTGGTGTTTCCCCCATATTTCCTAGTTTGCAAGAGGTTTGGGCAGAACTGTTAAATCATGACGGACATAGTGGTCGCATTTCAAATCGGCTAATGAAGAACAAACTAAATGCATCGTGTAAAACCGTCGCGTTTCACTTTGATTGCCATATATGCGACGGGTTATATGGTCGCATTTCACTTCAACTGGCGGTCTGGCAACCGATCAAACATCGATTGCTCTTAAACGCGTCGGGTACCCCCATCGTGATTATACATCGATTGCTGAAGGCTGAACCGATCAAACATTGATTGCTCTTAAATGCGTCGGGTTTCCCCGTCGCGATTCTACATCGATTGCTGGAGCAAACATCGATTGTGCCACATTGATTGATGACTAAAATAGCATTCTTAAATGCACCAAACATAAGCATCGCGATTTTGAGCTTCCATATTTTTGAGAAATTTCCTTATTTTATTTATAGGAAATACTTATTGCCTTTTATGAAATACGTCAGGTACCCCCGTCGCTATTCTAGTTTCCATATTTAACATTTGGAAAGTTTCCATAAACAAAAATAAAAAATTCATATACGTGTCGTATCGTCCCATCGCGATTAAGGATCAGAATCCGACCATAATTGAAGTTTCTTTAATCCAACCGTTTGTCCCATCGTGATTCAATGTTAAAGGTGACCACTGTGTCCGTCGCTATTTTCATTCCTATTCCACCTCAAATTTTGAACATGTCTCCTATATATAGTTCATGTCTCGTCTCCCCAAGGTTGGAGCCCCCAGAGAGTCATCACATCCAGTGAATTTGAGAGAGAGATTTCTAAGGCAGAGTCTTGCTGGATTGCCGTCTCTTCAACGCCTCTCAACTCCGCACTGAATCAGTAGAAGGAGTAGCCATCACTCCATCCTCTTCCTCCCTTCAACAACTCTCATCATCAACCAACAGCTACCTACGCTATTCACATAAAGGGGAAGCATCTCCTTCTTGTTTATTCCTCATCATCTCCTCCTCCATTCAAGCCCAATGTGGCTGCTATCAGTCTTTCTTTTATTATCTTTTAAATCGACACATACACACATACTATTTGCATGCATTCCCACACACACCTAATTTCCTAGGGGTTTAAAAGCCACCAAGAAGGTGTGTTCTTCTCCATGCTCTTTATGTTATTTCATTATTTTGAGAATTGCATACTACATGTTCTTGGCTAATCCTCTTTTATTATATATTTTGTGCAAGGGTAATCAACTGAAAGAGCCTTCTACCATGGTCGGCCGTGCTTTGTAGAAGAAGAAAGAACCCACATCTCTTCCATGCAATCTCCCCGCTCATAAAGGTATTTCTCGCGATCACACCTTAGTTGCACTTGCTGCGTTTCTTTATTTATACTCCTTCAATACCCACGTGTGTTGGAAATCATGAATACATCTAAGGAGTTGTGCTCCACCTTTCCCTTCATATTTTCTTCATATTTTCCTTATAGTAGTTCGAAAGAACGAAAAAAAGAGACATCTACAAACCCCTCTCCTTCAAAATGGTAAGAAATTTCATTAAGGGGAGAATGTCAATGGTAAGATCTTTTCTTTTTTGTTATTGACAAAAAGGGGGAGAGTATTTTATCCATGAATTTTCTGTTTAACGCTTGACTTTATGTTTATGTCAGAAAAATCTCATGAGTTTTGTCATTACCAAAAAAGGGGAGATTGTTGAACCACTCCTATATTTTATCCCTTTATTTTGGTAATAATAAAACCTCATGATTATCATAAATATCATGAATATATTTATTACCAATTTTCAAGATTATTTTTATAAGAAATATCATGATTTTCATCGCTTTAAAATGATTCCAGTTGAAGTGGCAGTCGAAGTCCCACTTTGCATTTATCTGAAGTCTTATACGAAGTTCCACTTCGACTGACAATATTGTATCTTAACCAGTCGAAGTTTCACATCAATGTTGTTTAACTTGAACATTGATTGCCTTTGAACCTATTAATTATTGACCATTTTTTCGTCGTCAGTCAAAGTTGCACTTCGACTCCCGACCAGTAGAAGTTCATATCGATTGTTGACCATTTCCCTATCGATTGTCACTTAAGTCATCAGTCGAAGTGTCTATCGATTGTTGACTATTTGCACATTGATTACTGTTAAATTTAAACATTGATTGCCGTTTAAATTAAACATTGATTGTCCTTATTCATCAATTTTCTTTAGACATCGATTGCCTTAAACATCGATTATCTTTAAACATCGATTTCCCTAAACATCAATTGCCTTTAGACATCGATTCTCTTTATTTATCAATTGCCTTAAACATTGATTATCTTTAGACATCGATTGTCTTAAGAACATCGATTGCTCTTCATTATCATATCGATTGCTGACCACTTCTATATCGATTGTCTTGGTCATATCGATTGTTTTATCAATTGTCGTTTATTTCATATCGATTGTTGTTATAATATAACGATTGATGAACAAATAACATATATCATATAGATTATCGTTCATTTCATTTCAATTAGTGATATAATATTTCGATGAATGTTGTTTATATACCAATTGATGCTTACTTGATTTCAAACATATGTGGAGCCAAAAGAAAATTCAAATAGTTTTCAAATCCTTAAGATATTCATGTTGCGTGCTTTCTATTTTATCATGGTTATTAGGTTGCATGGTGTGCCGAAGTCGATCATTTCGGATCGAGATACGAGATTTACTTCGAGGCTGTGGAAGGGGCTTTAGGAGGCTTTGGGTTCTGAATTGAAGCTTAGTTTGGTGTTCCATCCTCAGACAGATGGACAGTCCGAGAGGACTATCCATACACTCGAGGATATGTTGAGAGCATGTGTGATGGATTGGAAGGATGATTGGGAGAGTCATTTACCTCTTGTGGAGTTCGCATATAACAACAATTTTCATACAAGTATTGGTATGGCTCCATTTGAGGCATTGTATGGTCGGCCTTGTAGATCTCCTTTATGTTGGGAGGAGACTGGTGATAGGCAGTTGATTGGTCTGGAGTTAGTGCAGGAGACTTTGGATAAGATCCAGCTTATCAGGAAGAGGCTTGTTGCGGTGCAGGATAGGTAGATGAGTTATGCCGACAATAGAAGGAAGGATTTAGAGTTCGAATTTGGCGAGCATGTTTTTCTAAATATTTCGCCTACTCTAGGTGTTGTCAGATTTGGCAGGCATAGTAAGTTAAGTCCTAGATTCATTGGCCCGTATGAGATTCTCAGACGTTTGGGCAGCGTGGCATATGAGCTAGCATTACCACCAGCGTTAGCTAGTGTTCATCCCGTTTTCCACGTATCCATGCTCAGGAGATATGTCCAAGATCCATCTCATGTTGTTAGTCATGAGCTAGTGGAGATCCATCCAGATCTGTTGCATGTTGAGCAACCAATAGTTATTCTTGACCGGAAGGTTCAGCATCTCCGAAACAAGAGCATTGCATCCGTGAAGGTGCTATGGCGGAACTTCTCGAGAGAGGAGGCTACTTGGGAGCTTGAGGATGCTATGATGAAGTATCCCCAATTATTTGAGTAGTATCATTCTAACTTCGAGGGTGAAGTTTTCTTTAAGGGGGAGAGGGTGTAAGGCCCTCGAATTTTGCCCTTTTATTTACTTGTTTGGTCGTGTGATGTTTAGTTGTCGTGTGTATATATGTATATGCATACATGTATATGTAATTATTCTGTACATATTGTATTATTATATGAGTTTACTATGTACATATTTTTGTATTTGCATAGTATATATAATATTTAAGTTGTACATTACAATTGCATGTATGTATATAGTGTGTGTGTGTATATATATATAATTCTGGATATTCTTGTGTTCTGGCCGAAGGGCCAATTGACGTCAACATGTATGGACATTTAGAGGTGAGTCGACGTCCAGATCGATGGATGCCAGTAGACGGCCAATAATGTGGACGTCTATTTCCCCAAAATTGTGTGGTTTCAGATCCGGAAACGGCCGCAATTTCTTCGGTTCTTGTTTTGGAAACTATCTTCCAATGGTAGGAAATCCTATCTACGCATACCCCAAACCCCTTGGCTCTATAAAAACACCCATTTAGGGCGAAATAGGTTCTTTTGGCTCTTGTCAAAAATCCTAGAGAACTCTGTGCAAAACCTGTACTTTGGGGGCTCTGATCCGATGACTTGGTGCATCTTTCGGCGATCTATATCGACTGGAAGGAACGTTGATCATAGAGGAAGGCTTCCCCGACTCCGGTGTGCAGCCAACATCATCACAGAACAGGATCTGGAAGGATTTAGAGCGTCTTCTTGGATTGACCGAGGAGAGCTTTTTCGGAAAATAATTTTATCTAGAAAATTTTTAAGAGGCAAGTAACCCTTGGACATCGTCCATACCCTTGTCTAGTAGGTCCCAGATATTTTTACAGAATTTATCTCGTGTCTTGGAACCCCCATTCACCTTTGTTTTGTGCGTTCTGTCTGTAGTTCTACAGATAGGAACTTAACGGCAACATTTGCTGCCGTTAAGATCCTGAGTTGGCGGCAACCTATGGTGTCGTTAACCCCGGTTGGCGGCAACATGCGTGACGCCAAGTTTGTCTGGGTTTTACAGAACCCTAGTTTCACATCTGTTTAATCATATTCGGACTTGTGGTTGTCTGTGTTTACTGTAGAAATTATGTTGAGTTCAGTACAGGCAGTAGGTCATATCATGAGGAGGTACTGAATTTCTGTGATTTGTGTTATTTATTAAAATTTCTGTAATTGAATTGTAAGTTGAAAATGACCATGTTTAATCTTGTATAAATAGATCAGTTGTGAGTTAGGATTTTATAATTTTTACATGATAGCATGATGACTGTTTTCAGATTTTTGAACTACTAGAACTGACTGTATGAATGTAAACCATGCTAAATGAATTTATTGATGGGAAATGCATGATATCTGTTTTAATTATCATAATTAGTATATAAGTCTGAAAAATCTGAAAAATTGAGCATATAATGTGTTATCTGTCTTCAACCTGTGATAAATAATTCGTCCTGTTTGGGTTACAGTAGGTGTGGTTGTTAATTTAACAGTGAATATTTGCCAAGTGAACATGTTAAATTAATGCTTGTATAATGCAATGATTAGTGCATGTGAATAATGTAAGTAAATATGTGTTGTTTAGTACAGTGACCAGTAGCATCATATTAGGAAAAACTGAACCATGTGTGTGTATTTAAGTACATGAGCATGAAACGATTAGTGCATGTGAATAATGTAAGTAAATATGTGACTTAAGTGAAACGTGCTAAAATGTGTCGTGTGTGACACTGCTACCATAGAGGGCTATGAAACTGTACCGTATTAAAGTCCCTACGGGAAGGTTCAATGTGTGTAATATCCTATGGGCAATTAGGATGAAATCCTAGAGGTGGACAAGTACCACTGGTTAGGGTGGAGAGTGCTTCTCCCGGTTCTGCACAGTTAACCAAGATCTATCACTGTGTTGCCTAGGTGATAGGTATGTGAATGTGTATATGTGTGTCCTTCTAGTGGTGGTTTGGACTATGTGTCACGGCAACTAAGTGTAAAATGTGAATATGTGTATATGATTATGTGAAATGTGAAAGATGTGGAATGTGAAATTGTTAAATGAATGTGTTAGTATGTGAATAAGTGTAAACCCATATGAATAGGTTCAATTCATGTCAAAACAACAAGCAAAAGGTATGTATGTTGGTGTTAAATGCATATGAAAATGATTAGAATCCATGCTAGGTTGCTAATTACTTTATGCTTAATTCCATGTTCTAGATAGGTAGAGTTGTACCATAATATGGATAATATTGAATTGCTAAATCATGTTACATGTATATGTAGTAAACATGTGTAAGAATGTGAGTGATACTATTTAATGTTATAAGCATGTATCATGTGTTCTATTGCTATAAGTTTTCCATGTATAGTAGTTTAGATTGTATAAAGTATGCAACATGTGTTACTCCTTATCCTTAAAAGTCAGCATGTGCATATGATATGTGTATGGATGTTGTACATGGATTGCTTGTTGAGTCTACTTAGACTCATACTTGCTTCGACGTACAGGTGTGACAGGTGTCTCCACATCCAAGGAGGATATAGTTAGGAGCGACTCCGAGTGCGAAGAGTAGCTATTTTGTGGAGATCTCTACGTTATATATTTCATTTCATAGTATGTAATTTGGAATTGTGTAATTAAGGATGGACAATGCATTGAAAGTTGTATAAATGTGGACTATAGTGTTTTCTTTCATCTTGTGTCATACAGACTGTGGATATTGATGATGATGATGGAATGGAATGAAATTGTTACTTTATTTCCGCTGTACTCTTTACTATTCATGTACATATCAACCTATCGTTTAGTGTTGGGTCAATGTCCCACTGTGACGGCGTTCTCTATACTGATGTGGATTGGTATAATCGTACCGGTAAAAAAGAGGGTCATTACAAAGATTGGTATCAGAGCGACAAGGTTGAGATTGTACATGAGTAAACCATCATCCTCATAATATGCTAAGTTTTTATAGAATTGCCCACATGTGTAGAAATTATTAATAATGAATGAAAGATAGTTAAGAACATGGTTAGGGCTAAATAACTTAGTTTCTAACTGTGATTGATTTGTTTTTCATACTATGGCTTCTCGTGGTAGGCGTGGTGCCCATGCTCGTGAGGATGAGCAGAGACGAGAGGAGAGGGATGAGCAGTAGTCCCCGGCACCCTAGGGTCTTGCAGTTCTTCCTTCACCACCACCTGTGAATTATGGAGTGTTCATGCAAGGCCTGGTGCAGGCTATGCAGACACAGACGCATACCCAGGCGGCACTCCAGGCTCAGCTGCAGGCTCAGGTTAGAAATGTTAGATAGAAGTAGTTTTTTTTTTAATTAATGTATGATTGTTATGCACTTATGTGTTATTTATATTGCTTGTTGTAGCAGGCTCAGGCTCCAGCTCCAGTTCCCCAGGAGCATGGCCATGGTGGTCCTTCCATCATGGAGCGATTCAAGAGCATGGCTCCACCCTCTTTTAAGGGGGAGAGTCAGCCATTACTAACGGAGGGCTCGATGAGGGAGATCAAGAAGATCTTCCGTGCCATTAGGTGTGCCGAGGAGGACAAGGTCAACTTGGCCACCTATATGCTACATGTATTTGTTAGTTAAATATGTTTGTATTTATGTTAAGTTTAGATTTGTCTAGATTGGTCCTTATGGGTGGTTTGTTGAAGGAGAGAGCCAATGTATGGTGGTCCTCTTTACTGCGTACCCAGTTTGAGGATGGCGCTATCGAGGTGGCATGGGATGAGTTCGTGAGGCTCTTTCGGGCCAAGTTCATTTCGAAGCATATCCAGGACAAGATGGAGCAAGAGTTTCTTACTCTTACCCAGGGCTCCATGACCGTACTTGAGTACAAGGCCAGGTTTGCTGAATTGTCTAAATATACACCTCACATAGTGGCTGATGAGCGCAGGAAAGGAAAGAAGTTTGTGATGGGCCTTAAGCCATCACTGAGGTCGAGGCTGGTGGCATTTGATCATCGTACCCTGGATGAGGCCCTTAGCGCTGCGTGTAGGCAGGAGGGCGAGATGGAGCAGTACCTAGAGGAGAAGAAGGCAGCACAAAAGAGGTCTGCACCTCCTTTCCAGTGGTAGGATAGGAAGAAGGCGGCATACCAATCACCGCAGCGTCCTATATCAGCGAGCAGTCAGCAGGCAATAGCACCGCGGTCCCCCGGTGTCAGACCTAGTGGCAAGAAGGAGTGTCCTCACTGTGGAAGGACACATGGAGGTATCGAGTGCTGGAAGCTAGCGGGGAAGTGTTTAAAGTGCGGGAGAAGTGAGCATCAGATCCGAGACTGTCTCAGACTTTAGCAGGGAGTCCAGCGTGGAGCGCCAGCCCCAGCAGCAGCAGCAGCACTAGCTACAGGGAGACCAGGAAGGCCTCGAGCCCAAGCTCGAGTGTTCACGTTAGCACGAGAGGATGCCAAGCAGGTGGAGCACGTCACCAAAGGTACAGTTCTTTTCATGGGTGTGCACGCTCAAGTTTTGTTTGATACGGGTGCCACTCACTCGTTCATTTCTGAGCGGTTTACTAGGTAGTTAGCTGTAGAGTCAGGATTAGAGGCTGAGGAGTTAGAGGTCCCTTTGTCTGTGCACACACCTGCTGGAACGGTATCGACTAGGAAGTGTATTCCATCGTTATTGGTGTGCATTGAGGATCGAGTCTTAGAAGGGTGCTTCTTCTTGCTAAAGATGAAGGACTATGATGTAATTCTTGGTCTGGATTGGCTAGAGAAGCATTATGCTTTGGTAGATTGTCGTGGGAAGAAGATTGTTTTCCGCATTCCTGGTGAGGATGAGTTTTTACATCCATTACCAAGGAACCTTGCGGGAAAATTTGTTATCTCCGCCATGAAGGTGATGAAGATGGTGAACAAGGGATGTGACGCTTTTCTTGCTAGCGTGGTATTAGTACCAAAAGATGATGAGTCACCTACCCTTAAGGAGATTGATGTAGTGCAAGAGTTTCCAGATGTTTTTCCCAATGATTTGTCTAAATTGCCACCGATTAGGAGATAGACTTTACTACAGAGTTGCTTCCAGGCACCTCTTGCAACGATCGGACCTCCCAGACCCCCCGCCAGGGACCCTGAAGGTCGTGCCGCCACCCACAGATCTGAAGACCCGGAAGGGTTAGAATTTAGTCCAGTGAGATAAGCAATGAATTCAAATAACTATAACAAGAAAGTTCGTATATTAATAAATAAATTATGTACAACATGTCCCAAATAAAAGTACAGGTACAACAAGAAGGCGCAGTCCTTAAGGGGCATACCCCGAGGACTTGCGAAAAGGCCACTCTCAACTCCTGGTACAAACACTCATGCTCACAACTCACACTGATGGCAACGTACGGCGAACAAGCCGCCACCACGACCGTTCGGCAACGAACTCCTGCGACAGCGAGTCCCTACCTGAAGAGAGTAGTGGGTGAGCCTTGCGAACAAGGCTCAGTAGGGATAACTAGTCCCTTACCAGCTAGAGCAGTAGGAACTCCAACAAAAGTGGAAGCAAACTACTCTACAAAGTAGTAAAGCTAGAAACACCTACTGTAGAGAGCTACAAAGCAGCGGAACAGAGAAATGCCACGACCCACAACCAGAGTCGTGCCCAACATGACTCCCGCAGAACCAGCGGAGTCAAACACAATGCGGAAGCAACCCTCTGCACACACCCGTCGAGACAAAGAAGCTCACGGAACACCGGAGCAACTACGTGAGACCAGAGTCACACGACACAAGCACCAACATCCCGGACCTCCACGAGGTTGGGAAGGAACAACCAGGTGTTACCACGAGAGACATCGAGCAACCATGTAAAAAGCACCATCTCACCACAGGCACGGCCACCTCAGACCTCCACAAGGCCGAGGGCCCACAAGAAGAACCACCCTGGACCTCAGACACGTCACAAGGTCAGGGAACTACACCTGTCGGTGCCACCACAAACGGCACCAAGGAACGGGTTATAGAAACAGTAGTTGGGTGTCTGCACAAGGCACCTCAAGAGAACCCGCAGTACGGAAACCACTAAACATGGCCCACGAGGACAAACCAACCAAACCCACGGCACTAGACACGGCTAGGCTACAACCACTGTGCAGGCTAGGGTGACGAGACTCACTTAGGAACAACGTGAGAAACTCCGTCAAAACAAGATCAACCAAGCCACCGCCACAGGCAGCTAAGAGAGGGACACACAGTCCACCCCTCTCGCTCGCCAACCACTGACTCCTGCCTACGACCTCCCTAGTTAGAGTGAGGCAAGCGAGTCACAGCAAAGAACACAACCACAAACCACCGTAGCCCGGCCTAGCTGTGGCCCCATGCTTGACCTCCCTACGTGGCTCTGGAACCAACGCAGAGCGAGGCAGTGAGAAGGACTAGCTGGTCCGCACCGGAAGAGTACCTCAACCACCTCGGAGACCCAGACTAGCTAAGAGAGCTCTACAAACGACTCTACGCCATTGTCCCCACCATTTTCCCCTTATGCTCCAAGTCCATGACTTGAGCATGCCCGCCGCCCAGAGAACTCCCTCTAACAGACGCGTGGGGCTGGGGGTCCCAGGTAACGGTAACAACATGTCTCGCGGACAAGCCCTCAAGTGCCTAGCATCGGGCGAACAGAGAACTGGCGAGGCAACCACCACAGAAACGGCACAGTTGGCTTGTAACCAAGACAAGCCCAGCGGCCACAGGAAAGCACGACACCCCTTCTGGAAACCCCTAGAAGGGTCGTCGGCCAACGCCAGCACACACGGCACGGCCCGAGAAACCGGAACACCACCAAACAGAATAGAAACCATCGCTCTTCTAATAATCGATTGATAGTCAGACAATCGATTATTAGACAGACATGAGCCTCCTAGCACCACTGCTAGGATACGACCACGAAGGTGTCACCTTCGGTCACTAAATGCAAGGAGGCAACCTGCCGCATTCCCACCAGAAGGTCCTAAGGGCAACCCTGCCCTGGGGCACACACCGACACGCCAACCGCGGCCACGGAAACACCCGAGGCAGACCAGATGCTGTCGCGACCTACAAGGCCATCGCGATGGGATCGCGACAGGCAGGGCCACCATGGCAAGTGCTGAGTCGCGATGGGTAGGCAGGTTGCGACAAGAACCTTGTCGCGACAGGGAACTGGGTCGCGACACAACTCTTATGGCGACGGCCAACCGCATTGCGATAAGGTCATGCCCGACCGGGGCGACGCCTTCTCTGATGTCGCGACGCGCTCGGCGGTCGCGACATCAGCTGGAAGGCAGACCGCCGGGATACTACATCCCGGGATCGCCCACACAACTACAATCACACAACCACGAGGAGGGGAGCATGGAGAAAGCTTGTAAACAAACAAGGACTCCCAATCCACCCAGAAAGGAAAGGCACAAGAGATCCCTACAAAATTGGAAGAACCAAACCCAAAAGGGGCCTTCACAATGCCACGGCTGCCACCTCCTCTCTCCACAACGATGCTCCAGCACTCCGCACGAGCCGCCGCCGCCACCGAGCTCCAACACCGGAGAAGGACGAGAGGGAGACCTCTCCACCTCAGAGAAGAGAGGAAAGGGAGAAAGGAGAGAAAGAGGAAAAGGGGAAAACCGGCCAAGGCTTTTAGCCTCCGGTCCCCAGAATGCGACGGGGTGGGGCGTCGCGTTACCAACCTTAACGTGACGGTCGCCCACATCGTGACCAGAACGCGGCCCTCTGGGGTGCCGCGATAACCAGACAGGCCGCTCTGACACGCCTGTCCTTCTGACAAGTGCCAGACGACCAAAAAGCGGAAAACCTGTCTCGACCTGTTGACCAGGCGCGACAGGAACGCGACGCAGGCACTGGTCGCAACACGGATGACTTTCACGATGGCTAGCTCCATCGCGACACTAACGCGTCACCAAGGCCGGAAGCGTTAGTGGGCAGTCATCCCACACACAAACGGAAAGCCAGAAAGCCCGAGATGTTACACCTCTCCTATCTTAAAGGCTCCATATCGGATGGCACCTACGGAATTGGCTGAGTTAAGGAAGCAGTTGCAGGATTTGCTGGATAAGGGATTTATTCACCCTAGTGTATCCCCTTGGGGCGCACCTATATTATTTGTATAGAAGAAAGATGCTTCACTTAGGTTGTGCATTGATTATAGGAAGCTCAATCAGGTAACTATAAAGAACAGGTATCCTTTGCCGCGGATTGATGATCTATTTGACTAGTTGCAAAATGCATCGATCTTTTCCAAGATTGATTTGCGGTCTGGCTATCATCAGTTGAGGATTATGAGTGAAGATGTGTCCAAGATGGCCTTTTGGACTCGTTATGGACATTATGAGTTTTTGGTTCTTCCATTTTGTCTAACCAACACCCCTACAGGGTTCATGGATCTCATGAACAGGGTGTTTAGACCTAATCTAGATAGTTTTGTAGTAGTGTTCATCGACGATGTGTTGGTCTATTCTCCGGATGAGGCTACACACCATCAGCATTTGAGGGTTGTGTTAGAAGTTCTCCGAGAGCACGAGCTGTATGCAAAATTTAGCAAGTGTGATTTTTGGATGCGCGAGGTTCATTTCCTTGGGCATGTTGTCTTCGGTGCTGGTGTAGCAGTTGATCCAGTGAAGGTTCGAGCTGTATTAGATTGGGAGATCCCCAGGACCCCATCAGAGATTTGGAGTTTCCTAGGTTTAGCAGGCTATTATCGACGATTCATTGAGCGATTTGCATCTATCGCCGCCCCTTTGACTAAGCTAACCAGGAAGGGTGTGAAGTTTGTTTGGTCCGAGGAGTGTGAGAGTAGCTTTCAATTGTTGAAGGCTAAGCTTACTTCTGCACCGGTGTTGATTTTGTCGAGTGGTGTAGAGGGTTTTGCCATCTATTTGGATGCGTCTCGGATTGGTTTAGGCTATGTGTTGATGCAATAGGGAAGGGTAGTGGCGTATGCTTCTCATTAGTTGAAGGAGCATGAGCGTAACTATCTGACTCATGATTTGGAGCATGCGGAAATGGTTCATGCACTGAAGATCTGGAGACACTATCTTTATGGTGTCAGATTTGAGGTGTTCACTGACCATAAGAGCTTAAGGTATCTCTTCTCTCAAAAGGAGTTAAACCTGCGTCAGAGGAGATGGATTGAGTTCCTCAAGGACTACGACTTCGATCTTCAGTATCATCCAGGAAGGGCGATTATCGTAGCGGATGCTCTTAGCAGGAAGAGATCTTTACTCCAGCAGGATTAGAAGATGTTGGAGGATGTTGTTTGTGCGATGACTGAGTTAGAGCCATTGTTTTTTTTTTTTTTAATTAAAAGAGGTCCTCAGGCCTCGAACTAGGAGAGTGCACCCTTCCCCAGGGGGGAAGAGTGTTCTCACTCCACCAGTGAGGGACCTGGGCCTAAGTATTCAAATATAAGATGGTGAAAATACAACCATCCAAGGGGAAAACATCCCCTAAAGAAATACGAAAACCAGGTACATAAGGTCATCAGCCCACTCTGATACTCATAAGACCTGTTCTATCCAGAACGATCGCCCCCTTACAAGACATGGGAATATCATGAACCCCCCAAAAAACCATACTACTCCTAGAGGCCACAACATGATTGGCCAACCGGTCAGCAGCCTGATTCACCTCCTTGTAGACATGAGAGATGATATTGGTGTTGTTCTGCAGTTTATTCATTATAGTACGCCACCACCTGTGAGTAATCCAAGAAGTGCAAGAGTTCTGGCACAGGGAATTGACAAGAGTGAGAGAGTCAGAGTTAATAGCAGAGAGTCGCAAGCCAAGATGGGCAGCCAGACGTAATCTATCACAGAGGGCCCGGGTCTCAGCAAGAAGGCTATTTCCCTCCCCATAGAAATGAGCAAAGGACACAATAAGGGAACCACAGCTGTCACGAATACAACCACCTCCACCACAGCTACCCGGATTGCCTTTAGATGCCCCATCCACACTTAAACAATAATGAACAATAGGCGGGATCCAGCGTATGAGCTTCAGCTGTTTAGGCTTTACAAGAGGAGAGAAACCGAAGTCCAGAATGACTTGCATTTCACTGCACGAAGAGTCCACTTTGAAAGATGTTCTAGATAGAGCAAAATTAATATTCAACTTGATGTTCCTGATCATATCCTGGGTCCTAAAAGCCTTGCCTTCGAACTTGGCCGAACACCTGCTCTTCCAAAGCTCCCACAGTAGCAGGATAATCCCATAAACAGCAATAAAACCATGAGGAGAATGAGTACTGGAGTGACGAACAATGTCCCAAACTCTGGCAGTAATGTGAGGGTGAAGGTGAGCTGCATTGCATAGGAGGGGCATGAACCAACGCCACATGTGCTGTGCCATTGGACTCTGAATGAAAACCTGATTAAGATCCTCAATCTGGGGCGAAGCACAGCAGGAACAAGAGGAAGCCATCGGAATACCACAGTCCATAATAATAGTGTCAACAGGGACAGCTCTATTGAGGATCTTCCAGCAGAAAAGAGAAGCTCTAGGGAGGAACGTAGAGTTCCAAATCTTACTGATAGCTGGACGATTAACACCACAATCCCTTATCAAGTTGTAAGCAGATTTGGTTGACAAAGCACCACTAGAGCTGGCCGCCCAAAAATAGGTGTCCTCATCGGAGCTCAAGGTACCATCTTGGATAATGGCGGGAGGGATGAGGGCCCTCATGGGATGAGAAACATTACTAACAACCTCCTGCAGGGAAAAATTACCACTAACAGAAATGTCCGGATGGATCTGGGAAAGAGGCCTATCACCAATCCAAGTGTCTCTCCAGATATCAACTTTGTCCCCCTGGCCATGCACCCATCTAGTGTTAGTGCAAATGATGTCAATAGCAGTCTTACAAATTTGCGCAGGCATCCCAGGGATCCGCTCAAAATTATTTGCATGAAATCTGCGTCTGGCATACTTGGACCAAAGTGAGTCACCATGAAGGATGTGCCAAAGCTGCTTAACCGCTAAAGCCATCTAAACAGTGTGAGTGTTGCGAACTCCCAGACCCCCTTCAGACTTTGGACGCTGAATACAATGCCAAGCAACCCAATGTCTTCGCTGGGCTCCATCAGACCCATTCCAGAAATAGGAGGCAGCAGTCTTCTCAAGATAAGAAATAACTGAAGAAGGAATGCAAGAAGAAGCAACAAGATAAACCGGAATGTACGAGAGAATAGAATTGATAAGAGTAACCCTTCCCGCTTGGGAGATAAACTTGGACTTCCAGCAAGCTAGCTTAGTGTTCACTTTGTCAATAAGATTTTTATAATCAACAACTAAAACCCTGCCAGGCCTTAGCGGCACCCCCAGATAGAAAAGCGGACCAATCTGTCTTCTGTAGCCCGTAGCATCCTGAATTCTTTGAATAGACACCTGAGTGGCTTTTTCACTAAGCATGAACGAACTTTTACTAGGATTAATACACTGCCCAGAGGAAGAGGCATACTGACCAAGGAACTGCACCATGCGTTTTATATTTTGAATACTTCCATTAAGGAACACCAAAGTATCATCAGCATATAGAAGGTGGGAGGGGGGCGGATAACCTCTGGGGCCAGCAAAAGGAGTAATATAGCCAGTGGAGACCATGTGTTTAAGCCCTCTACTAAGCACTTCTTCCAGAATGATGAAAAGAGCAGAAGCAATAGGGTCACCTTGCCTGAGACCACTGGAAGATTTAAAGAAACCAACAGGAGCGCCATTCATCAAAACCGAAAACCAGCAATTAGAGACCATCATGCTAATGTAAGAAATGAATCTAGAGGAGAAGCCAAACTTCTTCAAAACAGCAAAAAGGAAATCCCATTCAACACTATCATAAGCCTTCCGAATATCCAACTTAAAAATGATATTACCCCCACGAACTTTTCGGCCAATATCCCGAACCAATTGTCTAGAGAGAGAGATATTGTCAGTGATCATTCTACCTTGGACAAAAGCACCCCTGCTCCTCAGAGATGATGGTAGGAAGGATGGGGACCAACCTGTCACAAATGACTCTGGAAACAATTTTATAAATGAAGTTACAGAGACTGATTGGCCTGAAATCATTAAAAGATTCAGGATGGCTAGTTTTCGGGATAAGGGCAATAAGAGAAGAGGTAACACCCATGGGGAAAGAATGCCCTTTAAAAAAACCATCAACCGCAGCATGCAACTCATTTTTCACAATATCCCAGCAGGAAGTAAAGAATGTACCAGAAAACCCGTCCGGCCCGGGAGAACTATTGCCATTCATGGTCCAAACCACATTTTTCACTTCCTCCATAGTAGGGGAGGGGGGGGGGGCAGTTAGAGCCATTGTTATGTCAGGCTTTTGTAGCTCAGTTGTCCTTTCGAGGCTAATCCTAGGCTTCAGGAATTAGTAGGCAAGGCGGGAATTTCTCGTGGTGAGGATGGTGTGATTAGATTTCATCACCGAGTTTGTGTTCCCGATGTTGTAGATGTCCATGAGCATGTTCTTGCGGAAGCTCATAGGTCGAGATTCTCTATTCATCCAGGTAACACTAAGAGATCATTTTGGTGGTCTGGCATGAAGAAAGATGTGGCAGATTTTGTATCCAGGTGTTTAGTATGCCAGCAAGTGAAGGCCGAGCGTCAGCGACCATCTGGTCTTATGCAGAAGATGGAGATTCCAGTATGGAAGTAGGAGGGCATCACTATGGATTTTGTAATGGGTTTTCCCAGATCAGTGAAGGGCAATGACTCAATTTGGGTGATTGTAGATAGATTCTCTAAACTGCGCATTTCTAGCCTATGAAGAAGAAGCAGTCAATTGAGAGTTTGGCTAGGTTGTATGTTTGTAGCATTGTTAGGTTACATGGTGTGCCGAAGTCGATCATTTTGGATCGAGATCCGAGATTTACTTCAAGGCTGTGGAAGGGTCTTCAGGATGCTTTGGGTTCTGAATTGAAGCTTAGTTTGGCGTTCCATCCTCAGATAGATGGACAGTCCGAGAGAACTATCCAGACGCTCGACGATATGTTGAGAGCATGTGTGATGGATTGGAAGGGTGATTGGGAGCGTCATTTACCTCTTGTGGAGTTCGCATATAACAGTAGTTTTCATGCGAGTATTGGTATGGCTCCATTTGAGGCATTGTATGGTTGGCCTTGTAGATCTCCTTTATGTTGGGAGGAGACTGGTGATAGGTAGTTTATTGGTCCGGAGTTAGTGCAGGAGACTTCGGATAAGATCCAGCTTATCAGGAGGAGGCTTGTTGCGGCGCAGGATAGGCAGAAGAGTTACGCCGACAATAGAAGGAAGGATTTAGAGTTTGAGGTTGGCGAGCATGTTTTTCTAAAGATTTCGCCTACTCAAGGTGTTGTCATATTTGGCAGGCATAGTAAGTTAAATCCTAGATTCATTGGCCCGTATGAGATTCTCAGACGTTTGGGCAGCGTGGCATATGAGCTAGCTTTACCACCAGCGTTAGCTAGTGTTCATCCCGTTTTCCACGTATCCATGCTCAAGAGATATGTCCAAGATCCATCTCATGTTGTTAGTCATGAGCCAGTGGAGATTTAGCCAGATCTGTCGTATGTTGAGCAACCAGTAGCTATTCTTGACCGGAAGGTTCAGCATCTCCGGAACAAGAGCATTGCATCCGTGAAGGTGCTATGGCGGAACTTCTCGAGAGAGGAGGCTACTTGGAAGCTTGAGGATGCTATGATGAAGAAGTATCCCCAATTATTTGAATAGTATCATTCTAACTTCGAGGGCGAAGTTTTCTTTAAGGGGGAGAGGGTGTAAGGCCCTCGAATTTTGCCCTTTTATTTACTTGTTTGGTCGTGTGATGTTTAGTTGTCTTGTGTATATATGTATATGCATACATGTATATGTAATTATTCTGTACATATTGTATTATTATATGAGCTTACTATGTACATATTGTTGTATTTGCATAGTATATATAATATTTAAGTTGTACATTACAATTGCATATATTTATATAGTGTATATATATATATATATATATATATATATATATATATATATATATATATATATATATATATATAATTCTGGATATTCTTATGTTGTGGCCGAAGGGCCAATTGACGTCAACATGTATGGACGTTTAGAGGTGAGTCGACGTCCAGATCGATGGATGTCAACTCCCAGTAGACAGCCAACAATAAGGACGTCTATTTCCCCAGAATTGTGCAGTTTCAGATCCGAAAACGGCCACGATTTCTTCGGTTCTTGTTTTGGAAACCGTTTTTCAACGGTAGGAAATTCTGTCTACGCATACCCCAAACCCCTTGGCTCTATAAAAACACCCATTTAGGGCGAAATAGGTTCTTTTGGCTCTTGTCAAAAACCCTAGAGAACTCTGTGTGAAACTTGTACTTTGGGGGCTCTGATCCGACGACTTGGTGCATCTTCTGGCGATCTACATCGACTGGAAGGAATGTTGATCATAGAGGAAGGCTTCCCCGACTCCGATGTGCAGCCAGCATCATCAAAGAACCGAATTTGGGAGGATTTAGGGCATCTTCTTGGCTTGTCCGAGGAGAGCTTCTCTGAAAAATAATTCCATCTAGTAAATTTTTAAGAGACAAGTAACCCTTAGAAATCGTCCATACCCATGTCTAGCTAGTAGGTCCCAGATATTTTTACAGAATTTATCTCGTGTCCTGGAACCCCCATTCACCTTTGTTTTGTGCGTTCTGTCTGTAGTTCTACAGACAGGAACTTAACGGCAACATTTACTGCCATTAAGATCCTGAGTTGGCGGCAACCTATGGTGTCATTAACCCCTGTTGGCGGCAACATGCGTGACGCCAAGTTCGTCTGGGTTTTACAGAACCCTAGTTTCACATCTGTATGATCATATTCGGACTTGTGGTTGTCTGTGTTTACTGTAGAAATTATGTTGAGTTTAGTACAGGCAGTAGGTCTTATCTTGAGGAGGTATTGAATTTCTGTGATTTGTGTTATTTATTAAAATTTCTGTAATTGAACTGTAAGCTGAAAATGACCATGTTTAATCTTGTATAATAGATTGGTTGTGAGTTAGGATCTTATAATTTTTACATGATAGCATGATGACTGTTTTCAGATTTCTAAACTTCTAGAACCAACTGTATGAATGTAAACCATGCTAAATGAATTTCTTGATGGGAAATGCATGATATCTGTTTTAATTATCATAATTAGTATATAAGTCCAAAAAATCTAAAAAATTGAGCATATAATGTGTTATCTGTCTTCAACCTGTGATAAATAATTCGTCATGTTTGGGTGACAGTAGGTGTGGTTGTTAATTTAATAGTGAATATTTGCCAAGTGAACATGTTAAATTAATTCTTGTATAATGCAATGATTACGGCATGATTAAGACTGTGGTATGAGTTGTTTAGTACAGTGACCAATAGCATCATATTAGGAAAAACTAAACCATGAGTGTGTATTTAAGTACATGAGCATGAAACGATTAGTGCATGTGAATAATGTAAGTAAATATGTGACTTAAGTGAAATGTGCTAAAATGTGCCATGTGTGACACTGCTACCATAGAGGGCTGTGGAACTGTACCGTAGTAAAGTCCCTATGGAAAGGTTCAATGTGTGTAATATCCTATGGGCAATTAGGATGAAATCCTGGAGGTGTGCAAGTACCACTGGTTAGGGTAGAGAGTGTTTCTCCCGATTCTGCGCAGTTAACCAAGATCTATCACTGTGTTGCCTAGGTGATAGGTATGTGAATGTGTATATGTGTGTCCTTCTAGTGGTGGTTTGGACTATGTGTCACGGCAACTAAGTGTAAAATGTGAATATGTGTATATGATTATGTGAAATGTGAAAGATGTGGAATGTGAAATTGTTAAATGAATGTGTTAGTATGTGAATAAGTGTAAACCCATATGAATAGGTTCAATTCATGTCAAAACAGCAAGCAAAAGGTATGTATGTTGGTGTTAAATGCATATGAAAATGATTAGAATCCATGCTATGTTGCTAATTACTTTATGCTTAATTCCATGTTCTAGATAGGTAGAGTTGTACCATAATATGGATAATATTGAATTGTTAAATCATGTTACATGTATACGTAGTAAGCATGTGTAGGAATGTGAGTGATACTATTTAATGTTATAAGCATGTATCATGTGTTCTATTGCTATAAGTTTTCCATGTATAGTAGTTTAGATTGTATAAAACATGCAACATGTGTTACTTCTTATCTTTAAAAGTCAGCATGTGCATATGATATGTGTATGGATGTTGTACATGGATTGCTCACTGAGTCTATTTAGACTCATACTTGCTTCGGCGTACAGGTGTGACAGGTGTCTCCACATCCGAGGAGGATATAGTTAGGAGCGACTCCGAGCGCGAGGAGTAGCTATTTCATGGAGATCTCTACATTATATATTTCATTTCATAGTATGTAATTTGGAATTATGTAATTAAGGATGGACAATGTATTCATTTGAAAGTTGTATAAATGTGGACTTTAGTGTTTTCTTTCATCTTGTGTTATACAGATTATGGATATTGATGATGATGATGGAATGGAATGAAATTGTTACTTTATTTCCATTGTACTCTTTACTATTCATGTACGTATCAACCTATCGTTTAGTGTTGGGTCAATGTCCCACTGTGACGGCGTTCTCTATACCGATGTGGATTGGTATAATCGTACCGGTATAAAAGAGGGTTGTTACAAAAGGACTCCTTCTTACTAGACAAAAAGACACTTACCTAACATATCCGGATGTCAGTAGAAATCATGGACCTCTGAACAAAAGAGGTATGGGTTATCTAACACAAGACTTCTTGTAACGACCCTCTTTATATCGGTACGATTATACCAATCCACATCGATATAAAGTGCGTCATTACAGTGGGACATTTATCCAACACAACACAATAGGTCGAGATGTACATAAATAACAAAAGAGTGCAGTGGAAATAAAGAGAGGTCTTATTCCATCATCATTCACATAATTCTACAATCTATATAGCAATAAAAGAAATAACAATTGTCCACAATATTACAAGTCCATATGAATACATTGTTCAAATACTATGAAAAGAAAAGTGGTCTAAGTAGGAATCTCCACAAGCAGCTACTCCTTACGCTCGGAGTCGCTCCTCACTAAGTCCTCCTCAAGTACAGGAACACCTACCTCACCTGTATGTTAAAGCAAGTATGAGTCTTCCAAAAAGAAAGACCCAGCAAGTAACATAAAGTACGTCCTTACACATATCACATATGCTAGTCTTTTAAATGATAAGAGAGATACATGGTACATGTTTTCATGAAAATTAAGCATAAATATCCTACACATGCTTTCTACACATAACATGTAACATGATTTATGGATTCAATTTCTATTCATATCATTTCACAATTTTACACAATTAAAGTATGGAATTATGCACATAGTAACTAGCAATCCTAGTATGATATCTAATCATTTTCACATGCTTTTATAACACTTATTCACATCTTTAGCTTGCTGTTTTAACATGCATAATTCTCATTCACATGGTTTCACATCTTTTCACATGCTATCACATTCACATAACACTATCACATGTTCACATTGCACATATTCACATTTTTCTCACTTTTACACTTAATTTGTCGTGACACATAGTCTGAACCACCATAAAGAAGGACACACATTCACATAACACATACCCGTCACCTAGGCAATACAGTGACGAATCTTGGTAACTGCGCAAAATCGGGAGAAGCCCTCTCCACCCTAACCAGTGGTACTTGTCCACCTCCAAGACTTCATCCTAATGCCCATAGGATATCACATACACAATGAGCCTTCCCATAGGGACTTTACTATAGTACGGGTCCATAGCCTTCTATGGTAGCAGTGTCAATGTCAACACAATTTACACAATATCTCACTTAATCACATGGGTTTAATCACTTATATGCACAATTTAATCCCTTTCACATGCACTTTATATAAACATTCATATCTTAGGTTACAGAACTTGACACTATTGTTCCACAGTGATAAATAAATCATATCAGAGCCCTAACATGCTGCTAAATACTGAAATTCACATGATTTAAGTTAAGCGTACTTATTATGGTCAATTATCCTTGTTAAAATACAAACAATACTTACTGACATCAAAACATTATAAAATTTTAATCACAAACTTCATATAGGTAATACATCACATGCCTAATTTTTTAGAATTTTTGCAATAGTAAAATGAATTTTAATAATTTAAACAGATTTCATGCTAGTTTAGCAAATTATTCACTTAAACATGGTTCACAGAAAAACAATCGTTGCTAATAGTTCTAAAACCTGAAAACCGTAACCATAAGATCATCGAAAATTTCTGAAACCCTAATATGCAACGAAACTATTTATTTAGAATTAATCATAGCTAAACATGCTTATTTTCTAAATATATAATTTTTATTAAATATAATCATGCTCATAAAATTGATATGACCTACAGACCATACCTGACAAACCATAATTTTTACAGCATGTACATATAACCAAGAGTTTGAAATTCACAGCACAGAGATCAAATCACAGTTCTGAAAATCCTAAAGAACTTGGTGTCAAGGGAATTGCCGCCAACATGGGTTAACGGCACACGATGCTACCGTCAACTTAGGAACTTGGCGGCAACAAGGTTGCCGTCAACCTCCTGTCTACAGAAGTGCATATCGAACTCAAACAAAAAGGAGAATTTGGGGTTCCAGGACTCGAATAAAAATCTATAAAATTCTTAAGACCTAAGGACATGTCTAGGGATGTTAACCCTCGATTACTTGCCTGTAAATAAATCTAGGAAGATTAAATTTTGTCGAAGAAGTCCTCCTCGGCCAAGCCAAGAAGGTGTAGAATCCCCTCCCAAATCCGATCTTTTTGATGATGCAGATGGATCTCCGGAGTCGAGGAAGATTCCTCAATAGTTGGAGCACCTCCCAGTCGAAGTAGAACGCCGGAAGAAGCTCTCCAATCACCGGATCAAGCTTGAGAAGTTCAGGTTTTCTCACAAGAAACCCTAGGTTTTTCTCTAAGAGCCAAAGGTCTTAATCTAGGCGAAGACACTAGGTTTTATAGGTTTAAGGGTCAGGGTGCGCCTAGGATTAGATCTTCCTATCGTTGGGGATAGTTGCCTAATCAAGAACCAGAGAAAATGCAGCCATTTTTAGATCTGGAATTACAACATAACCGGAGAAGTAAATGGCCACTTTGCTGCTGTTAACAAGAAGTCAGCATCCATCGATCTGGACGTCAATCTCCCCTGCCCATGAAGTCAACGGCACACTGGTTGCCGTCAACCTGCCCTTAACGTCAAGGGATGTTGACGTTAACAGGGATTTCGACAGAAAATAGAATATCAATAAACATACATACACAATATAAATACATACAATATGTGCTGCATTATTTAAATACAATATGCATAGAATTAAATAAATACAATATGTACAGAAATAAACATGTATATACATATGCACATAAGGAATTAAATAATTATAATATGCACAAAATCAAATAAGCATAATATGGACAAAATTCGAGGGCCTTACACTTTTCTAGTCTAACATTCTCTTCCATGCATTAAATGTCTGTAGGAGTCTAGTTTTCACATGAGGAATCTGTTAAAACTCAAGCAAGCATCTGTTAGACACAAAGATAGCAGAAGAAGAAGAAGAAGAATAACAGCTAGAAGGAGCTCTAACGGATCTCCTCAATAGATCTATCTTTTTTCTCTATAAAGGATGAAGTGTTTGAAGCAAAATAGCAAGAGAGCGAACCTGAAGATATTTCAAGGAGTGTACATCCAGTGAGTATTCAACTGTAAGGCCCTCGAATTTTGTTGCATTATTGTAATGCATGTAAATAATTCGTGTCGTATATGTACATATGTATGTATCTACGTATGTATTAGTGGTATACTTATGTGTGTATGTGTATAGCTTAGGTATAAATAATGTATGTATTACTTGATGGTAGTGTGTGCACAAAACTATATAGATATTACATGTATATATGCATGATGTACATGGGTTTCTGCATGTTTTAGACTTCTGACCGAAGGCCAGATTGACGTCAATCCCATAGCCGTTTATGTGGTGTCAGCGTCAACCCCATGGACGCCAACACTAATCCCAGCGTCTAACGATGTGGACGCCAACTTCTCTGACCTGCATGCGTTGCAGAGCCAGAAATTCCGGAACCAAGGCAACTCACCCATTGGGGAGCTGTCTCCCAACGGTTTGAGAGCCATCATGTCACCCTGTGCTTGGGAGAGAAGCCTCTCCCATATATCTAAACCCGAATTTGCTTCCCCAACCCTTCTCTTTACCCTTTTGCAAGAGAGGAGAAGAAACCCTACTTTCTGAACTGAGGAAAACCCCCACTTTGGAACCCAAAATCCAACAACCTGAAGCTTGTTCTGGGGTTCTGCTGCAACAAGGAGCTTGCTGGATCATCGAGGAAGGCTTCCCCGACCTCTACTTGTTGTGGAGACTGCTCAGGAACCCAGAGGGAGGTGATCTTGGAAGGTGTTTCGCAACTTCTTGGGACTGCCCAAGGAGAGCTTCTCCAAGCCCTAGATCCATTAGTGTATTTTTCAAAAGGCAAGTACCCCATTCATAACGTCCCTGTACGTGTCTAGGATGGTTTTACTATTTTTGTATATTTTCTCTCGTGTCCTAGACCCCCAAATTCACCCCATCTTTGGAGCTCGGGTCTGTGTTCTGCACAGACCTGACATTGACGGCAATGTCCCTTGCCGCTAAGATCATGCTTAGCGTCCATCGACTATGCCGTTGACAGTGAATTAGCGGCCAGAGACCGCCGCCAAGTTCATCTGGACAGAACAGTGACCTGTGCTGCCCTTCTATACAACTATTTTCGATATGTTTCACGATGAGGATATACTGTAAATCATTTATATGCTATGTATATTGTTGGTGTGATGGATGTGGTGTGTGGATGGATTATCACGAATGATAGGACTTAATTATTTCATGAAGATACATGTGTGATGAGTTTTAATCTTGTTAAACCATGTCTGCATCATTTAGGACAAGTCTGAATGCCCTAATTTGTGAGGATTATGCATGTGAGGTTCAGTCCCTGTTCTAAATTTCTGAGATTATTCCCATGCTTGTGAGAATTATTACAAAATTGTTTAGGAAAAATAGAGATCATGCTAGGTCATGATAAATCTTCCATAAATCAATGGATTGTCCAATAAATTCAGGAATAAATTCTGTGGTTCCATGCCTGTTAGGGTTCAGACAGTGAGTGGTTAAAACTGTGCTTGTGTTTAACTCCATGTTAAATCGAATTGCGGATAGCATGTGAAATTAATATTAGATTTTCTGTAATTCCGTTTTAGTTCATAAAAATCTGAAAATTTGCATGAAGAATCCTAAACTCGAAATTAACATGTGGTTAAAATTTCAGGTCATTTGGACTAGTATTTAATGTAATATGAATTTTTCCATGTAAATGTGTATTTATGCATGCCAATGTGAAACAATTCGATTTAGGTGTAATCCGACCTGATCAGTGATATTTACCTGAATGTAGATTTTGAAATCTGTAGTGCCATGTTAGGAAAAATAGAGAAATGTGCATGTGAGTGAGAAAGTGAATGAAATGAGAATGATATGTGTAAACTTATGTGTTAAAAACGGTAAAAACGTGTAATGTGTAAATTGTGCCAAGTGTGACATTGCTTCCAGAGAGGGCAGTGGAACCGTATCAGGGAAAAGTCCCCCTGAGAAGGTTCAATGTGTAAGTGACCCTAAGGGCATTAGGGGGAAATCCTGGAGGTGGACAAGTACCACTGGTTAGGGTGGAGACTTGTTCTCCCGGTCTGCGCAGTCTAAGAGTCGCCATTGTATTGCCTAGATGGCGTCTATGTGATGTGATGTGTTGTGTCCTTCTTTGGTGGTTTGGACTATGTGTCACGGCACTAAATGTGAAAGTGTAAATGTGTAAATGTGCATGTGTTCATGTGTTAATGTGAAAGTGAACAATGTGTAATGTGTATGTGTAAAGTGCAATTTATGTGAATTGGAAATTTGTGTAAAGAAAATGTGAGACCAAAATGTGAGGATATGATATTGTAATCCATGTTGTGACAAATCTGAAACCATGTTAAATCAGTAGCTTCATTATGTTAGGATCATGTTTATATGTGTAAAATACTTAGAATCCATGCTAGGGACAATTAACAAGTATGTGTACAAAATCACATGTTTGGTTGTTCATATGTTGTATTTTAAATAACATTGTAGCTCTCATGTGTAGGGTTATGGTTGCTAAATCATGTGAAAAACCAGCAAGTTAAAGTGTGAAAAGTGTTCGTGTACATGCACAAGAATGTGTAGATTCCATGCTAGGTGTGTTTTGTTTCATGTACGTAGGATAATCATGCTAAGTGCTTTCTTGTTTTAGTTAAAATGCAAAGTAGAATTTCATGAGTAGGAATGATTAGAGAACATGTGTTAGGAATTTATCTTGATAAGGAAATCTGAAAGCATGCATCATGTGTTTACTTATAGAATCATCATGGTTGGTTATTCATTTCAAACGTTAAGCAAGATACACGTTGAGTTTTTTTGCAATGGTGTGTGTAGATCCTACTATGACATGTACGTGTATGGTATGAGTGGTGTTACTTGCTGAGTCTTTAGACTCACTACTTGCTTCGGCGTACAGGTGTAGTTGGTGACGTGGCACCGTTGGAGGAGACGGTGGAGACGGACTCCGAGCGCGGAGATTAGTCTTTGGAGTACTTTGTGACTTTTGCGCTTCATAGTATGTAAATTGAACGTTGTATTAGCGTTATCATGGAAGGAATGTATAATGGTGGACATCTATGTATTAAATTTTCAGCAATTTAAATTATGTGAACTTTTAAGTTCTTTAATGTTATTGCAATTTCATGTATGCTAAATGTGGATGATGAATGAATGAAGACAGTAGTTCTTTTTACTTCCGCTACTCTGTCCTTATATTCACGTGTATCTCAGCTGAATGTTATTGTTGGGTAAATGTCCCACTGTGGCAACGCTCGCTATACCGACGTGGGTTGGTATAACCGTACCGGTATAATGAGGGTCGCTACAGTGATTGGTATCAGAGCAACCGGTTGAGATTGCACATGAATATACATAAGTCCTCATCCCCATTGCATGTTAAGTATGTCCACATGTGTAGAATTGATTAATAAGGAATGAAAGATCGATAAGAAAATGGTTAGGAAACTTAGTAACCTAGCTCTAATGGTGGCTGAAATTTTATTACAGCTATGGCTTCGAGAGGTAGGCGTGGCGGAGCGCCAGCCCGTGAGGACGAGCCGCGACGTGACGAGCGGGCGGAGCAGCAGGCCCCGGCACCGCCAGGTCCTGTACTTCCCCCACCGCCACCTGTGGACTATGGAGTATTCATGCAAGGTCTGGTGCAAGCCATGCAAACACAGGCTCATACCCAGGCAGCACTCCAGGCTCAGTTGGAGGCTCAGGTTAGACCAATAAAATGAACTATTATTTGTTTTATTTGAATATGTGATATTATATTGATTGTGTATTGCTTGATGTGCACTGTAGCAGGCTCAAGTACCAGCTCAGGACCATGGTGGACCTTCTACCATGGAAAGATTCAAGAGGATGCTGCCACCCTCTTTTAAGGGGGAGAGCGATCCGTTGTTGGCTGAAAGCTGGATGAGGGAGATAGAGAAGATCTTCCGAGCCATCAGGTGTGCAGAGGAGGATAAGGTTACATTGGCCACCTACATGCTACAGGTATGTGTTGATGTTGTATGATTGCATGTTTTGTTTAGTTAGAACTGTTAGTTGGAGCTTATGAACGGTGTACTACAGGAAAGAGCTGATGTATGGTGGGCTTCATTGCTGCGTACCCGATTTGAGGACGGAGCTATTGACGTTGCTTGGGACGAGTTCGCGAGGCTCTTTCGGGCCAAGTTCGTCCCCAAGCATGTGCAAGATCGGATGGAGCAAGAATTTCTATCTTTGGCTCAAGGCTCCATGACCGTGCTGGAATATGAGGCAAGATTTTCTGAACTTTCTAAATATGCACCTCATATCGTGGCAGACGAGCGGAGGAAGACCAAGAAGTTTGTGATGGGACTCAAGCCATCACTGCGGACGAGACTCGTGGCATTTGACCACCGCACATTGGACGAGGCCCTCAGTGCTGCCTGCAGGCAGGAGGGAGAGATGGAGCAATATCTGGAGGAAAAGAAGGCTTCGCAGAAGAGGCCAGCAGCGACATTCCAGCGGCAAGACAAGAAGAAAACGGTGTACCAGACACCGCAGCGATCCGTGGCAGTCGGCAGTTCTCAGGTACCTTCTGTACGTTCCCCTGACGTGAAGAAAGAGTGTCCCCACTGTGGGAAGACACACGGTGGTTCCGAGTGTTGGTTGGTAGCGGGTAGATGCTTGAAGTGCGGGAGCAGCAACCACAAGATCAAGGATTGCCCAAGACTTCAGCAGGGAGCTCAGCGTGGAGCACCAGCCCCAGCAGTAGCGGCAGCCGCGCCAGCTACAGGAAGACCAGGAAGGCCTCGAGTCCCAGCTCGAGTGTTTGCTTTAGCTCGTGAGGACGCCGAGCAGGCGGAGCATGTCACTGAAGGTACGGTTTTGCTTTTAGGTGTGCACGCTCGGGTTTTGTTTGATACGGGTGCTACTCACTCGTTCATTTCTGAGTGGTTCGCAAGGCAGTTAGCCCTAGAGTCAAGCATAGAGTCTGAGGATTTAGAGCTCCCTTTGTCTGTGCACACCCCTGCGGGTACGGTATCGACTAGGAAGTGCATTCCGTCTTTACCTGTGTGCATTGAGGATAGAATCCTAGATGGGTGTTTCTTCTTGCTAAAGATGAAGGACTATGATGCTATTCTTGGTCTGGAGCATTAGTGGATTGTCGTCGGAAGAGGATTGTTTTCCGCATTCCTGGTGAGGATGAGTTCTCTCACCCCTTGCCAAGGAACTTGGCTGGAAAGTTAGTCATCTCTGCCATGAAGGCGATGCGCATGGTAAACAAGGGTTGTGACGCTTTTCTTGCCAGTGTGGTGTTAGTGCCAGAGGCTGATGAGTCACCTACTCTTGCAGAGATTGAGGTAGTGCAGGATTTTCCAGATGTCTTTCCTGATGACTTATCTGGATTGTCACCGGATAGAGAGATAGAGTTTACCATAGAGTTGCTTCTGGGCACCTCTCCTATCTCGAAGGCTCCATATCGGATGGCACCTGCGAAGTTAGCCGAGTTGAGGAGGCAGTTGCAAGAGTTGCTTGATAAGGGATTTATTCGCCCTAGTGTTTCCCCTTGGGGCGCACCTGTATTATTCGTCAAGAAGAAAGACGGGTCACTTAGGTTGTGCATTGACTATAGGAAGTTGAACCAAGTGACTGTGAAGAACAGGTATCCCTTACCTCGTATTGATGACTTGTTTGACCAGTTGCGAGAGGCATCAGTCTTTTCTAAGATTGATTTGCGATCTGGTTATCATCAGTTGAGGATTCGGAGTGAGGATGTGTCCAAGACGGCATTTAGAACCCGTTATGGACATTATGAGTTTTTGGTCCTTCCTTTCGGATTGACCAATGCCCCTGCAGCGTTCATGGACCTCATGAACAGGGTGTTTAGGCCTTATTTAGATAGCTTTGTCGTAGTGTTTATTGACGATGTGTTGGTCTACTCTCCGGATGAGGCCACGCACCGTCAGCATCTAAGGTTAGTGTTAGAGGTTCTTCGTGAGCACAAGCTGTATACAAAATTCAGCAAGTGCGATTTTTGGTTGCGCGAGGTTCATTTCCTCGGGCATGTTATCTCCGGCGCTGGTGTTGCAGTTGATCCAGCGAAGGTCCAGGCAGTTATGGATTGGGAGGTTCCCAAGACCCCTTCGGAGATTCGAAGTTTTATTGGTTTAGCTGGTTACTATCGGTGATTCATTGCAGGATTTTCATCCATCGCCGCCCCTTTGACTCAGCTTACCAGAAAGGGGGTGAAGTTTGTTTGGTCCGAGAAGTGTGAGAGTAGTTTTCAATTATTGAAGACTAAGCTCACATCAGCCCCGGTGTTAGTTTTATCGAGCGGTGTAGAGGGCTTTGCTATCTACACGGATGCGTCTCAGATTGGTTTAGGCTGTGTGCTAATGCAGCAAGAAAGGGTAGTGGCTTATGCTTCTCGTCAGTTGAAGGAGCATGAGAAGAACTATCCGACTCATGACTTGGAGCTCGCAGCAGTGGTGCATGCACTAAAGATCTGGAGGCACTATCTTTATGGTGTCAGATTCGAGGTGTTTACTGACCACAAGAGCTTGAAGTATCTTTTCTCCCAAAAGGAATTAAACCTGAGGCAGAGGAGATGGATTGAGTTCTTGAAGGATTATGACTTCGACCTTCAGTATCACCCTGGAAAGGCGAATGTCGTAGCGGATGCGCTGAGTAGAAAGAGGCCATCCCTCCAGCAGGACTGGAAGATGTTGGAAGATGTGGCTCGTGCATTGACTGAGTTAGAGCCATCACTATGTCAGGCTTTTGTAGCTCAGTTATCTCTTAGGTCCTCGGTTTTGGATGAGGTGATCGAGCAACAGGGAGCCGACCTTAGACTCTTAGAGTTAGTGGGCAAGGCAGGCATTGCTTGTGATGAGGACAGTGTGATTAGATTTCAGCACCGTGTTTGTGTCCCTGATTTGGTAGATGTCTGTGAACATGTGTTAGCGGAGGCTCATAGATCGTGATTCTCTATTCATCCGGGTAACACCAAGATGTATCAAGAACTGAATAGATCATTTTGGTGGTCCGGCATGAAGAAGGATGTTGCGGATTATGTGTCTAGATGTCTAGTGTGCCAGCAAGTGAAAGCCGAGCGACAGCGACCATCCGGCCTTATGCAGAGGATGGATATCCCAGTGTGGAAGTGGGAAGCTGTCACTATGGACTTCGTTTCGGGTTTGCCTCGATCTAGAAGGGGCAATGACTCGATTTGGGTAGTTGTAGATAGATTCTCGAAGACTGCTCATTTCTTGCCTATGAAGAAGAAGCAGTCAGTAGAGAGTTTAGCTAGATTGTATGTTAGTAGTGTCATTAGATTGCATGGTGTGCCGAAGTCGATCATTTTGGATCCAGATCTGAGATTTACTTTGAGGTTGTGGAAGGATCTTCAGGATGCGTTAGGTTCGGAACTGAAGCTCAGTTCGGCGTTTCATCCCCAGATCGATGGACAGTCCGAGAGGACTATCCAGACGCTCGAAGATATGTTGAGAGCATGTGTTCTGGATTGGAAGGATGATTGGGAGCGTCATTTACCTCTTGTGGAGTTTGCATACAACAACAGCTTTCATGCGAGTATTGGTATGGCTCCATTCGAGGCGTTGTATGGTAGGCCCTGCAGATCTCCTTTGTGTTGGGAGGAGACTGGTGATAGGCAGTTAATCGGACCGGAGTTAGTTCAGGAAACTTCGGATAAGATCCAGCTTATCAGGAAGAGGCTTGTTGCGGCACAGGATAGGCAGAAGAGTTATGCCGACAACAGAAGAAAGGATTTGGAGTTCGAGGTTGGCGATCATGTCTTCTTGAAGATATCGCCTACTCGTGGTGTCGTCAGATTTGGCAGGCATAGTAAGTTGAGCCACAGGTTCATTGGCCCATATGAGATTCTCAGACATTTGGGCAGCGTGGCATATGAGCTAGCATTACCCCCAGCTTTGGCTAGCGTTCACCCTGTATTCCACGTATCTATGCTCAGGAAGTATGTCCGAGATCCGTCTCATGTGATTAGTCATGAGCCAGTGGAGATCCAGCCAGGTCTTTCGTATGTCGAGCAACCAGTAGCTATTCTTGACCGGAAGGTTCAGCACCTCCGGAACAAGAGTATTGCGTTGGTGAAAGTTCTATGGTGGAACTTCTCACAAGAGGAGGCTACTTGGGAGCTTGAGGATGCGATGAAGAAGAGTATCCCCTTTTGTTTGAATAGTGTTGTTCTAACTTCGAGGACGAAGTTTCTTTTAAGGGGGAGAGGGTGTAAGGCCCTCGAATTTTGTTGCATTATTGTAATGCATGTAAATAATTCGTGTCGTATATGTACATATGTATGTATCTACGTATGTATTAGTGGTATACTTATGTGTGTATGTGTATAGCTTAGGTATAAATAATGTATGTATTACTTGATGGTAGTGTGTGCACAAAACTATATAGATATTACATGTATATATGCATGATGTACATGGGTTTCTGCATGTTTTAGACTTCTGACCGAAGGCCAGATTGGCGTCAATCCCATAGCCGTTTATGTGGTGTCAGCGTCAACCCCATGGACGCCAACACTAATCCCAGCGTCTAACGATGTGGACACCAACTTCTCTGACCTGCATGCGTTGCAGAGCCAAAAATTCCGGAACCAAGGCAACTCACCCATTGGGGAGCTGTCTCCCAACAGTCTGAGAGCCATCATGTCACCCTGTGCGTGGAAGAGAAGCCTCTCCCATATATCTAAACCTGAATTTGCTTCCCCAACCCTTCTCTTTACCCTTTTGCAAGAGAGGAGAAGAAACCCTACTTTCTGAACTGAGGAAAACCCCCACTTTGGAACCCAAAATCCAACAACCCGAAGCTTGTTCCGGGGTTCTGCTGCAACAAGGAGCTTGCTAGATCATCGAGGAAGGCTTCCCCGACCTCGACTTGCTGTGGAGACTGCTCAGGAACCCGGAGGGAGGTGATCTTGGAAGGTGTTTCGCAACTTCTTGGGACTGCCCAAGGAGAGCTTCTCCAAGCCCTAGATCCATTAGTGTATTTTTCAAAAGGCAAGTACCCCATTCATAATGTCCCTGTATGTGTCTAGGATGGTTTTACTATTTTTGTATATTTTCCCTCGTGTCCTAGACCCCCAAATTCACCCCATCTTGGAGCTCGGGTCTGTGTTCTGCACAACCTGACATTGACGACAATGTCCCTTGTCACTAAGATCATGCTTAGCGTCCATCGACTATGCCGTTGACAGTGAATTAGCGGCCAGAGACCGCCGCCAAGTTCATCTGGACAGAACAGTGACCTGTTCTGCCCTTCTATACAACTATTTTCGATATGTTTCACGATGAGGATATACTGTAAATCATTTATATGCTATGTATATTGTTGGTGTGATGGATGTGGTGTGTGGATGGATTATCACGAATGATAGGACTTAATTATTTCATGAAGATACATGTGTGATGAGTTTTAATCTTGTTAAACCATGTCTGCATGATTTAGGACAAGTCTGAATGCCCTAATTTGTGAGGATTATGCATGTGAGGTTCAGTCCCTGTTCTAAATTTTTGAGATTATTCCCATGCTTATGTGAATTATTGCAAAATTGTTTAGGAAAAATAGAGATCATGCTAGGTCATGATAAATCTTCCATAAATTAATGGATTGTCCAATAAATTCAGGAATAAATTCTGTGGTTCCATGCCTGTTAGGGTTCAGACAGTGAGTGGTTAAAACTGTACTTGTGTTTAACTCCATGTTAAATCAAATTGCGGATAGCATGTGAAATTAATATTAGATTTTATGTAATTCCGTTTTAGTTCATAAAAATCTGAAAAATTGCATGAAGAATCCTAAACCCGAAATTAACGTGTGGTTAAAATTTCAGGTCATTTGGACCAGTATTTAATGTCATATAAATTTTTCCATGTAAATGTGTATTTATGCATGCCAATGTGAAACAATTCGATTTAGGTGTAATCCGACCTGATCGGTGATATTTACCTGAATGTAGATTTTGAAATCTGTAGTGCCATGTTAGGAAAAATAGAGAAATGTGCATGTGAGTGAGAAAGTGAATGAAATGAGAATGATATGTGTAAACTTATGTGTTAAAAACGGTAAAAACGTGTAATGTGTAAATTGTGCCAAGTGTGACATTGCTTCCAGAGAGGGCAGTGGAACCGTATCAGGGAAAAGTCCCCCTGAGAAGGTTCAATGTGTAAGTGACCCTAAGGGCATTAGGGGGAAATCCTGGAGGTGGACAAGTACCACTGGTTAGGGTGGAGACTTGTTCTCCCGGTCTGCGCAGTCCAAGAGTCGCCATTGTATTGCCTAGATGGCGTCTATGTGATGTGATGTGTTGTGTCCTTCTTTGGTGGTTTGGACTATGTGTCACGGCACTAAATGTGAATGTGTAAATGTGCATGTGTTCATGTGTTAATGTGAAAGTGAACAATGTGTAATGTGTATGTGTAAAGTGCAATTTATGTGAATTGGAAATTTGTGTAAAGAAAATGTGAGACCAAAATGTGAGGATATGATATTGTAATCCATGTTGTGACAAATCTGAAACCATGTTAAATCAGTAGCTTCATTATGTTAGGATCATGTTTATATGTGTAAAATGCCTAGAATCCATGCTAGGGACAATTAACAAGTATGTGTACAAAATCATGTTTGGTTGTTCACATGTTGTATTTTAAATAACATTGTAGCTCTCATGTGTAGGGTTATGGTTGCTAAATCATGTGAAAACCAGCAAGTTAAAGTGTGAAAAGTGTTCGTGTACATGCACAAGAATGTGTATATTCCATGCTAGGTGTGTTTTGTTTCATGTACGTAGGATAATCATGCTAAGTGCTTTCATGTTTTAGTTAAAATGCAAAGTAGAATTTTATGAGTAGGAATGATTAGAGAACATGTGTTAGGAATTTATCTTGATAAGGAAATCTGAAAGCATGCATCATGTGTTTACTTATAGAATCATCATGGTTGGTTATTCATTTCAAACGTTAAGCATGATACACGTTGAGTTTTTTTGCAATGGTGTGTGTAGAGCCTACTATGACATGTACGTGTATGGTATGAGTGGTGTTACTTGCTGAGTCTTTAGACTCACTACTTGCTTTGGCGTACAGGTGTAGTTGGTGACGTGGCACCGTTGGAGGAGACGGTGGAGACGGACACCGAGCGCGGAGATTAGTCTTTGGAGTACTTTGTGACTTTTGCGTATCATAGTATGTAAATTGAACGTTGTATTAGCGTTATCATGGAAGGAATGTATAATGGTGGACGTCTATGTATTAAATTTTTAGCAATTTAAATTATGTGAATTTTTAAGTTCTTTAATGTTATTGCAATTTCATGTATGCTAAATGTGGATGATGAATGAATGAAGACAGTAGTTCTTTTTACTTCCGCTACTCTGTCCTTATATTCACGTGTATCTCAGCTGAATGTTATTGTTGGGTAAATGTCCCACTGTGGCAATGCTCGCTATACCGACGTGGGTTGGTATAACCGTACCGATATAATGAGGGTCGCTACATCAACTCTACACACACTCAAAGCAAGAGAGAAAGAGCTCGAGCCTAAGAAGAAGCATGTGCTTCCACAAGCAATCATCTGAAGTCTTCTCAGCATTCAAGCTTCTTTTCTCTCTTCTCTCTTTGTGCATAATTGTAAATTTGGGGGAGAGTCTATGAGCTGAAGGTTAACCTTCCTTGTGTCCATCTTGTAATCCTCTTAGATCTCAGGTTGCTGTTGGAGATCAAGCAAGCCAAGTTCTTATTTTCTGAACTTGATCTCCACAGCCTACTCATTCTTCCTTAAAGAAGAGCAAATGTTTTCCTCTTCCTATGTAAAGGGAAGACCAGCAAGGTTGCTGGTGGGTTGTGACTAGTTGGAGGTTTGTACCAGTGAGTTGTTTCTAAGCTCGAAAAAGAAGCATCTGGCTAAGGTGAAACAGTGGGTTGCTTTCTTGCCCGGAAAGAGAAGAAGACTATTTAGGGTTTGTACCAACAGAACTGCACTAAGGTTTGTTCTAAGAGGGTGGCTTCTTGACCTGTAGTAGAAGTGAGTTTCCTTCCTACTCAGAAAGGAGGAGGACCAGCTTAGGAGCTAGGGGTTGCATATCCTTGGGGGCATTGTATCTCAGTTAGTGAAATCCCAAGAGTTTGCTTGGGGACTGGACGTAGGACTTCTATTTGGAAGGGCCGAACTAGGATAAATCCTTATGTTCATTGTGTGATTGTTTCTTTTAATTGCTTTCGCACTACTACTCTTTATCACGTGATTTATTTACACCAAAGTAAGTTTTAAAGTGGTGATTTTAATTTTATATTTCTGTGATCTCCTATTCAACCCCCCCCCCCCCTCTAGGTTATCCTTGGTGCCATATCAAGTGGGCCAACAAAGATGACAACTCATTGGTGTCCTCCGTCAAAGGTAAATGGATCAAAATTACCTTTGATCTTCTAGTTGAGCTTTTCGGATGTTCAAAGGAAGGACACATTTTTTTCGACTCAGTGGATATCAATGTGAAAGGACTCGACATAATTGGAGCAGAGTACAAGTTGAAAGATGGTAAGTTAGACATCAACCAATTCACTACCTTTAATAGACTACTGCATTTTGTTGTCTGTCAGATACTGGTACCACGTGGCGCTAGCTTCTCTCATTGCACTCAAGGGGATACAGATATCATTCTTTGGGCTGTGCAGAACCAAAGTGTAAACATGGCCCATCTTTTTTTAAGAAGATGAAGGCTACTGCAGCACTGATTTGGGATACCAAGAACAAGCTGACAGTTCCACTTCCATACTCTCACTTACTCACTAAGATTTTCAAGCATTTTGGAGTAGACATGGAAGGGAAAATGATGGAGAAAATGGGTAGGCCAATCAGAACCAGAAACCTCAAGAAAAGTGGATTCACTTTTTCTGGTGGTGCATCGTCCAAGGAGTCCATGGCGGTAGGAGAGCCCATCCTGGCAACTACTTTTAGCTCAGAAACTCATTCAGATCATGCAAAAGAAGAAGCAATTGTTCATGAAGATGAGGCAGCACCCATTCCATCAAACAATAGAATTGAAGAGATAATCCTTGAGTAAATAGAACTAGTGGGCACAAATATGCACCTTGAAAATACTAATGTATTAGTTGAGTATGCTGATGAGACTACTATAGAAGAAGATGCTCATGTAGAGCAAGTTCCTGTTGAGGGGGAGCATCAAGAAGTTTTCCATGATGATAAACAAATGGGAAACTTAGATGATAACACTATGAAACCTCATTTCCCATCAATTGATGAGGAGTTTCAAAAATACTTTAGGACCAATCTTTCGTAGAAGGACTAATTGAAGATACCTCTGATGATGAGGGTTTAGCAACACAGACTGAAGGGGAGATTCCCATTATGGGTCTTGTAGATGATACAGAAGCTCCTCAGGCTCTAGGCGCTCTTGATAAGCACCTGTCACAGAAGCTCCTCAACTTCCCAAAGCTATGGTGATTTCTCCTAAGAAGAAGCCTTCTCATAGAAAAAGACTTAAAAAGATCTGTATCCACTTAGAGCCAATAAACCAAAGGCTAGATGCTCAAGGAGAAATTCTATGTGATATACAACAAGAAATCAAAGACATAAAGACTAAATTGGGCAGCTTACGGACTATGGTGACTGAACTCACACAACTTGTGAGAACTCACCTTATTCCTTCTGCTCTAGGCAGCATAAATGTTGATCCTCCCTTGACACAGAGAGCTCCTTCTTGTAGTGTTAGTCCTCAAATGGCAGAAGATATAGTCAATGGCCATGAAAAGGAAACTGAGAAGGAACTGAATGATAAGGAAGTGACTCAACTGCCAGAAATGTCAAAAATGCCAGCAGATGCACCTAGTGTCAGAGTAGAAATCTGGCCATCAGGGCCATTTTTGCCAGAAGAGGAAGTCAAGCCATCAGGGCCATCTTTGACAGATGAGGAAGTTAGGCCATCAGGGCCATCTATAGTAGTAGAGAAACAAGACCTTGAGGGGCCTGGTACTGTAAATTTACAAGAAGAGGTCTCAACTGTGGATCACCTGGCACAGGCATCAGATCCAACCCCTCAGGTAGATCCCTCTACTGCCCCTCCTACTCTTGAACCTTCCATAAACCCATTCCCTCTCCAGCACCTTTTATTGTTGAACCCCTTTCATCCCCAAGACCTACATCTCCAGTAAACCCTCTAGTAGACACTTCTTTACCCTTTTCCTCCACTCCCTTTCCTTTGAGCCATTTGTAGCAACCCAAACTTTTGAAGACTCAGCCTATGCATCCTCCTCCCTTAGAGATTTTTCATCTATCCCTTCAACCCAACAACCTCCTACACCTACCTTCTCTTCCCTTCATCCACCTACTCCACCTTCCTGCATCACCGTTATTCCACCCAGTGCTTGTGTAACCCAACTAGCTGTTCAGGACATTAAGGATGAATTTGAAGAGGAGATTCTTAAGGTAGTGTTGTATGTTGCCACACATGTCCACAGAAGAGGCCCTCTGTCTTCTTTATCTCCAACATCCAAGTGTAGAAGGATTACAAGGGAATCAGTGCAGCAAGATTCCTCTCAGATGTATTCTCCCCTTCTAGTTTGCATTGGAAGTGACCTACAGAATATTGTCAGTTTATAAAGAATTTACAAAAAAGTATACTTTTGCTACAGTCTTTGGACTGCCTAGTTTGAATTTTTCAGAATATCTTGCCCTGATTCTTCCCCTGTCTCATGAGCCCAAATCTGAAGCTAGAAAGATTATTTCATTGGTTGAATCCAAGACAGAACCTCAATGGGCAAAGTCCAACAAGGCTCTCTACCAAAAGTTTCAGCTTGAGAATAATAGAAGATACACTACAGGGGATCAGAATTTCACTCTTTCTGACTGGTTTGTAAGGACCCATAATGCAAAATGGGGGCCAAAAATTCAGAAAGAACTCAAATTCTTAAGGTAGCTCCAACAATACAATGACTACTGCTATACTCATGGTCTACCAGAGGCTCAACTAGCTCAGTTCAAACTTGTGTTGGATAATCTTGAATTATCTTTAGATTTTGCTACCATTCAACTTCCAAGATTCAAACAACTCCTAGATATTCATTTCCTTTTGATGGATTCACTTATTGGAGCCACCATATTTGACTGATATGCCAGGGTAAAGAGAAGAATGCATGTGCAGAAAGTTTTGTCCTTACTTTAAGAGATTCCTACTTCGAGAGTATCACAGGGGGGTGATCAAATCAGAAAATTTGGCACCCTTGTTAGCAGAATCTGAAAGACTTCTTCCTTCTGAGTGGATTCAAGTCTATCCCCATGCTGCCATTCAACTTGAACAATTCAATGACACTCAACGTTTAGTTCATCAACCCAATTTGTCACCACAACATTTTATGGATCTCAACTTCATTAATATGGTGAATGATCCCTCTCTAGTCTGGTTGAAAGATACAAGATCTATACTACCTTGAAGAAAGACTTGTCCATACACAACATTGTCTATCCATTCACTATTGATCAGTTTGTCAAGCATGTCAGCTTTGGAAGCTCCAAAGTCTACAAATTCTCTATAGATGTTGTGGCATGTTGACCAAGTTGCAATCCTAGAGGAGCGGGGGGTGAATGGATTGATAAAGAATAATTCCTTCTTAGATTATCTGTCAAGATAACTAACATAGAAACTAAACATAGAAGTTAGAGTTAGTATACAACGAAAACTAAGACATGAGCAATCACACAACTGCAAGAGGATTTTTATCTTGGTTCGAACCTCCTTTTATTAGGAGTTCTACGTCTAGTGTGACGGCCCTCATTATATCGGTACGGTTATACCAACCCACGTCGGTATAGCAAGAGTCCTCACAGTGGGACATTTATCCAAACGATACATACAACTGAGATACACGCGAATATACAACAGAGTAGTGGAAGTAAAAGACCATTGTCTCCATTCATTCATCATCCACATTAAACATACATGCAATTCGCGATTAACATAAAAGAATTAAAGGTCCACATAATTTAAATTGCTGAAATAGAACCACAAATTGTCCACATTCATACATCCTTTTCATAATACTCTAGTACAATGTTCAAATTACATACTTATGAAATACACAAATCTCAAGAAACTCCAAAGCTAGTCTCCGCGCTCGGAGTCCGTCTCCACCGTCTCCTCCAACGGTGTCGTGTCACCAACTATACCTGTACGCCGAAGCAAGGAGTGAGTCCAAGGACTCAGCAAGCAACATTATTCATAACATACACGTACAAGTCTTAGTGGTTTCTACATGCACAATTACAATTTGCAACACATGGCATGCTAGTCAATTCAAGTTTCAACCTATCATGAAAGTTTTACAATTTTATACATGGATCATGTTTTCAGATTTCTAAGAATAAAATTCACCTATCACATGCTCTCTATTCAATTTACTCATGAAACTTTAATCTTTAAAGAGCTAAGACATGAGAGCTACCAACATGAACATTTTACATACATGAAAGGGGAACACAACTAGCATGGATTTCACATGTCCTTAAGTACTTACAAAACCCTTTTCACATGCTTTAGGTTGCTGATTTCACATGGTTTAACGGCTATAAACCTATACATGAAAACTACAATATTGCATAAAACATATCATGTGATCACACAATCATGCAATCTTGTACCCGTTTTCACCAATTATCCCTAACATGGATTCTAGACATCTTTGCACATAATAACATGATGATAATAACATAAATTCACTGATTTCACATGATTTCAGATTTATCTCACATGGTTTTCAATAACATATTTTCACATCTTTAGTTTCACATTTTCTTTACACAAGTTTCCTCTTTCACATGGTTCACTTTACTCATACACATTCACATTGTCACTTACACATTTACACATGGACACATACACATTACACATTTTAGGTGCCATGACACATAGTCCAAACCACCAAAGAAGGACATATACACATCACATTACACATAGACGCCATCTAGGCATTCCAATGGCGACTCTTGGACTGCGCAGACTGGGAGAACAAGTCTCCACCCTAACCAATGGTACTTGTCCACCTCCAGGATTTCCCCCTAATGCCCTTAGGGTCACTTACACTTTGAACTTTCTCAAGGGGACTTTTCCCTGATACAGCTCCACTGCCCTCTACGGAAGCAGTGTCACATTGGCACAGTTACACATTTACACATTTACCGTTTTACACATGGTTTTACACTTCACACTTTTCATCACATTCACTCTCTCACTCACATGAATATCTCTGTTTTTCCTAACATGGTACTACAGAATTTCAGGAGTTTAACATACAGGAATTTCACTAATCAAGTTGGTTTTTGACAATAACTAATCACATCATGATAATATACGTAGATTATCACATTTCACATAAAAATACGTAACTTTTTGTTTACTGATACCAAATGACCTGAAATTTTAACCACATGCTGTTTTCGAATTCAAGATCATACACTCAAATTTTCAGATTTTTATGAGCTAAATATAATTTACAGAAAATCAAATACCTATTTTTGCATGTCATTCACAACTTAAGTTAACATGGGGTTTAACACATCTTGCAATTTGCCACTTACTGTTTTGAACAGAGGCTACTAATATATACATAATTTAGGGAATACAAAATTACCCTAAATCATACATCTATAGATCAATCACCACAAATCATTTTCGCATGTCTTTCTATTTACCGAACCGAATTTATTTGCATCTCATGCAAGCATGGACAATTTACCAAAATTGGGCATACGTCTACTGAGCTACTAATCTCCATGATCTGATAAAACCAAGACATTCAAACTAATCCTACTCATGGAACATGGATTGGCAAGATTCTTATCAAGTCATGCTTACAAGTTTAAGGGATACAATTTTTCCTACATTCACCATCACACACCATATTCATCCACACACCACAATTGACTATATACATAGAGTATAGGATTACCATATATCCTCATCACGGAAACCATACCGAAATTAATGTAAAGGAAGGGCAGAACAGTTCACTGTTCTGTCCAGAGGAACTTGGCGGCAGTCTCTAGCCGCTGACTCAGGGTCAGCGGCATGGCCGATGGACGCCAAGCACAATATAGGCGTCCAGGGACCTTGCCGTCGATGCAGGTCTGTGCAGAAACACAGACCCGACCCCTCAAGATTTGGTGAACGGGAGGGTCTAGGACTCGAGGGAAAATGTACAAAAATTGCAAAACCAACCTAGACTCATACGAGGACACCATGGATAGGTCACTTGCCTTTTAAAAATTCCTCCAAAGGATCTAGGGCTCGGTGAAGCTCTCCTTGGGCTGTCCCAAGAAGTGCAGAAACTCCCTCCAAATGATCTCTCCTCCGGGTTCTTGAGCGAGATCCACAGCAAGCCGAGGTCGGGGAAGCCTTCCTCGTCAGTCCAGCAACCTTCTTGAAGCAGTGGGATGCCGGATCAAGCTCCAGGGGGTCGGATTTTTGGGTCCTAAGTGGGTTTTTCTCACAGTTTTTCTCTAGGGTTTTTCTTCCTCTTTTTCTCCTCTTGCAAGGGTGGAAAGATGCTGGGGAAAGGGAGCTCCAGTTTTAGACCTAAGGAGAGACCCCTCTCCCACTCCCTGGGTGATATGACAGCCCTCAGAGCCGTTGGGGAGAACTCCCAATGGTTGGGCTTTCTTGTTTCAGAAGCTTGCAGCTCTGCTGCGCATGCAGGCCAGAGAGATTGGCGTCCATATCGTTGGACGCCAGGATGAGTGTTGGCGGCCATGTCTGGACGCTGACACCAGCTAAACGGCCTGGGGTTGTCACCAAGATGGCCTTCGGCCAGAACTCTGAAATATGCAGAAAACCATGCACATCTTACCCCTATATATGCCATACTTATGTATTACCATGCACATACTATCATCAAGCAATACATACAATATTTACATCTAACATAAACATATGCACACGTAATTATACTAATTAACACGTACGTAAATATGTACATACATACACAAGCACAAATATACACACATAAATACAAATAATGCGACGGAAATTCGAGGGCCTTACACCCTCTCCCCCTTAAAGAAACTTCGTCCTCGAAGTTAGAACGACGCTACTCAAACAAAAGGGGATACTTCTTCTTCATCGCATCCTCAAGCTCCCACGTAGCCTCCTCACGTGAGAAGTTCCGCCATAGAACTTTCACCGACGCAATACTGTTGTTCCGGAGATGCTGAACCTTCCGGTCAAGAATGGCTACTGGTTGCTCGACGTATGAAAGATCTGGCTGGATCTCCACTGGCTCATGACTAATCACATGTGACTGATCTCGGACATACTTCCTGAGCATAGATACGTGGAATACCGGGTGAACGCTAGCCAAAGCTGGGGGTAATGCTAGCTCATATGCCACGCTGTCCAAACGTCTGAGAATCTCATATGGGCCAATGAATCTAGGGCTTAGCTTGCTATGCCTGCCAAATTTGACGACACCTCGAGTAGGCGATATCTTCAAGAAGACATGATCGCCAACCTCGAACTCCAAATCCTTTCTCCTGTTGTCGGCATAACTCTTCTGCCTATCCTGTGTCGCAACAAGTCTTTTCCTGATAAGCTGAATCTTATCCGAAGTTTCCTAAACTAACTCCGGTCCGATCAACTGCCTATCATCAGTCTCCTCCCAACATAAAGGAGATCTACAGGGCCTACCATACAACGCCTCGAATAGAGCCATACCAATACTAGCATGAAAGTTGTTGTTGTATGCGAACTCCACAAGAGGTAAATGACGCTCCCAATCGTCCTTCCAATCCAGAACACACGCTCTCAACATATCCTCGAGCGTCTGGATAGTCCTCTCGGACTGTCCATCGGTCTGGGGATGAAACGCCGAACTGAGCTTAAGCTCCGAACCTAACGCATCCTGAAGACCCTTCCACAATCTCGAAGTAAATCTCGGATCTCGATCCGAAATGATCGACTTCGACACACCATGCAATCTAATGATACCGCTAACATACAATCTAGCTAAACTCTCTACTGACTGCTTCTTCTTCATAGGCAAGAAATGAGCAGTCTTCGAGAATCTATCTACCACTACCCAAATCGAGTCGTTGCCCCTTCTAGATTGAGGCAAACCCGATACGAAATCCATAGTGACAGCTTCCCACTTCCACACTGGGATATCCATCCTCTGCATAAGGCCGGATGGTCGCTGCCGCTCGGCTTTCACCTGCTGACATACTAGACATCTAGACACATAATCCGCAACATCCTTCTTCATACCGGACCACCAAAATGATCTCTTCAGGTCTTGATACATCTTAGTGTTACCCGGATGAATAGAGAATCGCGATCTATGAGCCTCCACTAACACATGCTCACGGACATCTACTACATCGGGGACACAAACACGGTGCTGAAATCTAATCACACCGTCCTCATCACGAGCAATGCCCACCTTACCCACTAATTCTAACAATCTAGGATCGGCTTTCTGCTGCTCAATTACCTCATCAAAGACTGAGGATCTAAGGGATAGCTGAGCTACAAAAGCCTGACACAACGATGGCTCTAACTCGGTCATAGAGCACGCTGCATCCTCCAACATCTTCCAATCCTGCTGGAGCGAAGACCTCTCTCTACTAAGAGCATCTGCTAAGACATTCGCCTTTCCAGGGTGATACTGAAGGTCGAAGTCATAGTCCTTCAAGAACTCAATCCATCTTCTCTGCCTCAGGTTTAATTCCTTTTGGGAGAAAAGATACTTCAAGCTCTTGTGGTCGGTAAACACCTCAAATCTGACACCATAAAGATAGTGCCTTCAGATCTTTAGTGCATGAACCACTGCTGCGAGCTCCAAATCATGAGTCGGATAGTTCCTCTCATGCTCCTTCAACTGACGAAAAGCATAAGCCACTACCCTTTCTTGCTGCATGAGCACACAGCCTAACCCGATCCGAGACGCATCCGTATAGATGGCAAAGCCCTCTAGACCACTAGGCAATACCAATACCGGAGCAGAAGTAAGCTTAGCCTTCAATAGCTGAAAGCTACGCTCACATGCCTCAGACCATACGAACTTCTCACCCTTTCTGGTCAGCTTTGTCAAAGGGGCGGCGATGGATGAGAAACCCTCAATGAATCGCCGATAGTAACCAGCTAACCCAAGGAAACTACGAATCTCCGAAGGGGTCCTGGGAATCTCCCAATCCATAACTGCCTGGACCTTTGCTGGATCAACTGCAACACCAGCGCCGGAGATAACATGCCCGAGAAAGTGAACCTCGCGCAACCAGAACTCGCACTTGCTGAACTTCACATACAGCTTGTGCTCACGGAGAACCTCTAAGACTAACCTCAAATGCTGACGATGTGTGGCCTCATCCGGAGAATAGACCAACACGTCATCAATAAACACTACGACAAAGCTATCTAAATACGACTAAACACCCGGTTCATGAGATCCATGAACGTGCAGGGGCGTTGGTCAATCCGAAAGGAAGGACCAAAAACTCATAATGTCCATAACGGGTTCTAAATGCCGTCTTGGACACATCCTCACTCCGAATTCTCAACTGATGATAACCAGATCGCAAGTCAATCTTGGAAAAGACTGATGCTTCTCGCAACTGGTCAAACAGATCATCAATCCGAGGTAAGGGATACCTGTTCTTCACAGTCACTTGGTTCAATTTCCTATAATCAATACACAACCTAAGTGACCCGTCTTTCTTCTTGACGAATAATACAGGTGCGCCCCAAGGGGAAACACTAGGGCGAATGAATCCCTTATCGAGCAATTCTTGCAATTGCTTCCTCAACTCGGCCAATTCTGCAGGGGCCATCCGATATGGGGCCTTCGAGATAGGAGAGGTGCCTGGAAGCAACTCTATAGTGAACTCTATCTCCCTATCCGGTGGCAATCCAGACAAGTCATCGAGAAAGACATCTGGAAATTCCTGCACCACATCGATCTCTGCAAGAGTCAGTGACGAACTAGCATCGGGTACTAGCATAACGCTGGCAAGAAATGCGTCACAACCCTTGTTCACCATGCGCATCGCCTTCATGGCAGAGATAACTAACTTTCCCACTAAGTTCCTTGGCAAGGGATGAGAGAACTCGTCCTCACCAGGAATGCGGAAAACAATCTTCTTCCTACGACAATCCACTAACGCATAGTGCTCCTCTAGCCAATCCAGACCAAGAATGCAATCATAGTCCTTCATCTTTAGCAAGAAGAAACACCCATCTAGGAATCTATCCTCAATGCACACAGGTAACGACGGAATGCACTTCCTAGTCGATACCGTACCCGCAGGGGTGTGCACAGACAAAGGGACCTCTAACTCCTCAGACTCTATGCCTGACTCTAGGGCTAACTGCCTAGCGAACCGCTCGGAAATGAACGAGTGAGTAGCACCCGTATCAAACAAAACCCGAGCGTGCACACCGAAAAGCAAAACCGTACCTTCGGTGACATGCTCCGCCTGCTCGGCGTCCTCACGAGCTAAAGCAAACACTCGAGCTGGGGCTCGAGGCCTTCCTGGTCTTCCTGTAGCTGGCGCGGCTGCCGCTACTGCTGGTGCTGGCGCTCCACGCTGAGCTCCCTGCTGAAGTCTTGGGCACTCTTTGATCTTGTGGTTGCTGCTTCCACACTTTAAGCATCTACCCGCTACTAACCAGCACTCGGACCCACCATGTGTCTTCCCACAATGGGGACACTCTTTCTTCGCACTGGGGGAACGTACAGAAGGTACCTGAGAGTTGTTGACTGTCATTGGTTTCTGCGGTGTCTGGTACACCGCTTTCTTCTTATCCTGCCGCTGGAATGTTGCTGCCGGCCTCTTCTGCGAAGCCTTCTTCTCCTCCAGATATTGCTCCATTTCTCCCTCCTGTCTGCAGGCAGCGCTGAGGGCCTCGTCTAGCGTGCGGTGGTCAAACGCCACGAGTCTCGTTCGCAGTGATGGCTTGAGTCCCATCACGAACTTCTTCGTCTTCTTGCGCTCATCCTCTACGATATGCGGTGCATATTTAGAAAGTTCAGAAAATCTTGCCTCGTACTCCAGAACGGTCATTGATCCTTGCGTCAGAGAAAGGAATTCTTGCTCCATCTTGTCCTGGATATGCTCTGGGACGAACTTGGCTCGGAAGAGCCTCAAGAACGCATCCCACGCCACGTCTACTGCTTCGTCCTCAAAGTGTGTACGTAGTAGGGAGGACCACCATACATCAGCTCTTTCCTGTAATACACCTTCATAAGCACCAACTAACAAATTCTAACTTGACAACTAACATACAAGCATAAACTAAAGCATACATGTAGCATGTAGGTGGCTAATGTCACCTTATCCTCATCAGGACACCTGATAGCTCGGAAGATTTTCTCTGTCTCCCTCATCCAGCTTTTTACCATTAGCGGATCACTCTCCCCCTTAAAAGAGGGTGGGGTCATCCTCTTGAATCGCTCCATGATGGAAGGTCCACCATGGTCCTGAGCTGGGGCCTGAGCCTGCTACATTAAACAATAACAATATACAATAAACACAATATCATGCAATTTAAATAGCAAGCTACTTAGTTGTTTCATTATTCTACATGGGCCTCCAACTGGGCCTGGAGTGCTGCCTGGGTATGAGCCTACGTCTGCATGGCTTGCACCAGACCTTGCATGAATACTCTGTAGTCCACTGGCGATGGTGGGGGAAGCACAGGACCCTGTGGGGCCGGGGCCTACTGCTCCGCCCGCTCCTCACGCCTCTGCTCGTCGTCGCGAGCTGGCACACCTCCACGTCGTCCACAGGAAGCCATGGCTGTAATAAAATTTCAGCCACTATTAGAGCTAGGTTACTAAGTTTTCTAACCATTTTCTTATCTATCTTTCACTTATTATTAGTGTTTTCTACACATGTGGACATACTTAGCATGCAATGGGGATGATGACTTAGGTATATTCATGTGTAATCTCAACCGGTCGCTCTGATACCAATCTCTGTGACGGCCCACATTATATCGGTACGGTTATACCAACCCACGTCGGTATAGCAAGAGTCCTCACAGTGGGACATTTACCCAAACGATACATACAGCTGAGATACACGCGAATATACAACAGAGTAGCGGAAGTAAAAGACCATTGTCTCCATTCATTCATCATCCACATTAAACATACATGCAATTTGCGATTAACATAAAAGAATTAAAGGTCCACATAATTTAAATTGCTGAAATAGAACCACAAATTGTCCACATTCATACATCCTTTTCATAATACTCTAGTACAATGTTCAAATTACATACTTATGAAATACACAAATCTCAAGAATCTCCAAAGCTAGTCTCCGCGCTCGGAGTCCGTCTCCACCGTCTCCTCCAACGGTGTTGTGTCACCAACTATACCTGTACGCCGAAGCAAGGAGTGAGTCCAAGGACTCAACAAGCAACACTATTCATAACATACACGTACAAGTCCTAGTGGTTTCTACATGCACATTTACAATTTGCAACACATGGCATGCTAGTCAATTCAAGTTTCAACCTATCATGAAAGTTTTACAATTTTATACATGGATCATGTTTTCAGATTTCTAAGAATAAAATTCACCTATCACATGCTCTCTATTCAATTTACTCATGAAACTTTAATCTTTAAAGAGCTAAGACATGAGAGCTACCAACATGAACATTTTACATACATGAAAGGGGAACACAACTAGCATGGATTTCACATGTCCTTAAGTACTTACAAAACCCTTTTCACATGCTTTAGGTTGCTGATTTCACATGGTTTAACGGCTGTAAACCTATACATGAAAGCTACAATATTTCATAAAACATATCATGTGATCACACAATCATGCTATCTTGTACCCGTTTTCACCAATTATCCCTAACATGGATTCTAGACATCTTTGCACATAATAACATGATGATAATAACATAAATTCACTGATTTCACATGATTTCAGATTTGTCTCACATGGTTTTCAATAACATATTTTCACATCTTTAGTTTCACATTTTCTTTACACAAGTTTCCTCTTTCACATGGTTCACTTTACGCATACACATTCACATTGTCACTTACACATGGACACATACACATTACACATTTCACATTACACATTTTAGGTGCCGTGACACATAGTCCAAACCACCAAAGAAGGACATATACACATCACATTACACATAGACGCCATCTAGGCATTCCAATGGCGACTCTTGGACTGCGCAGACCGGGAGAACAAGTCTCCACCCTAACCAATGGTACTTGTCCACCTCCAGGATTTCCCCCTAATGCCCTTAGGGTCACTTACACTTTGAACTTTCTCAGGGGGACTTTTCCCTGATACAGCTCCACTGCCCTCTACGGAAGTAGTGTCACATTGACACAGTTACACATTTACATATTTACCGTTTTACACATGGTTTTACACTTCACACTTTTCATCACATTCACTCTCTCACTCACATGAATATCTATGTTTTTCCTAACATGGTACTACAGAATTTCAGGAGTTTAACACACAGGAATTTCACTAATCAAGTTGGTTTTTGACAATAACTAATCACATCACGATAATATACGTAGATTATCACATTTCACATAAAAATACATAACTTTTTGTTTACTATCCCAATGACCTGAAATTTTAACCACATGCTGTTTTCGGGTTCAAGATCATACACTCAAATTTTCAGATTTTTCTGAGCTAAATATAATTTACAGAAAATCAAATACCTATTTTTGCATGTCATTCACAACTTAAGTTAACATGGAGTTTAACACATCTTGCAATTTGCCACATAATTTTTAAACAGAGGCTACTAATATATACATAATTTGGGGAATACAAAATTACCCTAAATCATACATCTATAGATCAATCACCACAAACCATTTTCGCATGTCTTTCTATTTACTGAACCGAATTTATTTGCATCTCATGCAAGCATGGACAATTTACCAAAATTGGGCATACGTCTACTGAGCTACTAATCTCCATGATCTGATAAAACCAAGACATTCAGACTAATCCTACTCATGGAACATGGATTGGCAAGATTCTTATCAAGTCATGCTTACAAGTTTAAGGGATACAATTTTTCCTACATTCACCATCACACACCATATTCATCCACACACCACAATTGACTATATACATAGAGTATAGGATTACCATAGATCCTCATCACGAAAACCATACCGAAATTAATGTAAAGGAAGGGCAGAACAGTTCACTGTTCTGTTCAGAGGAACTTGGCGGCAGTCTCTGGCCGCTGACTTAGGGTCAACGGCATGGCCGATGGACGCCAAGCACAATATAGGCGTCCAGGGACCTTGCCGTCGATGCAGGTCTGTGCAGAAATACAGGCCCGACCCCTCAAGATTTGGTGAATGGGAGGGTCTAGGACTCGAGGGAAAATGTACAAAAATTGCAAAACCAACCTAGACTCATACGGGGACATCATGGATAGGTCACTTGCCTTTTAAAAATTCCTCCAAAGGATCTAGGGCTCGGTGAAGCTCTCCTTGGGCTGTCCCAAGAAGTGCAGAAACTCCCTCCAAATGATCTCTCCTCCGGGTTCTTGAGCGAGATCCACAGCAAGCCGAGGTCAGGGAAGCCTTCCTCGTCAGTCCAGCAACCTTCTTGAAGCAGTGGGATGCCGGATCAAGCTCCAGGGGGTCGGATTTTTGGGTCCTAAGTGGGTTTTTCTCACAGTTTTTCTCTAGGGTTTTTCTTCCTCTTTTTCTCCTCTTGCAAGGGTGGAAAGATGCTGGGGAAAGGGAGCTCCAGTTTTAGACCTAAGGAGAGACCCCTCTCCCACTCCCTGGGTGATATGACAGCCCTCAGAGCCGTTGGGGAGAACTCCCAATGGTTGGGCTTTCTTGTTTCAGAAGCTTGCAGCTCTGCTGCGCATGCAGGCCAGAGAGATTGGCGTCCATATCGTTGGACGCCAGGATGAGTGTTGGCGTCCATGTCTGGATGCTGACACCAGCTAAACGACCTGGGGTTGTCGCCAAGATGGCCTTCGGCCAGAACTCTGAAATATGCAGAAAACCATGCACATCTTACCCCTATATATGCCATACTTATGTATTACCATGCACATACTATCATCAAGCAATACATACAGTATTTACATCTAACATAAACATATGCACACGTAATTATACTAATTAACACGTACGTAAATATGTACATACATACACAAGCACAAATATACACACATAAATATAAATAATGCGACGGAAATTCGAGGGCCTTACATCTAGTCCCCAAGAAACCACTTGGGATTTCACTAACAAGGGTATAGTCCCCCTCAAGGACACTTATACATCCAGCCCACAATGGCCTTCTCTTCAAACCACAAAGAGGCAAACAACCACCTGTAACAACAGGTCTTCCCTTATACTAAGGGGAACAACCGCTTGCTCAGCAAGTCTTCTTTTCACACCCAAAGATGTACACACCTGTAATAATGATTGTATAGAAAGCCCCTAGACCAAGCCTACATAAAACAATTAGGAGCTTGATCTGAGGCACAGTCTGAGAGTACAGAAGGAAAAAATGCAAGAACACTTCTCTCAGAATTTTACAACTTCTCTCTCAGATGAGAAATGAGCTAAAGCTACTAGGAGAGAGCAAGCGATGACGAGCACGAATGGCGATGAATCAGATCTGTTGGTCATCCATGTATTTTTTGTGGATTTTCTCGCTACTTTCTACGGCGCCAATTTGCTTCTATATATCTTCTCTTCTCGCAAAATATCCATTGAGGTGCCCGTTGTATCTCATTTTTTTATGTTCGTTTCCATGTAGCCATGACAGGTTTAACATTCTAAAAGTGTGTGACTACCGGAAACCTACATGCATTAAATGCTTGAATACAGAGAGAGAGCATAGGGATCTCGTCAGTGCCATCAACATCTTGTCAAAGAGTAGGTGCAGCAAGATGAGGTTCTAGAATAGGTATGTCCATTCTATCACCATTTAAAACATTAGAAGACTTGTCATGTAAATGGTAAATAGTAAAGGACATTCACTGAAAGAGCTTTATTCAGTACACAACAATATATAGGTGCATTTAAAGAGCTGTGCTGGAAAGATATACTTGAAGGCGGGAGATTTTGAAATGCATAAGTGAAAGTAAATGACTTTAAGTTTAAGTGTGATTTGCATGAGAAATAACTTGTGATAGCAGTTTAGTAATCAATGCTTGTTAAAATAAAGTGCGCAAGTCAGATTCTCACTAAAAAGATAATTGATGCATGCATAGTTCAATTAGAGTGATTTCTAAGGCAATCGTAAAGATCAAGGTTTGCAATCGATATTATAAAATCGATGTGAAACTTGCATAGGGATCAACATCAATTAATAGTGTTTCTTGAATAGCTGATAGAATATAAAGGGCAATCGATATGAGTGATGTAATCGATATGATCAAGGCAATCGATAGAAGCTCTTAAAGATAATCAATATGATAAGTACAATCGATATGATATATACAATCGATAAAATAAAGACAAACAATATGATAAAGATGATCGATATGATTTCTTAAAGATAATTGATATGATCAAGACAATCGATAAGATGAAAGGCAATCGATATTATTTCCTAAAGATAATCGATATGATCAAGATAATCAATACGATGAAAGGCAATCGATATGCTTAAAGGCAATCGATATGTGATAAAGACAATCGATACGATGAAAAGAAATTGATATGCTTAAAGGCAATTGATATGCGATAAAGACAATAGATACGATGAAAAGCAATCGATATGCTTAAAGGCAATCGATATGCGATAAAGACAATCAATATGCTTCAAGGCAATCGATATGGACATGCCTTGCAATCGTTAGACTTGAAATAGTAATCGATATGTTTATTATAATAATAATCGATGTGAACATGCTTAGCAACCATTAAATTTAAAATATTAATCAATATACTATTATATCAATAATCGATATGAACTTAAATAATTACAACTTTGATTTAAGAAATTTTGAGTAATTCTGAGGACTTACCAGAGTACCCTCTTCAAAAATGAACTTGTTCTTATACCCTGTTGAAAAACTTTATGAGAAAAATTAATTAATTAATATTTTTTAGAGTTTTGTTGTCACCAAAAGCAAAGAGCACATGGAGATGAATGATTCAACATAGTATATCACCAATTTCTACAAACTCAGAGAGAGAATCATATCTAGCACTTCAGAGCTTCCATGGGACCAACATATGACATCAACAGGGATTTATTCACTCACTATTTTGAGGAGCATGAAGTCAAAGCCTGGCACCTAATAGATCACTATGCATCTCTATTGTCTCTAGCTTTCTTGTAAGGCCCTCAAATTTTGTGCATATAATAATATTATTTATTTCTGTGCATATAATGTATTTATTAATTATGCATATAGTGTTTAATTATTGTTGTGCATATATGTTGTTGATGTTTTTGTGTTCTGCCCAAAATCCCTATTAACATCAACATCCCTTGACGTTAAGAACAGGTTGACGGCAACATGTGTGTCGTTGACTGTGCAGCCAGAGGATCTAGACATCAACATCGATTGACGCCTATTTCTAGTTGATGGCAGCAAAGTGGCCATTTACTTCTCCAGCTGTGTTTGGGATTCTAGATCTGAAACGGCCCCGTTTTCTCCGGTGTTGGCTTAGGAAACTCGATCCCCAATGGTCAGGACTCCTAATGCTAGGTTTACCCCGACTCTATGCCTATAAAACCTAGAGATCTCGGTTAAGGGAGGACTTTTCTCACCTAGGGCTTTTGGGTTCCGGGAGAGAAAAGAGCAGACCTTGATCCGGCATTTGGGAGGCTTCACCGGCAATCTTCATCGACTGGAAGGTGCTCCTGGAGGTGAAGAAGCTTCCTTGACTCCGGGAGATCGACTGCAAGAGCGTGAGGACCGGATTTGGGGCTGAAGAAACCACCTTCTTGGCTTGGCCGAGGAGGGCTTCATCGCCAAATTTGATCTTATGAGATTTTTATTCAGGCAAGTAGCTTAGGGGTATCATCCCTAGACATGTCCCCTAGAGTTTAGGTATTTTGCAGATTTTTAATTTGTGTCCTAGACCCCCAAATTCTGTCTTTTAGTACGTTCGGTCTGCACTTTTCTACAGACAGGAGGTTGACAGAAACCTTGTTGCCGCCAAGTTCCTGAGTTAACGGCAATCAATTGTGTTGTTAACCCCTTTGACGACAAGGCCTTTGCCGCCAAATTCTTCTGGTTTTATAGAATTGTGGCCTTGATCTCTGTGTTATGATTTTTGGATTTCTAGATGTCTGATCATGCTGTAAAAATCATGAATGTTCAGGTACTGTCTTAGGGTCATCCCATGAATTTTTGTCAAATTTCTGATCATGCTTTTTATTTAGTAAACTTTTTGTTATGGTGAGATATGCATAATTTGACAGAATTTAATTCTGAATAAATAGTTTTAATGCATGTTACTGTTGTAGAAAATTTATCATGAACTTAGAGTTACTGTGTGCATGTTTTAAAACTGTAAGAGCCGACTATTTTACTGTCTATCATGTTAAGTGGAATATCTTACTAAAATTACATGAAATCTGTATTAAATGTTAAAAATAGTTTTACTATTGAAAAAATTCTGAAAAATTAGTCATATGACATATTACATGTATAGAGTTTGTAGTTAAAATTTGGTACTATTTTGATAACCATAGATATTGTTTGTATTTTTAAAGGGTGTTAAAGTCATGTTAAGCATGTTTGATTTAGATAATGTATTTTCAAGTGATTAGCAGCATGTTTAGGTACTATTATGCTTAAATTGACACTGTGAAACAGTCATGACAGGTTCTGTATACTGTGATTTATATGTTTGAAAGATTTGCACATGAATGAATCAAATAGTGCATGTAAATAATGTTAATCATGTGATTAAGTGAGAAAATATGTTTAAGTGAATTATGTGCCGAAATTGACACTGCTACCATAGAAGGCTGTAGAGTTGTACTGTAGAAAAGTCCTTATGGAAAGGCTCAATGTGTATGTGATATCCTGTGGGTATCAAGATGAAATCCTAGAAGTGGGCAAATACCACTGGTTAGGGTGGAGAGGGCTTCTTCCGATTCTGCGCAGTTATCAAGATTCGTCACTATATTGCCTAGGTGACGGGTATATGTTATGTGAATGTGTGTCCTTATTTATGGTGGTTCGGACTATGTGTCACGGCATTTAATGTGTAAAAGTGTGATAAGTGTGTAAATGTGCAATGTGATCATGTGATAGTGATATGTTAATGTGATACCATGTGAAAAAGATGTAAAACCATGTGAATGTGTTTTATCTATGTTAAAACAGCAAGTAAAAGATGTGATTACGTGATATAAAAGCATGTGAAAAATGTTAGACATCATGCTAGGTGTGTTAGTAACTATGTTCTTAATTCCATGATCTATTTGTTTAGAAATGTGAAATGATATGAATGGAAATTTACACCATGAATCAAGTTAAATACTATGTGTAGAAAGCATGTTATAGGTTATTCATGTGTATTTGCTTATTTAACATGAATCATGTGACATACTTCTCTTATTGTTTAAAAGATTAGCATGTATGTGATATGTGTAAGGATGTGCCAATGGGTTGCTTGTTGGGTCTTTTTGGAAGACTCATACTTGCTTTAACATACAGGTGAGACAGGTGTCCCCGTGCTAGAGGAGGACATAGTGAGGAGTGACTTCGAGCGAGAGGAGTAGCTACACTTGTGGAGATTGTCTGCTTAGACTACACTTTCTTTCATTAGTATATGAACAATGACATTATGTTATGGACTTGTATAATTGTGGACATTGAGTTTATTTTCATCGCTACTATATAGACTGTGGAATGTGTGAATGATGATGGAATAAGAATGTCTTTTATTTCCGTTGTACTTTCATTGTTATTTATGTACATCTCGACCTACTGTGTTGTGCTGGGTAAATGTCCCACTGTGACGGCGCCCTTTGTATCGATGTGGATTTGTATAATCGTACCGGTATAAAGAGGGTCGTTACATTTCTACTTCTTAACCTTTTTAATGACATATCATTTTCTTGGCCTCCATTTATCTTGTCCAGCTCTTTCTTTGACTACTCTTTTAGTACATGACAAAAAGGGGGAGAACAACTCTGAATTACATTTCTTTCTATAGCTCTTGGTGTTAATAATATTTTTTTAAATGTTTCAAGATTTTGTCGTCACCAAAAAGGGGGAGATTGTTGAACCATCCATCCCCATGTGTTCTTTACTTTTGGTCACAACCAAACTCTAAAAAATATTTAATAATTATTTTTTCTTATAAAGATTGTGAACAGGGTATAAGAACAAATTCAATTTTTAAGGGGTACTCTGGTAAGTCTTTAGAATTACTCAAAACCCCTTTAATCAAAGTTGTAACTATTCTAAGTTCATATCGATTATTTTATAATAGCATATTGATTACTGTCTTGAATTTAACGATTGTTAAGTATGTCCATATCGATTACTGATAGAACATGATATCGATTGATGTTCCTAAACTTAACGATTGTTGAACATCTCAATTGATTGGAATATAAGCTCAATATCAATTGTCTTTAAGCAATATAGATTGTCTTTAAAAGCTCAATATCGATTGTCTTTAAGATCTCATATTGATTGTATTCATCATTTCGATTATCTTCACATCGATTGTCTTTGAGAATGCATATCGATTATCGTTATCATATCTATTGTCTTTGAGAATTTATATTGATTGTCTTTATCATATCAGTTGTCTTTAAGCATATTGATTGCATTCATTGTATTGATTACTCTTATGAATTCATATCGATTGCATCACTCATACCGATTGTCCCTATCATATCGATTGTTCGTATCTTATCGATTATCTTTAAGAACTCATATCAACTATCCTCAAAAAATATTGATTGCCCTTTATATTCTATCAATTGTTCAAGAAGCACTATTAATTGAAGCTACTCCTTCTGTAAGTCTCACATCGATTGGTTATGTAATATGAATTGCAAACTTTGATCTTTACGATTGTCTTGGAAAGCTCTTTGATTGATCTATGCATCCTTCAATTACCTTTCTAGTGAAACTTTGACTTGCATACTTTATCTAAACAATCGTCGATTACTCAAATGTTATCACAATTAATTTCACCATGTCTAATTTCATATAATTGAATATTTCTCATGCAAATCACTCTTAAACTTAAAGTCATATATTATCGTGAGCATTTCAAATCTCCTGCCATCAAATATATATTTCCATCACAGCTTTTTAAATGCATCTATATATTGTTTAGTTGTGTACTGGATAAAGCTCTTTTGGTGTATGTCCTTTACTACTTACCATTTACATGATTAGTCTTCTAACATTTTAAATGGTGATAGAATGGACATACATATTCTAGTACAACATCTTATTGTACCTACTCTTTGACAAGACGTTGACTAACACTGACTATATTTCCACGTTCTCTTCCTCTATATCCAAGCATTTAATGCATGTAGGTTTTCGGTAGTCACACACTCTTACAACGTTAGACCTGCTATGGTTGCATGAAAACGAGCATCAAGAAATGAGATACAATGAACATATCAATGGATATTTTCTGAGAAGAGAAGTTAAATAGAAGCGATTGGCATCATAGACGAATAGGGAGAAAAATTCATCAAAATATACCAACGACTAACAGTCCTGAATGTGAAAGAAAGAGTCATCGCCATTCGTGCTCCTCATCGCTTGCTCTCTCCTTGAAGCCTTAACTCATTTTCTTATCAGAGAGAGAAGTTGTAAAAGACTGAGAGGGTTGTTCTTGTGTGTGTTCTTTCTGTGCCCTTAGACTGTGCCTCAAATCAAGCTCTTAATTATTTTATGTAAGCTTGGTCTAGAGGCTTTCTGTAAAAAATCATTCTTACAAGTTGTACCTCTTCGTGTGTGAAGAGAAAGCTTATTGAGCAAACTGTTGTTCCCCTTGGTAGAAGAGAAGACCTGTTTCTACAGGTGGGTTATTGCCTTTCGTGAATTGAAGAGAATGTCAGCTTGTGCTAGATGTATAAGTGTCCTTAAAGGAGATTGTACCTTTGGTTAATGAAATCTCAATTGATTTCATGGGGACTGGACGTAGGACTCCTACTGAGAGGAGGTCCGAACCAGCATAAAAATCTTATTGCATGTGTGTGACTACTTTTATTCCTATTTCTGCTGCTTACTAACTCTAAACTATACGCTTAATGCTTTTGGAGTTCTCTCTTTGACAGAGATTTTTAGAAGGGGATATTTGTTGCAATACATTCACCCCCCACCCCCCAAGGCTTGCAACTTGGTCAACATTTACTTGGTGTTAGGTCACCCACATGATTTTCTTACTTGCATACCCTCAGGTACAGACTCCCCCACAGGTAGTTGTGAGGGTAGTTCAATCTCTCCTTTGATGATAATGTTCATGGTTCTTATTCAAGCATTGGGAACTTTCATGATATAGTCGTAATATCATATTTTTAAAATATTTTAGAACGGACATGCATGCCTTTTCTTGAAGCTTAAATCTGTGAGAATGATATGATATAGATCCTGCAAACATGACATATAACAAATCCTTTCAAGATGAACATAACATAGTCATGTCATGAGTTAAACTGTAATTAAACAATGCATGCTTAAGAGGGCATATCAAATCATAATCATGATTAGCGAAAGAAAAATATTTATAGCATGGTCATAAAACAAATAGTAAACAAACCATGCATGCATTAGGGGTGGGTGATATCCTTCTACCTCTAACTCTTCACTAAACTCTACTTGGACATGGCCTGAGATTCCTTTGAAGCAAGTCCCCGCCTGCAGTACGTTCATGTGCAAAGCTCGTCCAACATATATTACCTCAAAAATAACTAATTAAATATCTCAGCAAGGGCCATCTATTTTCCACCCGAATTCTTATTATCACCAGAATCTAATTTTGTGCGCTATAAAATTCCAAATTACGACTTAAATCAGTTAATAAAATCCTTGGGCAAACAGTTTCGGCAGATCTCTCTCATCTTGTAAAAGGGTTCTTCTGCTTAGATAAAGTGGGGCAGTGACGGATCTAGAATTTTTATTCAGTGGGTGCACAGTGCACCCTTAGACATCTCTTCTTGATCCAGTGGGGTCATTAATGATGAAAATTTATCTCATTAATAGAAGTTTTTCCATCCAATGAAGTCACAAGACCCCACTGAACTCCACGTGGCTCCGCCACTGAAGTGGGGTGCCCTTCCCTCATGGTCTAGCCATCAGTCTCTCGTTCATTACCATTATACTAATAAAATTATCCCTTCGGGTATTGTCTGTTAGCCAACGACTACTTGCTGTCGGCTATTGTCTGTTGTCACCACCATCTCTATCGTGTTGCGGCCATCACTCTCGAGTAATTGACCTCAACTTTTTACCTAACTAGCCAAATAATAAATATTTTTGTTTTTTTGGTGGGAAGTCCAGTGGCAAACACCACTGGCCCACCCCACCCCACCCTCGGTTCAAAACTCGGGACCCCAGCCACCTAGAAATATTGTCGAAAGCCACCTAAAATGCTCAGCACATCCCTTTTTCTATTCCTTGGAAAACAAATCTGAAAAACGCCCAAAGGGCAGCCTGAAAGCCACCTTTGCAGGGCTCGAACCCTGCAACCAAGGTGCCCTAAAGTTTTTATACAAAATATTTGTTACATTTCTACCAAAATAAATCCATAATTGAATTATTTCAAATTTTATTTGTCATACTTTTAGACTTTTCATTGCTCACCAATTTCACATGCAGTGGAAGAAAGAGATCACAACCATTCTACTACATGTGAGCACAGTTTTTATTTTATTATCTAGAAGAATTTTGAGTCCTTTGATCATGAATATTTGGATTTTAAACCTAGTCAATGATAATATTAACTTTGACATCGACCATTACATCACATTGAAATCTCGCATCTCCCGTGTGATTTTCATTTCTTTGCGAATGGGCTTCGTTTCGGTCTCTCAGACAAGCACCAAAATTCTGCTAGCGACCCAAAACCTTTTCCGCTCACTGTTAAACAAAAGTGTATGATCAACGATTTAAGAAGTAATCATTTTCATGGTCTTTTCCTCCAAACATTTTTCCTCGATTTCTAGTATAGTAGAGACTGGAAGAGGAGGCCAAAGATGACAAATTGAAGGGCACAAATTTGGAGGTCAGAAAGGACAAAGGAAGGGTACAAATTTGTACAACAGCTAACGGGGATGTACTCTCTCAATCACTGTACAAAAGGTTAAAAAAAAAAAAAAAAAAACAAGAAGCAAGGAGGGAAAGGGCCTTCAAAAGGACTGGTGATCACCATAGGATTCAGGGGAGAGGATGGCTAAAAGACCTCGACCCTCTGGCGCACCGCTTTATGTCAACTTGAGAAATCCAGAGAACCTGACAGGGAACTGTGTAAGGCTTGGTGGGGTTTCCAAATATCAGAGCGAACGTGTCCTGGGGGCAGGACCTGCATAGGAGTCTGTCCTGGACGACCACGCTGCACCGTATATTCCTCCACGTGATGATACTGGGGAACTTCCTGCTGCTGTCCGTTTGCAGGTTTCTGTCAAAATTCCAGATGCAGATCATAAGATGCAAGTGATGTTAAGTAATAGACTAAGAAATACACAACCGAAATACTGGGATCCACCAGATAAACAAGTCTCCGAGATGAGGAAACCAAGGATCCATTCAGGGTGCTCCCTTGAATAACTAATAGGTAAGCTGCTGCTAATGACATCCGCAGAAACTGATCAAGACCCTCTTAGTCAATAAAGCATGCCTTGAAAGTTCGAAGGCCAACTATCATAGAGATCATGAGCAGCCCACTGCTTGTACAGCAGAGATGGTTCTTAACCTCTGATCAAAGATGGTGGTTCAGTGATGATATGGACTGTGGACCATTTATGGACAGATGAGACCATGGTGTTCCAGATAGGCTTCAGCACAAAAGGTAGGCCATTAAGAGACAAGCAAAGATGTCAGAGGCAAAGGCATCGAGTGGTGCTGTTATACCTTCAGATGCCTCCCATAATCATTGTTATATGATGATTGGTAACCAACATCACTCCATCTAGATGATTGATTTCCTGTCCTCAGAATCAAGCTGGATGCATCTTGAACGAGTTTCTCTGACGTGCAGGGACAAGGGACTGGCTTCCCATCTGCCCAGTTCATCCTTCTCCCTGAACAGGGTAAGAGAAAGTGATGATCATGAGACAGCAAGTAATAGGAGCTATGACGCTCCTGCCTGCAGACAGTGTGAACATCATATTGGCTTCTGAAAATAGCCATGGATCTGAAATCTTGGTGATGATGGTGCAGACAGGCAGCAGAGTTGTAAGGGTGTTCATTGTGGCATGATACAGTTGATGGATGTCTGCCATGGCAAGGAGGCAACTGTTTTGTGCCAATTGATGGAGTTGCCCAGTCTTCTATTGTGATTCCTTGTTTGGCAGCCAGCTCTGTTAACTGCTTCTGATCCAGGCCCAGTCCCATAAGCATGCTCCACAAGTTCCTCTGTGCTTCTTTCTGATTGTGAATGATTTGATCACGCATTGCAATTTCAAACTGGAGCTCTGTATTTGCCATTCCCTACAATTCGATATTTCTAGTAAGTGCCAATATTGTGGGCTCCCTCCCCCATACATCAAAAAGGAAATAGAAGTGCACATATGAATTTGCTATAATATTTAACTCAACTTACAAGAAGTCTGTACTGACTCAGGATGTTTAAGTAAGTTTTGTTGCCATTGCTACTAATAGCTTCCTCAATCATATCTTGAAGTTGGCGCCTCTGTTTTTCATTCACTTCAATCTCCTGAATATAATGGATGACACTGTCAATTATCAGAAGCCCAAAAATGTGCACTAAGAGTGTTAAAGATGATCACCTTCTTGTAGACCGTGCCCAACTCATCATTGTCACGAATATTATCAAGAATGACTTGCCTTCTTGATATCAATGTTTGCACAACAGAACCATCCTTCTCGATAACCTAAGCACAGCAATAAGTTACTCATTAGCTAAACTTTTGGTACATGGATTTTGGTCAGTACAAATTAACAAACCTCAGAAACTTGACTTTTACTTAAGGGAACGGAATCAATATATTGAGCAGATACCAGAGAACCTTGAAAGATGGCAGACTGCTAGCCTTTTTCTAAAAGGAGAATCAGATACATTCAATGAACACAGTAGAAAAAAATGCCAGTAACTACCAGATAGCATCAGGAATGCATGCTAAATATGCATCTAATAAGCATTTTGGTACGACAAAGTTGATCAAATTGTTTAAGAATCGGTCGACACATTGCCTGTGTTCTTGGCACTCATGACCATTCCTAATTTAAATGCAATAGTTTGAATGAGAGTAAACAACAGATATGTTTCCCTTATAGCTGAACCGAGTCTAAAAGTTTTCCTTTTTGTCCATACAGGGATCATCACTAGACCTGGTGAGAATAATATTTTCTAGTTTTGAATGGAGGTGTTGGTCATATCACAACTCATTCGCAAAGTCAGAATTTCAGAAGGGAACCAGTATATTAACTGTTGTGGTTAAGTCCCATATTGGAAATCTATGGGAGTTGCACCTCTATATATGTAAAGAATTCCCTTAACAAGATTTCCTCAAAGAAGTATTACACTTCAGCCAGTGTATGGAATTTATCTGCCTCATGCACACTGTATCCCCTATTTGGAGAGGCATTCTTCAGTGTGTTGATGTCATTAGAGTCAGTGTTCGATGCAGCCTGGGGAATGGTCAGAGATGCTCCTTTTGGCATGATAGATAGAGTGGAAATTTTACTCTTGCTGAGAAGTTTCCTGGGCTATATGTAGGGGTGTCAACGGGTGGGTTTGAGCTGGCCAGTCTCAGCCCAGCCCAAGGTCAAGATGGCCCAACCCAAGCCCAAACCAAGCCCAATAGATCAAAGTAAATAAAACCCACATTGGCCCATTGGGGCCCGTTCCAGCCCGACAAGCAATTCACGCAATCACAATTCATTATTAGTCATTTAAATCTTTTATTAGCATTAAATAACCAATAACACTTATTTTTCTAGATCAAATAACCAAAAACAAGTCATTTAAATCTTTTATTAGCATCAAATTATCACCCACACTAGCCCGTTGGGGCCGAGGAGATTCACCGGTGGGGTGGGGGATGTTGCAGCCAAGGGAAGTTCTGGGGGAGTTCCAGCGGGGGGGCGCAAGGAGTTTCGACAGATCTGAAGGCGGTTCAAAAGCAGGGGAGCTGCGTGACGAAGGGAAGGGGTTCTGCCTGGAAGCTAGATCCGAGCCTGCCACGGCCTCGCTGCCTTCGCTCCCAAACGAGAGAGAGAGAGAGAGAGAGAGAGAAGTGGAAAGAAAAAAAAAACAGAATGAGCAAGAACTTTTCCTCCCCAGAACCCACCGAGCAAAAGATCCAACTAGACAGAATGCATCATATCCTCACCTTGGCCTCCTCATCCACACCGCCCTCTGGAGCCAGATCGACGCCCTCTACGGCCACCTCTCCCACTGCCTGGCCCTCCCACAGCTGTATTGTGTTGCCGAAGAGTTTGATGGCTGGATCCCTCACCTCAGACATTTGCCCACCACTCAATCTAAGCTTGCCCCCGAATCACATTTTCTTCTTCCCCTAGCAGAGTAAAAAGCTAGAGCAACAGCCGCCGCCGCCAAAGGAGGAGGAAGAGGAGGTGATGCAAAGAAGAGGAAATGGGGGAGGTGGACAAACCCGAAGAGACAACAAAGAGAGGAGATGGAGGAGGCGACGGCATGCTAGGTGGAAGAGGAGATGGCAAGGTTTGATGAAGCAAGATGGCCACGACGGCACAGGATTTGCGACCAATTGGAGGAAGACTTGGACTTTGGGCTGTCCCTCTCTCCCTCTCTTTCTCTTCTTCTTTGTGGTTTTTCTTCTCCGAAAACCTTCCTCTCTCACTTATCCCGGGATAAAGAAGCCCGACAGGCCAACCCAAACCCAACCCATCAACTGATGGGCTTACCAAGCGGGTTTCAATGGAGCTCGATGGGCCATTACGTTTTGATCCTGATCAAGCTCAAAACGGGTTGACCCTGATCAAGTTCAAAACGGACTGTCCATTGAACCTACAGTCAGTCCAACCCGATTGACACCCCTAGCTATATGCTATTACAGGGGCACCGGGAGCTTCGGTGGACCAGTCTTTTGATGCGCAACTGACAGGGGCCATTTGGGCTCCAATCTTCAAAAAGCACCTCTCTCTCGTAAAGATGGACTATGGAAGGGGAAGAGAGGAGAAGAAAGAGGCCGAAATCCACCAGAGAAGGGAGGGAGGGGCCGGAATCCACCGGAGAAGGGAGAGTGATGCGGAAGAGGGACCCCGGACGTTACGATTCGACGTTGGGTGCGGATGTCGACGGCTCAAGAACGTTCGGAGACTCTTTTTATTTTTATTATGTATTTTTATTTTATCGAGTCTCTTGTCAATTATCTTTCAGTGTATGATTGAGAGTCAATAGAGTTTGTTTGGCCCATTTGGGGTCTTTTTTATTTTTCTGTAATTTTTGGTACGAATTTCATACTATTTTAGGTCTGAGGGTTATTTTAGTCACTATTGAGTCACTTGGAGTCCTTAGGGTTTCTGATGCGGAACGGGAAGAGAGGAAGGGGAAGAGAGGAGAAGAAAGAGGCCGGAATCCACCGGAGAAGGGAGAGAGGGGCTGGAATCCACCGGAGAAGAGAGCTACATCGCTCAAAAGGGCTTTTCTTCTTTTTTTCTCAACATCCATTGCCTCCAGTCGAAGGCTACATGAGTTTTTATAAGCAAGAAACCCTAAGGACTCCAAGTGACTCAATAGTGACTAAAATAACCCTCAGACCTAAAATAGTACGAAATTCGTACAAAAAATTACAGAAAAATAAAAAAGACCCCAAATGGGCCAAACAGACTCTATTGACTCTCAATCATACACTGAAAGATAATTGACAAGAGACTCGATAAAATAAAAATACATAATAAAAATAAAAAGAGTCTCCGAACATTCTTGAGCCGTCGACATCCGCACCCAATGTCGAATCGTAACGTCTGGGGTCCCACTTCCGCATCATTCTCCCCTGGTTAGAAAAAACTCGTCCTCGAGTTTTGAAATGTGATAGTATCCATAAGGAAATAAGGAGAATAGTAAACGCGAACAATATCACGAAAGTCTCTCGAATCCACATGTAGACCAACGTTGCACGTCCATGTGAGAAAAGTGCCGCAAGATCACTCCATATATGGTCAAAGTCATGCAGCATGAATGCAACTGGAACATCCTTTGGCTTTTCAACCACATCCCCAGCTACATCTTCCGCCGTCAATTCATCCTCTGCTACAAAGAGACTATCATGTGTTTCAAACATCTTAGACTCAACCTCTGCATAATACTCTTCTGCTAGTGCTAGATCAGCCTCGTAGACAATCTCTTGCATGGGTTGACATTCAAAACCATGACGTTCAATCTGTACTTTATGAAGAGACAGCAGTGCATTATGGAAAACAAACTTATCTTGTAAATGACTCGGACTCAAAGTACAAGTGTGTCGTTCCAAATCAATGATAGCATGCCTTTCTTCTAGCCATTGTCTTCCCAATATAATACATGTAGCTCTCTTCTCCGGTGGATTTCGGCCCCTCTCTCCCTTCTCCGGTGGATTCCGCATCACTTTAGCTTCTCCTTCAATCTCTACTATAGGTCAATGTGGATGCCTTTGCAGAAGATAGCTGGAGGAGGAGATGGGACTCCATAGGTCGTTTCTTGGTTAGATCAGCCAACTCCATTATCTCGGATGGAGGTCTTCGTCACTCTGCCACTCGCCATGTCTAGAGTACCAAAAGCTATCCCAAGGTCAAGCTACTAATTTGGAGGATCTCCCATGGCCGGATTTCGACACGTGATAGACTAGCATCTTTCCTTCCGGTCATTTTCCATGGGCTGCTGCTTATGCGGAGAAGAGGAGGAGGAGGCTCTAGACTATCTATTTATTCATTGCCCTTTTGCTCAGGATATATGGGTGCGGTTTGACCGGATCTTCTAGCAGACATTGGGTCATTATGAGGGGGTTCATTAGCTCCTTCTCAAGTGGAATAGGAAATGGACGCTAAAGGGTGACTCGATTTTATGGTGGCTAGTCCTTCATGCCACTCCTCTTTAGCCTATTTGGAGTGAAAGAAATAAAAGAACCTTTAAGAGGGAGTTGAGATCGAAAGATAGGACTTTTTTTCCTTCATTTGTGCGAGGGTGGTGTTTGGGGGAGCATAATTCCTCCATTTTCTCTTCTTTGGGCTGTTAGAGATACTTTCCTTTTGGAATTTTTTTATGTGGGGGATCATACTTGTAATTTGCTCACACTATCGGTATTGGGGGTTTGGTTTGGGGGGGGGGGGGGGGGGGGGGGGGGGAGTTGGACCCCTATACTGTACATTCTGTTTTTCTTTTAATATATTTGTGGTACTACCCACTTCCTAAACAAAAAAGAAGATTCCCTCAGCTTAATATGCCTAGGTTTGGGTTAGAGTTCGGGCCTTCAACATAAACAAAACTCAAAAGCTCACTAAACTTTGCTACTAATATAAGATGGCCACTGACTAACTTATGCAATGTAATAAGGCCATCCTTTCTGGTCGCTGGAGAAGATTAACACATATGAATCATAAAACTAGAAAAATATTATGGTTGCTGTAGATCATTGAGTCTCCGATGGAAGAACTTCTACCAATCCAGATACATTGGTTCATTGTGTGTGCAACGTTTGGGGGGGGGGCAGAGTGGAGAGTGGGTGGCATTGAGGGTTTGAGAGAAAACCTGCTGCTTAGTGATATTATCATCTAGATGTTGAACCTCAATCCGGTTATGAATATTTGTTTCCTCAAGCTCAAATAATGCCTTCTGTAGATTTATTCGCTCCTGAACATTTTCACTGGTCTCACGGCTCAAAATATTTAGCCAAGAGAGTTCATCATCTGCGGTCTTTTCGGCAGGTTTTTTACTCAGTTGAGATTCCTTTTCAGCTAATGCTTTCTTTAGTCGGCAAACTTCAACCTGCAAAGCCAAATGGTAGCCCTGTATGAGATGATTGTCACTTGATACAATAGCAAAACATTATCCAACCTTTTACCTGAAGACTATCAATCATTCTTTGATAATCCGCAACATGGGTATCAATTGTCCCAATGTTTTTCTGAAATAATGGAAAAATAATGAAAATTTAGTAGCATGTCAACATACCTTTAATCTGTTCTTCAAAAAGTCAGAAAAGATTAAAGCAAATAGATATTTGTTACAAGAGTCATGGACTATAAACCACTCTGGCAATGTGATAGTATCTACGACTATAAGGGATGCTATCTGGAAGATAGGCTCATAAAATAACCCAGAAACTCTGGACAAGCCCCATGGAATGACATAGAAAACTCGTCAGGTTAGTCTATCTATGTTCTCATTTACCGATTAGACAAGATCATCAAGTCTCTAATGCCAGCAATGAAAATTTAACAAAACAAGTCTCACATGGATGTGTGTCTTGATCTCCTTTGCTCGATCAGCATACTTCAGTGTATTAACAGTGTGGTGATACTGATCATCAGCAGGCGATATTGTAGCCACCATGACTGTTTGAGAATTACCACTCAGGCCATCCTTCAGTATGCGTGTCAACTTGCTGCAGGGATCAAAAGAGGAAATCACATAAGGTAATCATGAAATTTAAAAAAAAAAAGGCAAGAAAAAATGTGGTACCTGTTGCGGTAAGGGACATATGCAAGGCCTTTTTTATGTTGCTTGCCCAAAGCATTAATGCAGTTTGCCAAGGCAAGAAGTGAGCGGTTGATGTTGGCCCCATCTCTTAGCTTTTGGCCAGAACTGTTAGTTTCAGAAGCTCTTTCACTGCAATCAAACACATTTTTGGTGTTTTCAGGGGGGTTTATTAAATAAATTGAATGAGCAGGCAAGATTACAGATGAAAGAAACAATGGCGGTGAGAGTATACCTCCCAGCAAGATCAACTAGTGCAAGTTTTCCACGTAGAACTTGTCTTCGGTAGCTATTCCTTTGTTTCCTTTTCACAGTTATCTCCAATACTGCATGGGAGCTGTTAAAATATGAAAATATTGAAGTTAGATGATACTCAGTTAAGAGATCACTTTGCACTTCAGTGAAGCTTCAAGGATCTAATATTAACTGGAATGTGTTTCCCAAGATACAGAAGAAAAACTAACAGATACAATGATCAAGGACCACAGTTTTTACCGAACAAGTAGGTCCTTTTCGAAAATGATGACAGACCTAAAGCAAACAATCTGTTTTATGTTTTAAAACAAAATTGACAGTAAGAAGTTTCAAAGGACAACATTAAATAGACAGACATCAGAGAGAGTTTTCTCTTATATTGCCACAAACTTAGTGAAACTCACATCGGTTGCTAATTATCCACTTCTAAATCCCTGCATTTTCTAGGAAAGACACACCTTCACTCCCTACCATCAATCTCTCTTGATAATTCCTTCAGGACAGTCTTATGTGACTGCAAAATGACAGATCCATTTCATTTCACTACTTTATGTAGGTATCTTCTGATGTAAGGATAGTACACACATTTGGCCTCACCAGGCAGAAAAAGTCCATTTGCTCAGGAGCCAAGCTCCATTTAGTTTGGGAGACCATAAGAATGATGACCATTTCACTGTAGAATCCAGGAATACCATGGAAAATCTTATTTTTTGTCATTGTAGCTTATTATTACCACGCTACATGGACATTCTCGTGAGATTCCTCTTTTACTAACTTCAAAATATCAACTGGAAGAGGGAGCTAATGGTATTATGGAGGCTAGATGAATAAATGTGAATTCACTGAACTTACTAAAAGTAGAAGGTAAAAAATCAACAAACTAATCATTTGATGACATCATTAACAAGAGATCAAAAAAATGCATGATGATTATGATTGCATATTTGCATGGCCATAACTTACCGTGAAGAAGTTGCATTTGCCTCAGTGCTTTCTGTTTTACGCCTACTGTTTCCCAGGTATAGAAGTTCCAGTATTCTATCAGCTGATTGAACCTGATAAAGTGTAGGAAAGATATGAAAAATGATAAGGTATCATGAACTTAATGACTGAATTCCAGTAATATAAGAGTAAACTGTAAAATTATGAGGAAAAGAAAAAAAAAAACATATCTGCAATTTTATCATTAAAACCAAATTTTAGGCTCAATGGCATGGTCCAAATAAAATCAGGGAACATGACTGCCATACTGATTCTGGAATATGTCTGTCTTTAACATTCAACGGAAGACTACTGGTCAAGTTGATGTTACATTGTGCCTATGATCATCAGAATCATGGGCGAATCTATGTATGCAATCCTGCACCATCCCCTTTCCTGTGTATAAACCCTCAAAAAATGTCAAGAAGGGACTTCGTTTGTAGTCCTTTTACTTACAATAGCTTGTCAGCATCCCTTTTGTGTGCATAATGACAATGCTAAAATTTAGAAGAGATCCCTCTCTGAGTCCCTTACAAAGATGTAAATATGCTCACAACCCTTTTTCTTTTTGTTGGTGAATTGAGATCTGCTTGCTTTCTAGAAAAGAAGAAAAGCATGTGGTGTTTTGGTTTTCATTTACCCAGTATTTGACACATCACATAATTCATGAACAAAAGTTTCCCTTTTCCACTCCAGACCTTCAATGCTACAATAAAGAAGATGGAAGCATAAATGTTTTTCTGAAGGGAGCCAACATAGCCCTGAAAATCTTTTTGCAAGTTCCTCCAATAACAAACTCTGCACATTTCATTGCTGACTCCCAAAATCCCTTTGCAAGTTCCCAGAAGTAAGATATGTTTAAGATCCATTTACCTAACATTTTATGTTAGTTCCCAGTTTGAAACTGAGTTTTTCCCACTTCTTTAAGCCCTTATATCCTCGTCCATCAGGTAGGCACCCCACATTTCCATTGGCAAAAGATCAAACCATCCAGAGCATAAATATGGAATTTGGAAGAGATATTGAAGTTCTAAGGGGAAATCAGCGGATTAGGCAGAAGTTCAAACAACAAGGAACAAACCTTAATACTTTTTAGGCCAGCAACTACAATTCCCTTCTCTGGATCCTCCCTCAGCTCCAAGTGACCAGATGATTTTTCAAGTAAATCATAAATAACCTGGACTTAAGTGAAAGTAGAATTTAACTTCAATGGTATGGAGGCATTAACAAAATTATAACTTAGCAGACCTCATAAACAGACTAGAGCACGTACTTCATTGTAAACTTCCAGGTATGAACAGGAGACTTCAAACTCATCAGAGCTTTGATCTTTCTTGATAAGATCAAAAATCGTATGCAAGCTAAGAACCATCAGTCCAGGATCATTGTGCGTCCCAACCATCGTGTATGTTTTCCCACTGACAAGGCAAACAACACAAGTGAAAAAGAGTCAGGTAACGTAGAAGAATGTCAATACTTTTCTTCGTAAAAGACTATGTGGATGAAATCTATGGATGTAATTATGAAATGAATCATGGGACTCCATTTTCTTAACACCTAACCTATTACCAAACATATGCAGCATCCGTTGCAGTCTGATAACAGATTAGACGTCATATTTATTAATCTATGCACAGAGTTTCACTTCACAAGTTCACATGACACAAACTGTGACATACTGCAGAATGAGCACATTCAGAGAAAGATTACTCAGAATGGGAGATTAGATAGAATAATATGTTTAAAAATTTCACTCCAAACCAAATCCTTCTGAAACCCATGTGAAGTATTTTTTATTATCATAAATATTTTGTCAGTTGATGGATGGAAGACCAACAAGTAGATGGTTTTTATTCGCTATGCTGGGTCCTGAATATGGATGAATTTTTAAATAGGTGAAAAACTTGTCTTAGGTGTGAAGAGATGAGTGATGGACTTGTCCTTAGCTGGACGCCAGTTCCCGTGCAAATGTAGAGGGGGTACTGCAGCCCATATTTAGGGGCCGACCCCCTATGATAAGAAAATACATATCTAAATATAAAACCAAATATTTGTCATACATTATATATTTTGTGAATATATTATCATAGGATGATGGATAATGTATATGAAAAGACTTCTCTCCATTTCCAACTCTCATAGTATACCACAATATTCTTTTCTTAAATTCTGATTAAATGCAGAAGTAGATCTAACACAAATTGTAATTCCAAATTTAATTATTCAAATTGGAAAATACATTGGACTCTCATGTATCAAATCCATGTGAAGACGCAACACCATTTCACAAAGCAGACATCACTTCTCCTGCATCAGGGCTTCCAACACTCTTGTAAAATTAGCGCAACTAGAGTCACTTTTGTCAATGAAACTCTAATCAATGCAAATGATTTAAATGCCCCCCAACAAATAACACAAGGACAAACGCACTAGGCTCCTACATAGAAGCAGAGACAATAGTGTCCTTATATCATTACTAATAATAAAATAAAGAAAATGACTGGCTATGAATCATGTTGCCTCCATGTTTGTCCATGCCAAAAACAGCAATAACACATGTCAACCATCCATTTTCTATTAACATACTTTCTCCCACAGCAATTCACCAAAAAAGAAGACCACTTACTTAGAAAGCTTTATGAATAAACTCTTCACATGCTTATGCTGCCCCTCCTACTTAGAAATAAGGTTCCATGGAAAAGAATGAAGAAAGAAGACAAGGCCAAATGGCTAGATTTCCAACATCAACAATCTCAATGTGAACTCTGATAGTGGCATTGGCTGCCCATTTCTTAGACACTAAGGATGAATTCACTCATGACCCATGTTCCTCTCTCTCTCTCTCTCTCTCTCTCTCTCTCTCTCTCTCTCTCTCTCTCTCTCTCTCCTCTCTCTCTCTCTCTCTCTACCTATCTATCAATCTATCACTACACACACACACACATGCATATGCAATTTTGAAAGAATACCAGCTCAAATATTCAACTTTGAGAAGCATATTACCTTGCTTCTTAGACACATTGACCACTCATGCATGCATGAGTAGACAATGTGAGTCCATCCACAACTAAGGACATAAACGAGGAAGCAACATCAACAGCAATTTTGTCCATGAAAAGTAGAATTGCAAATATAACTGATTGTTAGGAAAATCACTAAAAGATTACAGTTTCAGATGAAGATTTAGATACGTAATATAAGAAGTCAGCTGCATAATACCTTCCTGTTGAACCATATGCAAACACAGTGGCATTGAGGCCTTGGATGACTCCAATGATGGTAGAAGAGATGGACTTGTACACATCCTGGATAGTTATGGGCAGGAGAAAGATATCATTATAATCCACAGAAAACACTTCTGCCAGTGCTATCAAAGAAAGCATCGTGCCTTTCCACTAACATTTATAAAACAAACATGGTGAAAAACTATTCAGTAAATGGGTGAAGATTTGCAGAATTTGTACACAGACCATATTATCTCTTTCTCATGTGTGCATAAGCTCAATCATAGAATGTGAATGGCATATCATGAAATAATATCTGGAAACTTTTTTGAAGGTAATTACATATAATGTCTCTGACACAGATAAAATATCACGTAGACAATGTTTGAAGCCGCATGGAATCTAACAGGCTGATGATAAGAGACCGAATTGTGCCCAGAAATGGTAGATCTGCTAACAAATACAGAGTCACAATGTTCATCTATGATCTAATGCAATCAAAATATGGAAGAAAAAAAAATTATTCCACATACTGCATTAGTGCATTCAGGTCCAAATGCATGATCAAAAGCGTATCTTCTCTCCTTGGTTCGATTTTGGATACGATCAAGGTAGTCCTTTGACAAGTCAGGATCCAAAACAGTGACATTCTGTGGTGCATTTACCAAAATTCTGTCATGGGATTTCATATAAGGAAAATGTCTATGAACCATAAGTACATGCTTGGACGAATGTTTTATGGACCTTATCGTCTGCCACATGAATAATATGCCGACTCTGTCGACGTTCTGCCTCAGTCAAGGACCTACATTTCACAGCCACCTGAAACGGAGAGAACGCCAAGAACAGATAGAAGAGATGTACATATTTGCAGTGAAAAACTCATAAAAAAAAAATCTGCAGGAACTGACCTGTAGGGTTGCCGTCTGCTTGGAAGCCGGGGGTCTAATGCTCGGCATGGTTGATAAAAATTCCTCTTCTCGGTCAAAAAAATTGAATTTTCCCCGCGCCCGTTTGTACAATTGGTGAGAAGACCTATTTCTGGTCAGTTGAAATTCTGAAGATGATGTCTTCACGACCACACACAGACCAGATCACGTCCTCTCGGAAAACTAGATAAACTCCCTTCCGTCGACCAGCCGATTTTTCACTTCTTCTCCAGGCACAAAACTAGAGACAAATGAGTAGGGATGCCGGCGGCCTTCGCCATTCTTGGACTTCCAACATATTTCAGTACCTCATACCCTAATGCAAGTATCCCTTCTCCCCTTCCACATCGTATGGAAGAGAAGCCACGAGCTTCGAGTCGCAGAAACAAACCAGATACATTGGCAAGCTGACCACCATATTCCGCACCCGTCACCCTTTCCACACATCACGAGCAGAAACAACCAAAACCCTAGCTTAAATCCCCTTCCTCCACCTCAAAACCACCAAGAATTCACCACCATTCCATTCTGCCCCCCCCCAACCATTCCCAAAACCGCCCAAAAACACAAAAAGGCACCCGTCCCTCCGGCGACCCCACCTGTCAAGAATAAGTGAGCAAATAAATGCGGCACCCTGGATCTCCCTCGCCCGCCACAGAAAACGACAGAGCTTTTGAAAGCCGGAATAGTAAATTCTCCGAGTCCTCGAACCTCCAAATGGCGGACAGAAGATTACAGGCTCCAGTCGGAGTAGCGAAAACTCCGAAGGAAGAAAGAAGGACAAAAGACAGGAGAAAAGAAACAACCACCAGTCGCCAGAGAAACTATAGGATCAAGAACGAAGGAATCGAAGCCGCCGCTCCAACCGGGAGCCCTCCTCTTTCGACTGCCGCCTCCGAAGCCGGAAATCGCGGGGGAAGCCGCGACGGAGCGCAGGGGAAGAGGGAGAGGTTCGGAGGCATTGGTGGGAGAAGCAGGGGCGTGGTTGGCACCCGCGCGCCCGCTCGCCTCCCGATCCAGGCCGATGACCATCGTGCACTGGGTTTTGGCGTGGCCGTAAAAAAAAAACGGAAAAATAAACAAAAATGCGTTAACGGTCATTTCGAGCTCCACGTGACGTGACAAAATACTGCCCCTGGAAGCTGTAATATCCCGAAAATACCCTCCGCTTTTTTATCGGGTAATTAACCACTCGCTAATAAGCGGCAAGAGACTGCGACATTCCGGGTCCTATCACGGCCAAGATATATTAACACGTTTTCTTCGGGACAAAATGCTCACACAAACATGCTATTTTATGGGTTGGGGGGTAAATTTGAAGTTAGAAGATTCGGATTTTTTTGGACCCATTCGGGTCTCTGCCCATCGTATCCGGGGATGGTTGGTAATGGTAGGTATGTTGGTGGTGGGGGGATAACTGGATAAGGCCAAGCTTGGCTCCTGGGCTCGTCTTTGTCCAACGCCACTCCCACATGGGGGAGAGCCTGCACAAAGTTCCGGACTCGCGGATCCCGTGTGGGTCCGCTCCGCCTATGGGTCAGCCACGACGACGTCTCATCTCAGTCAGAAAGCAGAAAACTAATAAATGGGCACCTCGACGGAGATCATTGGTTTATTAATCGAGGGAAAAAGGCAGCGAGCGCCCCGGGGGCCCCAACTCCCAAGGGGAATTGTCGAATGAAAGCCAAAGTTCCCGGTACAGAAGGGTGCGGACCCGAAATGCTGGTGAAAAGGGTCGGGCGGGCCTCTCCAGCCCACATCGAGGAGGGGGCTTCCTTTAAGCTGCCGCGAGCCAGTTGTGGGCTAGGAGACGGCTTCCTCCTCGGGAGTACGTGCATGGCGTTACCGCAGCTGTACTCGTGGCTGCGCGTGCGCCTGGACTTTTGGACGAGTGGGGACTTTTTTTTTCCTTTTTTTAAGGCTTAAATTTGGTCATTTTATTATAATGAAAATATAAAAGGGTTAAAATCTATGTACTAATCGGTTGGCAAAATCAAATAAGTAAGAGAAAAGTTTATTGCACTTGTATATTATACTTTAAGTGCAATATGTCTAAGCAATAACTCATGTGGCACCCCTCACATGAGGAGTGAGGAAGTGGCAATCCAATTGTTAGATGCCACATGAGTTTGTTGTCTAGTCATATTACACTTAATAAAATATAATATGCAAGTACAATAAGTCATTCTCAATAAGAAAACCATTATAGGGAACAAAAACGTAAGACATATACTAGAAACTCTTGAAATTGAAGAAAATGCTCTTAAAATTTTCTAGACAACTGATCTCAAAAATAAGTACGGCAAAGAACATCTCAAGAACGAAGACCTAGACATGAGTCGGGATTCTTTCTAACCGCTCACCATACAAGAACTTTCAAGCAGCTTATGTGCTGTCGATCCATGTTAATTTGTCTGAGGTTGCCATGGTAATTATGTGTTCTTTTACCATTGTCATCAGACTTCTTTTTGAAAGATGAGAAAACTTTCAAGTGCACACTCTGGAGTTTGGAGCAAATAGATGTCCTCCTCCCCGGCGCCCCAAGACATACACTAGGGCATTCTTTGATAGTTAGATAAGTCTTGATAACTCTTGATAAAAAGAGTTTATCAATCTTGATAATTATTTTGTTGTTTTGGTAAATAGGACAGATTATCTATTACTTATCAACGTTTATTGGTGATAAGTCTTGATAAATCTAACTCTCATTTTTGAGTTGATAAAGTTATTCATAAATAACAAGAGATAATTAACTTATAAGAGGCTCAAAACATCTTAAAGTGGAGATAAATCTCATTAATGGCCCTTGTGGAGGCTATTTCCGGCCTCCTAGGCCCATAGGCCCATCATGACCCATCCACGTGTTCTCGGAAACGGCCACCAACTTCCAAACACGCCTCAGCCACCAAACGCCAAAGGGTCCCAGGGTGTGGTCTCCGAACACCTCTGAACCTATCCGAGCCGAACAGAGTCACCAAGCAGACTTCAGGGCTCTTATTCGGCACCACTGCGGTTCTAACGTCAAGGCACCGAGCACCGGGCAGCTGCACCGAACAAGCCCGCCAGCCCCTGCACAGCACCTTTGTGGCCTACAACGCTATGTGGCCCTTCATTTACCATCGCAGTTAATGGGACGGTGCGGCGTGCCTCCCCACGATCTGGGGCACTTTTAGTGTGAAATCCCAAGGGACGCCTCAAACGGACAAACCCCCCACTTTGGGAACTCAACCGTCGCATCCCTTCAGTTACCATTGGAGAAGGATGCGTCTGGACCTTTCAAGTCCCCTACCTATATAAGGAATAGGTAACCTTCATGCAAAGGGACGTGAAAACATCCCCATAGAATCGCCCACCCGTGAATCCACACACAAAAGAACCCTTCCTTCTTCGCCTCATTTAGACAGTCTAGATCTGACTTTGGCATCGGAGGATTCTCCCGGTTCTTCAACCGGATTCCCTTGACGCCCCTTCTGGTTTTGTAGGTTTTCATCTGCATCGGCGACTGTCTTCCCTCTTTCCTAGTGGAGGCTCGTTCGGATCGTTACCGAACAGGAGAAACACCACCACATTTTGGCGTTGTCTGTGGGAAACGACGACTGCCATGACTCGTGGACAATCCTCTCAGCAGAATTCTGGAAGTAGGGCGACACAATCTTTCCATGCCTCGCGTGACCAAGCCCCTCCCGTCGACGACAACATTGTTCCCGTCATAGCAACTGTTGGCCCTTTTGGTACGGCAGCAAGCTAACCTAGAGGGGGGGTGAATAGATTTTCCTGATTTCTGCAAATAGAAACTTAAACACAGAAAATTATCACTTGAAAGTTTAGTTAGTTTAGTGTGATAAATAGTAGCAGTGCGGAAGTAAATAAATAATCACACAAATAACACAAAAGATTTATCCTAGTTCGGCCCTTCCCACATGGAAGTCCTACGTCCAGTCCCCAAGCAACCTCTTGGGATTTTACTAACCAAGGGTACAGTCCCCCTCAAGGACAATACAACACCCAGCACCCTAGCTGGTCTTCTTCTCTTTCCCGGGCAAGAAGGCAGCCCACTTCTTTTACAGGCTTAGAAGTAAATCTCCTGGTACAAACCTCAGTGTGGTTCTGCTAGACACAAACCCCTAGCTAGGTTCTACATTGTATACAGTTCTACAGCTGGACAGGATATCTTTCTTATAAAAGAAAGAACAGTGCTGAGAGTTCTACAAGAATGGCCTCTACCCAAAAACTCTCCCCAAGAATTACAATAAGCACATGGAGAATGAAGAGAGAAAAGAAAGCTTGAAGGCTTGAATACTTGAGATGCTTTTGCTTGCTTTGTCTTGGCTGAGGCTCTTTCTCTCTTTCTTTGAGTGTATGTGGCATTGAGGTTCCTCACTGGTTGTACACTCCTTCAAAGATTTTCAGGAAAACTCTCATTTGATCTTCATCCTTGCTTCACCTTTTATATGCGAGGCTTTGAATAGATCCGTTGGAGCTCTTCTAGACGTTGTTGATCTTCTCTTCATTTGTCTTAATCAGACTCTGGTGGTGTTCGAGGTCTGTAAGTATAGAAGAGAGTGTTAGCATAAAAGAGTGTTTACAAGATAACAGTGCATGTTACTGTGTTTCTGCTAACATGCTGAAAATAGTAGTTCATATCTTTTTATGACATGACTCTGAGATATGCATGCAGCCTTTTTGTCAGAAGATATTTGACTTTTCATTAGGCGCCAACATATTTGAAACATCTGAATATAAAGGAAATCGATGTTTACATGAAGTCGATGTTTGGACAAAATCAATGTTTACGTGAAAGCAAATCGATGTTATAAGTATAGGCAAATCGATGTTCAATCATAAGCAAATCGATATTTGACTTATCAAATCGATGTGAGAAGCAAATCGTTGTTTCTTACTTATGAAATCGTTATGATGATCAAATCGTTATAGCAAGAAAATCGATGTGAAACTTATCAAATCGTTGTGAAGCCTTAACGAATCGTTATAGAAGGTAAATCGATGTGAGAGCAAATCGTTGCGCTCACTTATCAAATCGTTATGAGCCTTAACGAATCGTTATGAGAACCAAATCGATATGAGAGCAAATCGTTGTTCTCACTTATGAAATCGTTATGAGAACCAAAATCGATATGAGAGCAGATCGTTGTTCTCACTTATGAAATTGTTATGAGAACCAAAATCGATATGAGAGCAAATCGTTGTTCTCACTTATGAAATCGTTATGCGATCAAATCGATGTTTCACTTAACGAATCGTTACACAATCAAATCGTTGTGTGACTTATCAAATCGTTGTTAGTGAAATCGATGTGACACTTTGAATAGAAATCGATGCATATTAAATGAACACCGACATAGCATTTTAGTGTGTCATATTGCATCAATGTGAGACTCAGCATTTTACTATGAGATTGATGCGACACAGATGAAACAAAATGTTCAATTTAAGTTACATCATAAATTTTGTTAGCACCAAAATATGAAGGTAATAAAGAATGGTTCAACAGCAACTACTAATGGACCTACGGTCGAAACTCCAGTTTTGGCCCAAGAGGTAGCAAAGCTCCAGGGATAGTTGCAGAAACTAATGGAGGTTTGCCAGGGACTCCAGACTCAGTTGGCGAAATAGCCAGCCCCAACAGTCCCCCCCGCACCAGAGCAACAAGCGGAGTCGTCCCGACGACGACCACTGGTGACGTCGGCATGCCAAGAACGTCGCGAGGAGTCGGCCCGCAGATCGCGACATCCCCCATCGCTCTGCCTTACACCAAAATGATGGGACGAGTCACCCCATAGGTCTACCGCGGCTCCACTACCTCCGAGGTCCGTCGTCGGCGCCAACTCTCACGGCTCCCAGCGAGAAGGTTCCGTGCACTCCGACCCAGAATTGGCGAGATGACTCCATCGCGTCGTCGACTTGGAGTGATGCATGGAGAGCCTTGCCCGCCAAATGGACGTGATGGTCCACAGGGTCAAGGGTAGAGTTCCAACGGATGACGACCTGGACTTCCGCTCCCCATTCACGACGGAGATCCTGGAAACCCGGGTCTCGCCAAAGCTGCCTCTGCCTTCCATTGCCCCTTACGATGGCACCACCGACCCGGCGGATCACATCCACGGGTTTGAGTCACACATGGTGTTCCACAGAGCGTCAGACACGGCAAAGTGTCAAGCCTTTCTGGCCACTTTGAAGGAAACTGCGAGGGCCTGGTTCGAAACCCTCCTAGTGGGCTCCATCACTTCCTTCCACCAGCTGAAGAAGTCCTTATGCGACAACTTCCTGGGCGGAAGGTCCCAACCCCGCACAGCGGCCTCCTTGTTGTCTATGCGGTAGAAGAGGGGCGAGCCTCTCTGGGACTACGTCAAGAGGTTCCAGAGCGAAGCCCTGCATATCCCACGCTTGGACGTTCCGCTCGCTACTAGTGCCCTCATACAAGGCACCCGTGACGGGTTCCTCCAACGGATGCTGGGGGTGCAGCTGTCACACCCCGACGCGGAATATCGGAATGTGAGGCAGTTGCAAGTAAACGAATACAGAGCGCCTAATAGACATCAAGCCATTGGACAAAAAATAAATACTAAAGTAAATATATCTCATTAATAATTTCTCAAATGTCTATTACAACCACTAATATCAGAACCATTCTATAGGGCCAAATTACATTGAATAAAAGTAAAAGACTAAACTCAGACTCTAACATAATACTAAGACACCAGGGTACTCTTGACTTCACTCTTGGCCATTCACATCCTCTTGAGTGTAAGTGTCTTCCTCGGTCTCACTTGAGAACACATGACAAATAACGCAGGGTGAGCGATAACGCCCAGTAGGACTTAAATCTCATGATCAGGCATGCTTTAAATGATTAATGTATTAAAAGTGGATTCACTACATGATAGAGTGAGAGAGAGTAAAGTAACACAAGAGATAGCACAATAGCACATGATTGAAATAGCATAAGTTTCTAAATATAGCACATAGCAGGATGGCCATAGCACAAATAGCACAGTGTATAACAATAGCACAACGAGTATAGTATAGAACTTTGATTGTCATTTAGATAGTCGAGATGGATAGCACTTGAGTGTAATGCCAAACACTCTGGTCAATTAACTCCCGCGGGCAAATAGCACTTTTGGGCGCACCTCCCAGGAACAGACCAGGCCCTTTATATATTGCCAGGCATTAGTTATATTGTTTATCTTTAGACAATCAGTCAAATGGCCAATAGAGAGTACCAAGAATTATATGAGAGTACTAGATGATTAGACGAGATAGTAGAGAGAGTGTGAATAGACGAGCAAGTAGAGTATAGATGAGAACTATAGGTCATTGCACATGAAACGTCGGGTAAACGGGCGATAGTAACAGTTGCACAACACGCAGAATTGGTGTTGGCAGTCAGGTGGAATTCACTACCCTTCCACTAGTCATGTTATGCACAGGTCCAGAGGTCCGACGTGATTCAAGATAAGAGCGAGAGAATATTCTAGGGCCGTTTGGATCTTACTGATCCTTAAAGGGTATCATAGGTATTAAGGCACAACCAGCTCGTCGGCCATGCGGGAATCCATGGACAGAGGAGTCTTACGGAGGCCTTGAACAAGGATTCACTAGTCTGACAGAAGGAATATCTGACGGAGAGTTGGTCCATGTCAAGAGAAAGTGTATATCTAGAAACAAGTGCTCGACGTTCCAAAAGAATTCTAGAACAGTGGAGCGTCGGTAACGGTATTCCCAAAACATCGCGAGAAATAAAGACAAGTCCATTTAAAATAGGGAAATTTAAATACATTATTGAAATAAATTACCAGATATATTATGATATATTTTCATGTCAAGTCAAGTCATATTGGATGGTTACAAGTATGTGCATGTGATAGAGAGAATCATGGATATGAGAAGATCATGTGTAAGACTTTTAATTAACCAATTACATGTCCAGGTTTAACAGCATCGTTTACTGTGTTTATGACAGTTAACAGGGTATGTGGTTACTGTAGAAAGTCAAGATTAGCAAAAATATAGGGTTTATATACAAAAATCTAGAAGGTGACGTACCCCTGTAAGGATCGCGACAGGGTACATCCAGAACGCGATAGGGCTATTCAAGGATCGCAACGGGTCGATCAGGTCAGGCAGCTAGAACGCGACGCCAGAGCCTGTCACGTTCAGAAAGCGACGGGTGGCTTGTCGCGATCAGCCCCTGAGAACGCACCCTATCGGGCCATCGCGTTCTCAGGTCCTGCGCTTGAGTCCGAGCGGGAAAAGGTCATTGCCTTGGATTGCGGTCCAAGTTTCCATGTTTTGATACATGGTCGATTAAAAATTGATAACTTAATGTATAATTGATCAAAAATCGCAAAACCACTTTTAAACGAATTTAGACATGCAAGGGTGTACACAGTAAATATGAATTTGCAAATAGTCACGGTCTTGATAGGTTATAAACATGAACATGCACGAAGAACACAGAACAGTGTACAGTGTAGGTAAAAGAATTAATTCGAGCAGTATACTAGATGAAAATTGGGGATTTCAGTGGCAAAAGTTTCCTAACATCAAGCAGTATCTCCAATAAAATTTTCATGGCATGGGATTGAGTGTACCTTGAGATCTAGATTTAATATGGGGGTTCGGGGTCAAGATGTGAGCAGGACTTCGAAAATAGAGATCAAAAGATGGGGTCCATGAAAAATAGAGCAATGAGAGGGCCTTAGTTCCTGATGTTTGGAACATCCTATGGACGAATTTAATTGAGTTTTGCTTGTGAGAATGCCTACCTTTGGGTCGATTTGTCTCCTAGGGCTTTGAACTCGAAGAACAAGGGTTGGGTCTTGAGCAATCCTTCTCCCCACGAATTCTCCCTTCCTTTGGCCTCTCCTCCACATCCAGCAAGCCTCAGCAACGCATTAAGGCCGGCCATGGAGAGGTTGGGGTGTATTTATGCTTCCCTTGTTTCTATTTCCTATTATGACTCTAATTCCCCTTTAATTCTGAGTTTTCTCTATTTCTTTCCACCTTCCAAGCTTTCCACCTCCTAATTAGGTTAGGTTGGGATGCAATTTCGTGCCTAGCCAATTTGGGTAGGGTTAGGAGTCCAATTCCAACACAAAATAGCTATTTTAATGATTTAATAGCTCCTTTCTTTTTAGGATATATTAAAGATACGAATTTAAGGTATTATTCTATTATTCATCTTTTTAAAACTCCCAATTTTGACCCAATAAATTTGACCCAATGACCCTGGCAGAGCTCCTCTCAATTGCACAGCGCCATGTTGTGTGCGAGGAGAGCCTCGCGGCCAGCCACGCCGAACAAGGCGATCAGGCAGAGAAGAAGAGGCCTTCCGATAACGGTTCTGACTAAGAATGGAAGAAGGGTCAGTGTAATGGAGACGCACCAGGCTGACCACACCCCTTCACCAAATACACTCCTCTTGTGGTAGCCCCTGAACAGATCCTGGCTGAGATCCAGAACGAACAATATGTTCTATAGCCACCCAGGATGCATTTTGATCCCCGCAGGCATAACCAAGACAAGTACTGTTGCTTCCATTGCGACCATGGCCACGACACCTCAAAATGAGACCAACTCAAGGAAGAGATCGAGTCCTTGATCATGTGCGGCTATCTGGGATGGTATGTGCACCGGAATGAAGACCACCCATGATGCCGAGAGCGAACCCCCGAGCAGCCCATCAACAATGAACCGAATGGGTAGGAGATCAACGTGATCACAGGAGGTCCTGACGTGGGCGGAGAGAGCAGCCGGAGCAGGCGTGATTATGGTCAAAGAGTGCACCAGGTGGAATGGTCCCCACCTCCTCGGCCAACCCCTTATCCACCGAGCCCAGCACGTGCATAGTTCGAGGAGGCTATCACCTTCTCAGACAATGACCTTGTAGGAGTTACGACTCCACACACTGATGCGTTGGTCAGTTTGGCCACCATCAATCATTGTAATGTGCGACGTATCCTTGTGGATAATGGAAGTACACTGGATGTATTAGTGTACGACTGCTTCCTCCTTATGGGTTTGAAGGCCAAGTAGAGTAGCTGGCCCCAGTAGAATCATCATTGTTCGGCTTCTCTGGTGTTTCGGTGCATCCGATGGGTTAAGTCAGTCTACTCATCACTCTAGGAACAACACTAAAAAATATGATCAAGATGGTGGACTTCCTGGTAGTCAGAAGTATGCCAGGGTACAACGCCATTCTCGACAGAGGCATGATCGGTTGCATCAAAGCTGTACCCTCATCTCTGCATCAAAAGATGAAGTTCCCTACCCCTCATGGAGTAGGGGAGGTGCTCGAAAGCCAACGAGAGTCTAGGTGGTGTTATGTCCTCTCTTTAAGAGACAAGCAGCCCGCAGTCGAAGACCTAGTGGTTCTGCCCACCGATAAGGCTTCAACCAGCTACAGCACGCCTGTCGAAGATCTATTGCCAATCCAAGTGGACGACAATCCCGAGCACGTCCTCCATATTGGTGTGTCGCTTCCAGAGGCCGAGCAGTACCGCTACAAGGCGTTCCTGCTCGCCAACCTGGATGCATTCGCATGGTCAGATGACGAGCTGCTAGGTATTTCACCAGACGTGATGACTCACCACCTAAACCTAAATCCAAAGGTACCACCCATACAATAGCGACAACGTCTTGTCAATCGAGAACGACAAATCATGATCTACGATCACGTCACCAAAAGCCAATCAACTGGTCTATTCTGAGAAGCCCAATACCCAAGATGGATCTCCAATGTGGTCCTCGTACGCAAGGCCAACGATAAGTGGCGAGTGTGCGTGGATTATAAGGATCTCAACAAGGCAGCACCAAAGGACAATTTTTCTTTTCTGTGCATAGACCAACTAGTGGATGTAACATACGGGCATGAGCTTCTCAGCTTTCTGGATGCCTACTCTGGTTATCACCAGATCAACATGCATCCCCCAGATCAAGACGTCACAACGTTTGTAACCGACCTCGGCCTCTACTGCTTCATCAGAATGCCATTCGATTTGAAAAACGTAGGGGCGACATACCAGCGAGTGGTCAATAAAATATTTGAGCAGCAGATCAGGCACAATATGGAGGTTTATCGACGATATGTTGGTCAAAACGTGCCCAAGTGCTGACCTAGAAGAAACCTTCGCCACTCTACGAAGGTACAACATGAAGTTCAATCCAGCCAAATGCGCCTTCAAAGTGTGCTCAGGGAAGTTCCTTGGCTTCCTCGTATCCAACAGGGGGATAGAGGCCAATCCTGAAAAAATCAGAGCTATATTGGAGATGAGTAGTCCGAAGATGATACGCGATGTCCAGCGGCTCACTGAACGTCTAGCGGCGCTCAACCGCTTCATGTTTCAAGTAGCAGAGAGGAGTTTTCACTTCTTCAAGCTGCTGTGAGTCCCCAAAGGTGCCTCACCGCAAGGGGGGCAAGTACGGTAGACTCCGGACTGTGAAGTGACCTTCGCCGAGATTAAGAGATATCTTGATGCTCCGCCAATTCTCTTAAAACCAATGCTTGGAGAGCAACTGTTCATGCACCTGTCAATCACTGAACACTCCATCAGCACAGTACTGATCAGAGAAGAGGCAGCAGTGCAGCACTCAATCTACTACGTAAGTAGGGTACTATAGGAAGCCAAGAGGAGATATCCCTGAGCAGAGAAGCTCGCTCTAGCACTCATCACAGTTGTGCGGAAACTTAAGCCATACTTTCAGGCCCATCCAATCACGGTGCTAAATGACCAGCCGTTGAAACTCATCCTACAACGTCCCGAGGCTTCTGGAAGGCTCATCAAATGGGTCATTGAGCTCCGAGAGTTCGAAATCAATTATCGACCAAGAACCGCCATCAAGGCTCAAGTGCTGGTAGACTTCGTGGTGGAATGCACCCTCCCTGCTGAGACGGACCCTCCATTGGCAGATGAAACACCATGGGAACTCTATGTGGACGGATCCTATTGTGTCACAGGGAGTGGTGTAGGGCTAGTCCTTACCTCCCTAGAGGGATTGGAATTTCAATACGCCCTCAAGTTTTGCTTCACCACCTCCAACAATGCAGCTGAGTATGAAGCACTTCTGTTTGGAATCAGAATGGCCAGGCATCTCGGAGTGCTTCGGCTACAGACCTTCAGCGACTCCCAACTGGTTGCCAGCCAAGTCAATGAACAATTCAAAGCAAGGGAGCCCCGCATGGCACAATACCTTCAGCAAGTCAAGAGCCAAGCAGAGGGCCTCCTATACTTCAAAGTGGTGCACGTCCCTCGAGAGAAGAATGAGCAAGTAGATGCACTCTCCAGACAAGCGTCTTCAGGCGACATCGCCCATTCTCGCTCCATTTTCTTTGAAGAGCTCGCATCGCCAATCACGGAGATAGATATTGCGGCCTTAGGGACCACTCAACCTGCCCCGAGCTGGAAGAACCCTCTTCTGGCCTATCTTCTCTGAGGAGAGCTTCCTCCCGACCAGGCCGAGGCTCGCAAAGTCCGATTGCACAACCAGAGGTTCACCATTGTCGAAGGACAGCTGTACAAACGCTTCCTCTCTAGGCCTCTTTTGAAATGCCTTGATCCCTCTGAGATGACATTGGCAATCGAAGAGGTGCAAGAGGGTCTGTGCGGGAGCCACCTCAAGGGAAGAACGTTAGTGTGCAGCATCCTCTGAGCAGGGTTCTGGTGGCCAACCTTGCAAAAGGACTGCCTATCCTATGTGAAGAAATGCCCGGAATGCCAAAAGTTTGGTCAGCATATCCATCAGCCTGTCGAACAACTGCATTCCCTCTTTGAGTCATGACCATTAGCTCGGTGGGGCATTGACATCATGGGACGATTCCTAGAAGCTCAAGGTCAAAAGAAGTTCTTGCTAGTCGCCATCGACTACTTCACCAAGTGGATCGAGGCCAAAGTTGTCACTACTATCACCGATCAGGCAATATGGAAGTTCATATGGAAGAACATGGGAAGTAGTTTGGAGGCTCTTTGGCTCAGGCCGAGGAGGGCTTCTCCAACTTAATTCTTCGTTTGTAGATTTTTTTGAAGGCAAGTAACCCATACACGTTATCCCTACATGCGTCTAGTAGGTCTTAGGCAATTTTTCTGGATTTTAATCGAGTCCTGGAACCCCCCTTTCTATCAAATTTTAGTGTTCAGTCTGTGTTCTACACAGACAAGAACATAACGGCAAGATTTGCTGCCGTTAAGATCTGAGATTAGCAGCCACCTATGTTGTCGTTAACCAAGTAAGCGGCCACCCCCTTGCCGCTGAGTTCTTCAGGCAGGGACAATTTGTCTGTCTACCTTTTATAAATTATTTTCCCAGATTTCTACGCATGAGGATATACTGTAAAAATTATAAGTTATGTAATACCTCTAGTGGATCATGTTGAGCAATTTTTATGAATTTTTCGTTGAATGTGTTATTTATTAAAATCCCTGAATTATCTGTCAGACAGGTTAAAATCTTGTAAAAATATTGTTGATATGGATCTGTGTTGAATTTGGATATTGTGAAATTTTTGTGATATGTGCACTAGTATCAGGTCATGCTATGGAAATTGGACAAATTTCTGATGTTTGTATAAATAGTTATATTTTCTGAACTGTAAAACGGTGAGCATGCAATATCAGTTTAAATTCACAAATAAATTGTATGGAACTAATTAAATTCCTAAAAATTATATGTAAAATCATAACTATCAGATGCATGTTGTAGGATGGATAATGTGCATGTAACACTGTGAACCATGCAAGTTTGATTGTTGACCAATTTTGTAAAATAATTGTTCTAAATTTTTATAATTAGTGTGTAGTTCTGAAAAATATGAAATTTGGTATGCATGATGTTTAACCTATAAATAGTCCGTGGTAAAAATTTCATGTGAATTGGATAACAATATATACTAATTTGTTTATTACATGATGAAATGACCAATTAATACATGTTTAGTGTAATTAGTGATAAATTAGATAATTGCAACATGATTAGAATAAATTTGTAACTATTTAACATTGTAACTAGTAGTACCATGTTAGGAAATCTGAACCATATACATGTATGTGAAAATGAAATTAGTGTGTTAAACGGTGTGCAAATAGTGTGTGTTTAAAAAAAAGTGGAAAATGTGTAAATGTGCCATGGGTGACACTGCTACCTTAGAGGGCTGAGGAACTGTACCGTAGTAAAGTCCCTAGGGGAAGGTTCATATGAGTATGATATCCCATGGGCATTGGGATAAAATCCTGGAGATGGACAAGTACCACTGGTTAGGGTGGAGAGTGCTTCTCTCGGTTCTGCGCAGTAACTAAGATCTATCACTATATTGCCTAGGTGATAGATATGTGTGTGATTGAGATAAGTGTGTGTCCTTCTAGAGGTGGTTTGGACTATGTGTCACGGCATGTAATGAGAATAATGTGATTTTTGTATATATGTGAAATGTGCATGTGTAAAATGTGTAAATGATCATATGGAAATGTGAACTAATGTGATAATATAGGAAATTGTGAACCAATTTATGAATGTGTTATATCCATGTCAAAACAGCAAGCTATTATGTTTATAAATGTGTTATGCATGTGAAAATATTCATAGAATCCATGCTAGGAATATCTCTTCCGTTGTGTATAAACTCCGTGCTTTATTTGCTATTGTATAATGACACGAATGAAAGGAATTGTGTCTTGAGTCAGCATGTTAAAGAATATGTAGAAAGCATGTGATAGGTTTACTTTATTGTGAAATAAACACAAACTATGTAACATGTATCATAAGTTGTAGAAATATCATGTTTAGGCTTTCTTTTAAAGGTTGTCCAATCCATGTTATGCATATTAGTTGTTTTGTTTAAAAGGGTAAAAATGTTTATGCGATGTATGTAAGCTTAATGTGAATGGAAATTACTTGCTGAATCTTTTAGACTCACTTTTGCTTTGACGTACAGGTGCAGGTGTCTCTAATTCCTTGGAGGAGACAGTGAGGAGTGACTCCGAGCGTGAGGAGTAGCACCTTCGTGGAGATTGCCTTATTGTATATCTTTTTTTCATAGTATGTAATTGAGAGCACTATGTAATGCAGTTGTGGACAATGTATTTGATTTAAATTTCAGTTATGAGCACTTTAGTTCTTTCTTGTACTATATAGACTGTGGATAAATGTGGATGATGGAATAATAAATTTACATTCAGTTCTTTTATTCCGTTGTTATGTGTTCATATTTGTGTACGTCTCAGCCTATTGAATGTGTTGGGTAAATGTCTCAGTGTGGCAATGCTCTTTATATCGATGTGGGTTGGTATAACCGTACCGGTATGAGGAGGGTCGTCATAGAGATTGGTATCAGAGCTACAGGTTAAGATTGTACATAAATATAATTATGCCATCATCTTCATTATATGCTAAGTCTTTATAAATTGTCCACATAGTTAGGAATTATATAGTTTGGTTCCTAATTGGGATTAAATTGTTTTGCAAGCTATGGCTTCATGAGGTAGGCGTGGTGTTCCTGCTCGTGAGGGTGAGCAGAGGAGAGAGTTGAGCCTAGGCGTGAGGATCAGGGTGAGCAGCAGGCCCCAGCACCCCAGGGTCCTGTGCTTCCTCCACCACCACTAGTGGACTTTGGAGTGTTCATGCAAGGTCTAGTTTAGGCTATGCATACGTAGGCCCATACTCAGGCTGCACTCCAGGCTCAACTGTAGGCTCAGGTTAGAATAGTAAATAGAGTAGTCTGATCTGTTTACTTGCATGATTGTTATATTGTTATATTGTTATATTGTATATGTGTGGCTTCTGTTGGTTGTTGTAGCCGGCTCAGGCACTAGTTCCCCAGGCTCAGGACCATGGTGGACCCTCCATCATGGAACGGTTCAAGAGGATGTCGCCACCTTCTTTTAAGGGGGAGAGCGATCCGCTATTTGCAAAGAGTTGGCTGAGGAAGATTGAGAAGATCTTTCGAGCTATTAGGTGTGCTGACGATGATAGGGTCACGCTAGCCACCTATATGCTACAGTTATGTGTAAATTGTTTATGTATTTATTTCTTTAAGCCTAGATTATCTGGATGGGTCCTTATGGAATGTTTTGGGCAGGAGCGAGCCGATGTGTGGTGGTCCTCGTTGCTTCGTACCCGGTTCGAGGGCGGTGCTGTAGAGGTGTTTTGGGACGAGTTCATGAGGCTCTTTCGGGCCAAGTTCGTTCCGGAGCACATCCAGGACAAGATGGAGCAAGAGTTTCTCTCTTTGACTCAAGGCTCCATGACCGTACTGGAGTATGAGGCCAGGTTTTCCGAGCTATCGAAGTATGCCCCTCACATTGTAGCTGATGAGCGCAGGAAGGCGAAGAAGTTCATGATGGGTCTGAGGCCATCACTGAGGACGAGGTTGGTGGCATTTGACCATCGTATCATCGATAAGGCTCTTAGCGCGGCTTGTCGGCAGGAGGGAGAGATGGAGCAGTATCTTGAGGAGAAGAAGGCTTCGCAGAAGAGGCCTGCAGCTCCATTCCAGAGGCAGGAGAAGAAGAAGGTGGCGTATCAGTCACTGCAGTGCCCAGTGGCAACCAGCAGTCGTCAGGTATCTTCTCAGGATTCTCCCAATGGCAAGAAGGAGTGTCCTCGTTGCGGGAGGGCACATGGTGGTACGGAGTGTTGGAAGATGGCGGGGAAGTGCTTGAAGTGTGGGAGCAGCGAGCATAAGATCAAGGATTGTCCCAGACTCCAGCAAGGAGTCCATCGACCAGCACCAGCTCCAGCAGCGGCAGCAGCAACAGCGCCAGCGACAGGAAGACCAGGAAGGCCTCGAGCCCAAGCTCGAGTGTTTGTATTAGCTCGCGAGGACGTCGAGCAGGCAGAGCATGTTATCGAAGTTACGGTTCTTTTCATGGGTGTGCACGCTCGAGTTTTATTTGATACGGGTGCCACTCACTCATTCATTTCTGAGCATTTTGCTAGGCAGTTAGATTTGGAGTCAAGATTAGAGTCTGAGGAGTTAGAAGTCCCTTTGTCTATGCACACGCCTGCGGGAACGGTATCGATTAGGAAGTGTATTCCGTCCTTATCGGTGTGCATTGAGGATAGAGTTCTAGAAGGGTGTTTCTTCTTGCTAAATATGAAGGACTACGATGCTATTCTTGGTCTGGATTGGCTAGAGGAGCACTATGCGTTAGTGGATTGTCGTAGGAAGAAGATTGTTTTCCGCATTCCCGGTGAGGATGAATTTTCTCATCCATTGCCAAGGAACTTAGCGGAAAAGTTTGTCATCTCCGCCATGAAGGCGATGAGAATGGTGATCAAGGGTTGTGACGCTTTTCTTGCCAGCGTGGTATTAGTACCCAAGGTTGATGAGTCACCTACTCTTGAGGAGATAGATGTAGTGCAGGATTTTCCAGATGTCTTTCCCAATGATTTATCTGGATTACCACCGGCTAGAGAGATAGAGTTCACACTAGAGTTGCTTCTAGGCACCTCTCCTATCTCAAAGGCCCCTTATCGGATGGCACCGGCAGAGTTAGCAGAGCTAAGGAAGTAGTTGCAAGATTTGTTAGATAAGGGATTTATTCGCCCTAGTGTTTCTCCTTGGGGCGCACCTGTATTGTTTGTGAAGAAGAAGGATGGGTCACTTAGGTTATGCATTGATTGTAGAAAGCTAAACCAAGTGACGGTGAAGAATATGCATCTCTTACCTCAGATTGATGATCTGTTTGAACAGCTGCAAAATGCGTCAGTCTTCTCTAAGATTGATTTGCGGTCTGGTTATCATCAGTTGAGGATTAGGAGTGAGGATGTGTCCAAGACGGCTTTTAGAACCCGTTATGGACATTATGAGTTTTTGGTCCTTCCGTTTGGTCTGACCAATGCCCCTGCAACATTCATGGATCTCATGAACAGGGTGTTTAGACCTTACCTAGATAGTTTTGTCGTAGTTTTCATCGATGATGTGTTGGTCTATTCTCCGGATGAGGCCACACACCATCAGCATTTGAGGGTAGTGTTGGAAGTTCTCCAAGAGCACAAGCTGTATGCAAAGTTCAGCAAGTGCGATTTTTGGATGCGCGAGGTTCATTTCCTTGGGCATGTTATCTCCGGTGCTGGTGTAGCAGTAGATCCAGTGAAGGTCTAGGCTGTATTGGATTAGGAGATTCCCAGGACCCCTTCAGAGATTCGTAGTTTCCTTGGTTTGGCGGGTTATTATCGGCGATTTATTGAGGGATTCTCATCTCTCGCCGCCCCATTGACCAAGCTAACATGGAAGGGTGAGAAGTTTGTTTGGTCCGAGGAATGTGAGAGTAGCTTTCAATTATTAAAGGCTAAGCTTACTTCTGCTCCGGTATTGGTATTACCTAGTGGTGATGAAGGATTTGCCATTTACACGGATGCATCTCAGATTGGCCTTGGCTGTGTATTGATGCAGCAAGGAAGGGTAGTAGCATACGCTTCTCGGCAATTGAAGGAGCATGAGCGTAACTATCCGACTCATGATTTGGAGCTCGTGGCAGTGGTTCATGCACTGAAGATCTGGAGGCACTATCTTTATAGTGTCAGATTTGAGGTGTTCACTGACCATAAGAGCCTGAAGTATCTTTCCTCCCAAAAGGAATTAAACCTTAGGGAGAGAAGATGGGATTGAATTCCTGAAGGACTATGACTTTGACCTCCAGTATCATCCTGGAAGGACGAATGTCATAGAGGATGCCCTTACTAGGAAGAGGTCATCACTCCAGCAAGATTGGAAGATGTTGGAGGATGCGGCATGTGCGATGACTAAGTTAGAGCCATCATTGTGTCAGGCATTTGTAGCTCAGTTGTCCATTAGGTCTTCGGTGTTGGATGAGGTGATCGAGCAATAGAAAGCTGACCCTAGACTTCAAGAGTTGGTGAGCAAGGCAGGCATTGCTCGAGATGAGGATGGTGTGATCAGATTCCATCATCGTGTTTGTGTTCCCGATATTGTAGATGTTCGTGAGCATGTATTAGCAGAAGCTCATAGGTCGAGATTCTCTATTCATCCGGGTAACGCTAAGATGTACTAGGATTTGAAGAGATCTTTTTGGTGGTCTGGCATGAAGAAGGATGTAGCGGAATATGTGTCTAGATGTCTTGTATGCCAACAAGTGAAGGCCGAGCGGCAGCGACCATCTGGTCTTATGCAGAAGATGGAGATCCCAGTATGGAAGTGGGAAGCTATCACTATGGATTTTGTAATGGGTTTGCCTCGATCTAGATGGGGTAATGACTCGATTTGGGTAGTAGTAGATAGATTCTTGAAGACTGCACATTTCTTGCCTATGAAGAAGAAGCAGTCAGTAGAGGGCTTAGCTAGATTGTATATTAGTAGTATTATTAGATTGCATGGTGTGCCGAAGTCGATCATTCCGATATTTACTTTGAGGCTGTGGAAGGGTCTTCAGGATGCATTAGGTTCAGAGTTGAAGCTCAGTTCGGCATTCCATCCCCAGACCGATGGACCGTCTGAGAGGACTATCCAGATGCTTGAGGATATGTGAGGGCATGTGTTCTGGATTGGAAGGATGATTAGGAGCACCATTTGCCTCTTGTGGAGTTCGCATACAACAACAGTTTCCATGCGAGTATTGGTATGGCTCCGTTTGAGGCGTTGTATGGTAGGCCTTGTAGATCTCCTTTATGTTGGGAGGAGACCGGTGATAGGTAGTTGATCGGTCCGAAGTTACTTCAAGAGACTTCAGATAAGGTCCAGCTTATCAGGAAGAGGCTTGTTGCGGCACAAGATAGGCAGAAGAGCTATGCCGACAACAGGAGGAAAGATTGTCTTCTTGAAGATTTCGCCTACTCGTGGTGTAGTTAGATTTTGCAGGCATGGTAAGTTAAGCCCTAGATTCATTGGCCCGTATGAGATTCTTAGACGATTGGGCAACGTGGCATATGAGCTAGCTTTACCCCAGCGTTAGCTAGTGTTCATCCTGTCTTCCACGTATCTATGCTCAGGAGGTATGTCAGAGATCCATCTCATGTTATTAGCCACGAGCCAATGGAGATCCAGCCAGATCTATCCTATGTGGAGCAACCGGTAGCAATTCTTGACCAGAAGGTTCAGCATCTCCGGAACAAGAGCATTGCATCGGTGAAGGTGTTATGGTGCAACTTCTCGCGAGAGGAGGCTGCTTGGGAGCTTGATGATGCAATGAAGAAGAAGTATCCTCAGTTATTTGAGTAGTATCGATCTAACTTCGAGGACGAAGTTTCTTTAAGGGGGAGAGGGTGTAAGGCCCTTGAATTTTACCCTCTTATAGGTGTTTGATTGTGTGAAGAACTTATGCTTGTGTGTGTGTAGATATGCATATATAACTAATTGATGTATTGTCGTAAATATATGTATATATATATATATATATACATCTATTGTATATATTATTTACTTACATTGCATGAGTAGTAGTAATTTTCTAAAGTATACACTGTGTAGTTCATGTACATGCATTGAGTAAGTGTAGTTTCTGCAGTTTTTAAGTTTTGGCCAAGTGACCTGTTGGCGTCAACATGAGTTGACGTTAATAGGGAGTAAGCTGCCACATCGATGGATGCTAACCCCAGACCGGTAGCCAGTTATGTTGACGTTAGTCTCCCAGATCTGTTGCGTCTTTAGATCCAGAAACGCCTCCGAAAATGTCGCCTCTGTTTTAGTAACCGACCCCCAACGATCAGGAAACCCTACCTAAGCGCATCTCCGACCCCTAACCCTATAAAATACCCAATCTTCGACCAAAAGATCTCTTTTGGCATTTGTCAAAAACCCTAGTTCTCTTCTGTGTGAAACCTGAACTTTGGACCCTTTGATCCGGCGATTGGTGACTCCTTCCGGCGATCTTCTGCGACTGGAAGGGTGTCTAAGCATTTGGGAAGGCTTCTCCGACACCGGGTAGCAGTCTGCATCAACACAAAACCCAGATTTAGAGGACTTTGGAGGCTCTTTGGCTCAGGCCGAGGAGGGATTCTCCGACTTAGTTCTTCGTTTGTAGATTTTTCTGAAGGCAAGTAACCCATACACATTATCCCTACATGCGTCTAGTAGGTCTTAGGCAATTTTCGGGATTTTAATCGAGTCCTGGAACCCCCCTTTCTATCGGATTTTGATGTTTAGTTCGTGTTCTGCACAGACATGAACTTAACGGCAAGGTTTGCTGCCATTAATATCTGAGATTAGCGGCCACCTATGTTGCTGTTAACCAAGTAAGCGGCCACCCCCTTACCGCTGATTTCTTCAGGCAGGGACAGTTTGTCTGTCTACCTTTTATAAATTATTTTCCTAGATTTCTACGGATGAAGATATATTGTAAAAATTATAAGTTATGTAATACCTCTAGTGGATCATGTTGAGCAATTTTTATGAATTTTTCGTTGAATGTGTTATTTAGTAAAATCCCTGAATTATCTGTCAGACTGGTTAAAATCTTGTAAAAATATTGTTGATAATTTGGTGATCCGTGATATGAATTTGAATATTGTGAAATTTATGTGTATATGTGCACCATATTCAACTAGTTAAATTCCTAGAAATTATATGTAAAATCATAACTGTTAGATGCATGTTGTAGGATGGATAATGTGCCAATAACACTGTGAACCATGCAAGTTTGATTTTTGACCAATTTTGTAAAATAACTATTCTAAATTTTTATAATTAGTGTGTAGTTCCAAAAAATATGAAATTTGGTGTGCATGATGTTTAACCTATAAACAGTCCGTGGTAAAAATTTCATGTGAATTGGATAACAATAGGTACTAATTTGTTTATTACATGATGAAATGACCTATTAAAGCATGTTTAGTGTAATTAGTGATAAATTAGATAATTGCAACATGATTAGAATAAATTTGTAACTGTTTAACATTGTAACCAGCAGTACCATGTTAGGAAATCTGAACCATATACATGTATGTGAAAATGAAATTAATGTGTTAAACGGTGTGCAAATAGTGTGTGTTTAAAAAAAAGTGGAAAATGTGTAATTGTGCCATGGGTTACACTGCTACTTTAGAGGGCTGAGGAACTGTACCATAGTAAAGTCCCTAGGGGAAGGTTCATATGAGTATGAGATCCCATGGGCATTGGGATAAAATCCTGGAGGTGGACAAGTACCACTGGTTAGGGTGGAGAGTGCTTCTCTCGGTTCTGCGCAGTAACTAAGATCTATCACTATATTGCCTAGGTGATAGATATGTGTGTGATTGAGATAAGTGTGTGTCCTTCTAGAGGTGGTTTGGACTATGTGTCATGACATGTAATGAGAATAATGTGATTGTTATATATATGTGAAATATGCATGTGTAAAATGTGTAAATGATCATGTGGAAATGTGAACTAATGTGGTAATATAGGAAATTGTGAACCAATTTATGAATGTGTTATATCCATGTCAAAACAGCAAGCTATTATGTTTATAAATGTGTTATGCGTGTGAAAATATTCATAGAATCCATGCTAGGAATATCTCTTCCGTTGTGTATAAACTCCGTGCTTTATTTGCTATTGTATAATGATACGAATGAAAGGAATTGTGTCTTGAGTCAGAATGTTAAAGAATATGTAGAAAGCATGTGATAGGTTTACTTTATTGTGAAATAAACATAAACTATGTAACATGTATCATAAGTTGTAGAAATATCATGTTTAGGCTTTCTTTTAAAAGTTGTCCAATCCATGTTATGCGTATTAGTTGTTTTGTTTAAAAGGGTAAAAATGTCTATGCGATGTATGTAAGCTTAATGTGAATGGAAATTACTTGCTGAGTCTTTTAGACTCACTTTTGCTTCGGCGTATAGGTGCATGTGTCTCTACTTCCGTGGAGGAGACAGTGAGGAGTGACTTCGAGCGTGAGCAGTAGCACCTTCGTGGAGATTGCCTTATTGTATTTCTTTTTTTTCATAGTATGTAATTGAGAGCACTATGTAATTCAGTTGTGGACAATGTATTTGATTTAAATTTCAGTTATGAGAACTTTAGTTCTTTCTTGTACTATATAGGCTGTGGATAAATGTGGATGATGGAATAATAAATTTACATTCAGTTCTTTTATTCCGCTGTTATGTGTTCATGTTTGTGTACGTCTCAGCCTATTGAATGTGTTGGGTAAATGTCCCACAGTGGCAATGCTCTCTATATCGATGTGGGTTGGTATAACCGTACCAGTATGAGGAGGGTTGTCACAGGCTCCACCTCGTTCGATGAGGTCCTCAGCCTCTTCTTCTTAGCTGCCTTCACCAACTTCTTTCGCTTCCGAAGCTAAAGTTGGGGGGCAGTGTCTTCCTCCTCTTCAGCATCCTCCTCGTCCTCGGCCCCCTTGTCGTCCTCCCTCTGAGGGGTAGCAGTCTCCTTCTTGATGCTAATCCTCAGAGGCCTCTGGCCAGTGGACCGTCCACCGGCGACGAATCGAGCAGCCCCGACCGTAGCCATCGGCGCGTCGTCACCCAAGTACGTCAGGTACGACCTGACGGTGATCTGCTCTACGAAAAGAGCCATATCCTTCTAATCCCAACCCATGGCCAGTTCGGCAGCATCTGCAAAAATGATGAGTTAGAAGCCATTTTGTGACCAAATGCAGAATAGTCAAAAGAAAGGAACTCACCCCATTCTCGGCTAAGCTTGTACTTGACGAGATTATACTCCCATAGATACAGCTCGGCATTGTTCACGAGCACCGTGGATAGATTCATCAAGGCCTTTCCATGTCTTGGATCAAGAAGAGCATGAAATCCACCTTTTTCAGCAGTTCGCACACCCATGTAGGGAATCTCCACTCCGGAGCTCCGTCCCCCTTTCTCTGACTAACGATAAACACGCGTTCTATCCACCCTTTGTTGTTTGATAGGCTATCGGAGAAGTGGATTTGCATCTTGTTCATCTGGTGCTTGGTGTACATGATACCATTCTCGGACTGGGGTGACGATGCGAGGCTGAAATGGTTCCGGAAGAGATCCGTCGAAGCCTGATACGCTCACTTCTGACACATGATGCAAAAGACAAAGATCGTCCTCCACGAGTTAGGTGTTAGTTGGATCGGCACGATCTTCCACGCATTCGACAGGTCCTTGGCTATCTCCAACACCGACAGCCAGACCCTGCGTCCAGAAGGTTCAGGGAGAGCACGAAGCACCCTGGCTTGTCCATCAAATATGTCTGGTCCTTGCGCATCAAGATAATATCGTATTCCTCCCTGATACGGTAGCGCTCACGGAGGTTATCGAAGCACAGGTATCTTGGCCCCTTCGTCATCACCGGCACTTTTCCACTCACTCCCGCAACAGCAACAGGTTTCCCCTCCTGCTGTGCCATCGATACTTGGAGTTGATGAGGAAGACAAAGAGCTGAGAAGAAGATGCAGAGGGCAAGAAGACATGCAACAAGAGCGGGAGAAAGCTCTTTTGAAGAAGGAAAGCATGAAGTGGCCACTCCCCCTCTTTTCTTCCTTATAAGGGAGAAGAGGCGCAAAATTCAAAGGATGGAAATGATGGTTCGTCCATTCCAATGGCCCATTCAAATGGACGTTTCGACTCCTAGTCACATCATGCCCTTTCCGCCATCATGAGATGAAGTTATCGAAGGAGCTCTAGCGGCGTTGCCAATACCTGTACAATACCGCCACGATCATCATCACATTTAATGCAGGAAATGTGATGCCGAATAGCCATCTCCCCTCTCAAGTGTTCACGATCACATCCGAGCAGGCTTGAGAGGGTGGGGAGCAAGTGTAGAGGTTATTTCTAGCCTCTTAGGCCCATAGGCCCATCATGACCCAGTAAGGCAGTCAGGTAACGGCTACTCAGCTAGGTGTTCTCAAAAATGCCCACCAGCTTCCGAACATGCCTCAGCCACCAAACGCCTAAGGGTCCTAGGGTGTGGTCTTCGGACACCTTTGAACCTGTCCGAGCTGAACAGAGTCACCAAGCAGACTTCAGGGCTCCTGTTCGGCACCACTGCGGTTCTAACATCAAGGCACTGAGCACTGGGCAGCTGCACTAAACAAGCCCGCCAGCCCCTGCTCGGCACCTCTGTGGCCTACAACGCTATGTGGCCCTTCATTTACCGTCACAGTTAATGGGATGGCACGGTGCTCCTCCCCACGATCTGGGGCACTTTTAGTGTGAAATCCCAAGGGACGCCTCAAACGGACAAACCCCCCACTTTGGGAACTCAATCGTCGCATCCCTTCAGTTATCATTGGAGAAGGATGCGTTCGGACCTTTCAAGTCCCCTACCTATATAAGGAACAAGTAACCTTCATGCAAAGGGACGTGAAAACATCCCCACAGAATCGCCCACGTGCGAATCCACACACAAAAGAACCCTTTCTTCTTCGCCTCATTTAGACAGTCTAGATCTGACTTTGGCATTGGAGGGTTCTCCCGGTTCTTCAACCGGGTTCCCCTGATGCCCCTTCTGGTTTTGCAGGTTTTCGTCTGCACCGGTGACTGTCTTCCTGCTTTCCTAGTGGAGGCCCGTTTGACCCATTACCGAATAGGGGAAACACCACCACGGCCCTGATGTGACATAGAGTGATAGATGTGACATAAAATTTTCATACCCCAAAAATGTTACACCAAAACAAAAGGTAGTTAACAAAGGTTATCTTATCCACGGATATCTACTTTGTGGATAACTTATTCGCTTATCAAAGTAGCCATTAAAAGTCATTTTCTTGAAAGATATGGGAGTCACCTAAGCAAGGGTTGACACGTCAATGGTGGCAGATGGATGTTACTACCCAGAGAAAAGTTTAATGCACTTAGGTCAGTTCAATTTTGCTACGTAGAACTACACTTTCACAATTTCATTTATCCACCTCAACTCGAACTATCGATCATGCCACGCCAACAATGCGCCTCCTGAGGACACCTTTCTGACGTCTGTGATTTCTTGTTTTGGAATCCGAGGCCAACTTTCGCCCTCATGACTATTTTAAAAAAGGAGAAAAAAATCCTATACCTAGAATGCCCATTGCCACCCATACATACACGTGCGCATTTACGCACGCGTTGGCATTGCTGCAGCATTTTTTTCTACAGTTGGGAAGGTTTCATGCAGGTTGGGGTGGACAAATTTTGAAACTAGAAGGTCCGACGAAATGGAGGCAGACAATAAGTCAGAGAGCTCATGCAAGGCCCCCAAGTGCATGATCCTGCCGATTCTGTCTCCTATGGTTTATGGAGCGCAATCATGGATGTATGGACAAGCGATGGTATGGCCATCATCCTCATTCATATCGTCCATATTCTCCGGATAATCTATGTTCATTGGAGCATGTATGTTTGGACATGCAATAGTTTTTCCCCTCGAGTCTATTTTTCTTTCTTCCTATACACCATCAATGGAATCAAAAGGAGGGACAAGCAACTACGATGTTGAGAAGAGAAAGGGTGTGCTTGTATTTAATGTTGAAGAAGAGGCACTAGGTTAGTAGAAAATAATTGTTTACTGCATATGTGAATATTTTCCTCAGCGAGTTTAGGAACAAGTCCATTTCTGAAGAATTTGTGTAGCAACCTACTATTTTAATTATTTTATAAATATAAAGAAAACAATTATAACATTTGAATAAAAAGGGATAAACTATTAAATAAAGGGTCCAATTGAGTTATTGGGCCAATAAGTGGGCAAACCAAGGACAATAACGTTTAAAATTCGTAATAATCAAATACCTATGGATGAGATGGGTCATTTAAGCTTAAATATGAGTTAATTGGGCCATTAATCATGACCTAACACTAAACCCAACATGAGAACATGAATTTGCTCTCTATTACTTGCTAATTGGGGTTGGATTAAGATGGAAATAGCATATAGGGAAGTTCTAGTCATGGTAGGACTACTACCATGAGATTAGGAAACCTCAAACTCAAAATTAAGCAAACCTAGCATTATAAAACCATCATAAGACCCTCTAGGGTTGACTTTAGCAAGCTCTCTTCATTGCTGGACGTGGGAAGAATGCCCAGGAGCAAGGAGGATGACCTAAAGGCTTGGATTCATGAAGAACATCTTCCCCAAGCCTCTACATCGACCCCTAACAACCAGGGATTTCTAAGCGATCAAAGGTAGGTGTTCTCAGGCTAAAACTAAACGAATCATATACCATGTGAAAGAGCATCAAGTCATGTTTCATTTGCACTTAGTTTACACAAATTTTACTAAGCATGTTAGTTGTATTAAGTGTTTTCCAAGAGTCTCACATGATTAGGGCTTTTCGTGTTCATACTATGAGTTACGCATATCGAGGTCAAATTGGGGGAAACAAAAGCTGTAGTTCTCTTGTACTTGTCATTCTCTACGGCTTTCATGATCAGAGTTTTGCCTATAGATCTCTAGATTTCGAGTTATAGGTCGATCATGAAGAAACTACATCATTTTTGCTGTTTTCGACCAAGAACCATGAACGCAACCACTCCAGACGTCGCAGTCTTCATCCCATGAACGCGACGTACAACCACGTTGCGTTTACCTGAAAAGCGATCGAACACCCCGTCGCGTTCAAGAGTTTGACCCGACAGCCCTGACACATGAAACTGTGTGCCACGTGGATTTCAGTGCCTTCAAGAACTCGACCGTACATGTTGTCACGATTTGACCTTATTTTTCCCGCCATGATTTTTGCAAAATTTTTATATTCAGATTTTTTAAAACACTTTAGAACGCGACGCATCGCATTGTCACCATTCTGAGTTGTAGCGACCCGTTGGTAGTCACGTAATAAAGGCGACTAACAATACTGTCACGTTTTAAATGCCGTAGCGACATATCGGCCTGTCGCAACATGAAGGCGATAGACAGAACCGTCGTGATTTAGTGTTTTCGCAGGAAATAGGCAGAGTCATATTTGGACTATGTACAGTCTTCTGACTTGCGACGTATGAACCCGTCGCGATTCAGTGGCCAACCCGAGACTATCTCCTTTAGTTAAATAATTAAACATGTGCATGTCTTGCTCTGTTGTCATGTTATTTAGTTGTCCAATGGCCTAAAAGTCATCAACCCATCTGAAAACTATAATAACATGAATCTCTATTCTAATGATCTCTATGAAAGTGACTGATCATGCTCTTCCTTCGATTGTACTTCATTTGCTCTTAAGTTCTAGCTTATGTTTAAAATCATGATATAAGTTGTGCAATAACTGTGTTGTTGGAAACATGTGTTTAGAAGAGCCTATCTTGTTATGCTTTCCTTTAATGGTATTTGCTATATTTGTGACTTTTCGAATATGGACTTTCATTATTTGCATGCTTTCCGACGTTTCTATAATTGATCATTAATTGTACGCATTGTTAGGAAAGTTCCGAGTCACGACACTTACATGCTTGCACGATTAGGCACACCCTTCTTGGGGGATTGGAAACTCTTTGTTGGTCATTCCGTATTGACAAACTAGTGACCTTTCCTCTAAGACCTCCATAAGTCTCCATACTCTGTGGATTCTATCAAAGAGACCGAGCTGGTTGTACCATGAAGTTCCTTGGAGATAGAGAGCACTTGTTCCATATTTGATCTGTCACTTAGTTATACTCTTGTCAAGACATTAAAGTTTATGAAACTTAAGATACATCGTTATGTTGTCTGATCGATCTCTCGAGCTATTGTCATATGTTTGAACTCTATGAATGATCATGTCCTTGTGACTATAAGCTTGTTCTTGGAAATCTGTGACCATAATATGTATATGTTTGATCAGCACAATGTGGGACTTCGATCCATGTGACTAATGCCTGTGCAAATAAGGGGCCTTGTCTGGTCCTGGGGAGGAGTGCCCCAACGTACTTATTAACCGCGGGAGTATGGACTTGTGGTGTGTGGCATGACACCACTATGTGTGCAAGATTCGTGAATGTGCCTCACTTGATATGATAAGTTTGACCATGTGAATATGAGTTATCTATGTGAATATGGCCAGTTCTTGTTCATGTGATACAATCTTATTCTGAACTTTCCATATACTGCCTATGTAAGTCGTTACCTAATTTGATATGCGATTCAGTCTTTACTGTCATCCGTTGAATGTGTAAGTAGTGGCATGTATGTTTTGTCATCTTGCTCGTTATATAAGCTCTGCTATTTAAAATGCTAATCATGTATATTAGTGCACACACATTGAGATATAAATCATATTGGGCATTAGCGCGCTCACACTTGCTTTCCTAAACATTTTCAGGTAGTGAAGATGAACATGTGGAAACTGATGGGGAAGGTCACGAGTGAAGAGCACCCCTATTGACATGAAGCCGTGGAATTAGAGTTAGATGTCTGAAGTAGCGTCTATAATAATAGTACATTTTCCATTGAGTCTATCATGTAATTTGAATAGTGGGCCCTATGGTTGGCTCTGACATTTTATGGATGTAGTAGGATGTTGTTATTTGAATTTTAATGAAATTTACTTCATGTTGCTGTCACATCCAATATATCTTGCTCTATTTATGATCCAAATACAACTGCGTGTTCCGATATTCCGCATCGGGGCGTGATAAATTATTTTTGCATTTTGCCCACATGAAGCCCGATAAATAGCCCTAATAAGATATCAAAGAAAATGAGAATGATTGTTCTGCAGAGAAGGAAGTTGCTTGTAAGTCAAAAAATTGGAGCCTAAGTTTATTATTTGGTGTCTAACGTGTATTTTGAAGCTTAGGTAGAATATTTTGAAGCCTGAAATGCATGCTTATTTCACATTTTGGAAGTTTTTTGTCTAAATCTTTCCTACTTTGGGGTACTTGGGAGTTTTAAAGACTTCATTGGAGTTAATAAATAAGTATTTTGGAGCCTAAATTCATAATTTGACGCCTATCTACGCATTTTGGAGGTAAATGAAATATTTTGGAGCCAAAACTATATATTTAATTCACATTTTTAGATATTTCTTCTTCTAATTCCTTCACTTTGTAGGATATTTGGGGGTGTTTAATAATTAATAATAAAAAATTAATTTTATTACTTGTTGTAGCAACCTGAATTTTTTGAACAAAGATAAAAATTTACATAATATTAAAATTTTAATTAAATAAAAGAAAATAAATTACATAGAAAATTAATGGAAAGAGAATTAAATAAAATCCATTAAATGAAAACAAGTGATGAGCTTTACTAAATGGACCCATTGGAAATTAGTGGCCCGAAATTGGATTTATAGAAAAGAGAATAATGGGGAAATATCCTAAATTCGCAACTTAATTATTAACTAATTAGAAAAGGGGAATTTAATACATTAAATAAGCAAATAGAGTTAGATTTGGAATCCTAAACCTACCTTAATTGATTGGCCATGAATTTGGCTCTCTTCCCAACCCAAACAGGAAGTGGAATGCTTAGAAGGAAGGTAGGAAATAGGAAGACTTAGAATTAATAGGAATTAGACTTAAACTTGGAAAGGGAATGAGGAGAAGCTTAAATACTTCTCTTAAACTCTCATGGCTGGCCCTAGCTCGTGCCAAGAGGTTGCTGGACCAGGAAGAAAGGCCAAGAGAAGGAGAATTCATTGAGAAGAGTAATCTCCCAAGCTCTTCCCCGAGTTCTTCAAGTTCTTGCCATAGAGAGGAAAAACGTGAAAGGTAGGCATTCTCACGAGCATAAACCATGTCTCGTCCATCAGGAACAAAGGCCCTTTGATTTCATATTTTTCCATCAAGCAAATCTTTAGTTCTCAACTTTCAAACTTCTGTGAACTTCATGACCCCGAACCCTTTTCATAAATTCATATCTTTATGTATACTCGTCCTCATGTCATGAGATTTTTGCTGAAAGGATTGACGGATGTTAGGCTTATTTTGCCCTTAAAAGCCCTAATTTTCATCAACCCTACTTCGAGAATTAAATCGTTCAGCTCTACTGCCCACTTTATCATGTACTTCATGTTTGATGTGAATAAAGCATGTTGAAACCCTAACTATTGACAAATTCCTATTTACTGTAAGTACTCACGCATGTCTAGATCAATATGCAACTAGTTTCGTTATTTTTCCTTGACTGTGCTATTTGTTCTTATTTTCTAAAGACTACCGTGTCAAATATGTTAAGTTTGGCCCGCAATCTGAAGTCCTGTCTGATTCCTGTAGGACTCAGGCGTAGACCCTGAGAATGCGACGGCCCGATAGGCTGCGTTATGGGGTCTGGTCACGACAGACAGGCACATCGCGTTCTGAATGCGACAAGCCGTGCTGTCGCGATCTATGTGCCTGACCTGACAGACCCGTTGCGTTCCCTTCATACCTCTGTTACGATCTCAGCGCCTGTCCTGAATAGCCTGTCGCGATCAGTGCAAGCCCTTGTCGCGATCTACCCTGAACCCGTCGCGACCCTTACTGGGGTGCGTCGCGTTCACAGGATTTTTGCAGAAAACCCCTGATTTGCAATGCTCTAATTGCCTATTGTGCTTATACCCTTTAATCCCAGTTATACTCGCAGTAATTTCACTTTATATAAATTGAACATTTATATGTGATTTAAAATACATACACATGATTAATTTCCATCCAAGATTTCATGACACATGCACACACTTTGAACCATCCAAATACGGCTTAATTGGCATGAATATGATACATAACATATCTGGTAATTTATGTAATTAATTGCCTTATTTTAAAAGAACTTTTTAACGATTCGTGCGATGTTTTGGAACAACGATCTCGACGCTCCACTGTTCTAGAACTCCTCTAGGACGTCGAGCACTTGTTTCTATAATTACCCTCTTTCTTGACTTAGAGGAACTCTCCGTCGGATATTCCTTCTACCGGACTAGTGAGTCTTTGTTCAAGGCCTCTGTAAGTCTCCTCTGTCCATGGATTCCCACATGGTCGACGAGCCGGTTGTACCCTAACATCTATTACCCCCTTTAGGGATCGATATGATCCAAACGGCTATTAGATGTTCGCTCTTATCTTGAATCACGTCGGACCTCTGGACCTGTGCTTAACATGGCCAGTGGTAGAGTCGTGAGTTTCACCTGACTGCCAACACCAAGTGTGCGTGTTGTGCAACTATTACTATCGCTTGATTACTCGACATGTTACGTACAATGTCCACTAGCTCTCGTCTATACTATACTCGCTCATCTATTCACATTCACTCTACTATCTTGTCTATTCATCGAGTGCTCTCATCTATTTCCTTGGTACTCTATATTGGCCATTAACTGATTGTCTAAAGATAAACAACATAACCAATGCCAGCACAATAGGGCCCGATCTGGTCCTGGGAAGAGCGCCCGAAAGTGCCATTTGCCCATGGGAGTTAAATGATCAGGATGTCGGCATTACATCCAAGTGCCATACTATCTAGATTAATCTAATGACAATCAAAAGTGCTATATTCTCTCGTTGTCTGTTGACAACAAAAGTGCTATGCTATACTCGTTGTGCTATTGCTATACTTTGTGCTACTGTGCTATGGCCATCTTACTATTCGTGCTATAATTGACGTTCGTGCTATATTTGGAGAGTTATGCTATTTCGCTCTCGTGCTATCATGTTATCTCTCACTTTACTTGACTCTCTCGCTCTATCATTAATTACTCTACCTTTTAATTCATTAATCATTTAAAACCTGCTTGACTATTGAGATTTAAGTCCTACTGGGCATTATCGCTCACCCTGCGTTATTTGTCGTTGTGTTCTCAGGTGAAACAGAGGATGATACATACACTCAAGAGGACGGGAACGACCTGAAGTGTTGTCATGAGTACCCTAGCGTCCTATTACTATGTTTAGCATTATAGTAGTTAGGTTTAAAGTTTAGTCTTTGCTTTATTTCAATGTAATTGGGCCCTATAGATTGGCTCTGATATTAGTGGTTGTAACTAGACATTGGAAATTATTAATGAGAAAGGTTTGCTTTAGTATTATTCATTGTGCAATAGTTTGATGTCTAGTACTTGCTCTATACCTTTTCTTACAACTTCCTCGCATTCCGATATTTCGTGTCGGGGTGTGACAGTTTTGTGATATCAGAGCCTAGGTTATTTTTAAGTATAGGATGATCTAGTTTGACTAGCCTCAACTAGAGTCAATTGTCCTACCTATGTGAGTTGTGGTTAGAGCCAATGGTAACTAGCTAAAATAAACTCACACACGCATGAATTAAATCTCACATCAGTATCATAACAGTAAGCTATTTTTGTAGGAACTAAGCAATCGAGATGGCTGCTGAACGTGCTCAAATAAGGGGCATGCAACAGACCATTCAAGAACTGACTCGTGCAATCATGCAAGCTACCCAAGGTGGCAAAAACCGTGGCAGTGTAGGCGAGCTGCATCGTAACTTCAGGAGTCTGAACCCACCTAGGTTTAGTGGATCCACGGATCCAGATAAAGGCGAGCACTGGCTGAAGGAAACGGAAAGAATTTTCTATGTTATGCAATGTGTAGCGGGGGATAAGCTGCTACTAGTTACTTTCCAATTGGAGAAGGATGCCTGCGCTTGGTGGGAGTCAGTGGAAGCTACTAGGGAGAATGATCAATTCACCTGGACCGAATTCAAGGAAGCATTTAACACCAAGTACTTCTCCGAGCGTGTCCAAGAAAGGAAGGCTGCGGAATTCGCTGCTCTTAAACATAGGAGCCTGACTATGGCCGAGTATGAAGCCCAGTTCTCAAGACTAGTGCGCTATGCTGCACATCTGGTGAACAATGAAAGAATGAAGGCTAAGCGTTTTCTCAATGACCTTAAGCCACAATACATCACCCAACTAGCACCTCTCGACATCCAGACCTATGCCGAGATGGTGAAGAAAGCTCAGCTACTGGAAGATGCTACGGACTTCATCGACGTATCAAAGGGAAGTTCGTGAAGAAGGAATTGACCTCGGGTCAATCATCTGCTAGGCCAAACAATGGAAAGAAGTATCCCCTCAACCTCACAGAGGGTCCCAGCTAAGAAAGGAAACCCAAGGCGATAGTCCCATACATTCCAGCGAAAAGCAACTACAAACACTGCGACAAGCCGGGTCACACAGCTGATGAATGCTGGAGGAAGGTCAGCGCATGTCTGCGCTGTAGAAGTCGCGAGCACCACATCCCCGAGTGCCCGCTACTAAAAGAGAATGAGAGGCGCCCTAATGCGCCTAGGAAACAAGGCCGACTGCAAGCCCTGCATGATGAGGAACCTGCTATGGAAGGTGGCGTGGTAGAAGGTACCCTTCAAGTTTTCTCATTATCAGCATTTGTTTTATTTGATACTGGAGCCACTCATTCATTTATATCTCAAAACTTTGCTGATACTGTGAATACCAAACCTATATCTATGGGTTGTGAGTTCTCTGTCACAACGCCACTAGGGGAAAAGGAGAAATTGAACAAATACTTTCCCTCTATCGATGTAATGATCGGAGACCATAACCTAAAAGTCGACCTGGTGTGTTTGCCCATGGAAGGCTATGATGTAATTTTGGGAGCCGACTGGTTGTCCACTTATGGGGCAAGTGTTGACTGTAAGAAAGGGAAGGTTACCTTTAGTGACTTTCCTAAATTGGCATTCTCCGGGATTAGACATAAGAGACAGATGTCTCTAATCTCTGCCATAAAAGCCCATAACATGATAAGGAAAGGTTGTATTGCTTTCCTAGAAGCCGTAGTAGTAGAAAAGAAGGGTTCTAAGATAGAAGAGATTCACATAGTCTAGGATTTCCCCGATGTGTTTCCTGAAGATCTGTCAGGGATTCCACCGAAACGTGATGTCAACTTCGCCATAGAGTTGATCCCTGGAGCTGCCCCGGTATCGCGTCAACCGTACCAGATGTCACCTGCCGAGCTAAAGGAGTTGAAGACGCAACTGATGGAGCTACTAGAAAAGGGGTTCATCAGACCAAGTACTTCCCCATGGGGAGCGCCTGTGCTGTTCGTCAAGAAGAAGGATGGATTGATGAGGCTCTACATAGACTATCGACAACTCAATCAACTCACCATCAAGAACAAGTACCCTTTGCCCAGAGTCGATGAACTGTTTGACCAAATATCTGGAGCTCAATATTTCTCCAAGATCGATCTTCGATCTGGCTATCACCAAATGAGGATCAAAGAGGACGATATCTTCAAGATGACTTTCAGGAGCAGGTACGGGCACTATGAATTCATTGTTATGCCTTTTGGGCAAACCAATGCTCCTGCAGCCTTTATGCAACTCATGAACAACATATATCGGCCCTACCTCGACAAGTTCGTGGTCGTCTTTATCGACGACATCCTCATATACTCCAAGACCAAGGAAGAGCATGAAGAACATATGAAAATAGCACTGCAAGTCTTGCGAGGCAACAAACTGTACGCAAAGCTTAGCAAGCGTGAATTATGGCTCGAAGAAGTGTCCTTCTTGGGCCATGTCATCTCAAAGGACGGCATCTCTGTTGATCCCTCCAAAGTCGAAGCTGTACTCAACTAGGAGAGACCAACCAACGTCACCAAAATTAGAAGTTTTCTAGGACTGGCTGGCTACTACAGGCGGTTCATCAAGGACTTCTCAAAGATCGCTGTTCCTCTCACGCATCTAACATGAAAGAAGAATCCCTACTCCTGGAGTAAAGAGTGTGAGAAAAGTTTTCAAACTCTTAAAGACCGTCTTACTTCAGCACCTGTTCTCGCCCAGCCAATAGAGGGAGAAGGTTTCTCTGTCTACACCGATGCCTCAGAGATTGGGCTAGGGTGTGTCCTGATGCAAAAGGAGAAAGTCATCGCCTACTCTTCTCGACAACTGAAGACTCATGAAGTCAACTACCCCGTGCATGATTTGGAGTTGGCTGCCGTGGTCTTCGCCTTGAAGATCTAGAGACACTACTTGTATGGAGAGAAATTTACTGTCTACTCAGACCATAAAAGTCTGAAGTATTTATTCTCCCAGAAAGAACTCAACATGAGACAGAGAAGATGGCTGGAATACCTCAAAGATTTTGACTTCAACATTCAATACCATCCAAGCAAGGGAAACGCCATGGCTGATGCTCTTAGTAGAAAGCCGATGGCATCTATCTCAAGTCTAGTCCTTGGCGAGATGCAACTACTGGAACAATTCGCAAGGTTAGACTTAAATATTGAACATAGAGATGATCGAGACTTGGTTGCCAATATCAATATTCAATCTGATCTGCTCAAGGAGATCAAAGCCCAACAAGATAATGATCCGTTCTTAGTTCGCATCAAGGAAACTCTAGCCGAAAGGCCAGACTTTGCCATGACTGAGGATAGAAGGCTAGTATTTCAAGGGAGGACATACGTCCCCGACAATGAAGAACTGAAGAGGAAGCTAATGGATGAAGCTGACAAGACAAAGTACACTATTCATCCTGGAGGTATCAAAATGTATCAAGATATGAAGAGAATGTTTTGGTGGCCGAACATGAAGAGAGAGGTAGCTGAACATGCCGCACACTGCCTTACTTGCCAACAAGTAAAAGCGGAACACCTGCACCCTGCTGGTGTACTTAGACCGCTAGATATTTCGTAATGGAAGTGGGAAAGCATTAGCATGGACTTCATCATGGGTTTACCCAAGACTCGTGGTGGACTCGACGCCATATGGGTTATTGTAGACTGACTAACCAAATCTGCTCATTTCCTAGCCATAAAGAGTAAGTGGTCGGTAGAGGTACTAGCTGCCCTATATGTCAAGGAGATAGTGAGACTGCACGGAGTTCCATCATCCATAGTCTCGGATCGAGATCTGAGATTCACATCTCATTTTTGGAAAGGACTGCAAGGTGCACTGGGTAGTAAACTCAACTTTAGTACCGCGTTCCATCCACAAATTGATGGACAAACTGAAAGAACCAACCAAACAGTGGAAGACATGTTGAGAGCTGGCACTATCGATTTCCAAGGATATTGGAATGAGCATTTATCCCTTATTGAGTTCGCCTACAACAACAGTTACCAGGTGAGCATCAAGATGGCACCATTCGAAGCACTCTATGGAAGGAATTGTAGATCTCCTGCATGCTGGAATGAGGTTGGAGAACAGCAATGGCTAGGCCCGGACATGGTGCAACATACCACCAAGGACATTCAGGTGATTAGGGATCGGCTTAAGACTGCTCAGTCCAGACAAAAGAGCTATGCCGACAAAAGAAGGCGAGACTTGGAATTTCAAGTCGGTGATCATGTATTCTTAAAGGTGTCACCTACACGTGGCATCCAAAGATTTGGAGTGAAAGGAAAGCTCAGTCCTAGATTCATCGGTCCTTATGAGGTACTTGAAAGGGATTGGTGAGGTTGCATACCGACTGGCATTGCCACCGGATCTGGCATGTGTACACAATGTGTTCCATGTCTCCATGCTCAGGAAGTATGTCTATGACCCTACACACATCATCCGCCACAAGAAGTTGGTGTTGAACAAAGATGTGACGTATGAAGAGAAGCCAGTCAAGATACTAGAACGGAAGGTTCAACAGCTCAGGAACCATCCCATCCATGTGGTTAAAGTCTTATGGAATAACCGCGGAGTGGAAGAAGCCACATGGGAACCGGAATGAGTCATCAGGCGGAACTACCCCGATCTTTTCGGTAAGACATTCCTCCCTTATGATCATATGAATTTGGGGACCAAATTCTTTTTAAGAGGGGGAGGATGTAGCAACCTGAATTTTTTGAACAAAGATAAAAATTTACATAATATTAAAATTTTAAGTAAATAAAAGAAAATAAATTGCATAGAAAATTAGTGGAAAGAGAATTAAATAAAACCCATTAAATGAAAATAAGTGATGGGCTTTACTAAATGGACCCATTGGAAATTAGTGGCCCAAAATTGGATTTATAGAAAAGAGAATAATGTGGAAATATCCTAAATTCGCAACTTAATTATTAACTAATTAGAAAAGGGGAATTTAATACATTAAATAAGCAAATAGAATTAGATTTGGAATCCTAAACCTACCCTAATTGATTGGCCATGAATTTGGCTCTCTTTCCAACCCAAACAGGAAGTGGAATGCTTAGAAGGAAGGTAGGAAATAGAAAAACTCAGAATTAATAGGAATTAGACTTAAACTAGGAAAGGGAATGAGAAGAAGCTTAAATACTTCTCTTAAACTCTCATGGCTGGCTCTAGCTTGTGCCAAGAGGTTGCTGGACCAGGAAGAAAGGCCAAGAGGAGGAGAATTCGTGGAGAAGAGGAATCTCCCAAGTTCTTCCCCGAGTTCTTCAAGTTCTTGCCCTAGAGAGGAAAAATGTGAAAGGTAGGCATTCTCACGAGCATAAACCATGGAAATTTTTCTGTAGGATGTCTCATCCATCAGAAACAAAATCCCTTTAGTTTCATATTTTTCCATCGAGCAAATCTTTAGTTCTCAATTTTCAAAGTTCTGTGAACTTCATGACCCCAAACCCTCTTCTTAAATTCATATCTTCATGTATACTCGTCCTCATGCCATGAGATTTTTACTGTAAGGACTGACGGATGTTAGGCTTCTTTTGCCCTTGAAAACCCTAATGTCATCAACCCTACTTTGAGAATTAAATCGTTCAGTTCTACTTCCGACTATATCATGTACTTCATGTTTGATATGAATAAAGCATGTTGAAACCCTAACTATTGACAAATTCCTATTTACTGTAAGTACTCACGCATGTCTAGATCAATATGCAACTAGTTTTGTTATTTTTCCTCGACTGTGCTATTTGTTCTTATTTTCTAAAGACTACCGTGTCAAATATGTTAAGTTTGGCCCGCAATCAAAAGTCATGTCTGATTCCTGTCAGACTCAGGCGCAGGCCCTGAGAATGCGACGGCCCGATAGGCCGCGTTCTGGGGTCTGATCGCGACAGATAGGCACGTCTTGTTCTGAACGCGACAAGCCGTGCCATCACGATCTATGTGCCTGACCTGACAGACCCGTCGCGTTCCCTTCATACCTCTATCGCGATCTCAACACCTGTCATGAACAGCCTGTCGTGATCAGTGCAAGCCCTTGTCGCGATCTACCCTGAACCCATCGCGACCCTTACTGGGGTGCATCGCACTCACAGGATTTTTGCAGAAAACCCTTGATTTGCAATGCTCTAATTGCCTATTGTGCTTATACCCTTTAATCCCAGTTATACTCGCAGTAATTTTACTTTATATAAATTGAACATTTATATGTGATTTAAAATACATACACATGATTAATTTCCATCCAAGATTTCATGACACATGCACACACTTTGAACCATCCAAATACGGCTTAATTGGCATGAATATGATACATAACATATATGGTAATTTATGTAATTAATTGCCTTATTTTAAAAGAACTTTTTAACATTTTGTGCGATGTTTTGGAACACCGATCTCGATGCTCCACTGTTCTAGAACTCCTCTAGAACGTCGAGCACTTGTTTCTATAATTACCCTCTTTCTTGACTTAGATGAACTCTCCATCGGATATTCCTTCTGCCGGACTAGTGAGTCTTTGTTCAAGGCCTCCATAAGTCTCCTCTGTCCATGGATTCCCACATGGTCGACGAGCCAGTTGTACCCTAACACCTATTACCCCCTTTAGGGATCGATATGATCCAAACGGCTATTAGATGTTCGCTCTTATCTTGAATCACGCCGGACCTCTGGACCTGTGCTTAACATGGCTAGTGGTAGAGTCATGAGTTCCACCTGACTGCCAACACCAAGTGTGGGTGTTGTGCAACTGTTACTATCGCCTGATTACTCGACGTGTTACGTACAATGTCCACTAGCTCTCGTCTATACTCTACTCGCTCATCTATTCACATTCACTCTACTATCTCATCTATTCATCTAGTGATCTCATCTATTTCCTTGGTACTCTATATTGGCCATTCACTGATTGTCTAAAGATAAACAACATAACCAATGCCAGCGCAATAGGGCCCGATCTGGTCCTGGGGAGAGTGCCCGAAAGTGCCATTTGCCCATGGGAGTTAAATGATCAGGATGTCGGCATTACATCCAAGTGCCATACTATCTAGATTAATCTAATGACAATCAAAAGTGCTATATTCTCTCGTTGTCTGTTGACAACAAAAGTGCTATGCTATACTCGTTGTGCTATTGTTAAACTTTGTGCTACTGTGCTATGGCCATCTTACTATTCGTGCTATAATTGACGTTCGTGCTATATTTGGAGAGTTGTGCTATTTCGCTCATGTGCTATCATGTTATCTCTCACTTTACTTGACTCTCTTGCTCTATCATTAGTTACTCTGCCTTTTAATTCATTAATCATTTAAAGCATGCTTGACTATTGAGATTTAAATCCTACTGGGCGTTATCGCTCACCCTGCGTTATTTGTCGTTGTGTTCTCAGGTGAAACCGAGGATGATACATACACTCAAGAGGACGGGAACGACCTGAAGTGATGTCATGAGTACCCTAGCATCCTATTACTATGTTTAGCATTATAGTAGTTAGGTTTGAAGTTTAGTCTTTGCTTTATTTCAATGTAATTGGGCCCTATAGATTGGCTCTGATATTAGTGGTTGTAACTGGACATTGGAAATTATTAATGAGAAAGGTTTTCTTTAGTATTATTCATTGTGCAATGGTTTGATGTCTAGTACTTGCTCTATACCTTTTCTTGCAACTGCCTCGAGTTCCGATATTCCGCGTTGGGGCGTGATACTTGTTGTCTCTGCATAGTATTTTGGAGCCCAAGTCAAGTAATTTGACACCTATATACGCATTTTGGAGCTAAAGTCCAACATTTTGGAGCCTACATTTTTTTTTAACCTAACCTAAGAGGGGTGATGGTCACCACCAGCTAAGGGGTAACTTTATAGATGAATAAATAACCAGTGTTCAGTACAAACGAGTGCTAGGCATGCCTAGCTTATCAAGACAAACTGCACCACTAACAATCGGAGGTAGCTAACTAGAAGAGGAAAAAAACAAGCTACATATGGTACTACAAGCCAAGTTAGCTAGGCAGTCAGCAACCATGTTCCCCTCCCTGTAGATACGCTTCACAAAAGTATTAGCCGGCAAAATGCTCCATATCTCTCTCACATAAGACAAGATTGACCAAGGGCTGACTGCCTTCTTGCTAATCACATGCACAGGCACCTGAGAGTCACACTCAATAATCAATGTTCGAATAGATAGGGTGTTTAGGTATCTAAGACCATCAAGTAAAGCCCTTGCCTCTGCTATAAGACTGTTGCAATCACCATAGAAATGAGAGAAAGTCAATATAATGTTACCAAGATGATCTCTAATAATGAGTAACAAGTGTAAACTTCATCGGTAGATCGAGCCAAGAGTGCCATAGCGACCTCTTCTGGCCTCGATGACCAAAGTTTCTCGAGAAGGTATGCTTGGCTATTCATCTACTCGAGAGGTCGGGACCAACCGAGAGTGCCAAAGCGACCTCATCGGACTGACTCCACCGACCCATCTGACGTCGGATGAGATATAGCCTCACCACTAGTACATTAACTCTTATTGTCAGAATCAATCGTGTGCCTAAGCAACCTCGTTGCTGGCTTAGCCAATGCCTCTACAACGGTGACTGTGTCAGGGGTGATGCCTAAGCGACTCACCATTCGAAAGGGAGATGATGCTGGAAAGTGACTCGTCGTGTAACACCCCGAAAAATTAATTGATTAAAACTAAAGAAAATAGTAAATACTATCATAATGATTAAAAGTGTTTAAATAAAAACAAAGTAAAATCATGGTTAGACTTCCAATAAGTGGAGTCAACTATTTAATTTTGAGTTGGGCCAAACAACTCTTATTGGACCAAAGAACAAAACCAAATAGCATTAAATCTCCAAAATTCATAGATTTAATTGGGCTTGAAATGGAAAGGCTAATTAGGATTAAACATATGGTTAATGGACCCCTAAAACTAACCTAAATTCGTGTACAACCACAATGGGAAGTTTCCTAATAGCTATCCCACCTAGATTGGAAGGGGAATCATCAATTCTTGGAAGGGGCCAAGCTAGAACCGCAACCCCACTTTCCTAGTTACATTAGGACTTGAATCAACCGTAAATCTATAAATAATCATCATAACTCTCTTGGGAAAGGGTTACCATTGTGTTGGGGTCGTGAGGAGGCGAGCTAGGGCACTAGAGGAGACAGAGATCAACCACAGACAATGCTTCTTCTCCATCGCTCAAGCTGGTTCGACTTGTAGGAGACTTGTCTTAGAATTGACTAAAGGTAGGTGTTCTCGGGCTTAAACTAAACATAGCACATACCACATGAAAGAGCATCGAGTCTAGTTTCATATGCATCCATTTTGCCTAATTTTTATTAAGCATGTTAGTTGTACTAAGCATTTTCCAAGAGTCGCGCATGATTAGGGCTTTTAGTGATTATACCATGTTTCATGCATACCGAGGTCAAATAGGGTCAAACCAAACCATAGTTCTCTTCTACTCATTGTCCTCTATACTTTTCATGTTCAGAGTTGTGTCTAAGGACCTCTAGATTCCGAGTTATAGGTCAACCATAAGGATCTGCACTGTTCTTGCTATTTTCGGACAAGAACCATGAAAGCGACCACTCCAGACGTCACGTTCTTCATCACCTGAACGTGACGTACTAAACCGTCGCGTTTACCTGAAAAGCAACCAAACACTCTGTCGCATTCAAGAGTCTGTCCCGTCAGCCCTGACGCATCAAACTGTGTGCTGCATGGATTTTAGTGCACCTCGTGAACGCGATCGTCCGTACCGTCGTGATTTGACCTATTTTCCCACCTTTGGTATTCGTGCATGTTTTTATATTCAGATTTTGAAAACCCCTCTAAAATGCGATGCATATAGCCATCGGGATTTAGAGTCGTTGCAACCCATTGGTAGTCACGTTATGATGGTGACTGTTCTTATCGTCGCGTTTTGAATCCCATAGCGATGTGTCGGCCTGTCGCTACATGAAGGTGACTAACATACCCGTCACATTTCTATTCCACAATTGTTCCCACATCAATTCCTTTTAAAAAGGTGTCGGTCAGTCTTGTCGTGATTTGAACGTGATAGGTTCCCCTGTCACGATCTAGTCGTCCGATTGTTTACCTATTTCAACTGTTAACGGCCTGAGAATTAGCGACGACTGAACCTGTTGCAGTTTCTATAGCCTACATGAGACTTGTTTTTCTTAGTCTAGAATGCAAGATTTACATATTATGACTTATTGTAAGTATTGTATAGTTTGTCCAGTGGCCTAAAACCTCTTAATTCATGTAAAAGTCATAATAACCTGAAAGTTTATTCTAATTGTTTATAAGGTCATGATCTTTCTAGCTTGAGATTATTGTGATCAACTTGATGTTCTAGCTTGCTGTAAACTGAAAGTATATCATGTTAAAATACTGAAAAGTATGTTGTTATAATTGCATGTTCTATACTGTGTCTTTACGTTGTGTTAAACTGATGGATTGTGATATTGAGACACGTCCTACACGTCACATTGCACTTATAGGCAGCCCTTTCTTGAGGGATTGGAAACTCTCTGTTGGTCATTCCGTATTGACAGACTAGGGACCTTTCCACTAAGACCTCCGTAAATCTCCGTACTCAGTGGATTCCCTCATGGAGACCGAGTTGGTTGTACCATTGAAGTTCCCAGAAGATAGAAAGCACTTCCGTTCTCATGTACTTCTCGTGAGCATGATTTTGTTATATGAAAACCAAGCCATTAAATGTAAAGATTGAACTAATGAGATTAAATTGTTATGCTGCTGAAATTTACTCCGGATCATGTCCACTTGCCTTGTTATTCTTATAATTATTGACTTGATCTTTAGTACATAACTGTCTATTACTTAGAAATTATATTGGCCATAAATGAAATGGAATTACCAGAAATTATTGAAACTTCGGTTCATGACTAATGCATGTGCATATAAGGGCCCAATCTAGCTCTGGGAGGAGCACCCGAAATACTTATAATCACGAGAGTATATGATCCAATGAGGTGTTAGGCAATCACCTAAATGAGTGCAAGATTGATCTGGGTAATTTTCACATTGTTATTGAATGATTGATTGATTGAACTATTATATGTGAAATGGCCAAATCTATTGTACATGTCATCGTTATTGAATCTAATACGCCATTGTCTAATGGAATTCAATGGAATTCAACTTGAGATATTCACTGTACATGTAATAGACTATTGAATCTCTTCTATTTGACAAATGATCGTACTGTCATCCATCCCATTGTTAATCGTTCCTTCTCACATGAAATTGGTCATCAGATTTTGTTTACTGAATCGTTCTCGTACACGTTATACATTTGGAAATTGTTCCATATCGTCATCATGATCGTCTTACCATGAGTATTGCATGTTAGTATCTTGCCTGATAAATTTTTAATTCACATAAAGTATGCCCACACCATGAGATATAAACCCTATTGGGCATTAGCACGCTCACACCTGCTTTTTACACTATTTTAGGTGAAGATTATGAAGAGATAGAAAATGATGGGATTGGGGAAGAGTGAAGAGCTTCTCATAGTGTACCCGTCAACATAGCTCGTACGCCATTATGTTAGAGTCCATAGAGTCTATAATAGTTAGTTCTATTTTGAGGCATATGTACTTTGAATGACAATAATGGGCCCTGTAATTGGCTCTGATTATGTAAGGTTGTAAGTTAGTTTTATTGGAAATGAAAATAAAGAATTATTTGGTTGGCACAATTATTGTCTCAAGTCTTTGTTATACTTAGTTGTCACTCTGAATTGCTCAACTGATGGTACTTGTACATGTATCACTCACACTCTCAATATTTAGCTCCACTGCTAAATTTCAGGGTGTGGCAGTTTGGTATCAGAGCCTAGGCTTTCCCTTAAGTCCTAGGCAAATAGGAAATTGTTAGGCTTAGCCAAGACCAAACTCCCCACATGTCAACTTGTTAAAAATCGACTATGAGATTGGGGTAGAAACACCGGCTAAGTTCACCTAATTAGGATTATGCTAAATTAATGTTAATGCCTAATAATCATGATGTTCTTGTCTTGAAGGATTTCAATGGCCGCTGCACCTGAAAGAGACATGCAGAGGACAATCAACACCCTGACCCAAGCCCTACTGTAGGAAACCCAGGGAAGGGGTGAAAACCATGGGGACCTCCATAGGAACTTTTACAGCAGGAATCTACCAAGATTTGGTGGCAGCATTGATCCTGATGAGGCTGAACATTGGGTAAAGGAGATAGAACGTGCATTCCGTGTCATGAGATGCACAGACGAAGATAAGGTTACTCTGGCTACCTTTCAACTAGAGAGAGAAGCCCGCGCATGGTGGGAATCAATTGAGGCTACTCTGGGTGACGCACAGGTCACTTGGGCACAATTCTGTGAGTACTTAACAATAAGTACTTCTCTGATAGGGTACAGGAAGGAAAGGCAGTGGAGTTCACCAATCTGAAGCAACAGGGCCTCTCTGTGGCAGAATATGAGGCCCAATTCTCCAAGTTGGCCCGCTATGCTCCTCACTTGGTCCAAACCCATGCGGCTGAAGGCCAAGCGATTCATGAGTGGTCTAAGGCATCAGTACATTACACAACTGGGATTGATGGATTTGCAGACATATCCAAAAATGGTGAAAAAGGCTTTACTACTTGAGGAATCTCTTGCTATAACTGAAAGCATCAAGAACAACATGGTAAAGAGGGAACAAGGGACTGTATCTAAAAGGCCACAAGTTATGGTCGGAACTAAGAGACCAATTGGCCAACCTGGAAGCCAACAGGTCGTGAAGAAGTTCAAGGATGGAGGTAATCAACAGGTCCCCATCAACAGGGAATTATGCAAGTACCGTGACAAGGCAAGTCACAGATTTGAGGATTACTGGACGGCATTAGGAAGATGCCTACGCTGCGGAAGCCAGAGTCACAAAATCTTTGATTGTCCATGGATAACTAATCAGGCACCAGAGACATGGCCAAGTGTACAAAGGCGCCAAGGCAGACTACAAGCCATGCAGGAACTGACTACCTCGGAGGAAGGAGGTGTGGTTGAAGATACACTTACTATTTTATCCCATTCCGCATTCATTCTATTTGATACGAAAGCAACTCATTTCTTCATATCACAAACATTTGTTGATACTTTGCATGTAAACCCACTTCAATGAAATCTGGACTAGTCGTGTCAACACCTATTGGTCATGGCACCAAACTTAGAAATCACTTTCCGTCTAGTGAGGTGTTAATTGGGACTCAAAATTTACCTCCTAATTTAATATGCATGGACATGGAGGGTTATGATGTGATACTAGAGGCAGACTAGTTGTCTGAGAACATGGGGCTAGTGTCAATTACAGGAAAATAGGGTGATGTTTATCCCTCATCTCGGCTTTACAAGCCAAGAGAATGATAAGGAAAGGTTGTATAGCCTTTTTAGCTACTGTTGTCACCAAGAAGGAAGAAATCAAGATTGAGAACATTCCTATTGTCAACAAGTACACTAGTGTGTTCCTCGAAGAATTGCCAAGTATCCCATGTAGCACTCCGGAAAAAAATTTATTGAATTAAAATTTTGAAATAAATGGAAAATGGTAAGTTCCATGCTATCGAAATAGTGAAAACATACAATGGGACATCAACCATCGATTACCTTGTTGTATAGCAATCGATATAGCTCCTGAACACAAAATGATGGAGGCCCTATCCTCCCATCGTGGTAGGACTATCTGGAGACTTAAATATGGGAAAGATTTAAATAGTTGTGCTTGGAAATGACCCTTAGGTGCACCACTCTAAGAGTTGACAAAGGCGTGGCCCAAGCATGGTGGGTCTATCCTTTTCCAAATTAAAAAGTAGGACAAGTATGACAGATTTTGACTATCTGTCCTTTTTGCAGACCAAGTCAAGGTTAGGTATGGCAGAGCATGGTTTAGACTTGGCCTAGGTATGGTCGGCTTGAACTTTCTGTTCTCTCTTGTCCCTTTTGGGGGAATAAAGATAGGGTCCTAAAGGAGACCAAAGACCCCTTAAATAAACCACACGGCCCTTCTTGGCCAAACTTTATGCCCTTCCTCAAGGAGGAACCTTGGAGCTTAAGAACCCCTTCTGCCCTTTCTTAAAAGTATCTGTTAAAGAAGCTTGGAAGTTTTTCATCCTTAGACCGCCGCCTCGACCTGTTGAGGCTGGACTTCAAGGAGATCTTATGCCTCTAAGCCTTGCATCAGATGATAGGAGTGAAGTTGAAAGAGCAACCCAAAAAGGTTGGTTTTCTCGAGCTAAATCTAAATCTTGCACATACCTACGGAGAAATCATCGAGTCTAGTTCCACATGCATCTATTTTCCCCAAGTTTTATCGAGTGTGCCTAGTGTTTTGAGGGGTTTTCCCAAAGTCAAGCATGTTCAGGGCGGCTTACGTTCATGTTGTTTCTCACACCTCTCGAGGCCCAACCCTGTGAAACCAAAACCATAGTTCCCTTCTTTTCCTTGTACTCAACCAGTTCTATGATCATAGTTTCCTTCCAGGAGCCCTAGATGTTGAGATATAAGTGTTTTCAAAGAGTCGTGCAATACTGAGGCTTCATGTGCTCTTCCAGTGTTGCATACAAACCCAGGACTAGATTGGGTCAAACCAAAACTATGGATCTCTTCTACTTGTTGTCCTCTACACTTTTCATGTTAAGAGTTTTGCTCAAAGATCCCTATATTCCGAGTTATAAGCCCATTCATGTAAGGTTGTAGTATTCTCTAAGTTTCTGAAGATTGGAAATCGATCTCATACCGACTCGGATTGAAACCGATCCCACATCGCCTCCCGTTGGAATCGTTCTGACATTGACTTCATGTTGAAATCGATCTCACATTGATTCAGGTCGTAAGCGATCCCACATCGACTCCTTCAGTAATCATTATAAACATCAACTCCTGTTGGAAATTGTTCTGACATCGACTACTGTTGGAAATCATTCTGACATCGACTCCTGTTGGAAATTGTTTTGACATCGACTTCTGTTGGAAATTGTTCTGACATCGACTCCTGTTGGAAATCGTTCTGACATCGACTCTTGTTGAAAATCATTCTGACATCGACTCCTATAGGAAATCATTCTCACATCAATTTACCCTCACAACGACTTGCCATCGCATCAATTTGTTCTCATAATTACTTGCCCTCACAATGACTTGCTCTCGCATCGACTTGCTCTCACAATGACTCACTCTCACAACGACTCACTCTCACAACGACTCGTTCTCACATCGATTTTCTCTCATAACGACTTGCCCTAGCATCTACTTGCTCTCACATAGACTTGCTCTCACAACGACTCACTCTCACAACGACTCGTTCTCACATCGATTTGCTCTCATAACGACTTGCCTTCGCATCAATTTGTTCTTGTTAGGAATGAATGGGTGGAAGGATTAGATCTAGAAGGGGGGGTTGAATAGATCTAATACCAATTAACGCGGAAGCTTAAGCAATTTAAAATTACTTCGAATCAGAGATCAAATCACCCAATCAATTTACTGATCTGAAGTGTGATTAGAGTGTGAGCAAATCAATTAGTAGTGTGAACGAAATCCCTATGCATGCATCTAGCGAGATACAAAGGCAAACCACAAATAAAACCAATGCACAGAGGATTTTTTAGGTGGTTCGGAAATCAACTCCAGTGACTCCTATGTCCACCCCTCACACAGTGAGGCCACACTACTCAAAAACCTTGAGTACAACTCACACAGGAGCACGACGACTCCAAACACCCTTGAGCACGACGACTCAAGAAACACCTGGAGCACGATGACTCCAAACTGAGCACGACGGCTCAAACAACAACCAGAGTATGACGACTCCAAATTGAGCACGACGGCTCAAACCACACAGTGAGTACGACGACTCACAAACTCCTGAGCACACAGGCTCACAAACAACTTGCTAGAAAAACACAAGACTTAGATCCTCTAGCAACAGATCTAGTCCAACCAGAGTTAATTCATGAGACTCATGCAACAACCCATGCACAATCTCAGAATCACTCAGAAGAGAAAAGGAAAATGAGAATTGTATTGATAAGCTTTTCTCTTCAGATGTACTCCCTTATAGAAAGTCGAATTGTGAAGAGCTTTGATCTTTGGAAGTTCCTGGGCGATGTTTTGCAATCTGATCTTCAGGATCTTCCTTGAATTCTTCACACGAGTCGGCTTCTACTTGATCTGCTTCCTTGAGTGATCCAATTGCTTCTTCAACGATCAATTTCCACTTCTCATACTTGAACAGATGAGAATTTGGCTTGAGGAAGCACCAGGAAGATAAGAACAGGGAGGAGAACTCTTCCAGCCGCCAACGGGATTTCTGGGAGGCTCTGAAAGGGTTCTTGCATGTTGGATAGCCAATAGGAGGGTATTTATACCCCTAATAGTCCAAATGTACCCTTGGGGGTCGTGGGCACACGATCCAAGGCTAATCCAATAGTTCCCTAGGGTACCACGTGTCCAGGACAAAGTTTAAGTCACAGAGATTCCGGAGTGTGTCGACCTGCCCATGAGGTTTGTCGACACACTGTCCCAGACTGGCAAATTAATTCCCTGGGAGAGGTCTCTAGTGTCAACCTGAGATGATTCAGTGTCGACACCATGTCCCAGACAGCAAAACATGCCTTCTCGGAAGGCTCTCTAGTGTCGACCTGATATCATCTCGTGTCGACCTGCTTTGGCCATCTGACAAACAGGCCTTCTGGGAGAGCCATCTAGTGTCGACCTGCCCGCATTTGGTGTCGACCTGCTTTACCCATCTGAAAAATAGGCCTTCTGGGAAGGCTCTCTAGTGTCGACACTATCTGATTTAGTGTCGACCTGAGATAGAAGCCTGTTAATATTTCTCTGGGATCTGTCTCTAGTGTCGACCTGCCCTGGACTAGTGTCGACACTAGTTGATCTTTTCTTCACATTTCTGTCTTTGCTCTGAGCCATTGTGTCGACACCACTGATGGTTGTGTCGACACTACCTTTGCAAGAAAATGTTGTCCCTGAGAAAATAAACACATAAATCATTAGTTAAATATATTATCATGAATATCAATGATAAATGTGCTTGGAAATATGCTTTTTGAATATTGTTATTTCAGGTGTGATGTATTTCACATGTTCCAATTGTTATGCATTAAAATCACAGCTTGTCATCATCAAAATGTGAGGAGAAATGTATTATATTCACACTCAACCCAACAATCTCCCCCTTTTTGATGATGGCAACATTAAATTCATATGGAAGTAGAAAATTTCAATGAAATGTGATTTTAAGCATTTTCATTTCCTTTTATTCATACTTGTCAAAGATCTTTGAACATTTTTTAGTGACATTTGAAAGTTGCACACATGAAAAACACAATGTTACTAAAGATAAGCTATTCTCACACAAAGGCCAAGCAGCTTGACAAGCATTCATCACATTCACATTCATTCAAAAGAGTTTTCAATCACATTGAAGACACAAAGGTTTCTATTCATTCTTCAAAAACACATTTAAAAAGTATTACAATTTCTTGCTATCTTCTCCCCCTTTGACATCATCAAAAGAAATTACATTAATGGGGAGGAGGAGGAGGAGGAATGGGTATCAAAATGGTCTCAATATCCGTCAATCTCATTTCCATTGAAGCCAGACTGAACTTCATTTGAGCTTGGATAGTTGAGAGTCTTGTATGCAAAAGATTTTCCATTCTATCTGAATTCTCTGACATTGTAGCTTGAAGGGCACTGAACTCAGTGGACATTGGCTGTGAAGAAGAAGAAGAACTAGCTGACCAACCAGGTCTATTCAAAACTTTGAATTCCTTTTTAAGTGCAGACATCTCTTCATCAATATGAGCAGATAAATTTTTCATGCTCTCCAAGTCATCTACCAAATGTGCAAAAGACAGCCTTGTCTTAGAAATCTGAGAAAGTGTGTCCTTTGTGTTGAAGACATCAGCTTGGGAATTTGCCAAAATTCCCTTAAGAACTGTTTCCAACTTCTCTTGATGTTCTTTGAGCTCGACTGAAGCATCTGCCAATGTGCCAATCAGCCTGTTGAACCTTTGCGTGGCATGGTCAGAAGCTACTTTTTGTTCAATAAATTTGGCAGACACAGTGTTCTCCAACCTCTGAATCCTCAACTCAAAATTTTCTGACATAGTCTGAATGGAGGTGTTCAAAGCATCAAATTTGTCATTTAAAAAGGTGTATAACTCTGGTGGAACAGAAGGTCCACCAAAGGATGTGGATGCATGAACTGGAGGTTGTGGAGAAAAAGATGGAATTTCAGTTTCAGGGTTCAGGGAGGAGGATGGCTGAAGTTGAGGTGAAAGAGGGGCATTAATGGGTACATCAACTTCAACTGCCACATGAGGCTGATCCTCATTCATTGGAGGCTGGTCCTCATGCACTTGAGGCTGATCCTCTGGAGTTGGAGGCTGATCCTCTTGCACTGGAGGCTGATCCTCTTGGACCACAGGGGCCTCTACTGCAGCTGGCCCTCTCCTAACCTGATCACCCACAATCCTAAAGCCCATAAATTTTTGTACATGCTTAAAGCAATAAATGTTGGACTTAGGAATTTTCTGAGACTTCTCATTCTCAAGAGGCACACCAAAGTGTTTGAAGACTTGAGTTAAATGGGCTGCATAAGGAAGTGATCTATGCAAATCTGCCCTAGTTGTCTCAGAGATGATCTGGTACATGATGACATATAGGTTGATCTTTATGTCTTTGCTCATACAGTATATCACAAACCTTTGGATGTCTGTGAGTCTGTCTCTCCCACCACCTTGAGGGGTTATGATAGTGGTGAGGATATGATGGGTAAGCCTCAACACTGGAGGAAAAGTGTTGGTGTTGAATTTAGTGACATGAGTTTGCTTGAGATGAGACTCATCTACCTGCAATCTAGTCAAGATGGTATATGCTTCATGAAGGTTGAACTCAAAGTTATGGTAGTCTTCTCCTTCATCTGGAATTTTGAATATGGTGGCTGCTATGTCTATAGGCATATCAACCTCAATCCCTTTGACTTTTGACTTGTAGCCCTCATCTGTGCATTCCAAATGCATGTAGAACTCCTGGACAAGTCTAGGGTAGATGATGCGAAACTCTAAGATGAAGGGTTGCCAAGACTGAAATTTGAATAAGTTTAGGACTTCAGGAAAGGCAGCATTCAGTTCACTGTCCTCTAAGTCCACAGCTCTGGGCTTCAAAATGGTCTTCCCTGCACTAAGTGGTTTGGAAGGAGTTCTCTTAGAAGGCTGGGAAGACTCTGAGGATGAAGAGGTTGACTTCTTAGAGACTTCAGGAGAGGAATCCAGAATTTTCCTCCTAGGGTAGGCAAACCCTCTACCTCGCCCAGAAGATGAAGCTCTACCTCTCTTAGCAGATGATGGGGAGGCAGATGAAGGCCCTGGCTGCTCTGCAGGGTCATGGCGCCTCTTGGTTCTCCTTTCAGTAGGAGGATCAACATCCGTCGGAATGGGCCTTGCCGTAGCCCTTGACTTTGCTCCACGGCGAGGGGCCTGCTTGGGTGCCATGGAGTGGAATAGGAGAGGATGGAGAGTGAGGAATGAGAGAAGACGGACAGGGATGGAATGGAGGAGGGAAGAGGTGGAAGCAGATGGAGTCAAAACCTGCCAGATTCCAAGAAGAAGACGACCGTCGGGTCGACCTGGAGAAGAAAAGGGGATTTAGGGTAAGCTACCCCGCAGGAACATCAAACTCTTAACCGGCGCCCACGGCTTAAATGACTCTGGCAGGGGGGTCAGTGTCGACACTAGAGGAGGTGAGTGTCGACCTGAGTGAAAGTGTGTCGACACTAGATGGAGTAGTGTTGACCTGGCCTGATGAAAATTTAAGATATGAGTGTGGGAAAAATTAGTGAGCTATGGGACATCTTTATAATGATAAGCAATGAGTGGAATAATCATTTCAAGGATTTTTAAGAGGCTAAAAAATTCATTTGTTAAATTTTGCAAAAATTCAACACAATTCAAGTTTTACACAACATCCAACAGGATATGAGCATTCATTGACTTGAGTCAATAAAATGATGATTTAAGGGATATAATACATTGAATAATCAACTACAAACTACCATATTCTTCAACTCCAAAGAAATAAAAATATCTTCAAGACCGAAAACAAGTGGGTTGAAAGTAAACAATGTTTTAAAACAACTTGATGATGGATAGAGATGATTCTTTTAAACAATTCTCCAATGATATGCATTTTTTTTTTTAAACAAACTATCAAATGAGATAAATCTTGTTCACTCAAGAACTAATGCTTTTCACACACTATAGTCTCTGGATACTAAAGATTTATCCATGATCAAGTCTCAAAGGGGTAAATGATGACCTTTTGACATGAAAATATACGTTTTTTAGACGCCAATATTTCCAGTTACTCAGTCATCATCAAAAAGCATAGGACATATTTATTTTGTTTTGAAATTGTTTTTGATTTTAATCCCCTTTGAACAGAGATAGCATTAGTGCTTCATGACATACATGGCACTTCATTCATTGTGAAGGTGTGCAGTTTCTCAGCACATGTGCCATTGCTCTGTTGAATTATCAGATTTTGGAGAGTTTTTAAGAAAAGAGATCAGTTATATCCAACATCAGTTGCAAACAAAAGCATGTTTAAAATCAAGACACACATTATTCTTCAGTCTTTGAAAGAAATCTGAATTTCTATAGATTTAAAGAGTATGGATGAGAGTTGACAAATGAATATAGTAGATCACTCAAAGGATCATTTTGAGACTCTAGACACCTGAATGAGGACATCATGCAAGGAAATTGATGTAATGCAAGAAAGGTTTTGAATTTTGCAAAGGACATTATTTGAATTTTCTAGCTCCTCCTGAGATGAGGATTTCAACCACTTTTCATCAGAATAAAGATATGCAAGTTTTTGAAATCAGGAAAGATTTTCTTTAAACAATAAAAGCTCCCCCTCAATAATTGCATTTTCATTTCTTGGTACTTGGCGGAGACACATACTCTCGCATAGTGAAAGTGTCCAGACAAGCAGAACTTGTCCTTCTTCAAATCACCATTTGATATACCAAGAAGTTCAACACAATGTGAGTTGAAGAGTTCATTGTCAAAAGAAATAGAGGTGAAATGCAGAGAGATATGATCAGTATGAATCAAGGAAGCAAATGAATATGATGATGCAAAGAACTCCCCCTCAGAAGATGCCTAACACTCAACCCAATCCCAATGAGAGAGATCAAGAAAATGGACATTTACAAAGACCAAGTTCTCTCCTTAAAGATGAGAATCTACTGTCAGGAAGGGGTTTGGTGAAGATGTCAGCAATTTGTTTTTCAGATTCTATGAAGTGGAGTTCAAAGGATTTCTTTGCTACCTCATTTCTCAAGAAATGATAAATCATACATGAAGGAATATTTCTCCAGCATTTCACTCAAAGATTCTTTTGGCTCACTTCCCATAAGATATACATGATTTGAAATGATCATACAAGCAGTTCAGATATGTTCATTTAAAGTAGTTCGCAATGAAAGAATATGAACATGATCAAGCATGCATTAACAGGCAATTTATTAAAAAAAACATTTTTGCACTTTTTCAAATTTACTCCCCCTTAATTTGTGCATGGAATGAAAAAGTTAGCATGCAATTCACACATGATTATGAGCACAATTAGCTTTAGGCATAACATGACTTTTGGTACTTGGTGGAGTATTTTACTCACGCATAATGATAGCTTCCAAACAAGCATAACTTGTTTTTCCACATGTCATCATTTGATATACCAAGAAGTCAAAGCAGTTAGTATGCACACAGACTCATGGGAACAGTTAAGCATGCATGATAACATAAACATGATTCCAATTGTTATGACATAAAGTTCATTCATGGGAGTTGCATTGAAACACATTTCTCATTGTTTAGATAAAAATTAAATATTCATTCCAATTCAAGCAATTCAAGTTTGAAATGATAAAGAAATTTTACCTGAACAGTCTTCATTTCTTTCTCAAAGATTTTACCTGTGTTCTCCAGTCATTTCTAGTCTTGCACAGCCAATATCTTGAATCAATTTACAATGTATGGCTGCAAGACTTCTCAGCTTGCTGATCAAGCTGGTTTTGGGACCCACACTTGCTTGGGTCCTGCAATGAAATCAATGTTAGATTGTAACAAGGATTTCTGAATCTAACATGCTTTTAATTTTTATATAGATGCATTTCTTTCATTGATAGAACTATGAGCAGAATTAGTTCCAGATTTTCTTTTCGCCTTGACCAACGCATCTATGTTTTCATGAAGTTTTCTATTTTTTGGATTTTTAATATGAGCAGAAACAAAATGATTTTGTGCAACATTTCTATGCCTATACACATGGAATTTCTGAACATTTTCAGTATGAACATGATGTTTATTCCTATGTGTATGAGCATATGCATTAGACTGAAATTTCTGAGCATACACAACAAAATCATTTCTATACGAACAGTCCCTAGAAATATGACCAATTTATGACAATGAAAGCATTGGACTGATTTGGCATGTTTATTGAATTTTTGATTTCTATTCCAACAATGTTTGGTAAGATGACCAGATTTATTACAATTAAAGCAAATGAGAGCATTTTTTACCTGGTACTTACCTTGGCATGTATGCATTTGCCGAAATCTCCTTTTCATGTGAGGAGGCTCACCATGAGGAGAAGGAGGTACCTTTTTGGAGCTCTTGACATGATGTGAATTTGAAATTTGCCTTGGAGCTTTTTGGATTGATGGAGGAAGTAGATGAGTCCTCTTGACAGTAGCATTCCTCTCTTTCCCTGTCTGTTTCTGAACAAGAACTTTCACTAGCTTTTCATTAGACTTAGAAGAGTTCTTGTTTGTAGCAGATTTAACAAATGTTAATTTTGTTTTGTTCTTATTTTTCTTATCTCTCACAGAAGTATTCTTCAATTCATGTTGAAGCTTCTGTTTTTCAGATTTTAATGCAATTACTTCCTTTTCTGAAATTTGAAGCTTATTTAGCATGACATCCAAACCATTTTTCATCTTGTTCTTTTCATTCTCAAATTAAGCAATTTGTTTTTCCAAATCGGCGATTTTATTACTCAAATTGCTGCATTCATTGTTCAATGGTTTGTCATGGTACAAGCATTCAATCTTCCTTTTTAGGTGATGATTTTCTTCAACAAGTTGTTTGCATCTTTCATTTATTTGATGATCATGAGCCATATTAGAGATTTGTTTGTTTAATTGATCATTATCAAATTTGAAATTGTTATTGAGATCAATCAATTCTTCTTTTTCATTTTCCAGATCAATGACTTTTGATTTCAATAGCTCATGGTTTTCTTTCAATCCATTCAGTTTATTTTCACAGATTTGGAGTTCATCTTCCAAATTCTTTTTTTCAGAATTTAAATTTTCAACTTCAATTTTCAAATTATTATTTTCTTCTGAAAGATCCTTATCATTGTTCTGGTGCAATTCAAGTGTATTTCTCAAGTTTTCACTTTCTTTGTGGCACTGTTTTAAATTCTTTTTCAAGTCTTTATTTTTAGTGTTCAGTTGTACATTAAGACTTTGTATCTTTTCACAGAATTTAATCAACTCAGCATAAGACATACTTTCATCTTCATCAGAGTCAGAATTAGAATACACAAATGGATCTGGAGTTGATTTACCTGACCTTTTAGACCCATTTGAACTCTTGTGTTCTGAAGAGGATGAAGAATGCTGTGAGCTCTTAGAATGTGCTGTTAGAGCCAAAACCTTATGAATTGTTGATTTTTTGGATTCATTGAGGCTCCTCTTTGCCATAAAGTACTTGTGAATTTCTTTTGCTCCTTTTCTTTGTGCTTCCTTTGAAAAACTTGACGAAGGTGAGACTGGTGATTTCTCTAAAATTATAACAGGAGATTCATGCAGATTAAATAGATTTGCCATTATACCAAGACTCACAAAAGACTATGAGATCTAATCACAGTGAATCAATGTGACAAGGAATTAGATCTAACAATTAGAGTGGTTAATCTGCTCTAATGCCAAAAGGAGGAATTAGAGCGATTAAGCACACAGTTCAAGCAATTAACACAGAGATCAGCCAGAAGCAATCAAATCAGATCAGTAACATACATTAACCCGCTCTGATACCAATTGTTAGGAACGAATGGGTGGAAAGATCAGATCTAGAAGGGGGGGTTGAATAGATCTAATACCAATTAACGCGGAAGCTTAAGCAATTTAAAATTACTTCGAATTAGAGATCAAATTACCCAATCAATTTAATGATCTGAAGTGTGATTAGAGTGTGAGCAAATCAATTAGTAGTGTGAACGAAATCCCTATGCATGCATCTAGCGAGATACAAAGGCAAACCATAAATCAAACCAATGCACAGAGGATTTTTTAGGTGGTTCGGAAATCACCTCCAGTGACTCCTACGTCCACCCCTCACACAGTGAGGCCACACTACTCAAAAACCTTGAGTACAACTCACACAGGAGCACGACGACTCCAAACACCCTTGAGCACGACGACTCAAGAAACACCTGGAGCACAACGACTCCAAACTGAGCACGATGGCTCAAACAACAACCAGAGTACGATGACTCCAAATTGAGCACGACGGCTCAAACCACACAGTGAGTACGACGACTCACAAACTCCTGAGCACACAGGCTCACAAATAACTTACTAGAAAAACACAAGACTTAGATCCTCTAGCAACAGATCTAGTCCAACCAGAGTTAATTCATGAGACTCATGCAACAACACATGCACAATCTCAGAATCACTCAGAAGAGAAAAGGAAAATGAGAATTGTATTGATAAGCTTTTCTCTTCAGATGTACTCCCTTATAGAAAGTCGAATTGTGAAGAGCTTTGATCTCTGGAAGTTCCTGGGCGATGTTCTGCAATCTGATCTTCAGGATCTTCCTTGAATTCTTCACACGAGTCAGCTTCTACTTGATCTACTTCCTTGAGTGATCCAATTGCTTCTTCAATGATCAATTTCCACTTCTCATACTTGAACAGATGAGAATTTGGCTTGAGGAAGCACCAGGAAGATAAGAACAGGGAGGAGAACTCTTCCAGCCACCAACGGGATTTCTGGGAGGCTCTGAAAGGGTTCTTGCATGTTGGATAGCCAATAGGAGGGTATTTATACCCCTAATAGTCCAAATGTACCCTTGGGGGTCGTGGGCACATGATCCAAGACTAATCCAACAGTTCCCTAGGGTGCCACGTGTCCAGGACAAAGTTTAAGTCACAGAGATTCCAGAGTGTGTCGACCTGCCCATGAGGTGTGTCGACACACTGTCCCAGACTGGCAAATCAATTCCCTGGGAGAGGTCTCTAGTGTGGACCTGAGATGATTCAGTGTCGACACCATGTCCCAGACAGCAAAATAGGCCTTCTGGGAAGGCTCTCTAGTGTCGACCTGATATCATCTCGTGTCGACCTGCTTTGGCCATCTGATAAACATGCCTTCTGGGAGAGCCATCTAGTGTCGACCTGCCCGCATTTGGTGTCGACCTGCCCGCATTTGGTGTCGACCTGCTTTACCCATATGAAAAACAGGCCTTCTGAGAAGGCTCTCTAGTGTCGACACTATCTGATTTAGTGTCGACCTGAGATAGAAGCCTGTTAACATATTTCTCTGGGATCTGTCTCTAGTGTCGACCTGCCCTGGACTAGCGTCGACACTAGTTGATCTTTTCTTCACATTTCTGTCTTTGCTCTGAGCCATTGTGTCGACACCACTAATGGTTGTGTCGACACTACCTTTGCAAGAAAATGTTGTCCCTGAGAAAATAAACATATAAATCATTAGTTAAATATATTATCATGAATATCAATGATAAATGTGCTTGGAAACATACTTTTTGAATATTGTTATTTCAGGTGTGATGTATTTCACATGTTCCAATTGTTATGCATTAAAATCACAGCTTGTCATCATCAAAATGTGAGGAGAAATGTAATATATTCACACTCAACCTAACAGTTCTCACATCGACTTGCTCTCACAATGACTCAGTCTCACAACAACTCGTTCTCACATCGACTTGCTCTCACAACGACTCACTCTCACAACGACTCATTCTCACATCGATTTGCTCTCATAACGACTTGCCCTCGCATCGATTTGTTCTCACATCGACTTGCTCTCACAATGACTCACTCTCACAACGACTCGTTCTCAGACCGATTTGCTCTCATAATGACTTTCCCTCGCATCGATTTGTTCTCATAACGACTTGCCCTCACAACAACTTGCTCTCGCATCGACTTACTTTCACATCGACTTGCTCTCACAACGACTCACTCTTACAATGACTCGTTCTCACATCGATTTGCTCTGATAACGATTTGCCCTCGCATCGATTTGTTCTCACATGGACTTGCTCCCACATCGCTTTGTTACACATCGACTCTAGTTAGAATCATCTCCACATCGACTCTAGTCGAACCAAAACCTATTTTACTCTGTCTAGAGTGCATGCTAGGGCTATGATACATCCGTAAAAGTCTGTCTAGTGGCTTAAAACCTATTAAGCCATGAAAAAGCCTTAACAACATGAAAGTTATTCTATTTTGCCCTTAAATGACCTGATCTATTCTTGTAAACTATGGATTGATCATCTCGCTGTTTTAGATTGTTAAAGTGAAAGAATGTTACCTTAAAATACTGCAAATCGTGTCAAGATAGGCGCATGTTTTTTTTTATATACCATGTCATTATGTCGTTTCCTCTCGTATTTTTTTCTCATAAGCATGTTTTTTTCCTCGTCTTAAGCCATTAACATCAAGAGTTAACTAAAGCAAATCCTGCAGTTATGCTGTCATGATTATCTCTGATTATCATTATCTTGAAATCATGTTCGCATGACCTGTTATTTTCTTGACATCATCATCATCATGAACATGATATTACCAGTGAATACTCCTTGAAACTCTTATTGGCCATGAATGATTGTGGGTATCTACATTTGAAAAATAGTGAGATGCAGATCGGACACGGAGAGTGTCCAAGGGCTCCAGTCTAGCCCCAATGATGGAGAGTCATAAACATACTGTTAACCATGGGGTATGATGATTACTGGCGTTGCATTTGCACTGGGAGTACTTGCGTGTCGAATGTTAGATACAAAACCACATACATGTGTCCTGGTGTACATTTCAAGGTGGATCTTTCCTTGGTGTACATTAGTGTCTACATGCCTGATCAGTGTTATGTGAATCATGCTCGTCCTTGCTTCCTTGCTTAATATGGCCATCCTACAATTTTCACAATTATTGTTATCCTGCATTATTGGAAATCTAATGACATTAAGTGATATCTTGTGTGCTTGTGCCCAGTGATCTATTACTAGTTCAATCTTGTTATCTTATTCATGTTCTTGCTCTATCTTTACTACTCAATCTATCTCGTTCATGCATCATGTTTAAGTTGTTTTATCGTTTCATGCATATCATGATAATCGTGCTTACCTAGTTCTCAAAATGCTAATCACTTGTATCATTGCCTGCACTTTGAGATATAATTCCTACTGGGCTAGTTAGCTCATTCCCTACTTTCAACCTCATAGGAGACAACGAAGAAGAAGAAGGAGAAGGCCAAGGCTATGATGAGCATGCATCTGAGTGACGAGTATCCCAGTCTACGCATCTAGAAATAGTTTGGTATGAGTGTGGAACAATGTAGTAGGAAGAGAGCTTTCATGTAATAATTCTATATTGAGTTTTAGTTTTGGAAGTCACTTGGAAGAGCCGTATGAGTTCTATTTTGAAACGACGAGTAAGTTGTAATAGCCCCATCTTGTATGAGAAAAGTGTTTGAGGTTTGAATAGAAGCTTAATTATTATCTTTTCGGGTCCCAATTCTTGTTGTGTTGTTCACACAATTAGTGCTAGCTATCTAGAGGCTTTTTGTCGGCTGTTCACGTGTCAAGAATATCGACTCACTAATCGTCCGAATTTAATTAATATTATCTCTTCTTCCGCTGCAATAATTCTCAGGGCATGACAGCTTTAGTGGTATCAGAGCCTAGGAAGCAATAAGGAATATTTGAGTCCTAGGTTTAAGCGACACAATAGAAACTTATGTCATGGATCCTACGTATAGTGCCTGGAGAGAATGGGTAGAGACGGGGAAAATGTGTTGGATTGAACTAGAACTCTTACCCATTTATCCCTACCATGTATCTAGAGACATTAACTGGTTTCTATCCTCTTCTCAGGAACCTCATAACTCTCTCACTTAATTGCAATGGCTCGCAACCAATGGCAAGCTGTGCAAGAAATAGTGGCCGAACTGATTCAGGCCCTAAAAAATGTAGTGCAGACTGGAAATCAGGCTGCAGCTGCTAGGAATGGAGCTAGTGATCTTCACCACAACTTCAGGAGTATGAATCCTTCTCACTTCTTTGGATCTACTGACCCAGATGAAGCTGAAAACTGGCAAGAAGAGATGGAACGAATCTTCTAAGTCATGCAGTGCACTAACTGGGAGAGGGTAATACTTGCTATTTTTCAATTTAGCAAGGATGCTCGGGCATGGTGGAAGGCCACATCGGCTCACTTACCCAACTTGGCAGAACTGGAATGGGCAAAATTTCTGAAAATATTCCGGGGAAAATACTTCTCAGAAAGGGTGAAAGAGAAGAAGGTTGAGGAATTTGCCACACTAAAACAGAAGAGTATGTCTGTGGCTGAGTATGAGGCTCAGTTTACACGTCTGGCTATCTATGCCCCACACCTGGTGGGCACTAAAATGCTAAAGGCAAATAGGTTCATGGATGGGCTTAGGCCCATGTTCATTGAAAAGCTCTGACCTCATAACATCGAAACCTACACCAAGATGGTCCAGGGAGCCCAGCTGGTGGAAGACACCATGGCCAAATTAGAAGGTATGAAGGGAAAGGAAACTGCAAAGCCAGTCTTCGTCAGGAAGGGAGCAGCTAATACAACGGCAACTTTTCGAAACAACAACAACAAGAGGCCAAATATGGGAAGAGACTACGCTATGGACAAGAGAGTCAAAGTGGAGGGAAGGCAGATGGCGAAGAACTGCAAATTCTGTGACAAACCAGGGCACCAAGCAGAAGAATGCTGGAAGAGGCTCGGAGCGTGTCTTAGATGTGGTGGTAGAGACCATCGTATACTTGATTGTCCAATGCTGAAGGACCAGCCAGGAAAGGCCCAGAATGTACCCCGGCATTAGGGACGCGTTAATGCTGTAGTAGAAGCTGACCTACCCGAGGAAAGGAGTATGGTGGAAGGTACCATCCTTATTCACTCCCAACCTGCTTTTGTTCTTATTGATACTGGAGCTGCATATTCCTTCATTTCCACCACATTTGCTGCGACCCTACCTGTTAAACCAGTCCCCATTGTTGGAAATCGTCTTGGGGCATCTTATGCGTAGCGGAAGTAAAACAAAAAAAAATGATTTCCATCTATGTACTTGATCGGGCTATGATGTACGGTGCATGTAAACATACATACTAATAAGGCGTGAGACAATCTCACCTAGGGGAGATCGTATATCCCCTGAAGCGCAGAACTAGTCCAAGTTTGAAGGAGCTCTCGCGAGACTCCCTCTAGCGGTATCCACACAGTGGATGATCGGCGATGACGATGACTCCTTCTACACCGGTGGTGCCACTCCTCCTAGTCGTGCAACGCCACACAGCAGCAAGTAGCAGCAACAACAAGAGGGGTCGGCCTTCTTAGATCTCCTCTTGCTTAGGGAGAGCATAGGAGGGAGAGATGGGAAGGGGGGATGAAGAAGGTGGTTTCTCTTCACAAGCTCTAGCCCTTGAACTTCAAAGAGAACCCCTCCTATTTATAGAGGGCCAAAAAGGACACCTCATCAGGGACACCTCACCATGTCATGATGACAAGAGGGACACCTCGCAGGACACCTCGCCATGTCATAATGATAGGAGGGACACCTCATCATGTCATGATGACAAGGAACACTTCGCAGAGACACCTCATCATGTAATGATTACAAGGGACACCTCACAGGAACACCTCGCCATGTCATGATGACAAGAGGGACACCTCGCAGGGACACCTCATCATGTAATCATGACAAGGGCCACCTCGCAGGGACACCTCATCATGTCATGATGACAAGGGACACCTCACAGGGACACCTCGCCATGTCATGATGACAAGAGGGACACCTCGCAGGGACACCTCGCCATGTCATGATGAAAAGAGGGACACCTCGCAGGGACACCTCATCATGTCATGATGACAAGGGACACAATGATTACAAGGGACACCTCACAGGGACACCTCGCCATGTCATGATGACAAGAGGGACACCTCGTAGGGACACCTCATCATGTAATCATGACAAGGGCCACCTCGCAGGGACACCTCATCATGTCATGATGACAAGGGACACCTCACAGGGACACCTCGCCATGTCATGATGACAAGAGGGACACCTCGCAGGGACACCTCATCATGTCATGATGGGTAATGATGAAGTGTCCTCCTTCTAGAAGGGGTGAGGTGGCATGATCCTGGTAAGCTCCCTTAATGGATCCTTATCGAGTCTTATTGGGTCTTATCCAATAGGTCCATAATGGGTTAAATAAGGCTTCATTGGATGACGTTTATCCAATCCTCTATTCATCGCGTTATCCACCTTATGTGTGTGACCCTCTAGGCCCAATATCGAGCTGGCCGTGAGTTGTACTCGTCAGAACTCCTTCTGACTTAGTGAATTATTATCTCCATAATAATTCACTTAACTCATCGATTATGAACATACTAGGCCACTATGCCATAATCCCTAGACGATACGAGTGATCAAATCCATTGGACCTGTCTGCCCACAGTTACCGTGTATCTTTAGTCCCTCATCCGTCTATTATCCCAGAGACTGTATTTTAGGCATGGTGTTGTCAGGCCTATACGGAATCTGTTAAAGTCAAACTCTTATCGGATTCTCCCGGAGAACTCCTTCTCACTAAATCCAATTGACCCTGGCCAGGGATTTGCCTGAGTAAGACAATATGGGATATTCCTCTCACGATACCGAGAGTGGATGATCCTTTATTGACACATAATTGCCTTCGTAAGGTTGGCTACCATTCCCAATGACTGGCTATACTAGACCAGTATCAAAGAATGGAGTACTCAAACAAGACATCTTTGGTGTCTCAAGTCTAAGGACCAGTTACACAACTTAGACTACGGAATCGCTAGCTGACAATCAGGTATCATTAACCATATAGCATTCCGAGAACGGATCATTCAGTGAACTCATTCTCCAATAAGCACCTGCACCAAATCCCTAGTGTCTCCACACAAGCAGCTATGAGACCTGCTGCTTCCATCATATGGACAGGTATATGGAACACCAGTCTTTCCGGTCATCTCAATGTCCTTCTTGAGTAACCTACGACTAGGAATATTTAGGACATGTGTTTAAAGAGAATCGACCTCATTATCATGATCTCATCATGATCCAATTCTCATTGCACAGATCCATGGACATCACAGTATACAAACGCATGGAATATACAGTGAGAAAATACCATTATAATATTACCAAAATACATTGTACATAATTACAAGTGCCATCACTCACGTGAATTGGCTTGCAGGGCACCTATAACTAGCACCCATGAACTCCAAGATCACCGTAGCTTCTCCCCTTGGCTCAAAATCTAAGTTCACACACCACCTACCAAATTGTGAAACCATGGTAAGAGGGCATAATCTCCCCGCCAATCTCATCTGTCTAGACATGAAAGGCTATGATGCCATACTGGGTGTCGATTGGTTAATCAAATATGATGCCGATGTGAATTGTCGCCATAAGAGGGTCACTTTCAAAAGACCAAACCTTCCAACCCTTTCACTACTTGGCACCCGCTATCACAAACACCCTATCATGATATCATCCCTCAAGGCTTCTAAGTTGATCAACCAGGGTTGTGATGCATTCCTAGTTTCAGTCTTGGCAATTGAAAAGAAGAAACCCACTCTAGAAGACATTCCCATAGCTAGAGACTACCCCGATGTTTTTCCAGAAGACTTACCTAGAATACCACCCGAAAGGAAGGTAAATTTCACCATTGTGCTACTCCCTGGGACAGCTCCTATTTCCAAAGCTCCATATCACATGTCCCCTATTGAATTGTAGGAGTTGAAAAGACAAATCCAGAAGTTGTTAGACCAAGGGTTCATTAGGCCCAGCACATCCCCTTGGGGAGCGCCTGTAATGTTCATCAGGAAGAAGGATGGGACAATGAGGCTCTGCATTGACTACCATCAGTTAAACCAGTCGATGATAAAGAACAAATATCCATTGCTCCGCATCGATGAGCTGTTCGAACAGATCTCTAGTGCACAATGCTTCTCCAAGATCGACCTCAGATCAAGCTATCATCAGTTGAGAATTAAAGAAGAAGATGTACACAAGTCTGCATTCCGGAGTAGATATGGCCACTATGAGTTCGTGGTTATGCCTTTTGGCTTAACAAATGCCCCAGCGGCCTTTATGCAACTCATGAACAATATCTATAAGCCATACCTAGACCAGTTTGTAGTAGTATTCATTGATGATATCCTTATTTACTCTAAGTCTAAGGGAGAGCACGAATAACACTTGAAGATTGCTTTGCAAGTGCTTAGAGACCATCAGCTCTATGCAAAACTTAGCAAGTGTGAATTCTGATTAGAGGAAGTGTCTTTCCTTGGCCATATTATATCCAAGGAGGGAATATTTGTAGATCCATCCAAGGTGGAAGCTGTTAAGAATTGGGCGAGGCCAACAACTGTATCGGAGATTAGAAGCTTTCTGGGTTTAGCTAGCTATTATCACCACTTTATAAAAGACTTCTCAAAGATAGCTGTACCACTAACCAGCCTTACCAAGAAGGAGAATCCCTTCATATGGACTGGCCAATATGAAGACAGTTTCCTGTCATTAAAGGAGCACTTAACCTCTGCGCCTGTGCTGACATTACCTATTGTGGGAGAAAGTTTTGAAGTATACACGAATGCATCGGGGATTGGCCTAGGCTGTGTACTGATGCAAAATGGAAAGGTGATATGCTACGCCTCCAGGCAGCTGAAGTAGCATGAAGATAACTACCATGTGCACGATCTAGAGCTAGCTTCTGTAGTCTTCACTTTGAAGATATGATGTCACTATCTATATGGTGAGAAGTTCACTGTATTTTCTGACCATAAGAGTTTGAAGTACTTATTTTCTCAGAAAGAGTTGAATATGAGACAGCAAAGGTGGTTGGAGTATCTCAAGGACTTCGATTTCACTATCCAATATCACCCGGGAAAAGCAAATGCTGTGGCAGATGCTCTTAGCAGGAAGCCAATGGCTACCTTGTCAAGTCTCATGGTGGGAGAATGAAGATTATTAGAAGACTTTGCCAAGCTGGACATAGATGCAGACACTAAGAAGAAGGGATGTCTGGTTGCTAGTGTTAGAGCTCAACCTACTTTACTTGAAGACATCATATCACTTCAAGATAAACCCCATGCTCGTGGAGATTAAGGTTAATCTGGACCAGGAGCCAGATTTTTCCCAAACTGAAGATGGCAGATTGTTGTTCCATGGCCGAGTTTGTATACCAGACCATGCAGACACAAGGAAAGCAATCATGGATGAAGCTCACAAAACTAGGTATACCATTCACCCTAGAGCTACTAAGATGTATCAATACTTGAAGAGGAGTTTCTGGTGGCCAAATATGAAGAGGGAAGTGGCAGAATATGTCGCCAGATGCTAAACCTGCCAGAAAATCAAAGCAGAACACTTGCAGCCTGTAGGTAAACTCAACCCCCTGGAAATTCTTGCATGGAAATGAGAAGGAGTAGGAATGGACTTTATCTTTAGATTGCCAAACTCTAGAAGTGGATTTGACAGTATATGGGTAATCATCGATCGCTTAACCAAGTCTGCTCACTTTTTACCAGTTAAGAACAAGTGGACTGTCGATGTTCTGGCTGCTTTATATGTGAAGGAAATTGTTAGGTTACATGGGGTATCAGTGTCTATCGTGTCTGATAGAGACTCTAGGTTTACATCCCATTTTTGGAAAGGACTACACTATTCCTTGGGGTCTAAACTGAATTTTAGTACGGCTTTCCATCCGCAAACTGATGGTCAGATGGAGAGAACAAACCAGGTGATTAATGATATGCTTAGAGCATGTGTTCTAGACTTTGGAGGCAGTTGGCATGAACACTTACCCCCTGTGGAGTTCACCTATAATAACAGTTATCAGGCTAGCATCCAAATGGCACCATTTGAAGTACTTTATTGTAGGAGTTGTCGATCTCCAATCTGGTGGTATGAAGTTGGTGAATGACAATTTCTAGGACCAGAGATGATAAGGGAAACTATAGAGAAGGTAAAGCTTATCAGAGAAAGAATGGCAATAGCACAACAAAGGCAAAAAGCATATGCAGACAACAGAAGGAGAGACATGGAGTTTCAGATTGGCGATCATGTGTTCTTGAAAGTGTCTCCAGGACGTGGGATTAGAAGGTTTGGAATCAAAGGCAAACTGTCACCAAGATTCGTCATACCTTTCAAAATTCTCGAAAGAGTAGGTGAAGTTGTATACCATCTGGCATTGCCACCACAACTTGACGGAGTACACAATGTGTTCCACATATCCATGTTGAAGAAATATGTACGCGATCCTTATCATGTCATAGACTATGAACTTCTGGAATTCAACAAAGACAGAACTTATCAGGAAACACCAATTGAGATTGTGGACTGGGAACTGCGCCAATTGAAGAACTAGGTCATCCCATTAGTAAAGGTTGTTGGGTTGAGGGTGGTTTTACAATTTTTTACTAATCTCCCTCTCTCTCTCTAGTTTTGATGATGACATTATGTGAATTTGTGCTTGTTGGGTTGAACATGGTACATACCTCTTTAATAGAATAATAATACCCAACCAACATGGTTTGAACATTTTACACATCATACTTTGATGATAATGTATTGTGCTAATAGTTTATATGTTAAATTTTTAGGGCCATACAGTTTTTGTCATGGTGGTGTCGACACATCCCTTGGTGGTGTCGACATTAGATCACTGTCCCTGAAGCCATATTTGAAGATAGGGTCAAAGTGTGTCGACACACTCAATGGTGGTGTCGACACTAGTTCCGGATTCCAAAAGACCCTTTTGTCTGACTGGGACAGTGTGTCGACACACTCAATAGTGGTGTCGACACTAGACCCAGCTTCCAGGAGATGATTTTGCCCGTCTGGGACAGTGTGTCGACACACTCAGAAGGGGTGTCGACACACTCCGGCTAAAGCCTTCTCATCTGATTCCTCTTGACACGTGGCCACTTGGGGTTCAAGGGGACTTGCCTTGGATCATGTCCCCACGCACCCCAAGGGTACAATTGGACTTATGGGGCCATATATACCCCCAATTATCGTCCCCCCAAAAGAGAGGAGACCTCCAGAATATTCCAGAAAAAGCTTTTGGCGGTAAAAAGGGGAATCTCCCGCTCTCGTTCATCTAGTTGCTGTGGTGATCCATCTACATCCTTGGACAGCACAAGGAATTGAAGGAGAGCTCTGGAGAAGGAGTTGAAGCACCTCTCAAAGGAGCAGATCCAGCCGAAGCAAGGAATTGAAGGAAATTTCTGGTGATCCAAAGGCTACTGAAGCAGAGCATCGCCAAGTGATTGAAAGCATCAACGAATCTCTTCAATTCAACCTTCTGCAACTGAATTTCCATTGGAGGACACAAATACTATATCTATTCCTATCATTTCTGAAGTTGCTCTCCTGATTCATCCATGAGATTTGTGCATGAAGTGATGCACAAGTTTCTGTGAATGAATTTGTCTTGAATCAGATCTTTGCTAGAGGATTTGATTTGTGTTGGTCTTGATCTAGCTTGTGTCTTGTGAGCTATTGAGCTCGGTTTGTGTGAGTTGTCTACTCAGTGTGTGGTTGAGCAAGTGTGCTCAGTTTCTAGAGCGGGTGTGCTCTAGAATTTGTCTGTAAGTTATTGAACTCAAGGGTGTTGGAGTCATCATGCTCCAGTGTGAGTTGTACTCAAATTTTGAGTAGTGTGTCCTCATTGTGTGAGGGGTGGACGTAGGGATCACAAGTGTGATTTCCGAACCACCTAAAAAATCCTATGTGCAATGGTTTGAATTGTTGATCTGCATTAGATGATTGCATAGGATTGTGATTTCACACTGATTACTTAATTGTCTCACACCTTCTTTCACACACTCATTCCTTAGATCTGGAACTTGTTTCTGTGATTAGATCTCTGAGTTAAAATAGTTTTAATTTTCTTAAGCTTCCGCAAAGATTGGTAACAGATCTATTCAACCCCCCTTCTAGATCTGCTTCACCTAATCACTCGATCCTACAATTGGTATCAGAGCGGGTTCACAATTGTTCTGATCTGATTTGAGTGTTTTTGTCTACTTTTTGTGTGACACTTGCTTGAATTGGTTGATTGTCTTGTTTCTATTTTGCTTCCTACTTAATGGATTCTCGAGGTTTTGTTGCTGAAGGTCATTCCATTAATAGGCCACCATTTTTCAATGGGTCTGATTACTCCTATTAGAAAAATCGCATGCAAGTTTTTCTTAAGGCTCAGAACTATGAAATCTGGAAGGTAGTTGAAGTGGGTCCTTATGAAAATCAAGGAGATGAGGAGAATTGGACTAGAGAACAGATTAGGAGGGCCACTCTTAACTACAGTGCCATGAACATGCTTCAGTGTGCAGTCCACCCTAAAGAATATTCAAGAATATCCATGTGTAAATCTGCTAAAGAGATGTGGGACAAACTTGAATTAATGTATGAGGGAACATCTCAAGTTAGGGAAACTAAAGCAAACATACTTGTTTCTGAATATGAATTGTTCATGATGAAACTTGATGAATCAATTTCTGAAATGTTTGCTAGGTTTATGACAATTGTCAATGGACTGAAGGCACTAGGTAAAGAGTACACTGATGCTGATTTGGTAAGAAAGATTTTGCCCTCTCTCTCATCTATCTGGCATACTAAGGCCACTGTGATTGAAGATTCTAAGAATTTGTCCAAAATCTCTTTGGATGAAATCATAGGATCTTTAATGACATATGAAATAAATTTGAAAAGAAATGAAGAGCATATGCTTAAAACCAAACCAGTTGCACTTAAAGCCTCATCAAGTAACAAAGATAAAAGTCAAGAGAAATCAAGTTCTGAAGAGTCTAAGTCCAATGAGGATGAACTTGCCCTCATGACTAGGCAATTCAGAAAATTTCTAAAATCAAGAAAAGGAAGATTCATTAGAAAGAAGAAATTTTCTTCTGGCAAAAGGAATATTTCTTTTTCAAATGCTAATTCTAATAGAAATAAAAAAACTGATGAGACTATTATTTGCAACAGGTGCAACAAGGCAGGACATATGAAAGGGGAATGTCCTGAGAATAAAAAGGACAAGTACAAAAAGAACAAAAAAATGAAGAAGCCTAAAGCTATGGTAGCAACTTGGTCAGATGATGATCAAAGTGAGGATGAAGAAGAGAAGTCCTCAAGCTCAGGGAATGAGGAGCTGTGTTTTATGGCCAACAGCAGTGATGGAAAGGTAAGTACTTCCTTTGAACAATATACTATTGAAGATTGGAAAGATGCATATGCTGAGTTGGTTGAAAAATTTTCTAAAATAAGAAAAGACAACCAAAATCTGAAAAAGAAATTTGAAAATGCCATGCATGATACTTCATTGAATAGAAGAATTTCCGAACTTGAAAATGAAGCATATGAACTCAATGAAGAAAAGAAAAAACTTCTGAATGAAATTGATGAATTCAAACTTGCATCTCAAAAGGCCAGTAATGATTTTAAAAAACTTTCTAAAAAAATGGAATGGCAACAAAGGGAAAAGCAACAAGCTATTGATGAGATTCAGAATCTGAAAAACTTGCTAGAAGAAAAGGAACAAGTAATTGAAACCTTCACAAAAGGAAAAGACAATCTTGATGCCTTACTAGGAGCAAAAATGAGAATTGAGAAATATGGACTAGGATTCACCACACTAAAATCCTTGAAGAATAAATCTGATGAAAAGAAAGAAAAATCTTCAAAAACTCCCCTGATAAAATTTGTTAAAAGTGCTAGTCCAGAAAACAACAATAAATAAGTGTTAAATAACACATCTGAAAATTTCAAGAATCAAAAAAAAAAGAATGTCTCTAACCAAAAGAAACAAAATGGGTCGACACCAGTCCAACACAGGTCGACCTATCCAAGTCTGAAAATCAACAATCAGTTAAACAAAAAATCAAACAAAAACTCAAATAATAATAATAATAATAAAAGAAATCTGCATGATAATTCTTGGAGATCCAAGATAACACATCAATCTGTCTGGATCAACTCTTGGAATCAATGGTATCATAATCTTTATTGGTACCATTCACAATTCTTTTATCCAAAATTCTCAAGATACCAATAGAATCCTTGGTTTGAATTTCCATACATGAATGATCATGCCCAAGTGCATAACCTCCATGCTTATGAAAGAAAGAACACTGGTGTTTTCATTCCAAAAAGAAACACTAAGTTGGCAAAAAGAGAAATCACTTCTAAAACAAATCAAATGCCAAAAACAACACAAATTTGGATTAGAAAAGATCTATTGTCTCTGCTCAAACACATTGATGGTCCCAACAATGTTTGGGTACCAAAATCTTCTCTTCTCTGATTTGATTTTTGCAGGAAGGTCGTGCACCCAACTCCAATGTATGGTTTCTTGATAGTGGGTGTTCACGACACATGACAGAAGACAGAACAAAGTTCTCATTTCTGATTGAAAAGAAGGGAGGATCTGTCACATTTGGAGGTAAAAATAAAGGGAAAATCATTGGATCTGGAAAGGTTGGTAGATCCTCCTCAAACTCAATTGAAAATATTTTGTTAGTTGATGGTTTGAACTATAATTTGTTGAGTATTAGCCAACTGTGTGACAAAGGTCACAAGGTTGTGTTTGAATCAGATTTTTGCGAAATAATTGATTCTTTAACTGATAAAATAAAATTCTTTGGCAAGAGAGAGAACAATGTCTACATGATCAATCTTGACAAAAATTTTGCTAAAAAAATTTGTTTAGTTGCAAATAAAGATGAAATTGTATGGACATGGCATAAAAGACTTGGTCATGCAAGTTTCAACACAATAAATAAACTCTTAAGGCTAAAACTGCTTAAAGGACTTCCTAAATCTTTTCTAAACATTGAGAATCAACTCTATGGGATATGTGCTCAAGGAAAACAAACCAGAAAATATTTTAAAACCTTCAATGATGTACTCACATCTAAGCCACTAGAATTACTTCATATGGATCTTTTTGGGCCAACAAGGATTCTTAGTCTGAGTGGCAAAAGATATGGTTTTGTCATCATTGATAATTTTACTAGATATACTTGGGTTATTTTTCTATCCCATAAGAGTGATGCTTGCCTAGAATTCAGGAACTTCTGCACCTCTGCCTTAACCGGTTTTTATCATAAAATCAAATCCATTTTAACTGATCATGGGGGTGAATTTGAGAACAATTCTTTTTCTGATTTGTGTGCTGAGCTAAACATTTTCCATAAATTCTCTTCTTCAAGAACTCCAGAACAAAATGGAGTTGTGGAAAGGAAGAATAGAACACTTGTGGAAATGGCTAGATCCATGCTCTTGGAAAGCAAACTGCCCAAATCCTTCTGGGCTGAAGCTGTAAACACAGCAAATCACATTCTAAATAGAGCATTGGTCAGACAAAAAATTAGAAAAATCCCCTTTGAACTGTTAAAAAACAAAAAGCCAACTTTGTCTTACTTTAAAGTCTTTGGTTGCAAATACTTTGTACATAATAACAGTAAAGAAAATCTTGATAAATTTGATGCCAAAAGTCATGAAGCCATTTTTCTTGGCTATTCAAAAATCTCTAGAGCTTTTAGAGTGTACATTCTCAAAAATAAAACTGTGGAAGAATCTCCACATGTAGTCTTTGATGAAAACTCATTCTCAACTGATGATTCTACATCTTGCAGGGTTCCTCAGAATAAGGAAGAAGATGATTTCATTGTTGAATCTTCACCAACTGTTGAGGAAAGTACCGACTCACTTGAAATTCTGGACAACCATTCACCTACCACAAGTGGATCAGGTAATATTGTTCCAGACTTGAATGCATCTCAAGAGGTAATTCCTGAAAACAGATTTTTGAGAGATTATCCAACTGAAAATGTAGTTGGTAATGTGCATGATAGAGTTAGAACTAGATCATCCTTTTTGGATGCAATTCATGAAGACCCACTAGCACTAATTTCCCAAATTGAACCCAAGTCAATTGATGAAGCTCTAATGAGTGAAGATTGGATCAATGCCATGCATGATGAACTTCATCAATTTGACAGAAATCAAGTGTGAGAATTAGTACCTAGACCTAGTGATCAATCTGTTATTGGCACTAGATGGGTATTTAGAAATAAACTGAATGAAAATGGTCAAGTTGTTAGGAATAAAGCTAGACTAGTTGCCAAGGGGTACAATCAAGAGTTTGGGATTGATTTTGAAGAGTCATTTACCCCTGTAGCTAGGCTAGAAGTTGTGAGGATATTTCTTGCTTTTGCATCATCTCTGAAATTTAAAGTTTTCCAAATGGATGTCAAAAGTGCCTTTTTGAATGGTTATATAAAAGAAAATGTTTTTGTAGAACAGCCTCCAGGCTTTGAAAATGTAAAATTTCCTAATCATGTTTTCAAACTTCACAAGGCTCTTTATGGTCTCAAGCAAGCTACAAGAGCTTAGTATGACCGTTTAAGTCCATTCTTGTTGGATAAAGGATACTCTTGAGATAATGTTGATCAAACCTTGTTCACAAAAACAGTGAATAAACAAATAATTACTATCTAAATTTATGTTGATGACATAATTTTTGGATCCACAAATAAAGGTCTGTGTACTAAATTTGCTAACTAAATTAAGACTGAATTTGAAATGAGTTTAATGGGCGACTTACAATTCTTTTTGGGATTACAGGTTAACCAAAACAGTGAAGGGATCTTCATAAGTCAAACAAAGTATGTCAAAGAACTTCTGAAAATGTTTAACTTTTAGAACCTCAAGCACTCAAGCACACCAATTGCAGTAAATGTAAAACTAGAAGAAGATTCACTTGGTAAGTCAGTAGACCCAAAGACATACAGAGGTATGATTGGATCTCTACTTTATCTTACTACTTCTAGACCTGATATTCAATTCAGTGTATGCTTGTGTGCAAGGTTTCAAGCTAATCCTAAAGAAAGTCAAATGTTAGCTGTCAAAAGAATCTTTAAATATCTTGTTGGAACATGTGAACTTGGCATTTGGTATCCTGCTAGTTGTAAATTAGATTTGATTGCTTATTGTGATGCTGATTATGCGGGTTGTAAGCTTGATAGAAAAAGTACTAGTGGCTTGTGCTTATATCTAGGTGGATGCCTGATTTCTTGGGCTTCCAAAAAGCAACACTCAGTTGCTCTATCCACTGCAGAGGCTGAGTATGTTGCGGCTGGGTGTTGTGGCACACAAATTCTTTGGGTGAAACACCAGCTCCTAGACTATAATCATAAGTTAGGTTGTATTCCCATTTTATGTGATAACACTAGTGCTATTAATCTGTCTAAAAACCCAATTCAGCATTCTCGCACAAAACACATTGAAATAAGACATCATTTCTTAAGGGATGAGGTAGCTAAGAAATCTTTTGAGCTTCATTTCATTGAAACTGAAAATTAAATTGCTGATATTTTCACCAAGCCTCTTCCAGAAAATAGATTTTTATCTTTAAGGAGAGAGCTTGAGTTATGCAAATGTCCACATTCTTCTTGGCCTCTCCATCATTGGGTTGAGTGTTGTGTGTGTCTTTGTTCAAGCACACTCTGAGGGGGAGTAATTACTTCATGATGTAAATATTCCTTTCACTTTACATTCTTCTATCTATTTTCTTTGTCAATGAAACACTTTCCATTTTTGCAAATAAGTTCTTCACTTTCACATTGCATTGGAATTCTTGGTATATCAAATGGTGATTTGAAGAAAGACAAGTTAAGCTTGTCTGGATACTTTCACTATGCGTGAGTATATATCTTCGCCAAGTATCAAGAATCATGTATGCAATTGTTAAGGGGGAGTCCTTGTTCTTCAATAAAATCATTCTTGCTATAAAATCTTTTGATTCTCTTTATCTTAATGAAAGACATCTAGAATCATCAACTCAGGGGGAGCTGAAGAATTCATAACTCTTTTCTTACATAAACTCAGAATTCATTCATTGTGTTGACACAATTCCTATTTATGAGATGTTCATTAATTTTCTCAAAAGAAACCCTAGAATGACTTTTTGACTGATCTACTACATCTTTATAGGCAATCTTCAATTATATTCTAACTTCCTAAAGTAATTTAAATTTCTTAAAGACATGAAGTTCAAATGTGCATTGAATTTAGACATCTCTTTTATAACTGATGAGGGAAAAGGTTGTATTCAGTTTTATAATATTCTCCTTCAATGTTTCTTTACACAGAACAATGGCACTAATGTTGAGAAACTACAAACCTTCACACAGAATGAAGTGCCATGTATGTCATGAGGTGTTTTTGCTATCTCTGTTCCAAGGGGTCAATCAGAATAAAAACAAAAATCCTTACAATATTGATGATAACTGAGTAACTGGAAATATTGGCGTCTTATAAACGTATATTTTCATGTCAAAAGGTTATCATTTGCCCCTTTGAAACTGGATAATAAGTAAATCTTTAGTAATCAGGGACTATGGTGTGTAAAAAACATTAGTTCCTGTGTGAATAAGATTTACTACATTTGACAATTTGATCATTTTATATATAAAAAAAAGTCCAAGGAGATTCCCACAAAATAAACAACCTTGCCCCAAATCAGATTGCTTAAGACTGTTTAATTTCATCACAATTAACTTCATTCTAAAATACATTTTTTCATTACCTTGGATTAGAAGAATATGAAAGATGGCTATTGCTTGTATTGAATGCCCTATATCATTCAAAATGTCTTTTCAGCGTTTCATTTCAATCAATGAACATCTCTTGTAGGCTGCTGTTTAACCATTGAATTAATAATGGGCTTTTGTTAAGAAATGACAAATAAATTCTTTAACATATTAAAAATCCTTGACAAGTTGATTCCATACTTCTTTCATCATCATAAAGATTTCCTTCCAGTTTTTCCTGTTCATATCATCAATTTTTGTCCAGCCAGGTCGACACAATCCTCTTCATTTGTCGACACCATCACTGGTCAGGTCGACACAGTCCCCTCCTGTGTCGACACCACTGTTTCTCCAGGCCGATTTCTTCATCAGACACTATTTAGAGTAAAGTGTACCAGCGGATCATCTTACCTCTTCTTCTCTTGCATCGAGCCCTTTTATATGCCCTTTTTGTTTGCAGGTCGACCCACCACCCCCTTTCATATCCACGGAAACAAGAGTTTTCTCTCTTGTTCCCGCCATCTCCTCCTCCTCCCCATCAACTTCCTCTCTTCTCTTCTTGTTGCGATGCCTCCCAAGCAGACACCAAAACGGGGTGCGAGGTCTAGGGCTTCTGCTCGAGGGGTTGTAATCGAAGAACCCCCAACTGAATGTCAGAGCAAGCGCCGCCATGATCCAACATGGCAACGGGATGTGTCTTCCCCCTCTACAACTCCCTCCAAGTGACGTAGGTTGTCATCCTCTGGTCGCGGGAAATCCCCCAAAGTGTCTTGTCATCCCCAGAGGAAGCTTCTATCCAGTTCTTCAAACACTTCAGAGGAATCCTCCTCCACCTCCTCTGGTTCTTCTCATCCTTCTGAAGCTACACCCTCCAACATAGTCTCTGAAGGGAAACCTATTCTCAAGCCTAGGGCTGTTGATTTGCAAGATGAGAACTTTGCCAGTGCATTTCCTGATTTCATCAAAATTTTCAAGTTTCAAGGCTGGCTGCCCTTTATTTCTGAATTTCGTACTTTCTACCCTAGACTAGTGCAAGAATTCTATCAGAATTTGTCTGTTGAACCAGAAGGTTTTCAATCTGAAGTGAAAGGGGTTTCTATTCTCTTATCCACTGAGCTGGCTTCTAGACTGTTCAAGATTTCTGATGAAGGGGAAGATTACCATAACTTTGAATTTGACTTGCATGAAGCATATACCTTGCTTACTGGTCTGCCTCATGATCAAACAGACTCCAAGCAAACCTATGTCTCCAAGTTCAATACAAACACATTTCCACCTGTCCTTCGGTTAATTCATCACATTCTCACTACGATCATCACACCACAAGGTCGTGGAAGGGACAGGCTCACAGACATTCAGAGATTTGTCTTGTATTGCATGAAGAAGGATATCAAGGTCAATTTGAATGTGATCATGTATCAAATATTGTCTGAAACAACCAGGATGGATCTTCATAGATCACTGCCATATGCTGCACATTTAACTGTTGTCTTTCAGAATTTTGGTGTTTCTTTTGCAAATGAAAAAGTTCAATCCATTCCACAAAACAATATTTATTGTTTGAAACATTTGCAAAAATTTATGGGATTTCGGATTGAGGGTGCTCAAGTTTGTCGAGGGCTAATTGTTGAGCCACCTGCTGCACCTGAAGAAGAGGAACAACCTCCTGCTGTTCAATCACCACAACCTGCTCCAGAGGTTCAGCCCCCACATGAGGTTGAGGTCCAAGTTCCTCTAGATACACACCACTCACCCACACTACTGGTTCTTCACCTCCACCTCATGATGTGGATCCTCCATCCTTCTTTCCCCAATTCCCTGGTTCAGCATCCACTTCTACTGGTGGACCTTCTGTTCCACCAGAGATATACACCTTTCTTGAAGACAAGTTTGCCACTCTCAATTCTTCTATTCTTCAACTGGCAGACAGATTTGAGCTTCGCATTCAAAGGTTGGAAAGTACAGTTAATGGTCAGTTTATTAGACAGAAAGAAATAGCAGAACATGCAACCCATAGATTCAACAGGCTTATTGGCACCTTGGGAGATTCTTGTGGCCAATTGAAAGAACTTCAAGACAAGCTTGAAACTGTTCTCCAAGGGATTTTGGCTAACACTCAGCGAGGTCTTTTCAATAGTCAAGAAGTTGTCTCTCAAGTGTCGAATACTCGACTATCTTTTGCTCACTTGGTTGATGATATGGAAGGCATGAAGAACTTGTTAGCTCATATTGATCAGGAAATGGTAGCTCTCAAGAGTGAGCTTCATTCTTTTCTCAGACATGGCACTATTCCAAGCTCTTCTTCAGCATCCCCTCCTGTGTCAGCTGATCTCAGCTCTTTTCAAGCAAATATGTATGACAATCATCAACGTATGGAAGAATTGTTGCATACTCGTTTGGCCACCATGCAATCTCAGCTGCGGACAAACTTATCTGCTATGGAGGCTAGAATGCAGTCTATAGAATCTATTTTACTCCCTCTCCCTCCTCCACCTCCATCCTCTTGATGGATTTTCTTGTTTTGATGTTGTCAAAGGGGGAGAAGGGTTGGTTCATGGGATGCTTGTTAGCAACATTTTGTTTTTGACTATGACAACTGTCATATTTTGTAGAAAATCTCTTTTAATGACAATTGTTGGTATGATGAACATGTTGAATGTCCTTGCTATGGTTCTTGTATGCTTGGAACTATGTGAATGAATGACTCAAAAATCACATGTATAAGAAAATCAAACTTCCATGTTGATTCATTGTTGCCATCATCAAAAAGGGGAGAATGTTGGGTTGAGTGTGGTTTTACAATTTTTTACTAATCTCCCTCTCTCTCTCTCTAGTTTTGATGATGACATTATGTGAATTTGTGCTTGTTGGGTTGAACATGGTACATACCTCTTTCATAGAATAATAATTCCCAACCAACATGGTTTGAACATTTTACACTTCATACTTTGATGATAATGTATTGTGCTAATAGTTTATATGTTAAATTTTCAGGGCCATACAATTTTTGTCATGGTGGTGTCGACACATCCCTTGGTGGTGTCGACATTAGATCACTGTCCCTGAAGCCATATTTGAAGATAGGGTCAAAGTGTGTCGACACACTCAATGGTGGTGTCGACACTAGTTCCGGATTCCAAAAGACCCTTTTGTCTGACTGGGACAGTGTGTCGACACACTCAATAGTGGTGTCGACACTAGACCCAGCTTCCAGGAGATGATTTTGCCCGTCTGGGACAGTGTGTCGACACACTCAGAAGGGGTGTCGACACACTCCGGCTAAAGCCTTCTCATCTGATTCCTTTGAACACGTGGCCGCTTGGGGTTCAAGGGGACTTGCCTTGGATCATGTGCCCACGCACCCCAAGGGTACAATTGGACTTATGGGGCTATATATACCCCCAATTATCGGCCCCCCAAAAGAGAGGAGACCTCCAGAATATTCCAGAAAAAGCTTTTGGCGGCAAAAAGGGGAATCTCCTGCTCTTGTTCATCTGGTTGCTGTGGTGATCCATCTACATCCTTGGACAACATAAGGAATTGAAGGAGAGCTCTGGAGAAGGAGCTGAAGCACCTCTCAAAGGAGCAGATCCAGCAGAAGCAAGGAATTGAAGGAAATTTATGGTGATCCAAAGGCTACTGAAGCAGAGCATCGCCAAGTTATTGAAGGCATCAACAAATCTATTCAATTCAACCTTCTGCAACTGAATCTCCATTGGAGGACACAAATACTGTATCTATTCCTATCATTTTTGAAGTTGCTCTCCTGATTCGTCCATGAGATTTGTGCATGAAGTGATGCACAAGTTTCTGTGAATGAATTTGTCTTGAATTAGATCTTTGCTAGAGGATTTGATTTGTGTTAGTCTTGATCTAGCTTGTGTCTTGTGAGTTATTGAGCTCGGTTTGTGTGAGTTGTCTACTCAGTGTGTGGTTGATCAAGTGTGCTCAGTTTCTGGAGGGGGTGTGCTCTAGAATTTGTGTGTAAGTTGTTGAACTCAAGGGTGTTGGAGTCGTCGTGCTCCAGTGTGAGTTGTACTCAAATTTTGAGTAGTGTGTCCTCACTGTGTGAGGGGTGGACGTAGGGATCACAAGTGTGATTTCCGAACCATCTAAAAAATCCTATGTGCAATGGTTTGAATTGTTGATCTGCGTTAGATGATTGCATAGGATTACGATTTCACACTAATTACTTAATTGTCTCACACCTTCTTTCACACACTCATTCCTTAGATCTGGAAATTGTTTCTCTGATTAGATCTCTGAGTTAAAATAGTTTTAATTTTCTTAAGCTTCCGCAAAGATTGGTAACAGATCTATTCAACCTCCCTTCTAGATCTGCTTCACCTAATCAATCGATATAGCTCCTGAACATAAAATGATGGAGGCCCTGTCCTCCCATCGTGGCAGGACTATCTGGAGACTAAAATATGGGAAAGATTTAAATAGTTGTGCTTGGAAATGACCCTTAGGTGCACCACTCTAAGAGTTGACAAAGGCATGGCCCAGACATGGTGGGTCTATCCTTTTCCAAATTAAAAACTAGGACAAGTACGACAGATTTTGACTATCTGTCCTTTTTGCAGACCAAGTCAAGGTTAGGTATGGTAGAGTATAGTTTGGACTGGTCCTAGGTATGGTCAGCTTGAACTTTCTGTCCTCTCTTGTCCCTTTTGGGGGAATAAAGATAGGGTCCTAAAGGAGACCAAAGACTCGTTAAATAAGCCACATGGCCCTTCTTGGCCGAACTTTATGCCCTTCCTCAAAGAGGAACCTTGGAGCTTGAGAACCCCTTCTACCCTTTCTTAAAGTATCTGTTAAAGACGCTTGGAAGTTCTTCATCCTTAGACAGCTGCCTCGACCTGCTGTAGATGGACTTCAAGGAGATCTTCTACCTCTAAGCCTTGCAACAGACGATAGGAGTGAAGTTGAAAGAGCAACCCAAAAAGGTAGGTTTTCTCAGGCTAAATCTAAATCTTGCACATACCTACGGAGAAATCATCAAGTCTAGTTCCACATGCATCTATTTTCCCCAAGTTTTATCGAGTGTGCCTAGTGTTTTGAGGGTTTTTCTCGAAGTTAAGCATGTTTAGGGCGGCTTACGCTCATGTTGTTTCTCACACCTCTCGAGGCCCAACCTTGTGAAACCAAAACCATAGTTCCCTTTTGCTCCTTGTACTCAACCAGTTCCATGATCATAGTTTCCTTCCAAGTGTAAGACCTGGCTTCCTGGCTTTCTGTCCGGTGTCCTGGATGACTGGCCACTAACGCGTCCAGGCTGGGCGATGCGTTAGTGTCGCGTCGTGGGTGTCCGACACGTCAGTCAGATCTCTGTTGCGACGCAGTCGCATTCTTGTCACGCCCAGTTTGCCTGTCGCGTTCTTGTCACGACCGGTCAACGGGTCGTGACAGTGTTGTCGTGTTCCGCTGTGCGGTCGTCTGATGCCTGTTAGAGTGGCAGGTGTGTTAGTATGACCTTTCACGTTGTCGCGGCATCCTGGTGGGACGTGTTCTTGTCACGGTCTGTTGACCGTCGCATTCTAGGTGTCGAAGGGTAAAAGCCTTCGCCGGCTACCCCTTTCCCCTCTCTCTCCTCTTCTTCCCTTTCCCCTCTTCTCTGGCAATGGGGAGGTTCCCCTTCGGCGATCGGAGCGTGGTGGCATCGGCGGACTCATGTGGAGTGGTGACGCAGCGTTGTGGAGTGAGGAGGAGGCGGCTGTGCGTCGTGAAGGCCCTTGTTTGGGTTCAGTTCTTCATAACCGGTAGGGATTGCTTGAACCCTTCTTGATCCGGGTGGATTGGGAGCCCCTCGGGGTTTATATATAGTGTTTACTACTTTTCCCATGCTCCCCTCCCAAGTGTAGAATGTTTGTAGCTCGTGGGCGGCCCCGGGATCGAGGATCCCATCGGTCTGCCTCTCTGCTGATGTTGCGACGGCTCGGCACATCGCGACATCAGAAGAGGTGTCGACCCAGTTGGGTGCGACCTTATCGCGATGCCATTGGTGGTCGCGATAAGGGTCACTGTTGTGACGCGTTTCTTGGTCGTGATAGGGTTTGCTGTCGTGGCGCTTCACCCAGTCGCGACAAGGCTGCCGCGGCACCCTTCTCTGTCACGATGGTGTCACAACGGCCTTGGGGGTCGCGACAATACCTGTGTTCCCTTGGGTGCTTTCGTTGGCCCGGTTGTGTGTCGGCGTGTGCCCTAGGGCAAGCTTTTCCCTTAGGACCTTCTGGTAGGGAACGCGACAGGTTGCCTCCTTGCGTTCAGTGACCGAAGGTGACACCTTCGTGGTCGTGTCCTGGCAGTGGTGCCAGAAGGGTCGCATCTGTCTAATAATCGACTGACTGGTGGTCAATCGATTATTAGCAGAGCGACAGGTTTCTGTGTTAGCTGGTAGTGTTCCGAGACTCCGGCTTTTTCGTACGTGTTGGGTTTGCCGACGGCCCTCTCGAGGGTCTGTGCATGCCTCGTGCTTGCTGGGCTTGTTGTGGGTTACAAGCCAGCGGTTCGGCGTGGTTTTGTTGTGCTGCCCCGCCTGTTCGCCCGGTGCTTGGCACTTGAGGGCTTGTCCCATTTAGAGGTTGTCTCCATTGCCTGGGACCCCCGTCCTCGGGAGCCTGTTGAGGGAGTGATCCGGGCTACGAGCGTACTCGAGTTGGTAGTCTACTTGGCGGACTCTGGAGTTGAGGGGAAAATGAGGTTTGGATAGCGGCGCTGAGTCATTTGTAAGGCTCTCTTGTCTGGGGCGGGACACCGAGGTCGTTGAGGCGGTTCCCTTCTTGGCGCGGCCCAGATAGTCCCTTGTCTCACTGCCTCTCTCTGTGTTGGTTCCGGAGCCACGTAGTGGTGCTAGGCGTGGGGCCGTAGCTTGCCCAGGCTGCGGTGTTGCGTGCATTGTGTGTTTCTGTGGCGGCTCTGTCTCGCCCTTCTGCGGGGGTGGAGGCAGGAGCTAGGCTAGCGAGCAGAGCGTGTGGACTGCAGGTCCCCCTCTTGGCTGCTAGCGGCGGTGGCTTGGTTGCTGTTGTTGTGATGACATTTCCTCACGACGTTTCCAAGTGTTATCCGTTGCCCTAGCGTGCACGGTGGTTATAGCCTGGCCGTGCCTAGTTTTCGTGGGCGTCGTTGGTCTGGCCTTGGACAGACCCGTGCTTCTGGTGGTTTCTGCTCGGTGTCCTCTCGGTTCTGTAGACCCGTTCTTGGGTGCCAGTCCGTGGTGGCACCAGCGCGTGTGGCTTCCCGACCTCGTGGTGTGTCTGAGGTTTGGGATGGTTCTGCTTGTGGGCCCTCGACCTTGTTGAGGTCCGAGGTATCTGTGCTTGCAGTGAGACGTCGTTCTCACCTGGTTGTGGCGTGGTCTCGGTAGGTGTGCCGAGGGTTGCTCCCGCTTTGTGCCCGACTCTGTTGGTTTCTGCGGGAGTCGTGTGTATGGCCCGACCTTGGTTGGTGGTCGTGGCGTTGCGCTGTTCTCTTCCACTACTTAGTAGTACCCAGCTATAGGTTTTCCTCGCTTTACAGTTTGCTAGGGTAGTTTCCTATTTTTGGAGTTCCTACTGCTTTGGCCGGTGAGGGACTGGTAATCCCTACTGAGCCTTGTTCGTGAGGCTCACCCCCTACTTCCTTTAGCTAGGGCTCGTCGTTGCAGGAGCTCGGTGTCGGACAGGTTGCAAAGGCGACTGTGGCACCGTGTGTTGTCAGCAGCAGTGAGAGCTGAGTGTTGTGAGCTCTTGTAGCCTAGTGAGCTAAGAGTTGAGCTTTGCAAGTCCTCGGGGTATGCCCCTTAAGGACTGCACCTTTCTTCTTGTACCTGTGCTTTTGCTTGAGACACATTGTACAGACCTTTGTATATTGTACATATTGTTATAGTTATTTAAATTCAGTACATATCTCACTTGACTATTTCTTCCAACCCTTCCGGATCTTCGGATCCGTGGGTGGCGACGTGACCTTCGGGGTCCCTGGCGGGGGTCCTGGAGGTCGGGTCGTTACAGTGGTATCAGAGCGGGTGTCTACTGAGATTTGTAAGGAAGTGATAACTATAGTTATCCCAGAGAAAGGTACTAGTGCACTGCTGACACTGTCCGACTAGTGTTAGGCTTGTGTTTTCAAATGTTTTACAGGTGTACGGCTTCCCTGCATGATTTGTGCGCGTACTGCAGGTTGCACTTCTTGCTGTGCCGCGTGCATGGTGAGTGTGGTCGCTCGGCGTGTTCATGCCGTAGCAGTGCAGTTGGCGCTGGACTCGTTGGCAGTGGTTTTCCTTGTGTGGAGGACGCTTGCAGGCAAGTCCAGGTGCGGTGCTCCTGGTCGTCTTTGGCGCATTTGAGCGTGTGTGCGTCGCGAAGGCTGAGAGAGCCTGCGTGTGGTGTGGCCTTCACCGGTGCAGAGTTGTTGCATGTGGAACTGGTGAAAGGTGTTCTTGCCTTATTGGCTGCCCCTTTGTTGTTGGTGTGTGTGTTGTGTTTGTTGTCTCTTGTCTGTGCGCGGTTGTGTGCCGTGCTCTACTTGGTCGGCATTGTTGCCTGGGCTAAGCAGATGTTCTGTGTGCCATGTTGCATCGCTGGTTGAGCACTTCGACACTTGCCTATGGTTGTTTTCGGCCTGGTGCTGGCTAGTTGTGAGCTCTGGTGAGGTGCTCCCGGAGTCTTTTTCTGTTGGTTTTGGTGGAAGTGAGGTTTCTCCAAAACTGTGTTGTGCTCGTTTCTGGTTGCTGTTGTGCTGCCCTCGAGGCTGAGGTGCATCACTTGGTTGCCCTATGTTCTGGTGAGGTTTCCCAGAACCGTTTGCTATTGTCCTAGTAAGGGTTTCTCTCAGGACTGTTTCGTGCTCGTTTCTGCTGTTGCCGTGCTACCTCAGAGTCTAAGGTGTGCTGTTGGTTTGGCCGGTGCGTTCTGGCGAGTTTTACCGGAGCGGTGCCTTGGTGGTTTTGGTGGAGGTTCTCCCAGGACCTGCTTGCGTTGCTTCTGCAGTTCTGCTTACTACAGTGTTCTCTCTGATGGTCTGTGTTGTTTGGTCATTGGGTTGTGCATTCTGGTGAAGGTTCTTCCCAGGATCGCCCTTTGTCGCTTTTGGCAGAGGTTCTTCCCAAGAGTGCTTTGTGTTTGTTTCGGGCCACCGTTGTGTTGCCCCTGTGGTTCGAAGTGTGCCATTTGGTTGGGCTGCGTTCTGGTGAGGTTCTCCCAGGATGGCTCTTGGCGCTTTCGGTGGAGGTTCTCCCTAAAAGCTGCTCGATGTTGTTTTGGTCGTCGTTGCTCTCTCTTTGTAGAGATGAGCTGTCGTTGTTGCTGGTTGGACTATCTGTGTTACAGTCTACTTGGGCGTTGTCGGTCGAGGTGTTGTGCCCTTGGCCGTGCGTCTGGCTGCTGTGTTGGCTAGCTTGCCTCGTTGTTCATTCTGAGTTTCTCGGCTACGCTGGTGGGACTTCGTGTGTCCCCGTGGTCGGGTGGTTTGCTTCATTTTTCGCACCCTATGTGCTCTTGCAGATAGTGGTCTGGTGAGTGCCGTAGGTGTTTGGCTAGCTGTGTTTCTTGTGGAAGCATCAATCTTGCATTGTGGTTTTCCCTCTCGCGCGTGGGAGAGACTCATTGCGTTGCGTGTCTTCTTCCTCTACTTTCTTTTGGTTGCTCGGGGTAGTGATGCTCCACTGTGGTCTTGTGTTTCCAGGGTGTGCATCGTTGAGACCTTCTGGTGGAGTCATCTTCCCTTGAGTTGTTTTGGGTTGAGCTGGTTGCTCCCCTCGTGCTGTCATTTTCTTGTGGCACCATGGGTCAGTGGACCTATTCGTGTCGTTTGTCATGATTGTTCTTTGCTACCTGCCTGAACAACTTGGGGCATTGGGTCCCTGTTGGTTTAGTGCGAGGTAGTCCCATTTTCTGTTGGGTTGTAGGCGTGAGTGTTGCCCTGTTGTGCACCAGTTTTCAGGCTGGCTTGCTTGTGCAAGCGTTGTTTCGATGTATGCTTGATTGTGCCTCAGCTTGTGCCTTGGAGGCTTTTCGTGTCACCGTTTTGGTGTTTGGCCTCTCTATCGGTCGCGATAGAGGTGGTGCTTCTTGCTCCTACGCGCTAGGGAGTCGCTGTGGCTTTTGCTGCCCATGCGGCAGAGTCGGTGCTCCGTGTTTTGTGTGCTTCTTGGAGCGGACGTGGTTGTCGCTCTCTTGAAGTAGTTATCGGCTTTCTGTGTGCTTCTGTTGTGGGTCTCTGGTGGAGAGTCCCCTTCGGTGGGCCTTGTGTCATCTCGGGCCATTGGTGCAGTTGTGTGTGCTGCACCTTGAGTGTTTTTTTCGATGCTTCGTGTTTTTGTGCCTCGAGGGCTGAGGTCGGTGTGGCCTGTTGTGCCCTTTCAGGCTTGCGGTCCTTTACGTGTGGCTTTTGGCAGGTCTCTGGTGAAGAGTCTTTCCTGTTAGCCTGTAGTGTTGTTTCGATCGCTGGTGCACCTGTGTTGCACTTTGCTTAGTTTTGGTGCTTGTGGTAGCACCGTGTGCTCGTGCTTAAGTGTTTGGTTTTGTGCCGTCTGGAGCCTTGGTGCTTTGTGTTGTGCCATGGGTGGCTCCTGGTGCATGTGGTAGCACCACGTGTTGTGCCGTGTGCCTGCTCGAGAGTTTCGTGCGTTGTTTCACGAGTTTGCTTGGTGTCGAAGGCGTTGAGCTTTCCACCTCTGGGACACTTTATGTTGGCCTATGCCTTGTGGTTGTACTATTGCCGCTGCAGGGTGGCTACTTTGCCTTGTCTAGGTAGCCCTATCGGTCGTACGCCAGGCTCTGGTCGTAGCATGTGTTCGAGTTTTCCTTCTCACTTTGGGAGTGAGTGTGTTCCGTTGTGGTACCCTACTTTGGTCTGGGTCCCTCTGAGATCATTGTGTTGCCCTCAACCTCTGTAGTTGTTTCAGTTTCCGTATGGTTGTGCGTGGCGTTGGTGAGTCTAGAAGTCGATGGCAGAGTCTCCTATCGTCGTCTGGTGACAGTGAGGCTTGTTGGCTTGCTAGTACTCGACCACGTGGTTTGTTGACGTTGGGAGGTGTCTGGCTTTGGTTTAACCTCAGACGTCTTCCATGCTTTCATCGCGGTGTGCCATGTTGTGGAGCGTGTAACTCCCAGTTTTTTTTTTTGTGGCTCCGCGTGCATTTGCTGTCCCTGTTGGACCGCGAGGAAGGTCTGAGTGAGACCTAGTGGTGACAGTGGACGTCGTAACGTGAGTTGAGGATTCTCTGGGAGCATGATGTTGCTCTGGTTCTTGTCGCTCACGTGGCTTCTCAGTTGGGCTGATGACCAGTGCTAGCTACTGCTAGTAGCGTGAGGCCATTCCCTGAGTGTTGTGCTTGACTCTCAGGCATTTTTCCTGATCGTTGTCAGCAATGATGTGCTCTGTCGGGTTTTGTTGGTGATAGAGTGAGTTGCAGACCGGCGTTTCTTGTGTTGCTGTCAGCAACTGCACCCTCTGTCGGGTTTTGCCAGCGATAGAGTGGGTTTCTGATTGGTTAGTTCCAACAGTGAGGTCTGTTGGTGGCTGCAACCGTGTAGTTTTCGGTTGGCATTTTCGGCTGTTTGGGCCAGATTTGGCATCGCTCGGCACCAGTGGGGTTGTTGTTTCGTTTGGGCACCCCACGTGTGGCTGGAATGAGCCATTGGTTTCTCAGCTTGGTGCTCCCGGAGTGTTGGAGCATGTTGTGAGCCGTTGGGTTTTCGATTCTGTGCTTCCCATGTGTTTGGGGCTTGTTGTGTGAGCCATTGGTTTTTCAGTTTCGTGTGCCCGCGCGCGTTTGGCGGTGCGGTTGTTGCCACGAGAAAGTCGTGTTCAGACTTAGTGGCTTGTTTGCATTGGTCTTATGTTTGCTCCCTGTGTTTCGTTTTGTACCTCGGGATCTTTCGGGATTTCCCCAATTTCGAGGTCGGAATTATTTTAAGGGGGGTAGAGTGTAAGACCCGGCTTTTCGGCTTTTCGACTTTCCATCCGGTGTCCTGGATGATTGGCCACTAACGCATCCAGGCTGGGCGACGCGTTAGTGTCGCGTCATGGGTGTCCGACGCGTCAGTCAGATCTTTGTTGCGACGCAAGTGTGCGTCGCGTTCTTGTCGCGACCGGTCAACGGGTCGCGATAGTGTTGTCGTGTTCTGCTGTGCGGTCGTCTGACGCCTGTTAGAGTGGCAGGTGTGTTAGTACGGCCTGTCGCGTTGTCACGGTGTCCTGGTTGGATGCGTTCTTGTCGCAGTCTGTTGACCCGTCGCGTTAAGGTGCTTAACGCGATAGGGAGTTCTGTTGCGTTTTGGGTGCCGAAAGCTAAAAGCCTTCGCCGGCTACCCCTTTCCCCTCTCTCTCCTCTTCTTCCCTTTCCCCTCTTCTCCGACGATGGGAAGGTTCCCCTCCGACGATTGGGGCGTGGTGGCACCGGCGGGCTCGTGCGGAGTGGTGGCGCAGCGCTGTGGAGCGAGGAGGAGGCGGCCGTGCGTCTTGAAGGCCCTTGTTTGGGTTCGGTTCTTCGTAACCGGTAGGGATTGATTGAACCCTTATCGATCTAGGTGGATTGGGAGCCCCTCGTGGTTTATAGATAGTGTTTACTGCTTTCCCCATGCTCCCCTCCCCCGTGTGGAATGTTTGCAGCTCGTGGGCGGCCCCGGGATCGAGGATCCTATCGGTCTGCCTCTCTGCTGATGTCGCGATGGCTCGGCGCGTCGCGACATCAGAAGAGGCGTCGACCCTGTCGGGCGCGACCTTATCGCGACGCCGTTGGTGGTCGCGATAAAGGTCGCTGTTGCGACACGTTTCTTGGTCGCGACAGGGTTTGCTGTCGCGGCGCTTCGCCCGGTCGCGACAAGGCTGTTGCGGTGCCCTTCCCCGTCACAATGGTGTCGCGACAACCTTGGGGGTCATGATAGTACCTGTGTTGCCTCGGGTGATTTTGTTGGCCCGGTTGTGTGTCAGCGTGTGCCCCAGGGGCAGGCTTTGCCCTTAGGACCTTCTGGTAGGGACGCGGTAGGTTGCCTCCCTACGTTCAGTGACCAAAGGTGACACCTTCGTGGTCGTGTCCTGGCAGTGGTGCCAGGAGGGTCGCGTCTCTCTAATAATCGACTGACTGGTGGTCAATCGATTATTAGCAGAGCGACAGGTTTCTATCCTGGCAGGTAGTGTTCCGAGGCTCCGACTTTTCCGTACGTGTTAGGATTGGCCGATGGCCCTCTCGAGGGTCTGTGCATGCCTCGTGCTTGCTGGGCTTGTCATATGTTACAAGCCAGTGATTCGGCGTGGTTTTTTTGTGCTGCCCCTCCTATTCGCCCGGTGCTTGGCACTTGAGGGCTTGTCCCGTTTAGAGGTTGTCTCCATTGCCTGGGACCCCCATCCTCGGGAGCCTGTTGAGGGAGTGCTCCGGGCTACGAGCGTACTCGAGGTGGCAGCCTACTTGGCGGACTCTGGAGTTGAGGGGAAAACGAGGTTTGGACAGCGTCACTGAGTTGTTGGTAGAGCTCTCTTGTCTGGGGTGGGATGCCGAGGTCGTTGAGGCGGTTCTCTTTCTGGCACGGCCCAGATAGTCCCTTGTCTCACTGCCTCACTCTGCGTTGGTTCCGGAGCCACGTAGTGGTGCTAGGCGTGGGGCCATATCTTGGCCAAGCTACGATGTTGCATGCATTGTGTGTTTCTGTGGCGGCTCTGTCTCGCCCTTCCGTGGGGGTGGAGGTAGGAGCTAGGCTAGCGAGCAGAGCGTGTGGACTGCGGGTCCCCCTCTTGGCTTCTAGCGGCGGTGGCTTGGTTGCTGTTGTTTTGATGGCGTTTCCTCACGATGTTTCCAAGTGTAATCCATTGCCCTAGTGTGCACGACAGTTATAGCCTAGCCGTGCCTAGTTTCCGTGGGCGTTGTTGGTCTGGCCTTGGGCAGACCCGTGCTTCTGGTAGTTTCCGCTCGGTGTCCTCTTAGTTCCATAGTCCTGTTCTTGGGCGCCAGTCCATGGTGGCACCGGCGCGTGTGGCTTCCCGACCTTGTGGTGTGTCCGGGGTTCGGGATGGTTCTGCTTGTGGGCCCTCGACCTTGTGGAGGTCCGACGTGGTTGTGCTTGCGGTGAGACATCGTTCTCACCTGGTTGTGGCATGGTATCGGTAGGTGTGCCGAGGGTTGCTCCCGCTTTGTGCCTGACTCTGTTGGTTTCTGCGGGAGTCGTGTGTGTGGCCCAACCTCGGTTGGTGGTCGTGGCATTGCGCTGTTCTCTTCTGCTCCTTAGTAGTACCCTGCTGTAGGTGTTCCTCGCTTTACAATTTTCTAGGGTAGTTTCCTATTATCGGAGTTCCTGCTACTCTGGCCGGTGAGGGACTAGTAATCCCTAATGGGCCTTGTTCGCGAGGCTCACCCCCTACTTCCTTCAGCTAGGGCTAATCGTTGTGGGAGCTTCGTGTCGGACGGGTTGCAGAGGCGGCTGTGGCGCCGTGTGTTGTCAGCAGTAGTGAGAGCTGAGTGTTGTGAGCTCTTGTAGCCGAGTGAGCTGAGAGTTGTGCTTTGCAAGTCCTCGGGGTATGCCCCTTAAGGACTGCACCTTTCTTCTTGTACCTGTGCTTTTGCTTGGGACACGTTGTACAGACCTTTGTATATTGTACATATTGTTATAGTTATTTAAATTCAGTACATATCTCACTAGACTATTTCTTCCAACCTTTCCGGATCTTCGGATCTGTGGGTGGCGACGCGACCTTCGGGGTCCCTAGCGAGGGTCCGGGAGGTCGAGTCGTTACACCAAGAGGCCTAGATGTTGAGATATAAGTGTTTTCAAAGAGTCGTGCAATATTGAGGCTTCATATGCTCTTCCGGTGTTGCATACAAACCCAGGGCTAGATTGGGTCAAACCAAAACTATGGATCTCTTCTACTTGTTGTCCTCTACACTTTTCATGTTCAAAGTTTTGCCCAAATATCCCTATATTCCGAGTTATAAGCCCATTCATGTAAGGTTGTAGTATTCTCTGAGTTTCTAAAGATTGTATATCGATCTGATACCGACTCGGGTTGAAACTGATCCCACATCGCCTCCCATTGGAATCGTTCTAACATCAACTTCATGTTGGAATCGATCTCATATCGACTCGGGTCGTAAGCGATCCCACATCGCCTCCCATTGGAATCGTTCTAACATGGACTTCGTGTTGGAATTGATCTCACATTGATTCGAGTCGTAAGCGATCCCACATCGACTCCTTCAGTAATCATTATAAACATCGACTCTTGTTGGAAATCGTTCTGACATCGACTCCTGTTGGAAATCATTCTGACATCGACTCCTATTGGAAATCGTTCTCACATCGATTTGCTCTCACAACAATTTGCCCTCGCATCGATTTGTTCTCATAACGACTTTCCCTCACAACGACTTGCTCTCGCATTGACTTGCTCTCACATCGTCTTGCTCTCACAACGACTCACTCTCACAACGACTCATTCTCACATCGATTTGCTCTCATAATGACTTGCCCTCGCATCGACTTGCTCTCACATTGACTTGCTCTCACAATGACTCACTCTCACAACGACTCGTTCTCACATCGATTTGCTCTCATAACGACTTTCTCTCACATCGATTTGTTCTCACATTGACTTGCTCTCACAATGACTCACTCTCACAACAACTTGTTCTCACATCGATTTGCTCTCATAATGATCCGCCCTCGCATTGATTTGTTCTCATAACGACTTGCCCTCACAATGACTTGCTCTCACATCGACTTGCTCTCACATCGACTTACTCTCATAACGACTCACTCTCACAACGACTCGTTCTCACATCGATTTGCTCTCATAACGACTTGCCCTCGCATCGATTTGTTCTCACATGGACTTGCTCTCACAATGACTTGCTCCCACATCGCTTTGTTCCACATTGACTCTAGTTAGAATCATCTCCACATCGACTCTGGTCATACAAAAACCTATTTTACTCTATCTGGAGTGCATGCTAGGGCTATGATATGTCTGTACAAGACTATCTAGTGGCTTAAAACCTGTTACCCCATGAAAAAGCCTTAACAACACAAAAGTTATTCTATTTTACCCTTAAATGACTTGATCTATTCTTGTAAACTATGGATTGATCATCTCGCTGTTTTAGCTTGTTAAAGTGAAATACTGTTACCTTAAAATGCTGCAAATCATGTCAAGATAGGAGCATGTTTTTTTTATATACCACGTCATCATGTTGTTTCCTCTCTTATTTTGTTCTCATAAGCATGATTTTTTCCTCATCTTAAGCCATTAACATCAAGAGTTAACTAAAGCAAATCCTGCAGGAATGCTGTCAAGACTAGCTATGATTATAATTATCTTGAAATCATGTTCTCATGACCTGTTATTTCCTTGACATCATCATCATCATGAACATGATATTACCATTGAATACTCCTTGTGGGTATCTACATTTTAAAAATAGTGAGATGCAGATCGGGCACGGAGAGTGTCTAAGGGCTCCCATCTAGCCACAATGACGGAGAGTCATAAACATACTGTTAACCATGGGGTATGATGATTACTGATGTTGCATCTGCGTTGGGAGTACTTGCGTGTCGAATGTTAGATACAAAACCACATACATGTGTCCTAGTGTGCATTTCAAGGTGGATCTTTCCTTGGTGTACATTAGTATCTACATGCCTGATTAGTGTTACGTGAATCATGCTCGTGCTTGATTGCTTGCTTGATATGGCCATCATGCAATTTTCATAATTATTGTTATCCTGCGTTCTTGGAAATCTAATGACATCAAGTGATATCTTACGTGCTTGTGCCCAGTGATCTATTACTAGTTCAATCTTGTTATCTTATTCATGTTCTTGCTCTATCTTTACTGCTCAATCTATCTCATTCATGCATCATGTTTAAGGTGTTTTATTGTTTCATGCATATCATGATAATCGTGCTTACCTAGTTCTTAAAATGCTAATCACTTGTATCATTGCGTGCACTTTGAGATATAATTCCTACTGGGCTAGTTAGCTCATTCCCTACTTTCAACCTCATATGAGATAACGAAGAAGAAGAAGGAGAAGGCCAGGGCTATGATGAGCATGCATCTGAGTGACGAGCGTCCCAGTCTACACGTCTAGAAATAGTTTGGTATGAGTGTGGAACAATGTAGTAGGAAGAGAGCTTTCATGTAATAATTTTGTATTGATTTTTGATTTTTTGTTTTGGAAGTCACTTGGAAGAGCTGTGTGAGTTCTATTTTGAAACGATGAGTAAGTTGTAATAGCTCCATCTTGTATGAGAAAAGTGTTTGAGGTTTGAATAGAAGCTTAGTTATTATTTTTTCGGGCCCCAATTCTTGTTGTGTTGTTCACACAGTTAGTGCTAGCTAGCTAGAGGCTTTTTTCCTGGCTGTTCATGTCTCAAGAATATCGACTCGCTAATCGTCCGAATTTAATTAATATTATCTCTTCTTCCGCTGCGATAATTCTCGGGGCGTGACATTCCACCTGAGCGAGAGGTCGACTTTACTATCAAGTTGATCCCCTGAGCAGCACCAGTATCTAGGGCACCCTATAGAATGTCCCTCGTAGAACTAAAGGAACTAGAACAATAATTGATGGAACTACTAGAGAAAGGGTTTATCAAACCAAGCACATCACCATAGGGCGCACTTGTTCTGTTCGTCAAAAAGAAGGATGGGTCAATGACATTGTGCATAGACTACAGACAGCTGAACCAATTAACAATAAATATCCCTTGCCAAGGATCGATGAATTATTTGATCAACTATCTGGAGCTCAATATTTCTCTAAGATAGATCTCAGATCTAGCTATCATTAGTTGAGGAACAAAGGAGAGGTTATACACAAGACAACCTTCCGAAGCATGTACGGGCGTTATAAATTTATTGTTATGTCTTTTGGACTAACAAATGCTCCTGCAATTTTCATGCAGCTGATGAATAGTGTGTATCAACCATACCTCGATAAATTTTTCGTGGTGTTTATTGATGATATATTGATTTATTCTAAGACAAAAGAAGAACATGAAGAACATTTAAGGATAGCATTACAAATCCTGAGGGACAAAAAATTTACATCAAGCTAAGCAAGTGTGAGTTTTGGCTTGGAGAGGTATCCTTTTTGGGCCATGTTGTAACCAAAGATGGTATCATTGTAGATCCATCAAAGGTTGATGTTGTACTGAAGTGGGAAAGACCATAAAATGTCACAGAGATCAGAAGTTTCCTGGGATTAGCAGGATATTACAGAAGATTCATAAAGGACATCTCCAAGATTGCAGTGCCATTGACCAAGCTAACGAGGAAGGAAAATTCTTATGTGTGGACTGAAGAGTGTGAGGAGAGCTTTAATAGCTTAAAGAAATGTTTGACATCTACTCTTGTTCTCGCCCTACCCACCGAATGAGGAGGATTTGAAATATACTCCGATGCTTCTAGTACGAGATTAGGATGTGTCCTAATTCAACAAGGAAGGGTAATAGCATATGCCTCAAGACAGTTGAAGATCCACGAGGTGAATTATACGACACATGATCTGGAATTGGCAGCTGTAGTGTTTGCTCTAAAATATGGAGGCACTACATATATGGTGAACAATTTAAAGTTTACTTTGACCACAAGAGCCTGAAATATATCTTCTCTCAGAAGGAATTCAATATGAGGCAAAGAAGGTGGTTAGAGTATCTCAAAGACTTTGACTTTTCCATTTAATATCACCCCAGAAAAGCCAATGTGGTGGCAGACACTCTAAGTAGGCAGTCAGGAGCTTTGCTAGCCAGTATGATGCTGGGCGAGTGGAAGTTGTTAGAACAACTTGCAAGTCTAAATTTAGATATGGAAGAGGAGGAGGAGCAAGTGATGGTTGCTAATATCAAGGTACAGTCCGACATACTCACCGAAATCAAAGACATGCAAGGAGCAGATCCTTTCTTAGTCGATATTAAGGAGAAGCTAGAGCAAAAATCGGATTTCTCTCTGACGCATGATGGGAGAATGTTGTTCCAAGGTAGAACATGCGTACATGATCATGAGGACCTCAAAAAGAAGCAGCTAGATAAATCCCATCGGTCTAAGTATACCATTCATCCCGAATCAACAAAAATGTATCGACCTAAAAAAGGTCATATTGGTGGTCAAATATGAAGAGGGATGTGGCCGACTTTGTGGCACATTGTTTAACATGCCAGAAGGTCAAGGATGAGCATTTCAGACTCGCTGGTGGATTACTACCACTAGACATCCCAGAATGGAAGTGGGATAGTGTTGGTATGGATTTCATAATGAGATTGCCCAAGACTAGAGGAGGTTTGGATACAATATGGGTGATAGTAGACAGATTGACTAAGTAATTCATTTCCTGCCAATTAAGAGCAAGTGGACAGTAGATGTGTTGGTTGTACTCTATGTCAAAGAAGTAGTCAGGTTGCATGGGGTTCTGTCTACCATACTATCTAATCGGGATCCTAGATTCACCTCACACTTCTGGAAGGGACTACAAAGAGCACTAGGTACCAAATTAAACTTTAGTACTACTTTTCATTAGGGTTGCAAATGAACCAATACACTCGACAAGTAGCTCGAAACTCGGCTCGATAAGAACTCGACTCGGCTCGTTTATTAGATAAACGAGCCGAGCTTGAATAAAAATATAAGCTCGATTCATAAACGAGTCGAGCTTGAACAGAGATATGCTCGACTCGAATACGTTCGCGAACAACTCGTTAACATACTCGATAATATGCTCATTAAAATACTCGTTAATATATTTGAATTATATTCTTTTCTTATTATAAATATGAAAATATTAATATTTATTTATTTTTAAAGAATTTTTATTAAGGTAGGGAATACTTATGAACACTAAAATGTAAAAGATTAAATTTGACGGTGTAAATACACAAATTATGAAAAGAAGGGTTGTAAACGAACTAATACACTCGATAAGTAACTAGAATTCGACTCGGATGTTACTCGAATTCGGCTCATTTAATAAGGTAAATGAGTCAAGCTCAAACAAAAATTTAAGCTCGTTTTATAAACGAGCCGAGTATGAGCAAATACTTACTCGACTCTTTTAAGCTCGTAAATAAGTTCATTTAATTTTTTAATTATAAAAATTATAAATATAGTTGTTAAATATTTTAAACATTATACTAAAATAATTAAACATGTAACTTATGAAGGATCTTGGGGTATGACTTTGAAATAAGATAAACTTGGATCATATAAATAATTAATTTTTTACTTGTAAATTGAATTGGGCTTATATATATATATATATATATATATATATATATATATATATATATATAACTCACAAATTCAATTGGACTCGTTAAGATACTCGTTAAGGGCTCGAACTCGAGAGTATTTAAATGAACCAAGCTTGAACAACCATTTTCAATACTCGAAAAAGCTCGAGCTCGATTAAAAATTAACGAACAGAGCATGAGCAGCATAATACTCGGCTCAACTCGACTCGTTTGCAGCCCTACTTTTCATCCACATACGGATGGACAAACTGAAAGAACAAATAAAATAGTAGAAAACATGCTCCGAGCTTGTGTGGTCGATTTTAATGGATGTTGGAATGAACAATTATTTTTAATTTAGTTTGCGTATAACAACAGCTACCAGACAAGTATCAAAATGGCACCATTTGAAGTCTTATACGGTAGGAGTTGTACATCACCTATTTGTTGGGAGAAGGATGGAGAAAATCAATGGGTCAAACTCGACTTAGTAGAAGCAACTGTCAAGAAGGTCCAAGTTGTTCGTGAACGTCTGAAGATAGCCCAGTCAAGGCAGAAAAGTTATGCAGACAAAAGGAGGAGAGAGTTAGAATTCCAAGGTGGTGACCATGTTTCCTAAAGGTCTCGCCTTCACGAGGAATTAAAAGATTTGGGATCAAAGGAAAGTTGAGTCCCAGATTTATTGACTCTTTTGAAATTCTGGAAAGAGTTGGACAGGTAGCCTACAGACTAGCATTACCTCCACAACTGGAAACAACACACAAAGTCTTCCACATATCTATGCTGAGGAGGTATGTGTTTGATGCTGACCATGTGATCCAACGTGAAGCTCTGGAGATTCGGGAGGACTTAACTTATAATGAGAAACTGATCAAGATATTAGATCGGAAGCTACAACAACTGAGGAATCGTACGATACCTATGGTCAAGATCTAGTGGACTAGAGAAGGAGTCACAAACACTATATGGGAATTAGAAGAAAGAATGAAGAAAAATCACCTAGAATTGTTCTCAGGTAAGACATTGCACCGTCATGCATAAATTTGGGGGCCAAATTCTCTTAAGCGGGGGAGGATGTAACACCCCGAAAATTTAATTGATTAAAATTAAAGAAAATAGTAAATACGATCATAATGATTAAAAGTGTTCAAATAAAAACAAAATAAAATAATGGTTAGACTTCCAGTAAGTGGAATCAACTATTTAATTTTGAGTTGGGCCAAACAACTCTTATTGAACCAAAGAACAAAACCAAATGGCATTAAATCCCTAAAATTTGTAGGTTTAATTGGGCTTGAATTGGAAAGGCTAATTAGGATTAAACATATGGTTAATGGACCCCTACAACTAACCTAAATTCGTGTACAACCACAATGGGAAGTTTCCTAATAGCTATTCCACCTAGATTGGAAGGGGAATCATTAATTCTTGGAAGGGGCCAAGCTATAACCGCAACCCCACTTTCCTAGTTACATTGGGACTTGAATCAACACTAAATCTATAAATAATCGTCATAACTATCTTGGGGAATGGTTAACATTGTGTTGGGGTTGTGAGGAAGCGATCTAGGGCACCAGAGGAGGAGGAGATCAACCACAGACAGTGCTTCTTCTTCATCCCTTGAGCTGCTTCGACCTGTAGGAGACTTGTCTTAGGATCGACTAAAGGTAGGTGTTCTTGGGCTTACACTAAACGTAGAACATACTACATGAAAGAGCATCGAGTCTAGTTTCATATGCATCTATTTTCTCCAATTTTTATTAAGCATGTTAGTTGTATTAAGTATTTTCCAAGAGTCGCACATGATTAGGGATTTTAGCATTCATACCATGTTTCACACATACCGAGGTCAAATTGGGTACAAACAAAGCCATAGTTCTCTTCTACTCATTGTCCTCTACACTTTTCATGTTCAGAGTTTTGTCTAAGGACTTTTAGATTCCGAGTTATAGGTCAATCAAAAGGATCTGCACTGTTCTTGCTGTTTTCGGGCAAGAAGCATGAATGCAACCACTCCAAACGTCACATTCTTCATCGCCTGTACATGACGTACTAAATCGTCACATTTACTTGAAAAGCAACTGAACACTCCGTCGCATTCAAGAGTCTATCCCGTCAGCCCTAACGCATCAAACTATGTTCTGCATGCATTTCAGTGCACCTCGTGAACATGACCGTCCATACCGTCACGATTTGGCTTGTTTTCCTGCCCTCAGTTTTCCTGCATGTTTTTATATTCAGATTTTGAGAACCCCTCTAGAACGCGACGCATAAAGTCATCGTGATTCAGAGTTGTTGTGACCCGTTGGTAGTCGCGTAATGAAGGCGATTGTTCTTATCATCACGTTTTCAGTCCCGTAGCGACTTGTCGGCCTGTCGCTGCATGAAGGCGACAAACATGCCTGTCGCGCTTCTATTCTGCATTCGTTCCCACATCGATTCCTTTTAAAATGGTGTTGATTAGTCTTGTCGCGATTTGAACGTGACAGGTACCCCTATCGCGATCTAGTCATTCGATTGTTTATCTATTTCAACTGTTAATGGCCTGGGAATTAGTAGCGACTGAACCCGTTGCGATTTTTGTAGCCTACCCAAGACTTGTTTTTCTCAGTCTAGAATGCAAGATTTACATATTATGACTTATTGTAAGTATTGTACAGTCTGTCCAGTGGCCTAAAACCTGTTAATCCATGTAAAAGTCATAATAACCTAAAAGTTAATTTAATTCTAATTGTTCATAAGGGCATGATCCTTCTAGCTTGAGATTATTGTGATCAACTTGATGTTCTAGCTTGCTATTAAACTGAAAGTATATCATGTTAAAATACTGAAAAGCATGTTGTTATAATTGCATGTTCTATACTGTGTCTTGTGTTACTTGCTTTCTGTTGTGTTAAACTGATGGATTGTGATATTGAGACACGTTCTATACGTCACATTGAACTTATAAGAAGCCCTTTCTTGGGGGATTGGAAACTCTCTGTTGGTCATTCCGTACTGACAGACTACGTACCTTTCCACTAAGACCTCCGTAAATCTTTGTACTCAATAGATTCCCTTGTGGAGATCGAGTTGGTTGTACCATTGAAGTTCCCAAAAGATAGAAAGCACTTCCGTTCTCATCTACTTCTCGTGAGAGTGACTTTGTTACATGGAAACCAAGCCATTAAATGTAAAGATTGAACTAATGAGATTAAACCGTTATGCTACTGAAATTTACTTCGGATCATGTCCACTTGCCTTTTTTGTTCTTATAATCATTCACATGATGTTTAGTACATAACTGTCTATTACTTGGAAATCTTATTGGCCATAAATGAAATAGAATTACCAGAAATTGTTGGAACTTCGGTTCATGACTGATGCCTGTGCATATAAAGGCCCAGTCTGGCCCTGGGAGGAGCACCCGAAATACTTATAATCGCGAGAGTATATGATCCAATAAGGTGTCTGGCAATCACCTAAATGAGTGCAAGATTGATCTGGATAATTTCCACATTGTTATTGAATGATTGATTGATTGAACTGTTATATGTGAAATGGCCAAATCTATTGTACATGTCATCATTATTGAATCTAATACGTCATTGTCTCCTGGAATTCAATGTAATTCAACTTGTGATATTCACTGTACATGCTATAGACTATTGAATCTCTTCTATTTCACAAATGATAGTACTGTCATCTATCCCATTGTTAATCATTCCTTCTCACATGAAATTGGCCATCAGATTTTGTTTGCTAAATCATTCTCGTACACGTTATACATTTGGAAATTGTTCCATATCGTCATCATGATCGTCTTATCATGAGTATTGCATGTTAGTATCTTGCCTGATAAATTGTTAATTCACGTAAAGCATGCCCGCACCATGAGATATAAATCCTACTGGGCTTAGCGCGCTCACACCTGCTTTTTACACTATTTCAGGTGAAGATTATGAAGAGATAGAAAATGATGGGACTGGGGAAGAGTGAATAGCTTCTCAGAGTGTACCCGTCGACATAGCTCGTCAGCCATTATGTTAGAGTCCATAGAGTCTGTAATAGTTAGTTCTATTTTGGGGTGTATGTACTTTGAATGACAATAATGGGCCCTGTGATTGGCTCTAATTATGTAAGGTTGTAAGTTAGTTTTATTGGAAATAAAAATAAAGAATTAGTTGGCACAATTATTGTCTCAAGTCTTTGTTATACTTAGTTGTTGCTCTGAACTGCTCAACTGATGGTACTTGTACATGTATCGCGTACGCTCTCGATATTTAACTCTGCTGCTAAATTTTAGGGTACGACATGTTGTCGACCCCAGGACGATGCTATAGAGCGACTCATTGTCTATAAAATTCGGCCATCATGCCTATCGTCAGTTAGATCACCATGTCGGCCATCATGTCCAACGTCGGTAATAGACCTTCACGTCTTCCGAGTGCCTAAGTGACCTCGTCTTCTCACGTCGTTCATCTAGCGCTACAGGTCGGTTGTGCCACCTCGTAGTCTCCATGTCGGAGAAGCGACCTCATTCATTAATGACTCTAATGTCCACATCTGTGACGAGTGCTGAAGCGACCTCACCCACACTATCTATACGTCAGACGTTGGTATCCACGTCCTTGACGAGTGTTGAAGTGACCTTGTTTAGCGAACTACTTCGACATCCACGTCCCTTGGTGTCAGAAGTTAGTATCCATGTCCTTAATGAGTGCTGAAGCGGCCTTATTCAACAGACAACTCTGACATCCATGTCCCCTGGCATCGGACGTCAGTATCCACATCCTTGACGAGTGCCGAAGCGACCTCATCCAGTAGACTATTCTGACATCCAAGCCCCTTAGCGTTGAATGTCAGTATCCATGTCCTTGACGAGTGCCGAAGCAACCTCGTTCAACAAACTACTCCGACATTCACATCCCTTGGCGTCGGACGTCAGTATCCACGTCCTTGATGAGTGCCGAAGTGACCTCATCCAACAGACTACTCCAACATCCACGTAGACCACAGATGACTTCCGAAACTTGACCCCCCACATAAGTATCCAAGAGGTCCAATATCGACCAAAAGAGAGAGTAAGGGAAGCCATACTAACTTTTAGTAGCAATTCTCACAAACGACACCAAAATGCTACTGTTTGTAACGGGGGTTGACTCAAGCTGAGGTGACTACTGAGGTGACCAAAGCGAGGTGTCCTAGCCGAGATGGCCAAGCCGAGGTGACCAAGTTGAGGTCTGCTTAGCTAACATAAGATGCATGCTCTAAGCTCCAGACCTTGATGACTAAGGAACTGCAAAGCCTACCGAGGGGTCTTGGCAGGGAGACACTCTGACGCTCAAGTCCGTTGCTAGCCGAGAAGAATGGTCTAGCCCAAGGAGTAGAATAGTGTACCTATGTATGTGGAATGTCTACCTCTTATATAGGGGTACATTACCCATGGCAACTGTTGGACGACCCTGCCAATCTCGCATCAGGTCTCCTTAATCATCACCATACCATCACTGTAACTGCCACACCAGATCATACAGATTGTGGCCTTAATGGCTGCCTTTATCAAGAGCACGACCCGCGACCATTACCTCAGTGGTTAATGCCTCGCCTGTTACATGAGCCATGTTCTCGGGAATCCTGTGGACATATCGTGCTCTGCATCAGTTACGACCAAGCTAGGTAAGACTCATCCTTGGCCGAGCTACTATCATCGGCCCAAGGGGTGTAAACAAGTTGTTCTAGCCGACCTGAGTCATTGACCAAGATGATGTTGAGATCTATTGTCCAAGCCACGTCTGGATGTCGGCTCTCGTACTCTGGAAGGTGTTTGGTTCTCACATGAGGCATTTGTTAGACATAAAGAGAGCAGTAGCAGAAGAAGAAGAACAAGACGAAGAAAAAGAGCAACAACTAGAAGGAGCTCCAACGGATCTCCTCAACGATCTTCTTCAAAGTCTATATAAGAGGACGGAGGCTATGAAGAACAAGGAGAATAGAGCGAACCTGTAGATCTTTGAAAAAGGAACATTCAGTGAGGAACCAAAACACCATATATACACACTCAAAGAAAAAAGAGACAGAGCACGAGCCTGTTCAAAGCAAAAGATTGCGCCCAAGCAAAAATCATATGAAGCTCTCTAGCATTTCAGCTTTCTCTCCTTCTGTTTCTCTCTATATGTACTTGAAAATTTGATGGAGAGAATTTCTTCCTAAGAGTCTGAGCATCCTTCTCATCCTCTTAACTGTTAGGTTGCTGTTGGAGATCAAGAAGCCAAGTTCTTATTTCTAGAACTTAACCTCCACAATTTGCTCTTTCTTACCTAAAGAAGCGCTGTGTTTTTCCTCTTTCTATGTGAAGAGAGGACCAGCATGTTTACTGGGGGTTGTGACTAGTAGGGGATCTGTACTCTGTGTTCTCTATGTTAAAGGGAAGAACCACACTAGAGTTTGTTCTAGTAGATTTGCTGCTTGACCTGTGAAGAAGTGGGTTGTCTTCTTCCCCGGGAAAGAGAAGAAGACCAGCAGGGGATGGATATTGTAATTGTCCATTAAGGGGGATTGTACTCTTAGTTAGTGAAATCCCAAGAGTGTGCTGGACTGGACATAGGGCTTCCATTTGGAGGTGTCGAACTAGGATAAATTTCTGTGTTCTTGTGTGTGATTGCTTCTGCTCATTTAATTTCTATTGCACAAGATTTTGTTTCACTAACCAAAGTTCAAAGTAGTGATTTGTGTTTTTAGATTTTTGCCAACATCTATTCAACCCCTCCCCCCCCCCCCCCCCCCCCCCCCCCCCCAGGTGATTCCTTGTTGCCAAACCGTGGGCCAACACTTATTTTGGAAACCTCACATCAGGCAAGTAATAAGAATGCTAAAATAGAAAACTAATTATGCGTGACCAAGTTTTAGCAAGTTTTCGTATTCTCATTTTAGCAAGTTTGATAACAAGGCAATAGAGAGAGTAATCAGCAAGTAGAGTGTAGCACTCCGAAAAAAAGTTAGTGAATTAAAATGTCAAAATAAATGGAAAATGGTAATTTCCATGCTATCGAAAATAGTGAAAACTTATAATGTGACATCAACCATCGATTACCCTGTTATATAGCAATAAATATAGCTCCTGAACACAAAATGATGGAGGCCCAGTCCTCCCTTCGTGGCAGGACTATCTGGAGACTTAAATATGGGCAAGATTTAAATAGTTGTGCTTGGAAATGACCCTTAGGCGCACCACTCTAAAAGTTGACAAAGGCATGGCCCAGGCACGGTGGGTCTATCCTTTTTCCAAAATTAAAAACCAGGTCAAGTACGATAGATTTTTACTATCTGTCCTTTTGCAGACCAAGTCATGGTTAGGAATGGCAGGGTATGGTTTGAACTTGGCCTAGATATGGCTAGCTTGAACTTTCTGTCCTCTCTTGTCCCTTTTTAGGGGAAAAAGATAGGGCCCTAAAGGAGACCAAAGACCCCTTAAATAAGCCACACGACCCTTCTTGGCCGAACTTTATGCCCTTTCTCAAGGCGGAACCTTAGAGCTTGAGAACCCTTCTGCCCTCTTCTTAGAAGTATATGTTAAAGAAGCTTGGGAGTCTAGCACATTGGAGAGCTCCGAAGCTGGAAGGACGATCCTAAGCTTGGAACTTGAAGCTTGGGGGAACTTGGAAGTTCTTCATCCTTAAATCACCACTTCGACCTGTTGGAGCTGGATTTCTAGGAGATCTTCTGCCTCTAAGCCTTGCATCAGACGATAGGAGTGGAGTTGAAAGAGCAACCCAAAAAGGTAGGTTTTCTTGAGTAAATCTAAATCTTGCACATACCTACGAAGAATTCATCGAGTCTAGTTCCACATGCATCTATTTTTCCCCAAGTTTTTTCGAGTGTGTCTAGTGTTTTGAGGATTTTTCTCAAAGTCAAGCATGTTCAGGATGTCTTACATTCATGTTGTTTCTCATGCCTCTCGAGGCCCAACCTTGCGAAACCAAAACCATAGTTCCTTTCTGTTCCTTGTACTCAACAAGTTCCATGATTATAGTTTCCTTCCAGGAACCCTAGATGTTGAGATATAAATGCTATTTTAAGAGTCGTGCAATACTGAGGCTTCTGGTGCTCTTTTGGTGTTGCATACAAACCCAGGGTCAGATTGGGTCAAACCAAAACTATGGATCTCTTCTACTTGTTGTCCTCTACACTTTTCATGTTCAGAGGTTTGCCCAAAGATCCCTATATTTTGAGTTATAATCTCGTTCATATAAGGTTGTAGTATTCTCTGAGGTTCTGAAGATTGGAAATCGATCTCACAGTGATTCAGGTCGTAAGCGATCCCACATTGACTCTCTCAGTAATCGCTATAAACATGGACTCCTGTTGGAAATCGTTATAAATATCGACTCCTGTTGGAAATCGTTCTGACATCGACTCCCATTGGAAATCATTGTAAACATCGACTCCCGTTGGAAATCATTGTAAACATCGACTCCTATTGGAAATCGTTGTAAACATCGACTCCTATTGGAAATCATTGTAAACAATGACTCACTCTCACAACGACTTGCCCTCACATCAATTTGCTCTCTTAATGACTTGCCCTCACAACGATTTTCTCTCTTAACGACTTGCCCTCGCATCAATTTGTTCCCATAACGACTCACTCTCACAACGACTCGCCCTGACAACGACTTGCCCTCACATCGATTTGCTCTCATAACGACTTGCCCGCGCATCGATTGGTTCTCATGTGGACTTGCTTTCACATTGATTTGCTACCACATCGCTTTGTTCCACATCGACTCTAGTTAGAATCATCTCTACATCGACTCTGGTCGTACTGAAACCTGTTTTACTCTGTTTAGAGTGCATGCTAGTGTTATGATACGTCCATACAAGTCTGTCTAGTGGCTTAAAACCTGTTAACCCATGAAAAAGCCTTAACAACATGAAAGTTATTCTATTTTACTCTTAAATGACCTAAATTATTCTTGTAAACTATGGATTGATCATCTCGTTGTTCTAGCCTATGGAAGTGAAAGAAGGTTACCTTAAAATACTGCAAATCATGTCAAGTTAGGCGCATGTTTTCTTTTTCATACCATGTGATCATGTCGATTCCTCTCTTATTTTGTTCTCATACGCATGATTTTCCCTCGTCTTAAGCCATTAACATCAAGAGTTAACTAAAGCAAATCCTGTAGTTATGTTGTCAACATTATATCTGATTATCATTACCTTGAAATCATGTTCATATGACCTATTATTTCCTTGACATCATCATCATCATGAACATGATATTACCAATGAATACTCTTTGAAACTCTTATTGGCCATAAATGACTGTGGGTATCTACATTTGAAAAATAGTGAGATGCAGATTGGGCACAGAGAGTGTCCAAGGGCTCCAGTCTAGCCCCAATGACGGAGAGTCATAAACATACTGTTAACCATGGGGTACGATGATTACTGGCGTTGCATCTGCGCTGGGAGTACTTGCATGTCGAATGTTAGATACAAAGCCACATACATGTGTCCTGGTGTGCATTTCAAGGTGGATCTTTGCTTGGTGTACATTAGTGTCTACATGCCTGATTAGTGTTACTTGAATCATGCTCGTGCTTGCTTGCTTGCTTGATATGACCATCCTGTAATTTTTGTAATTATTGTTATCCTGCATTCTTGGAAATCTAATGACATCAAGTGGTATCTTGCGTGCTTGTGCCCAGTGATCTACTACTAGTTCAATCTTGTTATTTCATTTATGTTCTTGCTCATTCGTTACTGCTCAATCTATCTCACTCATACATCATGTTTAAGGTGTTTTATCGTTTCATGCATATCATAATAATCGTGCTATAATTCCTACTGGTCTAGTTAGCTCATTCCCTACTTTCAACCTCATAGGAGACAACAAAGAAGAAGAAGGTGAAGGCCAGGGCTATGATGAGCATGCATCTGAGTGATGAGCGTCCCAATCTACGCGTCTAGAAATAGATTGGTATGAGTGTAGACTCAATGTAGTAGGAAGAGAGTTTTCATGTAATAACTCCATATTGAGTTTTTAGTTTTTGGATGTCACTTGGAAGAATCGTGTGAATTCTATTTTGAAATGATAAGTAAGTTGTAATAGCTCCATCTTGTATGAGAAAATGTTTGAGGTTTGAATAGAAGCTTAGTTACCATCTTTTCGAGCCCCAGATTCTTGTTGTGTTGTTTACAGAGTTAGTGCTAGCTAGCTAGAGGCTTTTGCCAGTTGTTCGTGTCTCTAGAATAGAGACTTGCTATTCATCCGAACTTAATTAATAATATCTCTTTTTGTCCGCTGCGATAATTCTCAGGGCGTGACATAGAGAGCATGATCAATAACTTAAAAACAATTAGAAACATGTAAAAATATTTATAATTTTTCCATGGGTCGATTAGTGCATGTTTACAGTATACACTTCGAACAGTAGCAAATGAGACCAAGAAACAATGAAGAATGGACAAAACATAGCCATCTGGCCTCCTGAGACAAAATGCGATACAGCTCTGGTCGCCTTCAGAAGGCGACCAAAAGGATGTCATCTTAAAGGTCAAGAAAGCAACAGTCTCCTTGTCGCCTTCAGAAGGGGACCAAAAGGATGTCCTCTTAAAGGTCAAGAAGGCAACAGTCTCCTTGTCGCCTTCAGAAGGCGACACGTCAACCTATTGTCTTCTGGAAAAGGGTGCTGGGTTGCCCTTTTGGTTCTTTTTCAACTCCGACTTGGATTGGTTTTGAGATAGAGGTCTTTGAAAAATCAAAACTCTTTGTATACTGATCCAAATTAGATAAAAACTATTTTTGTTAGTTAGGGGACTTCCTATCCAACCTCCAATAATGATTAATTAGAAAACAATGGTCGTTTAACAGGGTAATAAGAAGTAGTGGGACTGTCTATCTAATTTTAACATAGTGAGCTTGTTTAGGCCAATACTTTCTATATACTCATTAACAACTGAGGAAAAAGGTGTCTATGAAAAATAGACTTAGATGATAACAATATTCATGTTGAGTGCTCGATCTAAAACTGACTCACATAAAAGGTAGAAACTTCGTAACATAGATCAAGGGTTTAACATGACAGAAATAACGTTATGAAGATGCTGAATTTAATTCGATGAAAAAAAAAGATAAACATTTGGGAAAATAGTATGAACATGATCTAGACATGTGTATGCAAGCATGTACAAGTTTAATTAGAGTTTGACTTAGAGACAACCTACCTTTGAATGAGAAGATTAAGTTGTTCTTCCAGAAACCCTAGAACTGTAGATCGAGGAAAGAGCTCCTAATTCACATGATCTACTACATGGAAATTAGGGAAAATACTACCAAATGAATCTAGGTTCATAAAGGAACATATTGGTATATGATTTGCATGGGTTTATGTCGAGATCACATAGCTATTAGTGTTGTAAATGGACAACACGTTGTAGAACGGGCTGGAGAGAAGAAACGAGGAAAATAAGTTGAAGAAGCCTTTCTCCTCATGAACCATGCCTCCACAGTATCCAATCTCATCCCCAACAAACTCTAGGGTCGTCCCATGGAAGAGAGAGAGCTTATTTATAGAGGGATGGGTCTTTAGGAGTCCTAATTGGATTAGGAAACCCAAGGCACGAGTTTGAGAAATTCCTTCCATCCTTTGGAGATTTCTTTCCCAATTTACGATGGAAACACATCAAGAAACATACTCTAGGTTGTATCCATGAATTGGACTCAATTTAAAGTTCAATAAGTGTGTATTTGGTGAGAATTCCACCCATTATTCTCCTTTAGTTAGAATTTTTGAATTTTAGCCTATTTTCCTATCTCGAATTTATTCATGGCCCAAGAAACATCTCTTAGCCCAATTCTTTCATTGGAATGTATACCCATAGTTTGAAATCCACCCATAATTTTTATTTTTATTTTTGACCCCTTTATGTACATGTGATAATGAGTTTCTGACTTATTTCTTAATTAAGAAAATAAGTCACAATAATTCTTAAACTTGACCCAAACGATTTTTCTTGACCCAAATTTCCTTATAGGACATTAGAGAATATTAGTTGAAGTCTAACTATGATTTGTATGAAATTTTTAGATGTATTTTTACACATGTGATAATAGTGCATGAGTTATTACTACTTATGGATTATTAATTTACTAATTTTAATTTATTTCTAATTTTTCAATTAGGATATTTTCGGGGTGCTACAACCTATGTTTATTATTTTGGAGCCCAATTTCTACTCATACTTCACATATCTAGAAATTAAATTTTTTTTTGACATAGTCTTTTCCTTTGAGACGTTTAGGGGGTTCTTGGACATCTTGTGCCTGCATAAAAAAATTCATGAAATAACAAAAACCTATGGTTTTAAGAAAATTGTATCGTTTGGAATCCAATAGTTCTATTTTGGAGCATAACAGTACGTTTTGAAGCCTATATGATCATTTTGGAGCCCAATTTCTACTCATACTTCACATATCTAGAGATTTTCAAAAGTTTATTTTTGACATGGACCTTTTTTGGAACGTTTAGGGTTTTTGGACAATCTTGTGCCTACATAAAAAATTCCAAGAAATAAAAAAATTATGATTTTCTTAAAAAGTAAACGATTTAACCAAAATAGAACCTTTAGAAGCCCAAGGTCCTATTTTGGAGCCGACGTATACATTTTGGATCCTATAAAGGTCATTTTGGAGCCTAAAATGTGGCCAAATTATGCATACACAGAAGTTTTTCAAAATAAAAAATAAAAATTGTCATTGCATGTTGCCTGGAAAAACTCATTCATTCACAAAGAAATTATAGACTCATTTCACACTTCACATAGTCACAAATTTTATGATTGGATTGTAATCACATTCATCATTGAAATTGTAATCACATATATTAATGTATAGTAAGTCAATCATAACATATGTTTATGCACATATTGGAGGGCATGCGTAGTATTTTTCATCCAACCTGTGTTCATACTTCACATTCTTCACCTATAATAACAAATGCATTCATTTACAAACTCATTAACAAAAATTGTTATTCATTCATACACAAACTCAAATCAAAATGTAACCACACCATTCATGTAACACCCCTCATGGCTGGTTAAGAGGTGCCACACACACACAAACGAAAAATATCCTAAATACTTCTGTTATGGGGTGGACTTCTGCACTGCATGCAACATAATAGAAGACCAATCGCATAGACAAAGCGTGGTACAAGTACTAAAGACAAACTTGGGCATGGAAATTAGATTGTACATACATGTTGAAGTACAAGTACAATAGTCTGTTCATTTCTTTATAGGCCCAAAAAGAGATTGAGTAAAAAAGGTGGCATATTCACTTTTTAAAACACAAAATTCCTCAAGCTTTTCTAGGCCCAAAGCACTACAACAGCTAAGGAGGTTGGCCTCGAGATGAGGATCACATTAGGATGGAAGATTTATAAATGTGTTCAAAACAAAGACATGAGTTTGAAAGAAACTCAGTAGACAAAACCAAACGTGGGGATTTAAAACTAATGTGCATGAAGTATATCGCAGCTTATAAGGCAGCAAAAATGAAAAATCTTACACAAGGAGCACACATACGTGATGACTTGTCGAATTCCAAGTGTATCAGGATGACATATAACATATTTCAAACATAATAGGATGGCAAGTATCTGAATTCAAATACATCAAATGGCATCATCAAATCTCTCATAGGGATGCATAACATATAGCTTACCACCCACCAAAGCAGGATGCAAACATATACATATATATATATATATATATATATATATATATATATATATCTAAAAGTGCCCAACGAACTGAGCCTAATCACCTACTTTTGAGTAGGATACTAACCACCCACACTTAGCATTGTGGGATGAAGCCGTCATCACGTCCGACAACTCATGTATGATGCCAACCATGAGAAGTCCTAACCACCCCAAAGAGAGAGAGTTCACATAACATGCCAAGAACATCAGAACATGGAACACAAGAGTGCTAGTAGCATTGTTCAAAGGAGTTAAAGGGGTTTTAGAGGGGCAAATAATGAATTGGTCATGCCTGCCTTTAAGCTTGAAGAACATAGCCTAGAGCTCCTTCGAGATGACTGGGAGGCCTACTCTACAAGGACGTCGCTTTGACCCCAAGCTTCGACCTTCAGCCTTCCTTTAGTAGTGAGAGAAAAAAGGTCAGCGATAAGGGTGGTAACGAAGGTTTAATAGGAGTTAGATAATCAATAACAACAAGAAGGTTCAGACACCTAACCAACATGCAGCTCAAGGGAGGTGATATTAAGCCAGCAAAGATGACTAATGGAACTAAGAGCAGAAGGATTTGAAAGGCATGCGGCGAAACTTTTAGAGAAATCATGATTATCCTACTAGGTTCTGAGGTCGAATAAAGAGTTTGACTAGTCAAAGGGGTTTGATGAAGTTGACTTCCAACTGGAGTCAAAGTGGAAGTAAAACACTTAACAGGAGTCGAGGTTAGACTTCATCAAAAATGAAGGGAAAGATGAAATTGAAGTTATCTACGTCGCACACGAAGTAGAGCTTCATCATACATGAAGGAAACTTCTTCATGCACGAAGTAGGAATTCATCATACACGAAGGGCACTTTGACATACATGAAGCAAGAGCTAAAGCTGAGGGTAACTTTGTCATACACGAAGTAGAGCTTTGTCATACACGAAGTAGCACTTCATCATATACAAAGGGCACTTCATCTACACAAAGTAGGACTTCATCATACACGAAGTAGCACTTCGTCATACACAAAGGGCACTTCGACATGGACAACATAGCTTTGGCCTTCTTGTAGACTTGTTCTTCTTATTCATCCTCATCTTGACTTCTGGGCATTCTCTTATCACATGCCTTTATTTTCTGCATTCATAGCAAATGATAGTGTCATCCTTTTTGTTTGAATCAGTCTTGTTTGAGATCTTGGGAAAGATCTAAATTTACCTTGTCCCTTCTTCTTGAACCTGAGAAATTTTCTAAATCGTCTAGTTAGTAAGGCCATTTCATCACTATCACTTTCACTAGACATTTCTTCATCTTCACTCTCTTTCAGATTCTTAGAGCTAGATGATGCTTTCAAAGCAATTGATTTTTTTGACTGATTTCTGATTCATTTCTTTTTAAATTGATTTCATATGTCATTAAAGATTCAATCAATTCATCTAATTGCATGATGGACAAATTTTTGGAATCTTCAAAAACAATGTCCTTAGTATGTCAAATAGGTGGAAGAAACCATAGTATCTTCCTCACTAAGTCATGATTACTATATTCCTTTCTAAGACCCTTAAGACTATTTACTATTAACAATCCCTTAGGAGCATATCATCGAATTATACTCATCTTGTAATGATGGTGTTGGCTTAACTAAATATCATAGTTGGTCAAGTACTCGAGGCCATGATGATTTGGAGGCTTTGTATGATGGGAAATACAAGGAGTTGTGATTGGCAAGAGTTGCCTACCTTTTGGGCTTGGTAGGATTGGTAGAGTCCCTCAAGGTCATGCCAAGATGTTACTTGGATCACGATCCCTGCTAGAATTTTGTCGTAAACTTCAGATTCACATGTTGGAGGGTGTCATCTGTCTTGCGAGAAAATAGTGGGAGTTAATTAAGATAAAAGTCCATGTCTTAATTTTCTTAAAATCTAAAAGTATGCATGTCATTAATTTGTACTACATCTTTATTTTTAGAAATATGCCACTTGCAAAGCCACTTCGTGGTATATTAGATGTCAACCGACTCACAGGTTCTAACTACACAGGTTGGTTCTGAAACCTGAGAATTGTTCTCATGGTGGAGAAAATCACGTATGTCCTTGATGAGATAGTGTCTGAGCCAATGGAAGGGAATAGAGAGAAAGATGTTTCTCATTACAAAAAGTATAAAGAGGACTCAACCTTTGCTCAATGTTATGTGTTAGCCTTGTTGGATTGGTGGCAGTAGTGCTTTTCACCTAGAGGGGGCTGAATAGGTGTTTTTCTTTGTGGAAGCTAAACTTTAAAAATAAGAAGCACTAAATGTGTTAGTGCAAACAAACCACAGAATAGGTAGGAGAATTTGTATCCTGGTTTGAATCTTCTCTCCAACGGAAGTCCTATGTCCAGTCTCCAAGCCAATTGCTTAGGATTTCACTATCTTTGTAAAAGATACAACACCCGGTTACAATCGGTCTTCCCTTCTACACAAGGGGAACTACACTGCTAGTTACATCTAGCCTTCTCTTCTATAAAGGGGAAACAACCTCTAAAACCACTTTGGCCTTCCCTCTTCCAGAGGGGTACACATCTTGCTCAACAGGTTTTCCCTTCTATAAGGGGTATACTTACTTGAGAAGAGCTTTTGTAATAAGTACAAGGTTCAACAGGACTTCAGATGGAACAGGTGTATAGGAAGCTAGTAGTCTGAAGTAAGAACTCAAGATCTGAGGAAAATATTTTCAGGAATACACTTCGCAGATGGATTCACTCAAGTGGAGATAGAAGAGACTTCAATACAACAGGTTCACATGGATGCTTGAGAAAAGAATCTTGCACTGCACTCTTGTAATTCTTGTAGATCTCTTGTGTATAAGTGTGTCTCTCACTTGATTGATTCAAAAAGATTGTCTATTGCAACTACAATATTCTTCCTTTCATAGGCTTCAGTTTGTATCCATTGCTTCAGACTGTTTAAGTGTAGCCATTTGAAGAAGTGAACATTGCATGGATCCTTTTCGAGGACGACGTGCATGTCTGGTTGTTCGCACGTTTAGAGACTCTTGCAATTAATTGTTCTTGTCTTTACCTAAAATATGAGAAGTACCAAGAAATATACTAGACTGGGTCAAGTTGATCAGTACATAGATACTATGAGAGATTTCAAATATTGGCATCTACCAACTTTACGTGATGTCAAATAAATGTTCTATAGAAAATGACTACACAAGTTTACATGAATAAAATAGAATACGTAGTTGGTAGAGAACGTGCAAAGCGGTTCTGACAGAGGACAAAAAGATTGTGTTCGACGCGTGTCAGAAGACTTTTCTATGGTCCTTGACCAAAGGGTCAAGTTCTAGACATGACTTAGATTTTTCAAACAATAAATCATTGTAATCTATTTTTACAAAAAGGCTTGAGTGAGTTCAGGATATTTCTGACTATGTAAAGAGATATTTAAGTACATAAATTTTGCATAGAAAATTTATAACAAAATATCTTCAGAAGAGAAGTCACATCATGAGCCTTAAAATAATATTATCAAGAAATATTTAATTGGAATTATTGAGATAAAAATGTAGGTTACAAGATATTATATTTTAATCATGATAGTGACAAGATGTGGTAACAAATAATAATGACTTGGTTTATGTGAAATTACAGTGAAATACAAAGTGTTACTTCACATGTAATTGAAGTGGAACTTCGACTAGTCAATAATATAACTTAGTTAGTCAAAGTAGGACTTCGTATATGACGAAGTGAAACTTTAGATATTACGAAGTGGAACTTCGACTGGATCAGAGAATAAGGCAATCAGTCGAAGTGGGACTTCAGCTGGTCCAAAATATAGCGAAATCAATTGAAGTGGATATTTGTATATGACTTCATATATGACAAAGTGAAACTTCGGATATGACGAAGTGAGACTTTGACTGGATCAGAGAATAAGATAATCAGTCGAAGTGAGACTTCGGCTGGACCAAAATACAAGGTAGTCACTCGAAGTAGGACTTCGTATATCGTCGAAGTATGACGAAGTAAAACTTCGGATATGATAAAATAAGTTTCAAATATGACGAAGTGAGCTTCGCATATGACGAAGTGGGACTTCAGATATGAAAAAGTTAGCTTCGTATATTGATGAAGAGAAGCTTTAGATACAACGAAGTTGTAGGATCGAATAGGTGGATGAATTAGATCTAGAAAGGGGGGTTGAATAGATCTGACACCAATTATTGCAGAAGCTGAAGCAGTTCAAAATTACTTTGAATCAGAGATCAATTCAGACAAACAATTTACTGACCTGAAGTGTAGGTGTGTGTAGATGATGTGTGAAGCAATTAAACACTTAGTGTGAAAGTGAAATCCTATGCAAGCATCTAGCGCAAACAAGCAGATCAAACCATTGCACAAAGGATTTTTAGGTGGTTTGGAAATCACACCAGTGATTCCTACATCCACCCCTCACACAGTGAGGCTCCACTACTCAAAAGAGTACAACTCACACCAGAGCATGACGACTCCAAACACCCTTGAGCTCGATGGCTCAAACACATAACCTGGAGCACAACGACTCCAAAAACTGAGCACACCGGCTCAAATCACAACAGGAGCACAACGACTCCAAATTGAACACGACAACTCAAACCACAAAAGGAGCACAACGACTCAAAATTGAGCACGACGGCTCAAACCATAAATGGCTAGTTCAAACACAAAAGAAATCAGATCCTCTAGCAATGATCTGATTCACAAACTCAATCATATATAGAAATCTGCACAGAACTTCATGCACAGATCTCACAGACAAAAGTGAGAAGAACAATCCAAGAAATGGATAAAATAGATGTAGATTGGATGTTCCTTGGTGAAGAGGTCTTGCAGAAGCTCGAATTGAAGAGACTTGAAAGAATTCGATGAAGATCCCCTTCAATTTGCGATGCTCTGCTCCACTGGCATCTGAATTGCCAGAAATTCTTCTTCTACTGCTGCTCTTCAGTTGGATCTACTCCGTTTCTCAGCACATCAAACTTCTCTCTAGAGATTAGCCTTGATTCCCACGCCCTTCCTCTTGAAAGGATGGTCAGCAGCTTCTGGAGATGGAGCAAGATCTGGAAAGACCCCTTTTTGCCGCCAAAAACTTTTTCTGGGAGTTGTATGGGCTTGCTTTCTTTTGGAGTACGGGGATCATGGGTATTTATAACCCCATATGTCCATGAGGTGCCTTGGGGTGCATGGGCACAGAAATCTAGGTCAAATTCCTTGATTTCTAAGTAGCCACGTGTCCAGAAAAATTCCCGTTTTAGAGCTTTAGTCGAAGTGTGTCGACACACAGGCAGACTGTGTCGACACCACTGGCTTCAACTGTTCTTACCGCTTCCTGGGACAGTCATCTAGTGTCGACACACAAGTGGACTGTGTCGACACCACTGGTTGCTTCTCTCAGAACATGCTTCTGGGACAGTCAGCCAGTGTCGACACACAAGTGGACTGTGTCGACACCACTGTGACAAATTTGTGTAAACCTGAAAATATAAAGTGTAAACCATTAATACAAGATATTATCATTAAAATATGAGATATTAAACATAAAAAACATGTTGTTTAAGTATTGTTGTGATATGTATAAAATGTATAACATGTTCAATATGTCATCATCAAAATCAAGGTATGAGTGATGTTCATTGGTCATCATTAAAATACAACTTTAGGAAATTCCAAAACACACTCAACCCAACATTCTCCCCCTTTTTGATGATGACAAAATATATGCACAATCTCCCAATAGCCTGACTCCCTTGACTGTAATAACTCCCCTTGACCATATTCACCCTTTGAACTTTCTCCCATAAGAAACTTTCTCCCCTTTAAAGAACTTTCTCCCCCTTTTTGACAGCATCAAAAAGATGGATAAGAGAGAGAAACAAAGATTGTAGGAGATCAAGAAATGAAATGTAGGAAATGAATTGTCAGAAATAATCAAAATAAGTGAGGCAAAGTGATATTGTCAAATGAGAGAAATTATTGTGTTTTGGTTATTGTGCAACAAAGTTTAATCACAAAGACACACTCAACACAAGGTATTGCAAGATATAATGATCTGAATGTAGTTAAAATAATGATGCAAATGTGAAGTAAAATGACCTATATGAGTGAGCAGAAGTATTTAACAAGGATGTTAGGAACTTTAATTTTAACACAATGTAGAATAATAGGTCTAAACTCAGTATACATGAACTTTATTAAGGTCTTAAGCTTTTCCATCCTGTCAATTTGATTTTCTTTCATTTTTAACTGGGAAACAATACAAGAATAAATCAGTTAAATCTCACTTTTCAGTGCAAGAGATCACATTGATCAGATGCAAGACCTCCTGATTACTCAGTGGTTTAACTTTCATTATCTTGTACAGAATTGAAAACTTTAATTTCCACTTTTTGATGTGAAACAAATCACTTTTTAGGTGAAATGGCCCAGTTACTCAGTGGTTCAAAAATTTGCATTGCTCTGTTTGTATCTTTCCAGATTATTGATCATTTTCTTTTGATGTTTTGTAGGAATATGTTTGCTTTGACCAGAAAAGTCATGACTATGAATTTAGAAAAATTATTCTTAACATGTGGTAAAAATGAAGCTTAAACATACACATGTTAAATAGTAAAGCCACTCATGTGCTTACAAGTGTTTTGCAAGTCATTTTAAAGACATTCAGTATTAAGATTGCTTAACCTTGAAATGATAATGAATCTTTGAAATTAAACTAAATGCACAAGGAGTTTAGTTTCAATGTTTTAATTCTCTCATAAGAAAATAGCACAAGGACTCAAAAATTCTGATAATTTTGGGGTTCAAGATAGACAAGTAAGGTCAAGGAATGTAACAATGACTCCCCCTTTCATGTATCTCCCCCTCACAAGGTGAACATGAAGATTATTGAAGAAATAGGAATAGAATGAAGTGAAAATAGAATGAACAAGAATGTTTTATTGAAAGACAAGGACTCTCCCTCAATATTTGCATACAAGACTCTTGATACTTGGCGGAGACATATACTCACGCATAGTGAAAGTGTCCAGACAAGCTTGACTTGTCTTTCTTCAAGTCACCATTTGATATACCAAGAATGTCAATGCAATGTGAGAGTGAGGAATTTATTTGCAAGAATAGGAAGACTTTTATTTGCAAAAAGAGATAGAAGATATCAAGAATGTGGAAATTTGCACAAACCAAGCTCTCTTCTTAAAGATGAGAATTTATTTTCTGGAAGAGGCTTAGTGAAAATATCTGTAATTTATTTTTCAGTTTCAATAAAGTGAAGCTCAAAAGATTTCTTAGCAACCTCATCTCTTAGAAAATGGTGCCTTATTTCAATATGCTTTGTTCGTGAATGCTGAATTGGGTTTTTAGACAAATTAATAGCACTAGTGTTATCACACAAAATAGGAATACAACCAAATTTGTGATTATAGTTTAGGAGTTGATGTTTCACCCAAAGAACTTGAGTGCCACAACAACCAGCCGCAATATCTTCAGCCTCTGCAGTGGATAGAGCTACTGAATGTTGCTTTTTAGAAGCCCATGAAATTAGGCATCCACCTAGATATAAACACAAGCCATTAGTACTTTTTCTATCAAGCTTACAACCAGTATAATCAGCATCACAGTAAGCAATTAAATCTAACTTGTAACCAGCAGGATACCAAATTCTAAGTTCACATGTTCTAACAAGATATTTAAAAATCCTTTTGACAGCTAACATGTGACTTTCTTTAGGATTGGCTTGGAACCTAGCACACATGCATACACTATACCGAATATCTGGTCTAGAGGTTGTGAGGTAAAGTAGAGAACCTATCATACCTCTGTAGGTCTTTGGATCTACTGACTTACCAAATGAATCTTCCTCTAGTCTTACATTTATTGCCATTGGTGTGCTTGAGTGCTTGAGGTGCTGAAAGTCAAACCTTTTCAGAAGTTCTTTCACATACTTTGTTTAACTTATAAAAATCCCTTCATTGTTTTGATGTACCTGTAATCCCAAAAAGAATTGTAAGTCTCCCATCAAACTCATTTCAAATTCAGTTTTCATGTGATCAGCAAATTCAGTACACAATTCTTTATTTGTAGACCCAAAGATTATGTCATCAACATAGATTTGGACAACAATGATTTGATTATTGACAATTCTTGTAAACAAGGTTTGGTCTACATTACCTCTTGTGTAACCTTTATTCAACAAAAATGAGCTCAAACGGTGATACCAAGCTCTTGGAGCTTGCTTAAGACCATAAAGAGCCTTATTGAGTTTGAAAACATGATCAGGATATTTTTGATTTTCAAATCTGGGAGGTTGTTCTACAAAAACATTTTCTTTGATGTATCCATTCAAGAAAGCACTTTTCACATCCATTTGATAAACTTTAAATTTCAAGGATGATGCAAAAGCAAGAAATATTCTCACAGCTTCTAGTCTAGCTACAGGGGCATATAATTCTTCAAAATCAATTCCAAACTTCTAATTGTACCCCTTGGCAACTAGTCTAGCTTTATTCCTAACAACCTATCTATTTTCATTCAATTTATTTCTGAACACCCATCTAGTACCAATAACATATTGGTCACTAGGTCTAGGTACTAATTCCCACACTTGATTTTTGTCAAATTGATGAAGTTCATCATGCATTGCATTGATTCAATCCTCACTAGTTAGAGCTTCATCAATTGACTTGGGTTCAATTTGGGAAATTAGTGTCAGTGGGTCTTCATTTATTGCTTTCGAAAAAAATGATCTAGTTCTAACTCTATCATGCACATTACCAACTACATTCGCAATTGGATGATCTCTTAAAAATCTGTTTTAAGGAATTACCTCTTGGGATGCATTCAGTTTTGGAATAGTATTACCTGAGCCACTTATGGTAGGTGATTGATTGTCCAGATTTTCAAATGGATCTTCATCCTCTTCAATAGTTGGTGAAGATTCGACAACGAAGTCATCCTCTTCATTATTTTGAGGGACCCTGCAAGATGTAGAGTCATCAGTTTGATATGAGTTTTCATCAAAAACTACATATGGAGATTCTTCCACGGTTTTATTCTTGAGAATGTAAACTCTATAAGCTCTAGAAATTTCTGAATAACCAAGGAAAATGGCTTCAAGACTTTTGGCATCAAATTTATCAAGATTTTCTTTATTGTTATTATGTACAAAATATTTACAACCAAAGATTTTAAAATAAGACAGAGTTGGTTTTTTGTTTTTCAAAAGTTCATAGGGGTTTTTTCTGATTTTTGGTTTGACCAATGCTCTATTCAAGATGTGATTTGATGTGTTCACAGCTTCAGCCCATAAGGATTTGGGCAATTTACTTTCCAGAACTATGGATCTAGCCATTTCCACAAGAGTTCTATTCTTTCTTTCCACAACTCCATTTTGTTCTGGAGTTCTTAGAGAAGAGAATCTATGGAAAATGTTCAGTTCAACACATAAATCAGAAAAAGCTTTGTTTTTAAATTCTCCCACATGATTAGTCAAAATGCATTTGATTTTATGTGAAAAACCCATTAAGGCAGTGGTGTAGACATTCCTGAATTCTAAACAAGTATCACTTTCGTGAGATAGAAAGATGACCCAAGTGTATCTAGTAAAATCATCAATGATGACAAATCCATATCTTTTACCACTAAGACTAAGAATTCTTGTTGGCCCAAAAAGGTCTATATGAAGTAATTCTAGTGGCTTAGAAGTGAGTACATCATTGAAAATTTTAAAAGATTTTCTGGTTTGTTTTCCTTGAGCACATATCTCACAAAGTTGATTTTCAACATTTGAGAAAGATTCAGGAAGTCCTTTAACCAGATTTAGCCTTAAGAGTTTATTTATTGTGTTGAAACTTGCATGACCAAGTCTTTTATGCCATGTCCATGTAATTTTATTTTATTCGCCACCGAAGAAATGTTTTCAGCAAAATTTTTATCAAGATTGATCACGTAGACATTGTTTTCTCTTATACCAAAGAATTTTATTTTTTCAGTTGAAGAATCAATTATTTTACAGAAATCAGATTCAAAAACAACCTTGTGACCTTTGTCACACAATTGGCTTATACTCAAAAGATTATAGTCTAAACCATCAACTAACAGAACATTTTCAATTGAATTTGAGGAGGATTTACCAACATTTACATATCCAATGATTTTTTCTTTATTTTTACCTCCAAATGTGACAGATCCTCCTTTTCAATCAGAAATGAAAATTTTGTTCTGTCTCCTGTCATGTGTCGTGAACACCCACTGTCAAGAAACCACACATTGGAGCTGGGTGCACGACCTTCCTGCATAAATCAGATCAGAGAAGAATAGATTTTGGTACCCAAACATTATTGGGACCATCAGTTTGTTTGAGCAAAAACAATAAGTCTTTTTTGATCCATATTTGAGTTATTTTTTGTTTTTGTTTTGTTTCAGCAATGATTTCCCTTTTTGGCATTTTAACATTCTGATTTGGAATGAAAACACCATTGTTCTTCCTTTCATAAGCATGGAAATTATGTATTTTGGCATGATTATTCATGTATGGAAATCCAAACCAAGAATTCTGTTGATATCTTGGAAATTTTGGATAAAAATATTGTGAATGGTACCAATGAGGATTATGATACTATTGATTCTAAGAATTGATCCAATTAGATTGATGTGATGTACTGGATCTCCAATAACCATCATGAAGGTTTGTTTTAGTGTTTTTATAAATTTTCAGATTTTTATTTGAATTTTTGTTCAACATCTTTTTGTTGTTTAGAAACGGGTAGGTCGACCTGTGTTGAGGTAGTCTCGACGCAGCAGCCATAGTTTTCAACTTGTGGTTATTTGGTGTCGACCTAACATCAATGTGTGTCGACCTATTTTGTTTCTTTTGATTGGAAACAATCTTTTCACTTTGGTTTTTGATTATTTCAGATGTTTTCTTTGACACTTGTTTATTTTTATTTTTTGGACTAGTGCTTTTGACAAATTTTATCAAAGGAAATTTTGAAGGTTTTTCTTTCTTTTCGTCAAATTTATTCTTCAATGATTTTTTTTTTTGTGGTGAATCCTAGTCCATGTTTTTCAGCATTCATTCTAAGTCCTAACAATGCATCAAGATTTTCTTTTCCATTTGTGAAATTTTTATCACTTATTCCTTTTCACCCAACAACTTCTTAAGTTTCTGAATTTCATCAATAACTTGTTGCTTTTCTTTTTGTTGCAATTCCATTCTTTCAGAAAGCTTTTCAAAATCATTGTTGGCCTTTTGAGATGCAATTTTAAATTCATCAATTTCATTCAAAAGGTCTTCCTTTTCTTCATTAAGTTCAGATATTTCATTTTCCAGTTCAGAAATTCTTCTATTTAAGGAAGTATTATGCATGAAATTTTCAATTTTCTTTTTCAGATGTTTATTTTCTTTTCTTATTTCAGAATATTTTTCAACCAACTCAGCATATGCATCTTGCCAATCTTCAACAGTATATTGTTCAAAAGAAGGACTTACCTTTCCATCACTACTGTTGGCCATAAAGCATAACTCTTCATTTACAGAACTTGAGGAGTTCTCTTCTTCATCTTCACTTTGGTCTTCATCCGACCAAGTTGCTATCATGACTTCTGGCTTCTTCAATTTGTTGTTCTTCTTGTATTTGTCCTTTTTGATCTTAGGACACTCACACTTCATGTGTCCTGCCTTGTTGCACCTGTAGCAAATAATACCTTCATTAGTTGTTTGATTTCTACCAGCATTAAAACTTGAAGAAGAAGCATTCCTTTTACTAAAGAAATTTTTTTTCTTTCCCTTGAATTTTCCTCTTCTTGATTATAAAAATTTTCTGAATTGCCTGGTCATGAGGGCAAGTTCATCCTCATTGTACTTAGACTCATCAGAACTTGATTTTTCTCTTTGTTGCTTGATGAAGCCTTAAGTGCTTCTGGTTTAGCTTCAAGCATATGTTCTTCACTTCTTTTCAGATTTATTTCATAAGTCATTAAAGATCCTATGAGTTCATCCAAAGAAATTTTGGATAAATCCTTAGAATCTTCAATCACTGTAGCCTTTGTGTGCCAAATGGATGATAGAGAATGCAAAATTTTTCTTACCAGATCAGCATCAGTGTATTCCTTACCTAGTGCCTTCAGTCCATTGATAATTGTCATAAACCTAGCAAACATTTCAGAAATTGATTCATCAGATTTCATCATAAACAATTCATATTCAGAAACAAGTATGTTTGCTTTGGTTTCCCTAACTTGAGATGTTCCTTCATACATTAATTCAAGTTTATCCCACATTTCTTTAGCTGATTTACACATGAATATTCTTGAATATTCTTTAGGGTGGACAGCACACTGAAGCATATTCATGGCACTGTAATTAAAAGTAGCTTTCCTAATCTGCTCTCTAGTCCAATTCTCCTCGTCTCCTTGATTTTCATAAGGACCCACTTCAACTATCCTCCATATTTCATAGTTTTGAGCCCTAAGAAAAACTTGCATGCGATTTTTCCAATAAGAGTAATTAAACCCATTAAAAAATGGTGGTCTATTAATGGAATGGCCTTCAACTACAAATCCTTGAGAATCCATCAATCAAAATGAGATAGTGAAAGAGCAAGCAAACAATTCAAGTAATTAACACAGAGATCAAACAGCGGCAATCAAATCAGATTAGAAACATATATTAACCCGCTCTGATACCAATTGTAGGATTGAATAGGTGGATGAATCAGATCTAGAAGGGGGGGTTGAATAGATCTGACACCAATTACTGCAGAAGCTTAAGCAATTCAAAATTACTTTGAATCAGAGATCAATTCAGACAAATAATTTACTGATATGAAGTGTAGGTGTGTGTAGATGATGTGTGAAGCAATTAAACACTTAGTGTGAAAGTGAAATCCTATGCAAGCATCTAGCGCAAATAAGCAGATCAAACCATTGCACAAAGGATTTTTAGGAGGTTCGAAAATCACACCAGTGATTCCTACATCCACCCCTCACACAGTGAGGCTCCACTACTCAAAAGAGTACAACTCACACCGGAGCATGACGACTCCAAACACCCTTGAGCTAAGCGGCTCAAACACACAACCTGGAGCACAACGACTCCAAAAACTGAACACACTAGCTCAAACCATAACAGGAGCACAACGACTCCAAATTGAGCACGATGGCTCAAACCACAAAAGGAGCACAATGACTTCAAATTGAGCACGATGGCTCAAACCACAACAGGAGCACAACGACTCCAAATTGATCACGATGGATCAAACCACAAAAGGCTAGATCAAACACAAAAGAAATCAGATCCTCTAGCAATGATCTGATTCACAGACTCAATCGTACATAGAAATCTGCACAAAACTTCATGCACAGATCTCACAGACGAAAGTGAGAAGAACAATCCAAGAAATGGATAAAATAGATGTAGATTGGATGTTCCTTGGTGAAGAGGTCTTGCATAAGCTCGAATTGAAGAGACTTGAAAGAATTCGATGAAGATCCCCTTCAATTTGCGATGCTCTTCTCCACTGGCATCTGAATTGCCAAAAATTCTTCTTCTTCTGTTGCTCTTCAGTTGGATCTGCTCCCTTTCTCAGCACATCAAACTTCTCTCCAGAGATTAGCCTTGATTTCCACACCCTTCCTCTTAAAAGGATGGTCTATAGCTTCTAGAGATGGAGCAAGATATGGAAAGACCCCTTTTTGCCGCCAAAAACTTTTTCAGGGAGTTGTATGGGCTTGCTTTCTTTTGGAGTATGGGGATCATGGGTATTTATAGCCCCATATGTCCATGAGGTGCCTTGGGGTGCATGGGCATGGAAATCTAGATCAAATCCCTTGATTCCTAAGCAGCCACGTGTCCAGAAAAATTCCTATTTTTGAGCTTTAGTCGAAGTGTGTCGACACATAGGCAGACTGTGTCGACACCACTGGCTTCAACTGTTCTGACTGCTTCCTGGGACAGTCAACTAGTGTCGACACCACTGGTTGCTTCTCTCATAACATACTTCTGGGACAGTCAGCCTGTGTCGACACACAGGTGGACTGTGTCGACACCACTGTGACAAATTTGTGCAAACCTGAAAATATAAAGTGTAAACCATTAATACAAGATATTATCATTAAAATGTGAGATATTAAACATCAAAAGCATGTTGTTTAAACATTGTTGTGATATATATAAAATGTATAACATGTTCAATATGGCATTATCAAAATCAAGGTATGAGTGATGTTCATTAGTCATCATTAAAATACAACTTTAGGAAATTCCAAAATACACTCAGCCCAACAGAAGTAAGCTTCAAATATTGATGAAGTGTCGTTCAGAGTTAGTCATTATACTTGAAAAATAGACAAAGATAGAGTTTGCAAAAATCAATATATTTGAAGACATTATTTTCATTTATTATTTAGTCATCATCAAAATACTTAAATACCATCATCTAATTTGAAGACATTATTTTCATTTATTATATATGTCTGAATAGTGGTTCAACAATCTTCCCCCTTTTATTGATGACAAAACATAAGATGCAATCATAAAGAAGATATGAACATATTGCTTTTGAATTTTCTCCCCCTTTTATATATATTTTCTCCCCTTACATATTACAGAGTCTTGTATTTCCTCTCTCCCCTTTTTTGTCCATCAACGAAAAGGGAGTACCAACTCATCATCAGTTAGATACAGATGAGAGGGAAAATATTCATAATAAGGAAGGAGAAATTTATGAAGATTGGATTCAGTATTTTGAAGGCATTGCTCAAACAAGATGTAGTCCATATGATAGTTAGGACTTATAGTGCACTTAAGAAAAGCAATATGCCTCTAATAAAGAGTTCTGATAGTGGCATGGGATTGATTTTGATGGTAAAATATGATGTAGAATAGTTGTTTGTTTTTGCACTGAAGGAAAAAGAAAGTAAAAATCATGGCCAACAGAAATTATTCGTCTGTTGGATCGAGATGGAGCTTTAGATGTCCTAGACGGGGGTGAATAGGACTTCTTGTACTTTAAAATTTTATCTGAAAGTAAGATAACACTAGATAGTATTGTTAGTACTTAGTGTAGTGTGTGTGAAACAAGTGTAAACTTGGCGGAAACAATCACACAAGTGCACAAAGGATTTATCCTAGTTCGAACCTCCTATCAATTAGGAGTCCTACATCCAGTCCCTAAGAACCCCTTGGGATTTTCACTAACTACCAAGAACACTTGGCCTTCTCTCAACCTGAGAGGTATTACAACCCACCTGCTCCCAAGCAAGTCTTCCCTTCTCAGAGGGGTATTACAACCACCTACCACTGTAGGTCTTCCCTTCACAAAGGGGTACTACAGGGAACAAACCCCCTACTGGTTACAACACTGAAAAGAATCACAGTGTGTCTGCTCAGAATGTAAGGCCCTAGTTTTCTGTGTATTTTGTGACTGTTATGCTTTTAATTTTCTGCCTGAAATTCTTCTTAACGTCAACATCAATTGACGTTAACGGATTGTTGAAGGCAAGATGTGTGTCGTTTACTGTCTGGCTAGAGGATATAGACATCAACACCGATTGACGTTTATTTCTTGTTGACGGCAGTAATGTGGCCATTAACTTCTCCAGCTGTGTTTGGGATTATGGATGTGAAACTATTCCGATTTCTACAGAAGATAGATATGGAAACTCTACAACGGTCAGGACTCTTCTTTCCTAGGTTGCCTACGACCCCAATCACCTATAAAGTTGGGTCATCTCTGCAAAGGGAGGGCTTTGGCTCAGCTAGGGCTTTTTGGGTTTCTGGGAGAGAAAAAGAGAGAGTTTGAGAGGGTTGATCCGGTGAACCAGAGGTTGCACCGACAATCTACTGCAAGGAGGAGGTTCTTCTGAACGTGGGGAAGCTCTCCTAACGTCGGGAGATCATCTGCAAGAGCGTAGAGGTCGAATCGAAATGTGGAAGTTTACCTCTTTGGTTTGGCCGAGGAGGGCTTCATCACCCAAATTCGATCTTCAGGGAATTTTATTAGAGGCAAGTAACTTAGGGGTTTCATCCCTAGACCTATCACCTAGAGTTTTAGGATTTTTTTGGATTTTATCTCATGTCCTGGACCCCTAAATTCTCTATTTTTCTATGTTCGATCTGCACTTTCTGCAGGCAGGAGGTTGACAACAACATACTTGCCATCAAGTTCCTGAATTGACAACAGTTGATCATGTCGTTAACCCATCCTGACGACAAACCCCTTGCTGTCAAGTTCTTTTGATTTTTCCAGAACAATGTTTTAACACTTGTGATGTGATTTTCGGGGATTTTTGAATGTATGCATATGTTTATAAAATTTTGTCTTGTTAGATATGTTTAGTAAATTAAACCATGAAATCTTGATAAATTTTTTATCAAAATTGTAAATTATAGAATTTCTGTTATGAGTAAATAAGTATGTTATGTCAGATTTAAATTCGTAGTAAATATGTATGATGTGTGTTTGTCACGCACCAACGCGAAAATTCGGAACACGCAGTTATATTCGAATCATAAATAGAGCAGATAATTTAGATGCGACATCAACATAACGTAACTTCACTCAAACTCAAATGATAACATCAACTACATCCATAAACGTCAGAGCCAACTATAGGGCCCAATGTTCAACTTTACAAATTAACCTCCATGAAAATGTATCATTATTACAAATACTACTTAGACATCTATATCTTCAAAGCGATAGGGTGCTGCCCACTCAATGCCCTTCCTCATCAGTGGCCATGTGCTCCTTATCACTACCTGAAATGTTTAGAATGATAAGGTGAGCAAACTATCCCAGTTGGATTTATATCTCAATGTGTGGCCAATAATATACGTGATTAGCATTTTAAATACGTAGAATCTCTACAAGAACAGGATGGCTTGACATGCATGACATTACTAACAAGTTAAGTGGCTGAACAGAGTAGAATTATCCATGGATGTCATAGAGAATCAAGTACTGACTTTCATATGCATTGGACAAAGAATTCAAGAATGAGATCATATCACATAAACAAGAATTGGCCATATTCACACAAATAACACATATTCATATGGTCAAACATATCATATCAAATGAAGGCACATTCACACAAATCTTGCACACATTCCAGTGCCATGCCACGCACCACAAGTCCATACTCCCGCGATTAATAAGTATGTTGGGGTGCTCCTCCCTAGGACCCGACATGGCCCCTTTTGCACAGGCATTAGTCAAATGGACCAAAGTCCCACGTTGTGCCGATCAAACATATAGGCCGGTTTGGGAGGGGGGGTACCCATGGGTAACTTGGAGTTACCCATTGGTAAACCCCCTCCCAAGGTTTGGGGGGGGGGGGGGGGGCAGGTTGCCCATGGGTAACCTGGGTAACCCAGGTTACCATGGGCAACTCTACCCCACCTCAAGAGGTGGGGTAGGATGCCCTGGGTGGGTAACTTTATTTGTTTTTTGAAAAATTTTATAAAAAATATCATTAAATTTTAAATATTATTTTATTACATATGGCTGAAGATTATCTCACTTTTTAATTGCAAAAAAAAAGATAAATTGAGTCAAAGTTTTAGTTGACTAAAAAAAATAAAAAGTGGGTAAATCTACCCTTGGTTAGTGGTGGTTAGTGGGGTAAGATGTCAAAGTAGAAATGGGTAACTTTTTTGTTAAGGGACCCATAGTTAAACTACCCATGGGTAGTTTAACCTTGAATCAAACTAGCTATGGCCACAGATTTCCAAGAACAAGCTCATAGTAACAAGGACATGATCATTCATAGAGTTCAAGACAGGACAATAGCTCGAGAGATCAATTAGACAGCATAACGACTTGTTTTAATCTTCATAAACTTTAATGTCTTGACAAGAGTATAGATAAATAACAGATCGTACATAGAACAAGTGCTCTCTATCTCCAAGGAAGTTCATGGTACAACCAGCTCGGTCTCCATGAGGGAATCCATAGGGTACGGAGACTTACGGAGGTCTTAGTGGAAGGGTTGCTAGTCTGCCAGTACGGAATGACCAACAGAGAGCTTCCAATCCCCCAAGAAGGGTGTGCCTATTGTGCAAGTATGGAAGTGTTGTGACTCAGAACTTTCCTAACCATGCGTGAAATTGATGGTCAAATATGAAATCTTCGGATTGCATGCAAATAAGGAAAGTTCACATCCGGAAAGCCATATCAAGTATCATTTAAGGAAAAACTTTAAACTAATCAAGTCCATCTATAGCATGTTTCCTTCACAGATTCATAGCACAACTTATGGTATGACAGATTTCATATCAAGCTAGATCACAAAGACAAGATGATAATCAAATGAAAGTAAGATCAATCACTTCATATTAAGCATTAGAATCATATTCATGTTATTATGGTTTTCTAGTGGGTTGATCACTTTTAGGCCAATGCACAACTAAGTAATATGATCACAGACCAAGACATACACATGTTTGACTGTCTAACTAAAGGAAATAATCTTGAGTTGGCCTTTGAATCGCGACGGGTTCAGTCATCGCACTTCAGAGGACCGAACACAGTTAAAACAAGACTCTGTGCAAAGTGACTGAATCGCGACAGACCTAACATTCACGGTTAGAGACAGTCAATGGGAATAATCGATTCGGAATAGAAACGTGATGGTTTACACTAACGCGTTCATGGCCATCGGTACAGAAATGCGACGGTCACGATGGACGCGTTTAAGGTAATCGATACAGGCATCGACTCGTCGACACAGAAATGTGAATCAATGTTGGAACGACTACTACCAGAATCGATGTGGGAATGATTTCAACCAGAATCGATGTATAATCAGAATCGATGTGGGATCGATTACTGTCAGAATCGATGTGGGAACGATTACTGACAGAGTCGATGTGGGAACGATTACTGACATAGTCGATGTGGGAACGATTACTGACAGAATCGATGTATAACTGTAATTGATGTGGGATTGATTACCATCCGAATCGATGTGGGAATGATTACTGACAGAGTCGATATGGGAATGATTACTGACAGAGTTGATGTGGGAATGATTATTGACAATATCGATGTATAACCAGAATCAATGTGGGATCGATTACTATCTGAATCGATGTGGGAACGATTACTGACAGAGTCGATGTGGAACCAAAAATGCATTGGTCACGACGGACGCAATTAAGGCAATTGGTACCGGCATTGACTCATCGACACAGAATCAAGATGTACATGTACGTCACGTTCATGCATAGGGAAACGCGACGTCTGGAAGGGGTCGTGTTCTTGGATCTTGCCTGAAACCCAGAAAATGCTACAACCTTTCATGATAGACTTATAACTCAAAATATGGCAATCCTTAGATAAAACTCTAAACATGAAAAGTGTCGAGGACAACAAGTAGAAGAGAACCATGGTTTAGGTTGACCCAATTTGGCCTCAGTTTGCGTGAAACATAGTAAGAACATATAAAGCCCTAAACATGTGCGACTCTTGGAACACGCTTAACACATCTCGCATGGTTTATAACAAACGGGGAAAACACATGCATATGAAACTATACTCGATGCTCTTTCCATTGGTATGTGCAATGTTTAGATTAAGCCCGAGAACACCTACCTTTGAACGCTAAGAAGTCCTTGGTTATCCTGGGTCGATGCAGTGGCTTGGGGAAGATGCTCTTTACGAATCCAAGCCCTAGGTTCGTCCTCCATGCTCCTGGGCATCCTTCCCATGTCCAACAATGAAGAGAGCTTACTATGGTCGGCCTTGGGAGCCTCATGATGGTTTTATATGGCTAGGTTTACTTGATTCTGAGTTTTGGTGTTTCCAAACCCATGGTAACAATCCTATCATGACTAGAACTTTCTCTAATGCTATTTCCTTCTTAGTCCACCCTTAATTAGCAAGTCGTAGAGAGCAATTTCATGCTCTCATATTGGGCTTAGGTTTAGGTCCTAATTAAAAGCCGAGTTAACTCTTATTTAAGCTTAAATGACCCATTTCATCCATGGTTATTTGGTCAATACGAATTTTAAGTACTATTTCCTTTGCTTTAGCCATCTGTTGACCCATTAGCTCCAATGGATTTTTATTTATTTATTGATTTACTCCTTTTTATTCAAATTTTCTAATCATTTTCTTTAATTAAAATAGCGGGTTACTACAGTGTTATTGCCACAGAAATTTTCCATGAACTTAGGATTCCTGTGTGCATGTTTCAAGACTGTTAGAACCGTCAGTTCACTATCTACCATGTTTAATTGAATTATCTTGTTAAATTACATGAGATCTCTGTTAAATATTAAAAATAGATGTACTGTTGTAAAAATTTTGAAAAATTAAGCATCTGATATATTCCATGCATAAGGTTTATGTTTTAAATTGAGCATGTTCTGACATCCGTGAATACTGTTTCCATGTGTGAGTCATTAAGAGTCATATTAAGCATGATTAGTCACGAAATAATGTTTTCTGATGATTAATATCATGTTTAAGTACTATTAAGCATGTTTTAACACTGTTAGACCGTCATGATAAATTCAGTAACCTGAGATAAAAGTGTTTGAGTCATGAGCATGTAACTGGATCATAAAGTGTATGTAAAACTGTGTTAAACATGTGATCAATGTGAGTGATGTGATTAAGTGATAATTATGCCAAAATTAACACTGCTACTATAGAAAGTTGTGGAGCCGTACTGTAGAAAAGTCCCTATGGGAAGGCTCAATGTGTATGTGATATCTTGTGGGAATTAGGATGAAATCCTGGAGATGGACAAGTACCACTGGTTAGGGTGGAGATGACTTCTCTCGGTTCTACGCAGTTACCAAGATTCATCACTATATTGCCTAGGTGATGGGTATGTGTTATGTGTGTGATGTGTCCTTTATGGTGGTTCGGACTATGTGTCATGACAAAATAATGTGTAAAGATGTGAATTAGGTGTGAATGTGCCAAGTGATCATGTGAAAGTGATGTGCTAATGTGTTCCAATGTGAAATAATGTGAAACCATGTGATTATGTTATATTTATGTTAAAACAACAAGAAAACTGTGAGAATATGTGATATAAAAGCATGTGAAATGTGATAGATATCATGCTAGAGTTACTAGTAAACATGTGTTTAATTCCATGATTAAATTATTTGGAAATATGCCATGAATGAATTATAATTTATACCATGATTTAAGTTAAATCCATGTGTAGATAGCATGTTATAGATTGTTCATTAGTAATTGTTTAATGTGACATGAACCATGTGATAAATTGCTCTTTATGTTAAAATTGAATAGAAGGAATGTGATAAGTATATGGGTGTAGCAATAGGTTACTTGTTGAGTCTTTTGTGAAGACTCATCCTTACTTAACCATACAGGTGAGACAAGTGTTCCCGAGTTTGAGGAGGAGATAGTGAGGAGCGACTCCGAGCGAGAGGAGTAGTGGAGATCTTAGAAGATTATCTACATTGCTTGTACTTTCCATTTGCTAGTATGTGAAACAGTGTTATGTTATGGACTTGTTTAGTTATGGACTTTGTTTATTTACATTACTACTATATAGACTGTGGGATGTGTGTAATGATGATGGGATACGAATTTCTTTTCTTCCGATGTACTTTCCTTTGTTATTTGTGCACATCTCTACCTACTGTGTCGTGTTGGGTACATGTCCCACTATGACGACGCACTTTATATCGACATGGATTGGTATAATCGTACCGATATAAAGGAGGTCATTACAGAGATTGGTATCAGAGAAACAGATTGAGATTGTACATAAATAAGCCATCATCTACACAATATTTCAAAGTTTTTGTAGAATTTGTCCATACATGTGGAAAACATCTAATAAGGGATTAAGAAATGATTAGGACTAAACAACTTAGTTTCTAACTGAGTTAATTATTTTTCAGGCAATGGCGAGCCGTGGTAGGCATGGTACCCAGGCTCGGGAGGATGAGCAAAGATGTGAGGAGAGGGGTGAGCAGCAGCCCCCAGCACCCTAGGGTCCCACGGTACTTCCTCCACCCCCCCTGTGGACTACGGCGTATTCATGCAAGGCCTGGTCCAGGCGATGCAGACACATGCACAGACTCAGGCTGCGTTACAGGCCCAGTTGCAAGCACGGGTTAGATTTGTTAAATAGGAGTAGTCTGTTTTGTTGATTGTGTGATTGCTTATGTGTTTCTTATTGTCTCAGGCTCAGGCTCCAGCTCCATTTCCCAGGAGTATGGTCATGGTGGTCCGTTCATCATGGAGAGGTTTAAGAGGATGGCTCTGCCTTCTTTTAAGGGGGAGAGTCAGCCCCTTTTGGTAGAGAGCTGGATGAGAGAGGTGGAGAAGATCTTCCATGCTATCAGGTGTGCGGGAGAGGATAAAGATAGCCTGGCAACTTACATGCTACATGTACTTAAGAGTATATGTGCTTGTATAAGAATAAGATTTTGGTATAGATGGTGCTTATTGGCTGTATCTTGTAGGAGAGAGCCTGTAACGCCCCTCCAATTTAGCAGCGGAATAAATCAGAGGGAGACGCGAACAACGAGTATGGTAACGACAATTGCGCATACTTTCGCAAACATCAGAGCATCTAATGAACAATAGTTGAAATAACTCTTCGTTTCATTATAAAATCACTAAAACTATTACAACCACTAATTCAGAGCCAATACATAGGGCTCAATGACATCATTACATTGAAAAGAAATCTAAAGCAACAACTACTAGACTCCAATTGTGCTAGGGTAACTTCGTTATTTGACTCAGGGTCACTCATCACTCTGGTCCTATCCCATTGGTACGTATAACGTCATTGTCCGACTTACCTGAGACACAATAACAAATAACGAAGGGTGAGCGATAACGCTCAGTAGGACTTAAATCTCAGGCTCAAGCAGGCTTTAAGTAATTAATGCATTAAAGGCAGAGTAACTAATGATAGAGCGAGTCATGTAAAGTCGAGAAAGTAACAGCACAAGTAACATGGTTCAAATAGCAGATGAATCAAGTATAGCATGATGACTAAAGTCAAGTCACGATAGAAAACGATAACAATAATAGCAAGTAACGATATTGTCCAGAATAGTAAGAGACATGTATCGCAAGAAGAGATGATAGTAGATGGTCATGTAAAGAGTAAATTGCACTTTGAATGTGATCAAGTCGCGATAGCACACAGTAACTCAAGATAGCGAGTATCAAGTAGAGCAAGTAGAGCGTATGGTGAGATAGCGTGTAACGAGATAGCGTGTAACAAGATAGCGTGTAGGGTTGCACAACGGTGCACTGGTAGAGTACGACAATAGTCACTTTGGGACAGTAGCCGTTTCACGATAGTACATTACGTCTGAACTCCTCAGACTAATGTATAACAGTTTGTGATAGCACAGTAATATCACAGTACATCTGAACTCCTCAGACTAAAAGGATAGTAGTTAGATGTCTAGCCAAGATAGTATAGTAAGAACCGGTGCAATGCAGAACACTGTCAATAGCCCCTGCAGGTATTTTCGGGTGGCTCTCTGCCCCCAGGACTAGATTGGAGCCCCTAGGACACTCTCTGTGCCCTGCACAGTATGCATTTGATACAGTAGAGTCACAAGACCCATATCATAGTGCTAGACAGTCATGAAATAGTACAAACGATAGGAGCTACACAGCTCAAAGGGTAACAAGAGAGTACTAGATGAATAGACGAGAGAGACGAGATAGTAGAGTGAATGTGAATGTGAATAGACGAGCGAGTAGAGTATAGATGAGATCTTATGGTCATTTCACATGAAACGCCGAGTAACGAGCGATAGTAACTGTTGCACAACACGCGCGTACGATGTTGGCAGTCAGGTGGAACTCACGATCTTTCCACTGGCCATGTTATACGTAGGTCCAGAGGTCCGGCGTGATTCAAGATAAGAGCGAGAGAATAATCTAAGGCCGTTTGGATCTTACTGATCCCTAGAGTGTATCATAGGTGTTAGGGTACAACCGGCTCGTCGACCATGTGGGAATCCATGATCAGAGGAGACTTATGGAGGCCTTGAACAAGGATTCACTAGTCCGGTGGAAGGAGTATCCGACGGAGAGTTCGTCCAAGTCAAGAGAGTGTGTAATTATAGAAATAAGTACTCGACGTTCTAGAGGAATTCTAGAACAGTGGAGCGTCGGGATCGGTGTTCCAAAACATCGCACGAATTGTAAACAAGTACTTCTTAAAATACGGTAATTAACTGCATTAATTACCAGATATGTTATGTATCATATTCATGCCAATTAAGCCATATTTGGATGGTTCAACGTGTGTGCATGTGTCATGAAATCATGGATATGAAAGATCAAGTGATTGACTTTTATTATATTAAAATGCAACCAATACTTACAACTTCATTTTTCTGTAATTAAGACCGTTAACATGATATGGAAGTTACGGTGGTACAGCGAGACTTGCACAAGATGGGTTTTCTGGCCCAAAAACTGAGATCGCGACGTGGTCTTGCAAGGATCGCGACGGGGTCGTCAGATCAGGTAGGCAGAATGCGACAGGGGTACTGTCGCGACCAGAACGCGACAGAGGTACTATCGCGACCCGACCTCAGAACGCGACATATCGGGCCGTCGCGTTCACAGGGTCTGCGCCTGAGTCCGACCGGGATCTGACATGCTCTTGGTTCAGACTTACCATGTTTTGACATAGTGGTGATATTCATGAAATGCCTATATCTCTCTATATGCTGACCTTTAGACAAAACTCTCAACATATAAAATGTCAAGGACATCTATCGGAAGAACTTTTGTGTTGTGGGCTGGGTCTGAATCCGTCTCTAATTGCATGCAATACAGGAAGAACGTAAAAAATCCCTAAACATGCATGACTTCATTGCGACTTACATGTTAGGCTTGTAACATGAGATCTACTGATATTTGGACAAAACGTTTAACATAAACGATGACCAGGACAACTAGTATAATAACTTTTTTGTTGGGGTTTTAACCTAATTCGGTCTTGAACCTTGTGAAAAACATGAAGAAGTGAAAGTTAAATGCAACCTGAAAACACAGTATCCTGCATGACTCTATTACGAAGTTTATAACTCTCTAAATAATGATATTTAAGCAAAACATTTAACATGAAAGATGACCATATCGACTAATACAAGAACGTTCATGTTGGAGGCTTGACCTACTTCGGTCTTAAATCAGGAGCAAAACAGGAAGAACCTAAGGCTAACTGCAAACCCAAAAACACAGTATTATGCATGACTCTCTTACGGGGTTCATAACTCTCTAAATAAAGACTTTTAGACAAAACGTTCAACATAAAAGATGATTGTGACTACAAGTAGAAGAACTTTTATGTTGATGATTTAGTCTAATTCGATCTCAAATCGTGTGCATAATAAGAAGAACGGGAAAAGCCCTAACTGTGCGCGACTTAGGGAGAACGACTAATACACAAAGTATACTCGATGAAAATTAGTAAAATCAGAAGCAAATGAAGCTAGACTCGAAGCTCTACAAGATGATATTATTTTTCTTTAATCTTGACCCAATAATGCCTACATTTGAACGCAAAGAACTCCCTGCAGGTTCCTGGTTCGCTACAGGGCGAGGTGGAAGAAGACCACATTTTTCCCCAGCCTTCTCCTCTCCTCCAGCGCCCCAAACTTGCTGCACACGACCCCAACTTGATGCTAAACCTTCCCCAAACGTTTTGTGAAGAGTTCTTATAGTTTTCGGGTGCTACTTCATGTCCTAATGGGACTAGGAAAGAGGGCTGCGAATTTCTGCATTCTAGTTTCCAAAATCTGAGATTCTCTTACCCAAAGGAGGTAGCAAAGGTTTAGGAAACCACCTCTTAGAGTTGGGTCCAGTTTTGACTTACCTTGCATGTCTAATTACCCTAATTTAAACCCTAATGTGCCCTTCACAATTATTGCATATTTATTGGTACGAATTTCTGAGTATTTTATGTTCCAATTTTATTATTAGGCTAAAAGTGATCCATTGGCCCATTTTCATTAATGGGTCACTAATACATAATGTTATAAGTCTCTCCAACCTATTTATTTAATTTATGGTTGGGTTATTTTTTCGTGTTAACAATTTTCCGACTTAGTTCCCTAATTCGGTTAACTTGGTCACGTGTAACGTACACTTGGCCAATCGGATTTTTCGTTGCTCGAATCTCTTCATGAAACTCTTAAGAATAATGTTTAAGGTTGATTTATAATTTTTACGAAATTTTCTAATGTGTTTTCTCACGTACGATAGTGGTACGTAAGTTCTATCATTTCGATAATACGTAAGTTATTTATTTACTATTTTCATACTTGAATTTGTTCATGGGTCATAAGTTGTCCATTGATCCAATTCCTTTTATGGACTATCCCCACATATTGTTTGGAGTCTATCCATAATTTTTATTTCAATTGTTAATCCACTTGGCTCAGGAAATAATGGATTCTCCAATTTATTCCCTATTTACAATAATAAGTCACATAAATTCTAAATCATGGTCCGAATTATTTTTCTATGCCCAAATTTCTTAATGGGTCATTAGATAATACTTTTTAAGGTATAACTATTATTTTCATAGAATTTTTATATGAGTTTCTACTCATGCAATAATGATGTGTATCTTTTAACTAGTTTGATTTTTTATTAATGGGCAAAATTTTCATTTATCTATAATATTTTTTTTAATTAATAAAATTTCTGGGGTATCACAGAGCCGATGTTTGGTGGGCCTCTATGCTACGTACGATGTACGAGGATGGAGCTTTGGAGGTGACTTGGGTCGAGTTCACTAGACTATTTCGGGCCAAGTTCATCCCCGAGCATATTCAGGACAAGATGGAGCAAGAGTTTCTATCTCTTACACAGGGTTCCATGACTGTCTTGGAGTACGAGGCCAGGTTTGCTGAGCTTTCCAAGTACGCTCCCCATATTGTTGCAGATGAGTGTAGGAAGGCTAAGAAGTTTATGATGGGGCTAAGACCATCACTCAGGTCGAGACTAATAGCGTTTGATCATCGGACCTTAGATGAGGCTCTCATTGTAGCATGCAGGCAGGAGAGCGAGATGGATTAGTACATGGAAGTGAAGAGGGCAGCTCAGAAGAGGTCGGCACCACATTTTGAGAGGCAAGACAGAAAGAAGGCAGCCATGTACCAGCAGCCATAGTGTACAGTAGCTTCGAGCCAGTCAGCGGTTGTACCCCAAACACCCAGTTTTAGGACCAGCGACAAGAAGGAGTGTCCTCATTGTGGAAGGACACACAACAGCTCAGAATGTTGGAAGTTAGCAGGAAAGTGCCAGAAGTGTGGCAGCACAGAGAACCAGATCAGAGACTGCCCCAAACTTCAGTAGTTTGCACAGAGAGGAGCGCCAGACCCAGCAGCGACAGTGACACAAGTGACCGGGAAGCTAGGAAGGCCTCGGGCCCAAGCCCGAGTGTATGAAATAGCATGTGAGGATGCAGAGTAGGCAGAGAACATCATAGAAGGTACTTTTTTAGTTATGGGTGTGCAAGCTCAAGTATTATTTGATACGGGTACTACACACTCATTTGTTTCTGAGCGGTTTGCTAAGCAGTTGGCGGTAGAGTCTGGAGTTGAGGCAGAGGAGTTAGAGGTTCCCTTGTCTATGCACACACCAGTAGGTACTGTAGTGACCAGGAAGTGCATCCCATCTTTACTTGTGTGCATTGAAGATCGAGGCTTGTTTGGGTGCTTCTACTTGCTCAAGATGAAGGACTATGATGCCATACTTGGTCTGGATTGGCTTGAGGAGCACTATGCCTTGGTCGATTGCAGGAGGAAGAGAATCACTTTCCGTATTCCTAAAGAGGATGAGTTCTCACATCTTTTGCCTAGGAATCTTGGGGGAAGGTTTGTGATCTCCACCATGAAGGCTATGAATATGGTGAATAAGGGTTGTGACGCTTTCCTTGCTAGTGTGGTCTTAGTTCCTAAGGTCAATCAGTCACCTACCCTTTGGGAGATCGAGGTTGTGCAGGAATTCCTAGACATGTTCCCCAAAGGTTTGTCTAGATTGCCACCAGCAAGGGAGATATAGTTCATTATCAAGTTGCTTCCAGGCACCTCACCTATCTCTAAGGTTCTTTATCGGATGGCACCTGCGGAGTTAGCTGAGCTGAGGAAGTAGTTGCAGGAGTTGCTTGACAAGGGGTTTATTTGCCCTAGTGTGTTACCTTGGGGCGCGCCTGTGTTATTCGTGAAGAAGAAGGATGGTTCCCTCAGGTTGTGCATTGACTACACGAAGCTCAACCAGGTGATAGTGAAGAACAAGTATCCCTTGCCGTGCATTGATGATTTATTTGATCAGCTGCAGAATGCATCCATGTTCTCCAAGATCGATCTGCGATCCGACTATCATCAGTTGAGGATCAAGGAGGAAGATGTTTCCAAGACTGCATTCAAGACCCGCTATGGACACTATGAGTTCCTTGTGCTTCCATTTGGTCTGACTAACGCCCCTGCAGCATTCATGGATCTCATGAATAGGGTGTTCAGGCCATACTTGGATAGCTTTGTTGTGGTGTTCATAGACGATGTGTTAGTCTACTCCCCTGATGAGGCTACACACCATGAGCATCTGAGGACAATTCTAGAGGTTCTCTGAGAGCACAAGTTGTATGTCAAGTTCAGCAAGTGCGACTTTTGGATGCGCGAGGTTCAATTCCTTGGGCATGTCATCTCAGGCGCTGGAGTTGTTGTTGATCCAGCGAAGGTTCAGGTAGTATTAGAGTGGGAGACTCTAAGGGCACCATCTGAGATCAGGAGTTTTCTGGGGTTAGCAGGTTATTATAGGCGATTCATAGAAGGCTTTGCCTCCATAGCAGCACCTTTGACCAAGCTGACCAGGAAAGGGGGTCAGAGAATTGTGAGAGTAGTTTCCAGAAGCTGAAGACAAGGCTGACATCTGCACCTATGTTGGTTTTTCTTAGTGGTACCGAAAGTTTTGCGATCTATTCAGATGCTTCACAGATAGGCCTTGGTTGTGTTTTGATGCAGCATGGTAAGGTAGTTGCCTATGCTTCTCGTCAACTGAAGGAGCATGAGCATAATTATCTGACCCATGATTTGGAGTTACCATTTGTGGTCCATACATTGAAGATCTGGAGACACTACCTATATGGTGTCAGGTTCGAGGTGTTCACAGACCACAAGAGCTTGAGGTACCTATTCTCTCAGAAGGATTTGAACCTACGGCAGAGAAGGTAGATCAAGTTTCTTAAGGACTACGACTTCGAGCTTCAGTATCATCCAGGGAAGGCGAATGTCATAGCAGATGCACTCAGCAGGAAGAGGTCTTTACTTCAACAAGATTGGAAGATGTTAGAGGATGCGACATGTGCTATGACTGAGCTAGAGCCACAGTTATGTTAGGCTTTCGTGGCACAGTTGTCTATATGATCTACAGTGTTGGACGAGGTGATTGAGCAGCAAGGAGCTGATCCCAGACTTCAGGAGATGGTGGGCAAGGCAGGTATTGCTCGTGATGAGGACGGTGTTATTAGATTTCAGCACCGAGTCTGTAACGACCCTCCTTATACCGGTACGATTATACCAATCCACGTCAGTACAAAGAACGCCATCATAGTGGGATATTTACCCAACACTATACAATAGGTTGATATGTACATGAATAACAAATGGGTACAACTGAAATAAAAGAAATAACTCATCTTATTTCATCATCATCACAACATTCCATAGTCTATATAGCAAAAGTAAATAGCAACTGTCCACATTATTACATGTCCAAAATGAAATACATTATGACATTGTCCATATGAATAACATCTTTTACATACTATGGAAAGAAAATATAACTATGAAGAAATCTTCCACAAGTAGCTACTCCTCGCCCTCGGAGTCACCCTTCGCTACACCCTCCTCAAGCACGGGAACACCTGTCTCACCTGTACGCTGAACAATGATGAGTCTTCTAAAAAGACCCAGCAAGCAATCTAAAGATAACATTCTTACACATATCACCCACATGCTAAACTATTAAACAATAAGGAAACACATGCTATCTTATAAACAATAACCAAACTACATGGCACATGCTTTATAAAAATTAACAATATACATAAACCACCTAAACATGTTTTCTATATATGCTAATTAACACGATTCATATTGCAAATCACAATTCATATCAATCACATTCTTAACATAGTCAAATATCCATGAATGACTTATAGCATGCTTTCTACACATTATTCTAACATGATTCAAAGTTTCAAACTTTATTCAAATCATTTCACAATTATATGAAATTTGATCATGGAAATATGTACAAGGTACTTAACACTCCTAGCATGCTATCTACTCAATTTCTCATGCAATTATAACACTTTTTCACTCATTTAGCTTGATGTTTTAATGTAAAATTATCATATTCACATGACACTAACACATGGATTATATTAAACTATACAACATGATGCTAAACATGATATTACAATAAATCCAAATTACATTAACACATGTATAACATGAACATATGCATTTACTCTCTCATTTACATTCACTTTCATTTACACATGATTTTTCACATCTTTCACATAGTTTTCACTTGCACATTCACATGTCACTTCACTTGCACTTACCACGTGCCACGTTCACATGTCACTTTACACATTATTCACATTTTACACTTTTACACTTAATTTGCCGTGACACATAGTCCTAACTACCATCTAGAGGAACACACATAACACATAACACATATCCGCCACCTAGGCAACACAGTGACGAATCTAGGTAACTGCGCAGAACTGAGAGAAAGCCCTCTCCACCCTAACCAGTGGTACTTGTCCACCTCCAGAATTTCATCCTAATGCCCTTAGGACACATATATATATATATATATATATATATATATATATATATGAGCCTTCCCATAGGGACTTTACTACAGTACGGCTCTCAGACCTCTATGGTAGTAGTGTCAATATCGACCACTTTTTACACATTATCACATGTTTCATTCATTTACACACACATTTTAACTCATTTACATGCACTTTAACATAATTACATATGGTTCAGTTTACAGTACACGATGCTTATGTTCACATTGGTAATTAACTCATAACAACATCCTAATCCTACTGCTAATCACAGAATTACACATGATTACTTAAACATATTTATCATGTTTTTATGACTTATTAAATTAGCAACAGTGCCTACTGTTAGCAAAAAAGAATGAAATTTTTACCAGAGGCTGTACACAGGTTTTATATCACATACCCAACTTTTTAGATTTTTCAGAATAGTAGATTAATTTTCACAATTTAAAATAGATCCCATGCATAATTAACAAGAAATTCATTAAACATGATTCACAATAAAACAATCGTGCCTAATAGTTCAAAAACCTAAAAACAAGCATCCTATGATCATAGAAAATTTATGAAACCCTAATATACAACATATCAAATTATTCAGATCATGGTCAATTCTTGCTTACTATCCAACTTCAGCAATTTTAACAAATGAAACTATTTACAGAAATTCAGCATAAACTCATGAGATGACCTACTGACTGTGCTTGACCACATATAAATTTTACAATATGCACTTATACTCAGAAATCCGACAAACATATCACAGTAATCAAAACAGCCCTTTTGTAAACCTTGAAGAACTTGGTGGCACAGGGGTTGCCGCCAACAGGAGTTAACAACACAATATGTTGCCGCTAACTATGGATCTTAACGGCACACAAGTCGCCGTCAAGTTCCTGTCTGCAAAAATGCAGACCGAACCCTAAAAACAGTAATAATAGGGGGTTCTAGGACTCGAATAAAAATCCATAAAAATGCCTAAGACCTAAAGGATATGGGTAGGGATGAGATCCCTAGATCACTTGCCTACAAATAAATCTATGAAGAACTAATTTCATTGGTGAAGCCCTCCTCGGCCAAGCCAAGAAGGTCCACAAACTCTTGCCAGATCTGGTCCTTCTAATGATGTAGATCGATCCTCGGAGTTGGGGATGCTTCCTCAATGTTTGGTGTATCTTCCAGTCGATGCAGATCGCCAGAAAACCCTTCCAATCATCGGATCCAGCTCGCCAAAGGTCTGGTTTTTCCCATAGAAAATCCTAGTTTCTCCAAAGGCCAAAAAGACCTAACTCGGCTGAAAGCACTAGGTTTTTATAGGAAAATGGATTGGGTTGCGCTTAGGGTTAAGTCCTCTACCGTTAGGGACAGGTTTCCTAAACAAGAATCGGAGGAAACGTAGCCGTTTCCAAATCTGAAATTGCAACAAAACGCAGAAGTAAACGGCCACATTGTTGCCGTTCACAGAAAGTCAGCGTCCATCGATTTGGACGTCAACCTCTCCTGGCCATGCAGTCAACGACATGCATGTTGCCGTCAACATGCAATTAACGTCAATTTGTGTTGACGTTAACTGGCGTTTCGGCCAAAACACAGAAATACATCAAAATAGCTATACTTATACATTATAAACAACTTAATGTGTACAAAAAATAGATAGATATCATATGCACAAAATAAATATATAGATATATATGTGTACACAACATGATTACATACTATATTCATGGAATAAATAAATATAATATGCACATCAATAATTAGATACTATATACATAACATTATTTAAATACAATATGCATAGTATTTAAATAAGTACAATATGTACAGAATTAACTAAGTACTTATATTCACAGAAATAAATATATTCACGTACATACATATATACATGCATATGCACATGAGTAACTAAATACTTATATTATGCAGAAAGTTAAACAAACACAATGTAAATAAAATTCGAGGGTCTCACACTCTCCTCCCCTCAAAAGAGATCTTCGTCCTCGAAGATCGGATTGGGTACCTCTGGAGACGTCGTTGGTGTCATCTCCAGTTAACACATTCTCCTTGGCTGGTGCTTGTGGTTTTGTTGCTGGCTTCTTTGATGCTGTGGCTGTAACACCTCGTGGAACGAACTTCTTTAGCCTCAGACATTCTCTAATCCGATGATCTTTGCTGCCACACTTGAGACATCTTCCCTCCTTTTTCCAACACAGGTTTCCTCCATGATGCTTGCTGCAGTGCACACACTTGGGCTTCTCGCTGGTTGTAGAAGCTACTAACTAGGGTGCTGACTTCGCTGCGTTGAGAGCCTCGTCCAAAGTGCGGGGTTCGAACTCTAAAAGTATAGCTCTCAAAGATGGGTTGAGCCTTATCATGAATCTCCTTACTCTGCGCCTTTGCTCATACTCCCTAACCCGAGCATCACGTTTACTACTGCTCGTCATACCCTGCAAAATAATTAGCTAAGTTATTTAATCCTAATCATCTTCTTAACTATCTATCATTCATTATTAAGTATTTTCTACATATATGGACAAATTGTATAAAGACTTTCCAAGATTGTGAAGATGATGGTTTATCCAAGTACAATCTCAACCTTGGGCCCTGATACCATCTCTGTAACGACCCTCCTTATATCGGTACGATTATACCAATCCACGTCGGTACAACGAACGCCGTCACAGTGGGATATTTACCAAACACTATACAATAGGTTGATATGTACATGAATAAAAAATGGGTACAGTGGAAATAAAAGAAATAACTCATCTTATTTCATCATCATCACATCATTCCATAATCTATATAGCAAAAGTAAATAGCAACTGTCCACATTATTACATGTCCAAAATGAAATACATTATGACATTGTCCATATGAATAACATCTTTTACATACTATGGAAAGAAAATATAACTACGAAGAAATCTTCCACAAGTAGCTACTCCTCGCGCTCAGAGTTACCCTTCGCTACGCCCTCCTTAAGCATGGGAACACCTGTCTCACCTATACGCCGAAGCAAGGATGAGTCTTCTAAAAAGACCCAACAAGCAATCTAAAGATAACATTCTTACACATATCACCCACATGCTAAACTATTAAACAATAAGGAAACACATGCTATCTTATAAACAATAACCGAACTACATGGCACATGCTTTATAAAAAGTAACAATATACATAAACCACCTAAACATGTTTTCTATATATGCTAATTAACATGATTCATATTACAAATCACAATTCATATCAATCACATTCTTAACATAGTCAAATATCCATGAATGACTTATAGAATGCTTTCTACACATTATTCTAACATGATTCAAAGTTTCAAACTTTATTCAAATCATTTCATAATTATATGAAATTTGATCATGGAAATATGTACAAGGTACTTAACACTCCTAGCATGCTATCTAATCAATTTCTCATGCGATTATAACACTTTTTCACTCATTTAGCTTGCTGTTTTAATGTAAAATTATCGTATTCACATGACACTAACACATGGATTATATTAAACTATACAACATGATGCTAAACATGATATTACAATAAATCCAAATTACATTAACACATGTATAACATGAACATATGCATTTACTCTCTCATTTACATTCACTTTCATTTACACATGATTTTCCACATCTTTTGTAAGACCCGGCCCACTTGGGCCCTTGGCCCCGTCCTCTGGGTCGCGACAGGCGCCCTAGCCGCGACTTGGTCGCGCCAGATCGGCCTGCCGCGACAAGGTTGGGTCGCGCCGTACCCGGCCGCCGCGTTCTTGTCTCGGTGGGGGTGGCCGACACGTCCTGGTCGCGGCGTCTGACGGCGTCGCGACTACTTTTTTGACAGACGTGACCACTATCCTTTCTGTCAGAACGGCCTTGTCGGGTGTCAGGCATGCACATCGTTGACGCAGCCTGGTCACCCGTCGCGATTGCTTTTTCGGTCTTCGAGGTTTGACCCACTTTTTGGGGTCGCACTAGGGATGGCCGTCGTGACACGGTAGTTGTCACGCCGGGTCGTCCGGTCGCGTTCTGGGGGCCGTCGGTTTAAAACCGAACACCACGCCCCATTCTCCCCCTCACCCTCTTCCTCTCCTTCTTCTCCCCCTCTCTTTCCCTCCGAGCTTCCCTTGCGTTTCCTTGGCGTTTCTTCGAGCTCGAGGTGTCCATGCTAAGGAGGGTGTCCTTCCGTTCATGCAGGGGACGTGATCCTATCATTTGGAGTGAGGAGGAGGCGGCCATTCCTACGAGAAGGCCCCAACGGGTTTGCTCTTCGCATGGAGGTAGGGACCCTTGATCCTCTCGTCCTAAGCATGCTCCCCTCCCCTTAGAGATGGTGTTTCCTCATGGTTTGTGGTTGTGGGAGAGTGAGGATTCATGCTCATGGTTGAGTGAGTTTTTCCCCTTCGAGTGTAGATTCTTGTTAAATCCATGTTTGTGGGGTTGTATGGGTGGTTTGCATGATTTACAACTTTCCTTACATGTTAAGCATGCTCCCTCCCCCTGTGGAATGCTCGTTTGGTGTTTTTGGGGCGGTCTCCGGAAGAAGCGCTCTGGAACCCCCCTCTGTTGAAGACGCGACCATTCTGGAGGTCGCGATCTCGTCGCAACGGCCTTGCTGGTCGCGACAGGATCGCGACACTCTTGAGCGTCGACAGCATCACGATAGAGTAGGGCATCGCGACCTGGTCGCGACGGCCCGACACGTCACGACTTCAACCGAGAGACAAGTTTTGGTCTTCGCCGTTTCTGTTTCTTTTACTGTACTCGTGGCACCTGTGCTAGTTTCCTAGTACGGTCCTACACTAGTCTTTCACCCGGTGTATGGCACTTGAGGGATTGTCCCCTGTGAGAGGTTGTTACTGTTTTCTGGGACCCCCATCCTCGGGAGCCTGTTAAGGGAGTGCTCCGGGCTACGAGTGTGCTTGAGTTGGTAGCCCAGCAAGCAGATTCTGGAGCTGAGGGGAAAACAATGGTTAGGACAGTGGCGTTGAGTCACTTGCAGAGCTCTCGTGGTTGGTCTGGGATGCCAAGGACAGTTAGGAGTTCTACCCGGCGTAGGCCAGCCAGTCCTGTTTCTCACTGCCTCGCTCCTTGCGGCCCCGGAACCACTTGGAGAGGTCAGGCGTGGGACCGTAGTCCGGCCAGACTACGGCGATTACTGTGTGTACTTTGTGTCCTATCTCGCTCTGATGAGACATGAGGGTCAGGACTCGGGTCGAGGGTAAGACGACGGTGGGCGCGTCTGACCTTTGACTAGTGGTAGTGTTTTCCATAGCTAGTGCTCCTTGTCCAGGCGGAGTCCCCTCTGTTTGTGTTGACTAGTCGTGTGGTGGTCAAGACGAGCAGTCGTACGGAGTTTCTGACCGTGTTGTGTTTCCGTACCGCGCTAGTTGTAGCTTCGCTTCCGCACTTCCGTTTGTAGGTAGAAGATATAAGCTGCTGTCATTTATTTATTATATTCCTCTACCTATTAGAGCTAGTAGGAGATTGGTAGTCCCTACTGAGCTTCTGTTGTGAAGCTTATCCCTCCTTTTCCCAGGTGACACTTCTCAGCAGCGGCAGGGTGCGTGCCAGGTGGAGGAGACGGGGTGGTAGGCGAGGACCCCGTAGCTGGCAGTGGTTTCCCCTTTTTCCAGTGTACGTCACTCTCGGGATATGCCCCTAAGGGATCTTTTCTTTCCCTACCTTTTACTTGTACTAGCGTGCGTGCGTTGGGGCTACACTTAGAGCAATACGCAGCGGTCTCGCTCTTTTTCCTGTTTCCACTTGTACGCTTCTAGTTTAGCAGTTGACATTTACTTCCATTACATATCCTATTAGATATATTTTATGGCCCTTCTGGGTCTCTGGATCCGTGGGCGGTGACCGCGAAAATTGGGTCCTCCGCATCGGGTCTCAGGTCGTTACATCTTTCACATAGTTTTAACTTGCACATTCACATGTCACTTCACTTGCACTTACCACATGCCACATTCACATGTCACTTTACACATTATTCACATTTTACACTTTTACACTTAATTTGCTGTGACATATAGTCCTAACTACCATCTAGAGGAACACACATAACACATAATCACATAACACATAACACATAATCACATATCCGCCACCTAGGCAATGTAGTGACGAATCTAGGTAACTGCGCAGAACTGGGAGAAGCCCTCTCCACCCTAACCAGTGGTACTTGTCTACCTCCAGGATTTCATCCTAATGCCCTTAGGACACATATATATACATTGAACCTTCCCATAGGGACTTTACTACAGTACGACTCTCAGACCTCTATGGTAGTAGTGTCAATATCGGCCACTTTTTACACATTATCACATTATCACATGTTTCATTCATTTACACACACATTTTAACTCATTTACATGCACTTTAACATAATTACACATGGTTCAGTTTACAGTACACGATGCTTCTGTTCACAGTGGTAATTAACTCATAACAACGTCCTAATCCGACTGTTAATCACAAAATTACACATGATTACTTAAACATATTTATCATGGTCTTATGACTTATTAAATTAGCAACAGTGCCTACTGTTAGCAAAATAGAACGAAATTTTGTACACAGGTTTTATATCACATACCCAACTTTTTAAATTTTCCATAACAGTAGATTAATTTTCACAGTTTAAAACAGATCTCATGCATAATTAACAAGAAATTCATTAAACACGATTCATAGTAAAACAGTCGTGCCTAACAGTTCAAAAACCTGACAACAGTCATCCTATGATCATGGAAAATTTATGAAACCCTAATATACAACATATCAAATTATTCAAAATTTATCATGGTCAATTTATGCTTACTATGCAACTTCAGCAATTTTAACAAATGAAACTATTTATAGAATTTTGCCATAAACTCATGAGATGACCTACTAACTGTGCTTGACCACATATAAATTTTACAGCATGCACTTATACTCAGAAATCTGACAAACATATCACAGTAATCAAAACAGCCCTTCTGTAAACCTTGAAGAACTTGGCGGCACATAGATTGCTGCCAACAGGAGTTAACGGCACAATATGTTGCCGATAACTATGGATCTTAAAGGCATAAAAGTGGCCGTCAAGTTCCTATCTACAAAAATGCAGACCGAACCCTAAAAATAGTGAGAAGAGGGGGTTCCAAGACTCGAATAAAAATCCATAAAAATACCTAAGACCTAAAGGATATGAGTAGGGATGAGATCCCTAGATCACTTGCCTACAAATAAATCTATGAAGACCTAATTTTGTTGGTGAAGCCTTTCTCGGACAAGCCAAGAAGGTGCACAAACTCTTGCTAGATCTAGTCCTTCTGCTGACGTAGATCGATCTTCAGAGTTGGGGATGCTTCCTCAATGTTTAGTGTATCTTCCAGTTGATGCAGATCACCAGAAAACCCTTCCAATCATCGAATCCACCTCGTCAAAGGTCTGGTTTTTCCCACAGAAAACCCTAGTTTCTCCAAAGGCCAAAAAGACCTAACTCGGCTGAAAACACTAGGTTGTTATAGGCAAATGGATTGGGTTGCGCTTAGGGTTAAGTCCTCTGTCGTTAAGGACTACTTTCCTAAACAAGAACCGGAGGAAACGCAGCCGTTTCCAAATATGAAATCGCAACAAAATGCAGAAGTAAACGACCACATTGTTGTCGTTCACAGAGAGTCAGCGTCCATCGATCTGGACGTCAACCTCTCCTGGCCATGCAGTCAATGGCATGCATGTTGCCGTCAACATGCAGTTAACGTCAATTTGCGTTGACGTTAACTGGCGTTTCAACCAAAACACAGAAATACATCAAAATAGCTATACTTATACATTATAAACAACTTAATGTGTACAGAAAATAGATAGATATCATATGCATAGAATAAATATATAGATATATATGAGTACACAACATGATTACATACAATATTAATGGAATAAATAAATATAATATGCACATCAATAATTAGATACTATATACACAACATTATTTAAATACGATATGCATAGGATTTAAATAAGTACAATATGTACATAATTAACTAAGTACTTATATTCACAGAACTATATATATTCATGTACATACATATATACATGCATACGCACATGAGTAACTAAATACTTATATTATGCACAAAGTTAAACAAACACATTGTAAATAAAATTCAAGGGTCTCACAGAGTCTGTGTACCAGATGTCGTGGAGGTTCGTGAGCGAGTACTTGCATAAGCTCACAAGTCACGATTCTCCATTCATCCAGGCAACACCAAGATGTATCAGGATTTGAAGTGATCTTTCTGGTGGTCAGGCATGAAGAAGGATGTAGTAGAGTTTGTATCTCGATGTTTGGTGTGTCAGCAGGTTAAGGCCGAACGTGAGAGACCATCAGGCCTTATGTAGAAGATGGAGATATCTGTGTGGAAGTGAGAAGCAATCACCATGGATTTTGTAACGGGTTTGCCTAGGTCAGCTAAGGGCAATGACTCGATATGGGTGGTCATGGACCGTTTCTCCAAGACTGTTCACTTCTTACCTATGAGGAAGAAATAGTCTGTGGAGAGCTTGGCGAGACTTTATATGGGCAACATTGTGTGATTGCATGTGTTGCCCAGCTAGGTAGCCCAGAGGGGGGGGGGGAATGGTTCTTTAAAAATTATCGGGCTTAAACCTGTTTAACAAAACAAACACAAAAGTGCACACTTCGGCTGATGTTAGTATTGGTTAGAATAGAAGCAATCATACAAAAGCAAACACACGACACAAGGATTTATCCTAGTTCAAATCTCCTTTCCTTTGGAGTCCTACGTCCAGTCCCTGAGCAATCTCTCAATATTTCACTACCAAGGGTACTGTCCCCCTTAAGGACCCTTATACCCAGCCGCAGCTGGTCTTCCTTCACACGAAGGGAATACAAGCACCCTGGATATCCCACCAGGTTTTCCTTCACACCAGAAGGGAACATACCCTGGATTCCACCAGGTCTTCCTTCACACACAAAGAGAACACACCCTGGATTCCACCAAGTCTTCTTCTCTTTCCCGGGCAAGAAGGTAGCCCACTTCTTTTACAGGCTCAGAAGCAAACCTCCTGGAACAGACCCCAGGGCGGTCCTACAACACCCAGCACCCCAGCTGGTCTTCCTTCTCCTAGAAGGGAATAACACCCTGGATGCCCCACCAGGTCTTCCTTCACACACGAAGGGAACAACACAGAAAAGTGTTCAAGAGATGATGCCCCTAGATCAAGCTTATAGAACAGAACTTGATCTGAAGCAAGGACTGAGAGGATGTAAAGATCTACAGGGATGATCTCTCTCAGTGCTAAAGGCTCTCACAAAGATCTACACTGAACTCAGAGAGCTAAGAGCTAGACAGAAGAAGGAGTGAGGCTTTGCTCTTTCAGATGCTCACAGAAGAATCTTCAGAAGGAATGGGAGCGTTGTTTTTCTTCTCTATGTTCGCTTTTTTTCTTCTGGAGCTTCTTTCTTATATTTATATCTTCAATTTGAAATTGAACGTTGAGATGTCCGTTGTCTCTAAGCTTTGTTTACGTTAGACTGAGTGGCACTTGGCAACTTCCAGTCAATAGTCTTTTATCCATTTGTGCACGCAAAGAGATAGGATCTTCTGGCGTCTATATGGTCCAACGTTGTATGATAGAATGTCTTTAGGGCCCTGCATACATTAAATTCTAGAACAATAGACAGCTAGGCTGTCTCTTGTTGTCAGTAAACGTTGATGTGAATATTCACCAAAATAGTAACGCCAAATAGCTTGTTCTAAAAGATACACATAGAGTAAGCATAATGGTAAGATATCATCTGCATGTATGCAGAGATACGTTCAGTCTACATTTAATGCAAAGCTGTCATAAAGATATGAGAAGATTTTGACTTTTCAACGCGTTATAAAGATACGTCACAAAATTGATCTATTTATGACTTATGAAATCGTTGTGAATAACTGAGTAAATTGTTATGATCAAATCGTTATGGCAAAGGTGTTATAACCAAATCGTTATAAGATGTAAAGAAATCATTACAGTGATAGGAATCATTATGATACTAAAGGAGTCGCTGTGATCACTAAAGAAGTCGATATGAATACTTAAGAAATCGTTGCACAAAGCAAATGGTTATAGTCACTAAAGAAATCGTTAAGATTTATTGAAGAAATCGATGTGCAAAGTAACTCATTATAATGACTAAAGAAATCATTGCAATGAGCGAATCGTTACGAGGTCTGAAGAAATCGTTGCGATGAGCGAATCGTTACGAGGTCTGAAGAAATCATTGTGATGAGCAAATCGTTACGAAGTCTGAAGAAATCGTTGTGATGAGCAAATCGTTATGAAGTCTGAAGAAATCGTTGCGATGAGCAAATCGTTACGAAGTCTGAAGAAATCGTTCCGATGAGCAAATTGTTATGAAGTCTGAAGAAATTGTTACGATAAGCAAATCGTTACGAAGTCTGAAGAAGTCGTTGCGATGAGCAAATCGTTACGAAGTCTGAAGAAATCGTTGCGATGCGCTCTCTTAACGAATCGTTATGAGAACAACTTCTTTTATCCAAGCAATGTTATGGGTAAATCGTTATGGCTCTACTGAAATCGATGTAACATGAATAAAGTCGATGTGGTAACGATTTCTGTTCAAATCGAATGATGCTTGAAAGCTATGAAGAAACCGTTGAAGAATTGGGAAAGCGTTATGAGGAATTCGTTGCAGTTCTACTGTAATCGTTGTGATCTACAAAAGAAACTGATGTGTACTTAGATAAAGTATGATGCTATTTATGTAGAGTGAGAATGCTTACCTATTTTGACTTGTTTTCCTTTGGTATTATTTCCTGTACTTAAGACTTGTAGAAAGTAGTCAATTTGCCAAAGTAACATGGTTTTGTTAATCACCAAAATAGAAATGTAATATATTAAATTATATGGGGATAGATTGTTCATCAATCTCCCCCTTTTTGGTGATGACAAAACTTCAACAAATAGTACACATAATTGTATAAATTCTGAAATCTTATGAAACAAGAAATATGTATTTCAGAGCTTGTAATAGTTCTCCCCCTTTTTGTCATTAATAAAAAAGATATACATCAACAAAGAAAAGAGAAGAGAAAGATAAGGAATAAAGCTCACTAGATTAGTCTTGAGGGGGTACAGGGAGATAGAAAGCAGGGGATAAAAGAGAGGCAAAATGAGAAATGATTTCCCAGGCCTACTCTTCCTACTTCTCAAAATACATTTTGAATGCCCCAAGAGCTACAGAGTAGGATGCTTCCATGGAGGAAGCCATCCTTTTGAGATGAATAGTCAACTTCTTATCCAAGAAATCAGCATAAGCATCTCGGTCCATGGACATTTTATAGAAGTTGACTTTACCAAAACTAGCACAGGCAAGGAATTGATCGACAGTGATAGGGTAGAAAACCTGCTGATGCTTCATGGTCTGGCACATGGCTACATACACTTCGTACCTTTCAACCCAAATGAGATAGGGATCATGTACAGTGTGAGTGGAGTTCATGTCCAGAAATGTAGCAGCTGAGATCTCAGGTTGACCTTCCCTAGCACGAAACTCATTGACTTTAGAGAGTTTCTGTGCAGAGAGAGGATAGATCATGGTCCACTGAGCAGGAGTCAATCTTTCACATTCTGACAAGGCAGGGGCAAGATCTTCAGCACTGACATGGCCCAAAAGGTATTCTCTAAATACAAATCTGGAGAAGGCCACCATACAGCCCTTTTTCACTTTGATTCTACCCATAACTCTGGCAAATCGCTCAAAAATGACTGAGCCTACTGAGGTGTCCATGAGCACAGAGTACAAAGGAGGAAGAGAAGTAACCTCTAGCAACTGAAGGGTGGCAAAATCTACTTGGAGGGGTTCAGTGCTGCAATCAGGTCCAAGATTTTTGATAGCTTGCCTGAACTGACTGAGCTGAACTTCAGGCACACGATGAAGGTATCTATAATCATTGAGCATTTTGAAATGCCTGATCATCTTGATTTCTTTCTGGATGAATGGGGCAAAGGTGTTGTTATGACGAATCAGGAACCATTTGGACAGGGTTAGAGACTGATCCCTTGGAGGAAATACTTCAGATCAGGCACGAAGAAATCTGTTGTACAGCTCTTTATTGGAGCGACCCCATTGCTCTTCAGATAAGGATTGAGTGGAAGAAAATATTTTCTTTTTGATGAAAGGGGACAGAGATGTATAGGGTAAGATAGTGTTTAGATGATCAGTAAGATGGAGAAAAGGAAGATTGAAAAGAGAAGCAAAGACAACTTTGGTGAGATATTCTCTGTAGAGAGGACGATTCTTGGTGACCTCACAGAGAGAAAACCACAAAGGAGGATATAAAGTACTTAAAGAGGAAGATGATGTCTTCCTTTTCTTATGGACAGGACTGGAGGGATCTGCTTCATGAATATGCTTGCCAACCTTGAGAACAGAACCAAGAATGGCCTTTTCAAATTCATCCTTGATGGTCTCAAGATAGGGACCAGCAATCTGAGCTTCCCTGGGAATAATGGTGATGAAAGAGGGAGGAGGTTCAAGATGAAGAAAAGAAGAGTTGGAAGAAGTTGGTGTAGATGGTCCAAAGGAGGGTGGACCGGAAGAAGAGGAGGCTCTAGCTGAGGAGGAGACTGGAGGAACCTCAAAAACAGGTGGAGGTGGAGGAATGGGTGTGGAAGATGCAGGAGATGAAGCGGATTGAGAAGGAAAAGGTGCAGGTGAAGAGATGACTCTGGGTTGTGGTTTCTTGAAGGTTTGAGGTGCAGGTGGAGCTGAGGAGGAAGAAGGAGGTGAGGGAGGAACAGGGGTCTGAGAGGATGAAGGAGCTGGGGGCTCTGGAGCTACAGCTTCTTCTTCTGCCAAGTTCTGCTCAGACTCAACCGGCCTGGATGGCCCTGATCCTTCTGTATGAGACCCTGATGGTCCTGGCCCTTGTGCTGATGGCCCTGAAGGCCCAGACTTCACAGCTTCTTCTTCTGCGGGAACCACAGATGGCCCTGATGGCCCTGACACTTGCACTGGTTCAACTGGCCCTGATGGCCCTGAACCACTGACATCTGCTTGAGGGTCTGCTTCTGCTGGCCCTGGTGGCCATGGAACATCTTCTGCACTCCTCTGAGGAGAAGGAGGAGGAGCTTGGGTTCCAACAACCTTCAAAATCTCAGATAGCATTGACTTCATGCTACCCATCTCCTTATTGAACCATTTCATAGCATTTCTTATTGAATATAACTCCTTTGATGCTGAGGCCTGGCTCATGAAAATAGAATTCACATCAGATTGCAATGAGCACAGGATTTCTCCTTGAGCGTCCATCCTCTCAATCACAGGCTTCAAATTTATTATAATTTTCTGTCGTTGGGACCTCTGATGTGGAGTATCAGCAAGGAGAGGAACTTCAGAAGCAACTCCCTTTCTTTTCTCACTTGCATGGTCCACAGGTGCCTGTTGATCACCCTCATCATCTTCAGAGTCTGAGGAGCTAGCTGTTACTCCTTCTTGAAATTGGTGCTCAGAGGGGTTTTGATTTCCCTCTCCCTGAGTTTCACTTTCCTCTTCAACTACTACTTCTTCTTCTTGTGCTGCTGCTGCTACTACTACAACTTCTACCTGAGGAACATCCTCTGTCACTGATTGCTCCCCCTCAATGGGAGCATCTTCCATCACAACATCTACCTGTGCTGAAACTTGCTCTTGCTGGCTTGGAGCTTCTTCCATGACCCTTTCTTCAGTGTGGCCATCTGCCACAGATTTAGTTACCTGTGGATCACTTGCATCTGGCTCCCCCTGAGAAATGGAGTCCAGTACCTCCCTAAGTAGAGAGCCTACTTGGGAGGAAGGAGGAGGATCCTCTGAAGATTGCCCAAAGGGCTCAATGTACTCAGGAGGGATGTCCTCAATTCTTCTGCTTGCTTCTTCTTCTGCTGTTGATGGTACTGCTGCTGGAACTAATGGATCAACTGTTGCTTCTGATACTGTTGTTGTTGGTGCCTCTTCTACTACTGCTTCTTGTACTGGTTCCGCTGAAGCTGCTGGTGACTCTGCTACTGCTGGTGCTGGTTCTAGATCCTCTTGGGCTTCACCAACGATGGCTTCACCCTCAATAGCGCCAACTTTTGTCCAGACACCATTAACTAGTGAGAAACCACTTTTCTTCAAATTTCTAGACCTAATGGCTTGGCCCATTTTCTCAGACACATCACCAACTACACTAATGCCAAAATGCTGGAAAATTCTTGTCAGGAGATGGGCATAAGGTAGTGAGATATTCAACTTGCTCTTGGTGTTCCACACCTAAGAGCTGGCAAACTTCATCTTTTCTATTATCAATTCAGCGGTATTAATTTCCTGATTCTGGATAACCCAGTACATCAGGTCTGAGTCTGCCCTGGCACAGGTTGAAAATGATGCACTTCTAGGTACAATAATTTGACAAATAATGAAGTGCAGCAATCTATTGAAGGCACTAAGCTGGTTGATATCTAGCTTCCCATCCTTCAGCTTATACTCCAGACCAATAATCCCTAAACCCTTGGTATTAATGTCCTCTGAGTGGATGCCACTGTGACCGGTAGTAGAAACGACAAACAGAGATGCCAAAAGGTCTCTAGTGATTCTAATCTGGGTACCCTTGACCATGGAAGTCAAGGTCCCATCCACCTCAGTTTTCAAGCACACATAAAAAGCTTTAACCAAATCCGGATAACTTACTTCAGATAGGGTTGCAATCTTTGTCCATTTCAGCCTTTGTAGAGCTTCAACCAAACTGCCCATGCCATTTTTCTCCAGGTTTGCTAGATCCACTGCCTTGTTACCACAGACTTTTGCCTTGATTGTTGCGAACCTTGCTTGCTGCTCTGCTGTGAGGAACGCAGCTCCGTAGCCCCCAAGACTACCGAAAACAATGGAGATGGCCATGGATTTGGGTGGAGGATGTTATCTGGAGGAATGTGAAGGTGGCAGGAGTGAAAGCCCTCAAGAAATTCTTTGCGGGAAAAGAAGAGGGGCTTCAAATTTGCAGAAAGTTAATGCCGGAGTCGTTAGGGTATCGGCTCGGGCATACAGACGAAGGAGGAAAGGTGAATGGTAGGAGATGAATCGTTCCCCACATCGATTGTGGTATAAATAGATGCTTTATTGAAAAGAGAGGTGCCAAAAAGGCGGCAGAAAATGACAAACGAGTTTAATTATTCTATAATGCTTTTACAAAAGATACCATCAAGATAGGATAATAGGATATTTCATTTGCTTAAAGCCATGGAGAGAAAACCTACTTAAATTCTGAAAATTTATGTTTCAGTTTAACACAGAAATCCTTTCACAAATTACGTATGCCCCAATTCCTTTCTAAGAGATGTGACTCTCTCTTCGGGTAAGGCTTTTGTGAAGATATCTGCTAACTGATTATTTGTGACTATGAATGAAATTTCTATATTACTATTAGCTACAAGATCGCGAATAAAATGATATCTAACCTTAATGTGTTTGGTTCTTGAGTGTTGTACCGGATTCTTGGTTAGGTTTATGGCACTAGTGTTGTCACACAACAGTGGGATAGACTTGATGTGTTCTCCATAGTCCTCAAGCTGTTGCTTTATCTATAGGAATTATGTACAGCAACATCCATTAGCCACGTTCTCAGCTTCAGCTGTTGAGAGTGCTACTGAGTTTTGCTTCTTGAAGGACCAGGATATCAGACACCCTGCAAGGAATTGACAACAACCACTGGTACTTTTTTCTATCTAATTTGCATCCAGCATAGTCAGCATTAAAGTACCCTACTAAATTTATTTCACAAAAAAAAAATTTGGATACCAAGTATCTGGACATTGGTGGCTCAAGGCTATTCCCAAGAGGAAGGCATAGAGGTTGATGAAACCTATGCACCCGTGGTTAGACTTGAGGCTATCCGAATTTTACTTGCATGTGCATATGCTCTAGATGTAAAACTATTTCAAATGGATGATAAATCTGCATTTTTAAATGGTCTTATTATAGAGGAAGTTTATGTAAAACAACCTCCAAGTTTTGTTGATTCAGAATTTCCAAATCATGTTTTTAAACTTCATAAAGCTCTCTATGGTTTAAAGCAAGCACCTAGAGCCCGGTATGAAAGGCTTAGTTCTCTTTTATTAAATCATGGTCTCACTAGAGGATAGGTAGATAGCACTCTACTTGTCAAATCGAAGGTCAAAAGCATATTACTTGTACAAATTTATGTAGATGACATTATTTTTAGATCTATTGACGAATCCCTTCGCAAGTATTTTGAAAAGCTGATGCAGAGAAAGTTTAAGATGAGCATGATGGGGGAGCTCAATTACTTCCTTGGATTACAAATCAAGCAAGGAAAAGATGGCACCCACATCTGTCAAGCCAAATATACCAAGAAGTTCTTGAAGAAATTTGGATTCAAAAATTCCAAACCACTGTCAACACCAATGGCACCCTTCACTACCAGCTCGAGCTTTTGGTGCAACGGTAAGGGGCTCGGTCCAACAAGTGGTATCAGAGCGAGTCTCTTCGACAAAGAAAAAGATCCAACGATCTAAAGAGTAAAGATCCAGAGCGAGTCTCTAGTGAGCTTTATTCCTTATCTTTCTCTTCTCTTTTCTTTGTCGATGTATATCTTTTTGCTTAATGACAAAAAGGGGGAGAACTATTACAAGCTCTGATACCAGTTTGTTGGTTAACTGCCATCTACTCCCTTAGGGAATCGCTGCCACTATGCTGTTATGGGGAAGCATAGTGACATCGGGGCTGGCAACCCAACCCGCCGTAGGGGTAAAACCCTGTGCGAAGCCCCTCATGCCAACCACAGCGTTGATGTGGTGCTTTGCGCTTGCGCCTTAAAGATTTGGCTACCACCTTCACTACCAGCTCGAGCTTTTGGTGCAACGGTAAGGGGCTCGATCCAACAAGTGGTATCAGAGCGAGTCTCTTCGACAAAGAAAAAGATCCAACGATCTGAAGAGTAAAGATCCATGGCAGCCCAAGGTCATAACGAAGGTCAGTCTGTCAACCGACCACCATTGTTCGATGGAGAAGACTATGCTTACTGGAAGACAAGAATGGAATATTTTATACAAGGTCATGATTATCAGATATGGTCTATAGTTGAGGAAGGAGATCCTCTAGTCACCAACGAAAAGGCTCATTGGACAGATGATGACAGGAAGAAGATCTCTTCAAATTGCAAGGCCAAAAGCATCCTGTGCTGTGCGCTTAGCAAGAAAGAATTCAATAGAGTGTCTGCCTGCAAATCTGCAATGGAGATGTGGGAAAAATTAAGGATTACTTATGAAGGCACGGACAAGGTTAAGGAAACCAGAATAGATATTTTGGTTACACAATATGAGAGGTTTCAGATGCAGTCAGGAGAATCCATAACACAAATGTTCAGTAGATTCACAGACATTACAAATGGATTGGCTGGACTGGGAAAAACCTATGAAATAGGAGACATGGTCAGGAAAATTCTTAGATCTCTTCCATCTTCCTGGACTCCCAAGGTGACAACCATCGAAGTAGCTAATGATCTAAAGAGGATGTCCTTGGAAAAGCTCATTGGGTCTCTCATGGCCCACGAGATAAATATGGAAAGATTGGGAGAGTCCTCAAGTAGAAAGAAGCATCCAAATGCTCTTAAAGCATAAGAAGAAAGATCAGATGAGTCATCAGTTGAAGGTGAAAGCTCAAGTGATCGTGAAGATGAAGAAGTCATGCTATCAAGAAGACTGCAACATATTTTAGCCAAGAAGAAGAAGTTCCAGTCTGGTAGAAGACACTTCAAGAGAAATAAAGACATCAAGAAACCAGATGGAAAAGATCAAAAGAAGGATGAGCCTACAAGCTATGAATGCAAAAATCCAGGACATATCAGAGCAGAATGTCCAAAACTCAAGAAACCTGAATTCAGGAAGAGAGAGAGCTCCAAGAAATTCAGGAGATATAAGAAAAAGGCTATGGCAGCAGCATGGAGTAACAGCAGCGACTCAGATAGTGAGTCAAGTTCAACCAATGATGAAGAAGAATCCAATTTGGCTTTCATGGCAAACACTGAAGAGAAGGTAACTTCTGACTCATCTTTCGATTCATGCAATGATACTGATTCTGATAATTTAGAAGAAGCCTTCAATGAATTATACAGTAAATACAGGGAAGTAACAAAAATATTAAAAGCTAGTAAGAAGAATACTGCATGCTTAGAAAACACAAATTCAAATTTAAAAACAGAAAATGAAGAATTAGAAAAACAAGTAATTGAACTAAAAAGGAGGAATGAACTATTGTGTGAAGACCTAATAGACAAAAATAACCAAATAATGAGATTAGAAAAACAGGAGAGTGGAGATGAACTAAGAAAAGAAATTAAGACTTTAAATGAAGAAAATGACAAACTATCAAGCACATTGGAAAAATTCACAAATGGTAAAAATTCCTTAATACTAAAAGGTGCTAGACGTTCAGGAAGGAAGAAACAAGGTTTGGGGTATATACCACCAGAAAATGAAGAAACAATTATTCATCCTAAAATATACCCAACTCCTAAATTTATACTTGAACAAGATATAGCATATAAAGCAAACTTTACATATATTGAAAAAGTAACAAAAATGTCTTGCTGTACTCATTGCAACAGGTTAGGACATATAAAAATATCTTGCCCAACAAGACATAAGAAATGGATAATTAAAAGGGAAAATGTTGACACTAACCAACCAGGACCCAAAAGAACATGGGTACCTAAAGCTTGATGTTTTAATCTCAAGGAAATTTTTCGAGCATCCAAGTGGTATCAGAGCGAGGTTGCGGGTTCGATTCCCCCGGGTGCCGCTGGGGGGGGGGGGGGAGTTTGTTGGTTAACTGCCATCGACTCCCTTAGGGAATCGCTGCCACTATGCTGTTATGGGCAGCATAGTGACATCGGGGCTGGCAACCCAACCCGCCGCAAGGGTAAAACCCTGTGCGAAGCCCCTCATGCCGACCACAGCATTGACGTGGTGCTTTGCGCTTTCGCCTTAAAGATTTGGCTACCGCCTTCACTACCAGCTCGAGCTTTTAGTACAATGGTAAGGGGCTCGGTCCAACAACATGGTGTGCCAAAGTCCATTATCTCTGACAAAGACCCTCAGTTTACGTCAAGGCTATGGCAGGGTCTTCAGGAGGCTTTGGGTTCTCAGTTGAAGCTCAGTTCGGCTTTTCATCTTCAGACAGACAGTCAGTCTGAAAGGATGATTCATATGCTCGATGACATGCTGAGAGCGTGCGTGCTTGACTGGAAGGGTGACTGGGAACGCCACCTACCTCTTGTGGAGTTTGCTTACAACAACAGTTTTCATGCAAGTATAAGCATGGCTCCATTCGAGGCTTTGTACAGTCGGCCCTGTAGGTCTCCTTTGTGTTGGGAGGAGACTGGAGATAGGTAGTTGGTTGGACTTGAGTTGGTTCAAGAAACTTCATATAAGATCTAGCTTATCAGGCAGAGGTTGATTGCAGCGCCGGATAGGAAGAAGAGCTATGCTGACAACAGAAGGAAGGACTTAGAGTTCGAGGTTGGCGAGCATGTTTTCCTCAAGATTTCACCTACATGATGCGTGGTCAGGTTTGGTAGGCATGGCAAGCTGAGTTCGAGGTTCATTGGCCCATTTGAGATTCTTAGGCGGATGGGCAATGTGGTGTACGAGCTAGCTTTACCCCCATCACTAGCAAGTGTGTACCCTGTATTCCACATGTCTATGCTCAGAAGATACGTGCGAGATCCATCACATGTTATCAGCCACAAGCTAGTGGAGCTTTAACCATATTTGTCTTATGTGGAGCAACCAGTGGCCATCTTAGATCGTAAGGTTCAGCACCTCAGGAACAAGGCTATAGCTTCTGTGAAGGTGTTGTGGAGGAACTTCTCGTGAGAGGAGGCCATGAAGAAGCAGTATCCCCATCTGTTCGGTTAGTATTTTTTCTCTAACTTCGGGGATGATGTTTTCTTTTAGGGGGAGAGGGTATAAGGCCCTAGTTTTCTATGTATTTTGTGACTATTGTTATGCTTTTAATTTTTTAACTGAAATTCTTCTTAACATCAACATCAACTAACGTTAAGGGCTTGTTGATGGCAAGATGTGTGCCGTTTACTGTCTAGCCAGAGGATCTAGACGTCAACACCGATTGACGTTTATTTCTGGTTGATGGCAGCAATGTGGCCGTTAACTTCTCCGACTGCGTTTAGGATTCTGGATTTGAAACCGTCCTGATTTCTTTGGAAGACAGATATGGAAACTCTACAACGGTCAGGACTATTCTTTGCTAGGTTGCCTATGACCCCAATCACCTATAAAGTTGGGTCATCTCTGCAAAGGGAGGACTTTGGCTCAGCTAAGGCTTTTTAGGTTTCGGGGAGAGAAAAAGAGAGAGTTTGAGAGGGTTGATCCGGCAAACCAGAGGCTGCACCGACAAAATACTGCAAGGAGGAGGTTCTTCTGAACGTGGGGAAGCTCTCCTAATGCCGGGAGATCATCTGCAAGAGCGTAGAGGTCGAATCAAAGCATGGAAGTTTACCTCTTTGGTTTGGCCGAGGAGGGCTTCATCACCCAAATTCGATCTTCAGAGAGTTTTATTAGAGGCAAGTAACTTAGGGGTTTCATTTCGAGACCTATCACCTAGAGTTTTAGGATTTTTCTGGATTTTATCTCGTGTCCTAGACCCCCAAATTCTCTATTTTTCTGTGTTTGGTCTACACTTTCTATAGACAAGAGGTTGACAGCAACATCCTTGCTGTCAAGTTCCTGAGTTGGCGGCAGCCGATCATGCCGTTAACCCATCCTGACGGCAAACCCCTTGGCGTCAAGTTCTTCTGATTTTTACAGAATAGTGTTTTAACACATATGATGTGATTTTCGGGGATTTTTGAATGTATGCATATGTTTATAAAATTTTATCTTGTCAGATATGTTTAGTAAATTAAACCATGAAATCCTGATAAATTTTTGATCATAATTGTAAGTTATAGAATTTTTGTTAAGAGTAAATAAGTATGTTATGTCAGATTGAAATTTGTAGTAAATATGTATGATGTGTGTTATTGCCACAGAAATTTTCCATGAACTTAGGATTCTTGTGTGCATGTTTCAAGACTGTTAGAACCGTCTGTTCACTATCTACCATGTTTAATTGAATTATCTTGTTAAATTACATGAGATCTCTGTTAAATATTAAAAATCGATGTACTGTTGTGAAAATTTTGAAAAATTAAGTATCTAATATATTCCATGCATAGGGTTTATGTTTAAAATTGAGCATGTTCTGACATCCGTGAATACTTTTTCCATGTGTGAGTCATTAAGAGTCATATTAAGCATGATTAGTCATGAAATGATATTTTTTATGATTAGTATCATGTTTAGATATTGTTAAGCATGTTTTAACACTATTAGACAGTCATGATAAATTTTGTAACCTGAGATAAAAGTGTTTGAGTCATGAGCATGTAAATGGATTATAAAGTGTATGTAAAACTGTGTTAAACATGTGATCAATGTGAGTGATGTGATTAAGTGATAATTATGCCAAAATTGACACTGCTACCATAGAAGGTTGTAGAGCCGTACTGTAGAAAAGTCCCTATGGGAAGGCTCAATGTGTATGTGATATCCTGTGGGCATCAGGATAAAATCCTGGAGGTGGACAAGTACCACTGGTTAGGGTGGAGAGGGTTTCTCCCGGTTCTGCGTGGTTACCAAGATTCGTCACTATATTGCCTAAGTGACAGGTATGTGTTATGTGTGTGATGTGTCCTTCTTTATGGTGGTTCGGACTATGTGTTACGACAAAATAATGTGTAAAAATATGAATTAGGTGTGAATCTGCCAAGTGATCATGTGAAAGTGATATACTAATGTGTTTCAATGTGAAATAATGTGAAACCATGTGATTATGTTATATTTATGTTAAAACAGCAAGAAAATTGTGAGATTATGTGATATAAAAGCATGTGAAATGTGATAGATATCATGCTAGAGTTACTAGTAAACATGTGTTTAATTCCATGATTAAATTATTTGGAAATATGCCATGAATGAATTATGATTGATACCATGATTTAAGTTAAATCAATGTGTAGATAGCATGTTATAGATTGTTCATTAGTAATTGTTTAATGTGACATGAACCATGTGATAAATTGCTCTTTATGATAAAATTGAATAGAAGAAATATGATAAGTATATGGGTGTACCAATAGGTTACTTGCTGAGTCTTTTGTGAAGACTCATCCTTGCTTAACCATACAGGTGAGATAGGTGTTCCCGAGATTGAGGAGGAGATAGTGAGGAGCGACTCCGAGCGAGAGGAGTAGCGGAGATCTTGGAAGACTATCTACATAGCTTGTACTTTCCATTTGCTAGTATGTGAAACAATGTTATGTTATGGACTTGTTTAGTTATGGACTTTGTTTATTTACATTGCTACTATATAGACTGTGGGATGTGTGTAATGATGATGGGATAAGAATTTCTTTTCTTCTGTTGTACTTTCCTTTGTTATTTGTATACATCTCTACCTACCGTGTTGTGTTGGGTACATATCCCACTGTGACGGCGCAATTTATATAGATGTGGATTGGTATAATCGTACCGGCATAAAGGGGGTCGTTACACAGAAAGTGAACAAACACAGGAGATCAGAAAGAGAAAACAAATAAGAATGACTGCTCTAACTCTTTCTGACTCAAGAAGGTGGACTGCGAAGATCTAGAACAATGAAAACCACCCAAGAGCTTTTAAAAGGAAGAGTGTAGGAAGTCGAAGCTTAATCAACTAGCTCTCTTGAGATCTTGTAAGCTCTTCTCTTTTCTGTGTGTGTGGAGACTTCTATTCTCTTCTTTTTTGTGGTTCTGTACACTCACACACCTATATGTTTTTGTAATTCAAACTTCAGCTCCATATATAACCTTCAGAGTCTTTTGTTTCCCGTCTGGAGTTAGCCGTTTGAAATTGAAGGTTGTGGGTCTTGAGACTGCTGAGATGTCTAGCATCAGATCTTCAGTCATAATGGCTTTCAAGCTATATAGAGATAGCTGCACGGCTCTTCTTCAGATAACTTTTCCTGAATTTCTGCAAGCACCATACCATCCAAGTCTCTTCTCCATCTCGAGGTTAGACTGAGAGATATATAAAAAAGATAGAAAGTAGGAGACAAGTAGTTTACAACAAATATCGATCAATTCCAGAGAAAGTCTGTCCTTTGAATAGTACAGAGGTAGGTGAGCATTAAAAAGGGAATGGACACCTACTTGGCACGCAGTACTACTGCAAAAGGGCTTTTCCTTAAAATCTGGAAACCTGACATTCTGAAGAACACTAACATGTGTCTTTGAAGGACACATAGTTAACTTGAAAGAATAAACTATGAGACTGAACTTCAGAGATATTTATGGCAGGAAATATTAAATAGAAATAATAATAGAGAAGTACAATGCTCATTTAACGATTATCATTTAGATAACACAGAGAATACTACAGTGTTCAACATGTGTTCATCTGTAGTTCATTGAATAATTCCATAAGAATTAAAACATTAATCACACAAATAATACATTAATAGTTTTTTTTGTAAATATAACAAGTCATTAAAAACATCTAAGTATAGTTGATCATAGAAGTTGATATTATACTTCAACTTTCAAAGAGTCAGAGTACTACTCCAGTAGTTTAACAGATGATATCATACTTCGACTTTCGAAGAGTCAGAGTACTACTCCAGTATTAAATGGTGAGAAAAACTTCGACTGTATCAAAGTCAAAGTAGATCATGCTTCGAGTATGGATAGACTTCGACTGTATAGAAGTTGGAGTGAGCAACAATCGATATAGAAGAAGACAATCGATATGAAAAAGACAATCGATATGGACAATCGATATGAAAAAGACAATCGATATGAAACTTTGACATCAATCGATATATACATATATATATATATATTTATATTTATACTAGAAATCGATATTAGACTTCCACTTTTCAAGAGTCGGAGTGGGTCGTCGGATGTTCAACAATTGATATCTAACTTCGACTTCTTGAGAGTCGGAGTAAGGCCGGTTGTTCAACAATCGATAACACATTTCGACTTCACTGGAGTCGGAGTATATATACTTTGACTTTTAAGAAGTCAGAGTTAGTATGATATAAGTATATACGTTGTGGACTTAGAAACTTTTCGTTGAGTGAAATGATATGTGTCGACGCCAAAGCTTTGTGTGTAGACACCTGCTGTCACCAACTATTTAAACAAAGATGATACAATATAATACATGTTTACTGGAAATTGTCTATTATACTATTTATGAACTTTTACCAGTGTAAAGAGTCTTTTATAATAGGATAAAGATTTTGTCATAAACAAAAATAATGATCAAGCATTTGTAGAAAGATAGATGCACAACATCTTCCAGTGCATCATGGTTGGCTTTATAGTAGAGGTTAAATCTTTCGGTCTAGATGGGGCTGCAATTTCCACCTAATGTGTCATATTTATGGGCAAAGAAGGCATCAATGTCACCCACAGAAGAGGGATATTCATTAGCAAATGTAGGATAAGATTTTTACCACTTATATAGGGGCACTCTCTTTATCTGAGCCAGAATAAGTTCAATAGAATGAGTGAGAGTGGAATATTTTCTAGCAATAAGAAGTAGTCATTCAAAGAGGGAGAGATAGTTGTTATATTTAATAAGCTTCTTGCTTTGAGTTCAGATTGTAAGAGCTAGAATCTTGGAGGAATTGGGGCTAGCTGCAATAGCACCAATGAGAAAAAATGAAGTAAGCTTCGTGATGTGTGTGGTACAGTTGGTTTAGTGCTACTTGGTTCTACAGTTGGGTGTGCAATTTCTTTAATGTTCTTTTAACAGTTTATCTTCTGGGTTTGCTCAGTTCAGTAGTGCCTGGTTAGCAGTGTACTTCTAGTTAATTATTATGTTATAGTGTTTCTAGTAGCTGTACATGTTTATGGTTAGTTAGCTGTTTACTTGTGGATAGTAAGCTGTTTAATAATGTTGGTTAGAAAGCATGCTAGGGTTCTAGCTTTCGATGTGTTCCTTTTAATTGTTATGCGTGAGCTGACCAGGTAACTTGTGTTGTTCAGTGCTTTCTTCAGTTTCTTGTGGATTATGTATGTCGTGGTTGTTTTCAGGACTTTCCTTGCTGAGCCTGTAACTTTGTGAGGCTCACACCCCTACAATCCCCTTTCAGGTGTTTAGCAAGCATGGTTTCGTGGAGGTGGACCTGTACCACCAGTAGTTGTGTGAGCTTTGGCAAGTTGTACACCTCGAGATATGCATCAAGATTTTGTACTTTTCTTTTGGACATGTAATAATGTAGTGGGACAGTATAATTTTATGAATGTATATAAGATCATGTACTTTATCATGTATCTTTGTACAGTGTGGTTGCCTTTTATATTCTTATTGGGCACGTGTGTGATTTATCCCTTGTGAAACTTCAGTCTATTTGTCGGAGGTGGGTCTGGATATGGAGCCTTTTTGAGCATAAGTATCAAGGGTCATTATAGCGACACACTATCTTGCTGCAAGGGAGGTGTGGTCTGATGTATGATTCGGCCGTACGCTGCATGGCTTGCATGATGTGCACCGTGTGTGGGTTGGTGAGAAGCCCTCTATTTACAGAAAGGGGTCTCCAACACCTCTAGGCTAGAGACTTTTGGAAAAACCCTCTCTTCCTCCTTCTTCCCTTCTTTCCCTTGGCCCTCTCTTGTGTGAGGGGTGAGCAAGAGGATTTCCCCCTCTTTGCTCTTACTGCCGCTACTCTTGCAGCTGCTTCACTGCTACTATTGCACCTTGGAGGTGCACTAGGAGGAGCATATCAACATAGAGGAGAGTCACCTTGGGAAGACGAGTCATCATCGATCACCGCCATGTGGATAACTCTAGAGAGGAGTTCGCGAGAGCTCCTTCGACCTAGTGGGCCAAGTTCTGCACTTTAGAGGATATCCGAGCTCCCCTAGGTGAGAATGTCTCACCATTGAATGTTTTGCATGCAGATTAATGCCCCAAACATTATCCCGGTCTGACAACAAGGTGTTTGAAAATTGTTTTGTTTTAAATTTCCTTCCACTGTGCATTCGATCCTTTGTTACGATTCCCCTAAACTTAGAGCAAGTTCAAATGGTAAGGATGGCCCAAGAAGTACTACAAAGGTCCATATTGCCATCCACATGAAGGGCCCCCTTTTTAACTCAACTCAAAGCTTTAGGGGACAACCCACAAAAAGTGGACAACTCCCGAAACTTTGTCTTTGGAATGTGCCAGGATAGGAAAATTAACTCGATTCATGGTTACTTTGCTAAGCTGGTATGATCATAATCCGAAAGCCTAACTTTTGTCCAACATGTCCTTAACTCAGAGGCTATTTACCTAAGGGGATTTTAGTTCAGTAGGAAAGGCTGACCTGGCAGGTCCATAGCTTGGCCAGAGGAGATCAAATTAGCTCAGACAACTACCTGATAATAAGTTAGCATGCCCCATCAAGGCCAAAGGATGAGGAGATGTGGGGGCGGAGGCTCATCTCATAATTATCCACCGTATGACCCTCCCCCCCCCTCAGATCTCATAGTAGGTCACCCAACCAAAGATGGCCACTCTGCCAAGGGTTCTACCCATGTCTCGCCCATATTGGCTGCCACTTCTCAGAAGATGGGAGAAGCTAACGTCTATATAATTCCCTAAGATCCCTCTAAAAAGGGTATGATGAAAAATTCTATGTACTCAAAATTGTGGAGAACAGTCTTGAGTCGTCTCCTCCCCTCTACTTTGCTCTATGCCTACCATTTCTAACTTAAATATTAAAAGATTTTTCCTAGGAATCACCTCCCTTAATTCTTTGTTCTTCCTTGTAGATCCATCCTTGGTGAGCTCATGCCACTTATCTTCCTCAATATCAAGACTATGTCTACACTAAGACTCGAGATCGGTCTCTTAAGGTCACAATTAGGCATAAAGACATTATTTGTGAAAATAGAAACTTTTACCTTGCTTTTGTTGTTTTTGTCTGGTGCACGTGTACATGTGAAATATACTACTTAGCAAAGATGTGTTTATCATCTGGCTAAATAGTCAAGAGCAAGTAATTAAGTTGCACATCTACAACGCAGTGGTAGGTGAACACCTTGTGTACGATAGGTATTTCTCAACAGCCAGATGCATCGCAACGGCTACTCCAGAGCAAGGATAATTACGTGGGGTGCGAAGTAGAAAAAAAGTTATTAATAAAGATATCTACCTATATTAGAATTTTCTAAAAATATCCAAATAATATCTCTCCCTTCATATGTCTAGAAAGTTGCCTCTCCCTCTCTCTTTTTAGCAAGTCAACAAGTCTTGTATTTATAATGATATTTTTGTCTACAAAATTTATTTTTTGAGCTATTCTTAATATCTCAAATGGATGTTCTCTGCAAACTTATTATAAATGATATAAAAATAAGATGAAAACTCGCATAAATATATGAAAGATGTGGGAATTTTTGCGAATAATTTAGAAAATTGTAAAGAGAGCTACTTCATCAGTAAACGAACCTAAACCTCCCTTGTAATTCTAATATTAAAAGAAACATCTTCATCTTAAGGGGTGTTTGATAACCCTTATTGGATCTCTGATGTCTGAAACGGTCATATATTAAAGATTCAGATTGTTTGGTAAAGTCTCTTAATACATATCTGAAAAGATGTCTTGTGTCTTAAATTACCTCTTAAAAAAAAGTGAGGCTAGGGCACTTGTTTTATTCAAATCAAGACCTCCCTTCGCAGATCCCTTCTCCGCCTCCGCCATCCTCTGCAGCTCCTCCACCGAGGTTCCTCCCAGGCCTCTGCTGCTTCTCCCTCTCGGCACGAAGGCACTGAGCTCTACCTCCATCGTCCACTACTCTTCCCTCAATAGGGACCCAAGCTCCTCCGGCTCCCCAGCCTCCACTACTCCTCCCTTGATAGGGCATGGAGCTCCTCCACCAAATCCTCGATAGGGCGCCAACTCTTCCTCTGAGATCCTCAACAAGGCGCCGACTCCTCTGCTAAGATCCCTGGTGGGTTCCTCTCTGGCCTCTACTGCTCCTCCCTCTTGGCATGAACGCATAGAGCTCCACCTCCCCTGGCCTCGGATGCTCCTCTGTTGATAGGTATGCATCATTAACTGTAGCAACCCTAGATTCTTATGCCCAATAAGGCTCCATATCCAGACCCGCCTCCCGCAATCGGACCGAAGTCTCGCAAGAGATAGCTTACACACGTGTCCAGTAAGAATATAAAAGACAACCACAAAAGTATAATATACAAGAAAGTACATGTATCATTGACCACAATTACATTGTCCCAACACATTATTACATGTCCGAGAGAAATGCACAACTACCTGGGACATACCCCGAGGGAGCAAAAGCTCACACTACAACAACTACAACTCAACTATTGGTGGTACAAGTCTGCCACAATGCCGCTGCAAGCCAAACACACAGATAACACCTGAAAAGAACTGTAATGGAGTAAGCCTCAACAAGTCACAAGCTCAACAGGGACCCCCCAAAATAACAACTAGGAACCGAAGAAGGAACCAAGTCCTCAACCACTAAGGGTCTCATGGGCCACACCCATAACCGGAATATAACATGTTCGTAATAAACATAATTAAACTGAAAATTAAATGTAAACACACTAGCTAACACAGTTTGCATAAAATAATGAGAACAACAGGACTAGTTCAGGAACACCAGTCTGCTCAGCAACTAAAACGACTCACGAGCCACACAAGCAAATAACTAACAAAAGATAGCAGGACTGACAACACAAAGTCGGTCCACCACAACACTAGACTTAAAACACAATGAGTGATGGGTCACACAACACGCCCTCCACAGAACATGGCTCCACAACAACACCTGAAAATATCGGCACACAACGTGCCACAACAACTAGCTACCCACGAAGGGTATAGGCACCTGTAACCACGAGGTACCACAACTAAACCACAAACTCAATTGTGCCACTAACAAAGGCACACCACAAACGAGTAGAAGCCACAACCGGTGAGTCACCACTCACAGCCACAACCACTGGTGTTGAACAATCATCTTTTACAAATGGTTGATTTATGTTTAAAAGAATTGTTGTGCATTTATCTCTCATAATTGCTTGATCATTACTTTTGTTTATGACAAAATCTGTTAATCTCCTAAAAAATTTTATTTAATTATACCACACTTTATTTTTTATGAAAATTAATGTGTTAAAGTAAAGGCATACATGTATTATACCATATAACCTTTACAGTCTATTGGTGTCGACACACTAAGCCTAAGTGTCGACACACTGTCATCTTTCATTAAGAAAAATTTCTAAGTACACAATATATACATACATATATATCATACTGACTCCGACTCTCAAATAGTCAAAGTGTTGTACCGATTGTTGAGCAAACTGGTAACACTACGACTCTTGAGAAATCGAAGTGGGCTATCGATTGTTGAACAACTGGCATTACTCCGACTCTCAAAAAGTCGAAGTCCACTGGCCCCACTCCGACTCTTAAGCAGTCGAAGTTAGATAGCGATTTTTGAACAAATCGAAGACACACTTTGACTTTTGATAAGTCGAAGTCTGATATCGATTGTTTATATCGATTGTTGATATACATATATCGATTGATGTTGATTCTACTCCGACTTCTCTACAGTCGAAGTCTATAGTCGAAGTTTCACATCGATTGCTTCATATACATCGATTGTCCAAAACATCGATTGCCTATGTTTCATATCGATTGACTGTATCATATCTTATGTATCGATTGTTTCTCACTTCGACTTCTCAACAGTCGAAGCATGTTCACTACTGTAATAGTACTTTGACTCTTTGAAAGTCAAAGTATAATATCAACTTCTGTGATCAACTACACTTAGATGTTTTTATGTATATGTTATTATTTTGCAGAACTGTTAACATATTATTAATGCGATTAATGTTTTAATTCTTATGAAAAATTTTAATGATCTACAGATGAACACCTGATGTACACTATGACATTCTCTTTGCTATTTGTATGATATTTTTATCCAATGTGCTTTGTACTTCTCTATTCTTTTATTTTATGTCTCATGACATTTCTGAAGATCAGTCTTATACCCTATTCTTTTCAGAATGCTATGTGTCTTACAAAGACATGTGGTAGAATGCTTCAGAATATCTAGTTTCCAGATTTTAAGGAAAAGCTCCTTGAAGCTGTACTACGCGCCAAGCAGGTGTCCCATTCCTCTTAAATGCTCACCTAACCACTGTACTGTTCAAAGGGCAGACTATCTGTCTGTCAGGAACTGATAGATATCTGATAGAAACTATTTGTCCCTTATCTTGTTATATTATTTTATATATCACAAGGCTAACCCTGAGAAAAGGAAAAGACATGGTATGGTGCTTGTAGAAAATCGGGAAAAGCTATCTGAAGAAGAGCCATGCAGCTATTTCTATAGCCTAAATCCATTGAGACTCAAAAGACAGAAAATAGCTCTCTGATGATCTGATCTCAGTTGTCTCCAAGTATTAAGACCCAACATTCAAATTCAAACGGCTATTTTCAAATGGTTGCTTTCAAACGGGAAACTTCTGCAGACTATATATGAATCTAAAGTTTGAATTACATTGATCCATCCATCATTGCAATACACATAAATAGCATATACACACATAAAAGAGAGAAGAGCTAAAGATCTAAAGAGAGCCTACTTTAAGCTTCGACTTCCAAGATCTCTTGCATTGAGAAGTCTTTCTCTTTGGTTGGTCCTTTTGCTATTGTGGATTTTCTTTTCAGTCCACCCTCAAAAGGTCAGAAAGAGTCAGAAATTCCAGTCATACTTGTATCTCTTTCTGATCTTCTATGTTTGCTCATCTTTCTAAGCAAACACACTACGTTTATTTTTGTGTAAGAAATCAGCAAGGGGTTTGTTCCCTATAGTGCCCCTCTGTGAAGGGAAGACCTACGATTGTAGGTGATTGTAATACTCCTCTATGAAGGGAAGATTTGCTTGGGAGCAAGTGGGTTGTAATACCTCTCAGATTGAGAGAAGGCCAAGAGTTCTTAGCATTTAGTGAAAATCCCAAGGGATTCTTGGGACTAGATGTAGGACTTCCATTTGGAAGGGCAGAACCAGAATAAATCCATGTGCACTTTGTGTGATTGATTCTGCCATGCTTTTCACTTGTTTCACACACACTACACTAAGTACTAACATTACTATCTAGTGTTATCTATTTTCAGATAAATTTTTAAAGTGCAAGAAGTCTTATTCACCCCCCTCTAGGACATCTAAAGCTCCATCCCAATCCAACAACTGGCAAAGCTCGAGTCAGAAGGAACAATGCTGCCACACAGGTAAAGACTACTGGTTCATGATGTTAGTATCGAACCCGGACAACACAAGAACTACCTCTCAGTCTGTAGTCAAGGATGAAGGTCCAACTGTGGCTCCACAACCACAACGTAAAGCCAAAGAATAGTGGAGACCAACCAACACCACATCTGTAGACCACACAACTGTAGGCCTATGCCTAGCACCTTTAGAGACTCCGGCCTGAGGTCCCTAAAGTGAGGCACTGAAAAATAGGACTAGCTAAGGACCAGTACATCTATTGATGTCCGTCCCCCAACCACGAGCGCGCTACAAGTGACCGAACACAACCACAACTCACAAGTCGCTGCCCTATTACGTCTTTCCCTTAGCTGGACGTACAACTCAAACACAGGAGTGAGGGTGTCCAGGAAGACAACACTAACCTCAACTGTACACACACCGTATCGGGACAAACTGTAAGCCCCTCGAATTTTGTTCATAGTATGCTCATTTAACTTTGTGTATATTATAATTATTTATTTACTTATGTGCATATGTATATACATGTTATTTCTGTACATATTGTATTTATTTAATTCTGTGCACATTGTATTTAAATAATACTGTACATATTGTATGTATCTATATGGTGTATATTGGTTATTGGATGTTCTATTTTCTGCTGAAATCCCTGTTAACGTCAACATCCATTGACGTTAAGGGCAGGTTGATGGCAACCAGTGTGCTGTTGACTTCATATTGACGTCCAGATCGATGGACGTCGACTTCCTATTAACGGCAGCAATGTGGAGATTTATTTCCCAGTTATGTTGCGATTCCAGATCTAAAAACGGCTACGTTTTCTCCAGTTCTTGATTTGGAAACCTATCCCTAACGGTAGGAAATCCAATCCTAAGCATACCCCGACCTATTAGCCCTATAAAACCTAATGTTTCCCACGAGATTAGGTCTTTTGGCTTATGAGAAAACCTAGGGTTTCTTGTGAGAAGAAAAGACATTTTACAAGGCTTGATCCAGCGATTGTGTGGTCTTTCTGGAGATCTTCTACGGCTGGAAGGAGCTTATGGTGTTGAGGAATCATCCCCGACTTCAAGAGTCCTTCTGTGCAACTGGGAGGACTAGATTTGAGGTGGAGAATCTTACCTTCTTGGCTTGGCCGAGGAGGGCTTCTTTGACCAAATAATCTCATTAGAGATTTATTTGCAGGGAAGAGAGATTTATTTGTAGGCAAGTAATCGAGGGTTTACATCCCTAGACATGTCCCCTAGGTCCTAGTAATTTTTCAGAATTTTATTCATGTCCCCCCAATTCTCCATTTTATTTGCATTCAGTCTGCGCTTTCTGTAGTTAGGAAATTGACGGCAAGCTTGTTGCCATCAAGATCCTGAGTTGGTGGCAACATCGTGTGCCGTTAACACACCTTGATGGTAAGGACCTTGCCACCAAGTTCGTCTGTTTTTCACAGAATTGTGTTGATCATGTTTATGCTATGATTTCAGACTTTTGGATATCTAAACATGCTGTAAAATTTATGGTTGGTTGGATACTGTCTTTAAGTCATATCATGAGGTTCTATCGAATTACTGAATAGGGTTTTATTTAATATAATTTCTGCATTGAGTAAATAAGCATGTTTTGATTGAGATTAATTCTGAATAAATAGTTATGTTACATATTAGGGTTACAAAAAATTATCATGACCTTAGAGTGACTATTTTCATGTTCTGGACCTGTTAAAACTGTCTGTTATACTGTCTAAGATGTGAATGGATTATTTTGTTAAATTTACATGAAACCTATTTTAAAATTAAAAATAGTTTTACTGTTGTGAAAAATATGCAAAATTAGACATATGACATATTATGTTTGTAGAGTTGGTGATAAAAATTTGATACTATTTGGATGTCAGTAAGTACTGTTTGTGTTTTAACAAAGGAAATTAGTCCATATTAAGTATGTTTAACTCAAATCGTGTAAAATTTGGTGATTTTCAGCATGATTAAGCATTGTTATGGTTAAATTGTCCCTGTGAAACAGTAATATCATGTCCTATAAATTGAAACATGTATGTTATATTAAAGTGCATGTGAATGAGTTAAATTATGTATATACGTAAATGGAACCATGTGATTAAGTGATAATGTGTAAACTGTGCCGACAATGACACTGCTACCATAGAAGGCTATGGAGCCGTACTATAGTAAAGTCCCTATGGGAAGGCTCAATATGTATGTGATATCCTATGGGCATTAGGATGAAATCCTGGAGGTGGACAAGTACCACTAGTTAGGGTGGACAGAGCTTCTCCCTGTTCTGTGCAGTTACCAAGATTCGTCACTGTATTGCCTAGGTGACGGGTATGTGTTATGTGAATGTGTGTCCTTATTTATGGTGGTTCAGACTATGTGTCACGGAAAATTAAGTGTAAACTGTGAAAATGTGAATATGTGAAATGTGAATATGTGATAGTGTTATGCGAATGTGATAGTGTCACGTCCCGAGAATTATGCAGCAGATAATATTGGAATAATACGAGTCGATATTCCGAGACGTGAATAGTCGGCAAATAAGCCTCTAGCTAGCACGCACTAAGTGTATAACAACACAACATCATCATAGGGCCCAAATATTGAACTCAATGGAAATTATATTCAAATCTCATCTCATTGTATCAAAAGGAACTAATACAACTCTTAAACAATGTATAACAGGACTAGGACTCGATAAAAGGCAAAGTACATTTATTCCTCACTACCTACTACATGAATCTAACACTCAAAATAAACTAACTATAGATAGACTCAAGTATTGGAACACTCATCACTCAGACGCATTCCCATCCTTGACTTTCTTCTCTTCTTGAATTTCATAGTCACCTAGAATGGTTAAAAGTAGAGAATGAGCAAACTAGCCCAGTAGGATTTATATCTCAATGTGCGGGCAATGATATAAGTGATTAGCAATTTAGAACTAGGTAAGCATGATGATTGTCATGATATGCATGCACGAATAAAACTCATTAAAACATGATATATTAATAAGCTAGATAGAGCGATCATGATAGAGCAAGATCTAGAATGATATAACGAGCAAGAGATTATCAATAGTGAGGCATGTAACAAGCATGCAAGATATCACTTTAAATTGCAATAAATGCAAGATGGCCATATCATGCAAGCAAGCAAGCACGATCATGTAACACTAATCAAGCACGAAGACACTAATGTACACCAAGAAAAGATCCACCTTGAAATGCACACTAGGACACGTATATGTGGTTATTGTATCCAGCATTCAACACGCAAGTACTCCCAGCGCAGATGCAACGCTAGTAATCATTATACCCCATGGTTAATAGTATATTTATGACTCTCCGTCATTGGGGCTAGACTGGAGCCCTTGAACACTCGCCGTGCCCGGTCAACATCTCATTTCAATTTTAAATGTAGATACCCACAGTCATTAATAATGGCCAATAAGAGTTTCAAGATGTAAGCATGTGTAATGTCACGTTCATGATGATGATGAGAACAAGTAGTAATTAATTTGAACATGATTCCATGATAACAATGGTTAAGAGATAAATTCGGCAGCATAACGACACAATTTATATTTTAGTTCAATCTTTATATTAACGGCTTGAGTCTAGATTATGAATCACACTCACGAGAACAAGATGAGAAAGGAAGTGCACGCTATCTCCAGGGAACTTCAATGGTACAACCAACTCGGTCTCTATGAGGGAATCTATGGAGTACGGAGATTTACGGAGGTCTTAGAGAAAAGGTCGCTAGTCTACCGATACGGAATGACCAATAGAGAGCTTCCAAATCCCCAAGAAAGGGCTGCCTAAGAGTGCAAGTGTGTAGTGATGTACGCATCTCAATCCACAATCCACCGGTTCCAAACTTGCAGAAAGCATTAAACATGATAACATGAGATGAAACTATGCACTTTAACTAAACATTGTTCGCAAAATTTTTAAGATAACAATTTATCATTTTAATAAGCTAGAACAGTAAGAAGAGTGAATCACAAGTTACATGAATGGTCACGTCATTAAGAGAGTAATTAGAATAACATTCATGTAATGATAGATTTTAAATGGGTTAATAACTTTTAAGCCATTAGACAGTCCTCATGAAATGTTCAGAACCAATACATGCAAATCCTACACTTAATACCATGTTAAACAGTCCTCGGGTAGGCCTGGAAATACACATCCTACACAATGGACGCATTTCTGAACGATGTATACAGTCAATATGCAGCGTACTGTGAAGACTCAAAATCACGTCCACCTAGGTGGCCGTGTTCACCATTGAATTGCATCGGGGGAAGACGACGCATTCATGAGAAATTGTTAAATATAGCAATGGGCGGGAAAATCGCCTGAATTGTGTTGGGGGATCCCACCGCGGTTCAGACAGGCGCAGACTCCCACGCGGCGCGAAGTCTCACGTGGGCCATTGACTTGTCAGCGCAGGAATCACATCGGGTGTCGTGGATGCCTTTAACTAAGTCATGTCAGCCAAGGTTGATGCGATACCAGGTGCAGTAATCACGTCGCATGGATCGGACGCGATTCTAAAAACAACCAAAAAATGCAAGAAAATGCAGGAAAACATGTGCTCGGTCCATGCAATGCTTATATCTTCTAAACTAGGGGTCTTGGGACAAAAGTGCCAACATAAAAGTTGCTGGGAGCATAGAGTAGAAGAGAACTATGATTTTTAAATAATTCTAAACGGCCTTAGGATGCGCAATAAATCAAGACAAACGTAAAAAGTCCCTGACATGCGCGACTTTGGCAAAACGCCTATAACGCAAGATGTACTTATTGGAATTCTATGAAACCAAATGGAAATGAAACTAGACTTGATGCTCTACACATTGGTATATGACTTGTTAAAGTTTGGCCTGAGAAAACCTACCTTCTGGGTCGAAGAAGTTTCATTCTCCAGACAGTCCTCGTTCAGAACACTTGTTAGAGAATGCCTAATATGCCTGGCCTACTGCATGAAAATTGGGTATTCCAGTTGGGTTAGGAACTAGACTTGACCCTCTTTCCAGGGGTATAAGCCTTGCATGATGTGGTTTAGGTTTTTCCTACCTTTGGTTGACTCCAATTTGATTGTTTGAACAGGTCGAAGACATAATGGGGAAGAAGAAGGGCTTGGTGTGCTCAATATCCCACTCCCCAGCCACCAAGAATTCCTCCACAAGACCCAAAAAAGATGTAAAACTCGTCCCCAAGGGTTTGGTGGAGAGTATTTATACATCCATGGCTTTTGGAAGTCATATTGCAACAAGGAAGGAAGAGTTGCGGTTTTTGCATGCCCCCTTCCATGTTTTGAAGATCTCTTCCCCCATTGGAGTGTCTTGGCCATCAAGAAACCTCCAAGGATGGCTAGGCACAAATTTGGGTTACCAAGAGAGCATAATTGCATCCCATTATACCCTAATTGCCTCCTTCCATTGTCAGCTTATTTAGGGTTGTAAATTTCCATCCATTTTCTTGCTTCATTTGATTTTTGGGCCAAATGTTGTCCATTGGCCCAATTCTAATAATGGGTCATCAATATATAATGTTGGAAGTCTCTCCAACATTTTTATTTAATTTTATGGTCATGTCGCATTTCCGTGTTAACGGTTTTCCGTTCTAGTTTCCTAATTTGGACAATTTATCACAATGTGACATACACTTGGTCAATCGGATTTTTTTGTTACATGAATTTTTTCATGGAACATTTAGGAATAATGTTTGGGGTTGATTTATAATTTTCATGGAATTTTTCGATGTGTTCTTGCATGTACGATAGTGGTACACATGTTTTAAATACTCCGATATTATGGAAATTATTTATTCCCATTTATTTGAAATTTTAAATCACTAAATTTTTCGGGGTGCTACACCCTCCCCCACTTAAGAGAATTTGGTCCTCAAATTCATGGATAATAATTTATTGTACAAGCGAGGTGTACTTACTTGCGAATAGCTCTGGATATCTTTTGCACATAGCTTCCTCGGTTTCCCCCGTCTCATCCTCTTCTCTACGGTGATTCCATTTCACTCTTACTAGTGGGATGACCTTGTTCCTTAGTTGACGCAGTTCCTAGTCCACGATCTTAATTGGCCTTTCTTGATAAGTTTTGTCTTTGTTGAACCCCAGAAGTTCATATTCTATAACATGATACGGATCTCGTACATTCTTCTTCAACATGGATATGTGGAACACATTGTGTATTCCATCCATTTGTGGTGGTAATGCCAGACGGTATGCAACTTCGCTGACTCTCTCGAGGATTTCGAAAGGCCCGACGAACCTCGGTGACAACTTGCCTTTAATGCCAAACCGCCTGATCCCACGGCCTGGAGACACCTTTAAGAATACATGATCACCAACCTGAAACTCCAGGTCTCTCCTTCTATTATCTGCATATGCCTTTTGTCTTTGTTATGCTACTGTCATTCTTTCCTTGATAAGCTTCACCTTTTCTGTGGTTTCCCTTATCATCTCTGATCCTAGCATTTGCTTTTCGCCAACTTCATACCAGCATATTGGAGATCGGCAACTTCTGCTATAGAGTGCTTCAAATGGTGCCATTTGTATACTGGCTTGGTAGCTATTATTATAGGCGAACTCCACAAGAGGTAAGTGTTCATGCCAACTACCTCCAAAGTCTAGAGCACAAGCTCTAAGCATATCTTCAATCACTTGGTTTGTTCTCTCAGTCTGACCATCAGTCTGCGGATGGAAAGTAGTGCTAAAGTTTAGTTTAGATCCCAAGGAATAGTGCAGTCCTTTCCAAAAGTGGGATGTAAACCTAGGGTCTCTATCAGACACGATAGACACCGGTACTCCATGTAATCTGACTATTTTCTTCACATACAATGCAGCCAGAACATCTACTGACCACTTATTCTTTACTGGTAAAAAGTGAGTGGACTTAGTTAAGCGGTCGACTATAATCCATATGCCATCGAATCCACCTCTAGATTTAGGTAGTTCGAAAATAAAGTCCATCCCTATACCTTCCCATTTCCATGCCGAGATTTCTAGGGGTTTAAGCTTACTTGCAGGTCGCAAGTGTTCCGCCTTGATCTTTTGACATGTTAAGCATCGGGCGACATATTCCGCCACCTCCCTCTTCATATTAGGCCACCAAAAGTTTCTTTTCAGATCCTGATACATTTTTGTAGTTCCAGGATGAATGGTATACCTGGTCTTGTGAGCCTCATCCATAATCATCTTCTTTGTTTCTACATGGTCGGGTACACAGACTCGATTCCGGAACAATAGTCTTCCATCTTCAGTTAAAGAGAAATCCGGCCTCTAGTCTAGATTAACCTTAATCTCCACAAGCACTGGGTCATTGTCTTGGAGTGCTACGATGTCCTCCAATAGTGTAGGTTGTGCTCTAACACTAGCAATAAGGCATCCCTTCTTCTTGGTGTCAGCATCAATATTTAACTTAGCAAAGTCTTCTAATAACTTCCATTCGCCCACCATTAGGCTTGACAATGTGATCATTGGCTTTCTACTTAGAGCATCTGCCACAGCATTTGCTTTACCTGGATGATATTGGATAGTGAAGTTGAAGTCCTTGAGATACTCCAACCACCTCCGCTGTCTCATGTTCAAGTCCTGCTGAGAAAATAGATACTTCAAGCTTTTATGGTCAGAAAACACAATGAACTTCTCACCATAAAGATAATGATGCCATATCTTCAAGGCGAAGACTACAACAGCTAGCTCCAGATCATGTACATGATAATTGTCCTCATGCTTCTTCAATTGTCTGGACGCATAGCATATGACATTCCCATTTTGCATCAGTACACAGCCTAGGCCGATCCCGGATGCATCAGTGTATACTTCAAAACTACCCCCAACGACTGGCAATGTCAGCACAGGTGCTGAGGTGAGGTGATCTTTCAATGCCTTGAAACTTTCTTCACATTCATCTGTCCATGCAAATGGATTCTCCTTCCTGGTAAGCCTGGTCAATGGTACAGCTATCTTTGATAAATCTTTAATAAAGCGACGATAATATCCGGCTAAACCCAGAAAGCTCCTCATCTCCGACACAGTTGTCGGCCTTGTCCAGTTCTTTACTGCTTCCACCTTAGATGGATCTACAGAAATTCCCTCCTTGGATATGATGTGGCCAAGGAAAGACACTTCCTCCATCCAGAATTCACACTTACTAAGTTTTGCATAGAGTTGATTATCTCTAAGAACTTGCAGAGCAACCTTCAAGTGTTCTTTATGTTCTTCTTTAGACTTGGAGTAGATAAGGATGTCATCAATGAACACCACCACGAATTGGTCTAAGTATGGCCGATAAATGTTGTTCATAAGTTGCATGAAAGCCGCTGGAGCATTTGTTAAACCAAACGACATGACCATAAACTCGTAGTGACCATATCTACTCCGGAATGCAGACTTATGTATATCCTTTTCCTTGATTCTCAGTTGATGGTAGCCTAACCTTAGATCTATCTTGGAGAAATACTACGCACCGGAGATCTGGTCAAACAGCTCATCGATACGGGGCAATGGATACTTATTCTTTATTGTCAACTAGTTTAACTGACGGTAATCAATGCATAGCCTCATTGTCCCGTCCATCTTTCTGACAAATAGTACTGGCGCTCCCCACACGGATGTACTGGGCCTGATAAAATCTTGATCTAGTAGTTCTTGGATCTGCCTCTTTAGCTCCTGCAATTCAACAGGGGACATGCGATACGAAGCTTTTGAAATAGGGGCTGCCCCAGGGAGTAATTCGATGGTGAAGTTTACCTCCCACTCAGGTGGTATACCAGGTAATTCTTCTGGGAACACATCAGGATAATCTCTGGCTATGGGAATGTCTTCTAGGGTTAGTTTCTTCTTTTCAGTTGCCAAGATTGAAACTAGGAAAGCATCACAACCCTGGTTGATCAGCTTAGAAGCCTTTAAGGAGGATATCAAGATAGGGTGTTTATGGTAACAGGTTCCAAGTAGTGATAGAGTTGGAAGGTTTGGTCTTTTAAAGGTGACCCTTCTATGGCGACAGTTTACATCGGCATCATATTCAATTAGCCAATCGACACCCAGTATGGCATCATAACCCTTCATGTCTAAGCAAATGAGGTCGGAAGGGAGATTGTGTCCTCCAATTATAGTTTCACATTTTGGCAGGTAGTGGGTGAGTTTAGATTCTGAGCCAAGTGTAGAGGCTACCATGATCTTGGATTTTAGAGGTACAGGTTTGACAAGTAGAGTTGCAGTAAATGTGGTGGAAATAAATGAATATACAGCTCTAGTATCAATAAGCATGAAAGCGGGTTGAGACTATATGGAAATGGTACCTTCCACCATACCCCCTTCCTCGGGTAGGTCAGCTTCAACAACAGCATTAAGGCGTCCCTGACATCGTGGTGCATTCTGAGCTTTACCTGGCTGATCCTTCAGCATAGGACAGTCAGGAATACGGTGGTCACGACCACCACATCTTAAGCACACCCCGAGCTTCTTCCAGCATTCTTCAACTCGGTGCCCTGGTTTATCACAGAACTTACAGTTCTCAGCAAACTGCCTTCCTTCTACCTTGACCTTCTTGTCCACAACATTGTCTCTTCCAGCATTTGGTCTCTTGTTGTGTTATTGTTGTTGTTGTTGTTACGAAAAGTTGGAGCAATATTAGGTGCTCCTTTCTTGACAAAGACCGGCCTTGAGTTGTCCTTGCCTCTCATACCTTCTACTTTGGCCATCGTGTCCTCTACCAGCTGGGCTCTTTGGACCATCTCAGTGTAAGTTTGAATGTTGTGAGGTCCAAACTTTTCAATGAATATGGGCCTAAGCCCATCCATGAACCGGTTAGCCTTCAATCTTTCCGTTCCCACCAGATGTGGGGCATACACGGCCAAACGCGCGAACTAAGCCTCATACTCAGCCACGGACATTCCTTTCTGTTTCAGTGTGGCAAATTCTGTCGCCTTCCTTTCCTTGACCCTCTCTGAGAAGTACTTTCCTCGAAAAATCTCCAGGAATCCAGCCCACTCCAGTTCAGCAACATTAGGCAGATGGGCCTATGTGGCCTTCCACCATGCTCAGGCATCCTTAGTAAATTGAAAAGTGACCAGAACCACATTCTCCCTATTGGTGCATTGCATAACTTGGAAGATCCTTTCTCTTTCTTCCTGTCAGTTCTCCGCTTCGTCTGAATCAGGGGATTTTGAGAAATCAGGAGGGTTCAAACTCCTAAAGTTGCGGTGCAGATCACCGGCTCCATTCCTAGCAGAAGTAGCCTGATTTTCAGCCTAAACCACATTTTACAGGGCCTGTGTGAGTCCTGCCACTGTTTCTTGCATAGCTTGCCATTGGTTGCGAGCCATTGCAGTTGAGTGTAAGAGTTATGAGGGTTCCTGAGAAAAGGATAGAAACCAATTAATGTCTCTAGAAACATTATAAGAGTCAATGGGTAGGAGTGTTTTGTTCATTCTAACATTTTCCCAGTCTCTACCCATTCTCACCAGGTACTATATTTAATTTCCATGACCTAGATTCCATAGCTATCTCCTAATCCTGAGACATATATCCGATTCGGTTTTCCTAGGCTCTGATACCAATAAACTATCACGTCCCAAGAATTACACAGCGGATAATATTTGGAATAATACGGGTCGATATTCCGAGATGTGAACAGTCGGCAAATAAGCCTCTAGCTAGCACTCACTAAGTGTATAACAACACAACATCATCATAGGGCCCAAATATTAAACTCAATGGAAATTATATTCAAATCTCATCTCATTGTATCAAAAGGAACTAATACAACTCTTAAACATTGTATAACAAGACTAGGACTTGATAAAAGGTAAAGTACATTTATTCCTCACTACCTACTACATGAATCTAACACTCAAAATAAACTAACTATAGATAGACTCAAGTATTGGAACGCTCATCACTTGGACGCATTCCCATCCTCGACTTGCTCCTCCTCTTGAATTTCATAGTCACCTAGAATGGTTAAAAGTAGGGAATGAGCAAACTTGTGACGGCCCTCAATATACCGGTACGGTTATACCAACCCACGTCGGTATAGCAAGAGTCCTCACAGTGGGACATTTACCCAAACGATACAAACAGCTGAGATACACGCGAATATACAACAGAGTAGCGGAAGTAAAAGACAACTGTCTTCATTCATTCATCATCCACATTAAACATACATGAAGTTTGAAATTAACAATAAGGAACTAAAATTCACAAAATTTAAATTGCTGAAATTTAAATACATAATGTCCACACTTATACATCCTTTTCATGATAATTCTAATACAATATTCAAATTACATACTATGAAATACACGAGTCACAAGAAACTCCAAAACTAGCTAATCTCCGCGCTCGGAGTCCGTCTCTGCTGCCTCCTCCAAAGGTGCCACGTCACCAACTACACCTGTACGCCGAAGCAAGGAGTGAGTCCAAAGACTCAGCAAGCAACACTACCCATAACATACACGTATAAGTCTTAGTGGTTTCTACATGCACATTTACAATTTGCAACACATGGCATGCTAGTCAATTTAAGGTTTCAACCTATCATGAATGTTTTACAACTTTATACATGGATCATGCTTTCAGATTTCTAAGAATAAAATTTACCTATCACATGCTCTCTATTCCATTTACTCATGAAATTGTCTTTAAAGAACCAAGACATGAGAGCTACCAACATGAACATTGTGCATGCATGAAAGGAAAACACGACTAGCATGGATCTTACATGTTTTTAAACACATACATTAACGTTTTCACATGCTTTAAGTTGCTGATTTCACATGGTTTAATGGCTATAAACCTATACATGAGAGCTACAATATTGCATAAAACATATCATGTGAACAAACAATCATGCTATCTTGTACCCGTTTTCACCAATTATCCCTAACATGGATTCTAGACATCTTTGCACATAATAACATGATGATAATAACATAAATTCACTGATTTTACATGATTTCAGATTTGTCTCACATGGGTTTCAACATCATACCCTCTCATTTAGAATTTCACATTTTCTTTACACAAGTTTCATCTTTCACGTAGTTGCACTTTACACACACACATTTCACATTGTTCACTTACACATTTACACATGAACACATACACATTACACATTTTAGGTGCCATGACACATAGTCCAAACCACCAAAGAAGGACATATACACATCACATTACACATAGACGCTATCTAGGCATTCCAATGGCGACTCTTGGACTGCGCAGACCGGGAGAACAAGTCTCCACCCTAACCAGTGGTACTTGTCCACCTCCAGGATTTCCCCCTAATGCCCTTAGGGTCACTTACACATTGAACATTCTCAGGGGGACTTTTCCCTGATACAGCTCCACTGCCCTCTACGGAAGCAGTGTCACATTGGCACAGTTACACTTTACACTTTTTACCGATTTACACATGGTTTTACACATAGCACTTTTCATCTCATTCACTTTCTCACTCACATGCACATCTCTGTTTTTTTCCTAACATGGCACTACAGATTTCAGGAGCTTAACACATAGTAATTTCACCATTCAAGTTAGGTTTAAGCACTATCTAATCACATTACGATATCATACGTAGATTTCTATAATTCACATGGAAAATACATAACTTCTTATATACTGGTCCAAATAACCTGAAATTTTAACCACATGCTATTTTCGGGGTCTAGATCATACAATAAAATTTTCAGATTTTTCTGAGCTAAATGGAATTTACAGTAAATAAAACACCTATTTAGCATGCTATTCACAACTTAAGTTAACATGGGGTTTAACATATCATGTGATTTTGCCACTTGCTGTTTTAACAGAGATTACTATCATATACATGATCTGAGAATACAGGACTATCCTAAATCATACAATCACAAATCGATCACCACAAACCATTCTTGCATGCCTTTCTAGTTACCGAACCGAATTTAGTTGCAACTCATGCGAGCAATGGACAAATTATCAAACTTGAGAATACATATACTGATCTAAAAATCTTCATGCTTTGACAAAATTAAGGCATTCAGACTAATCCTAACCATGAAACATGGATTGACAAGATTATCACAATTTATGCTTACAAGCTCATGAGATACACTTTTCTAACATTCACCATCACACACCACACTCATCCACACACCACAATTGACAATATACATAGCGTATAGGGTTACCATATATCCTCATCACGGAAACCATACCGAAAATAGTCTATAGGAAGGGTAGAACAGGTCACTGTTCTGTCCAGAGGAACTTGGCGGCGGTCTCTGGCCCCTGACTCAGGGTCAGCGGCATGGTCGATGGACGCCAAGCATGATATCGGCGTCCATTGACCTTGCCGTCAATGCAGGTCTGTGCAGAAACACAGACCCGACCTCTCAAGATTGGGTGAATGTGAGGGTCTAGGACTCGAGGGAAAATGTACAAAAATTGTAAAACCCACCTAGACTCATACGGGGACATCATGGTTAGGTCACTTGCCTTTTAAAAATTGCACCAAGGGATCTAGGGCTCGGTGAAGCTCTCCTTGGGCTGTCCCAAGAAGCCTCCAAATGAACTCTCCTCCGGGTTCTTGAGCGAGATCCACAGCAAGCCGAGGTCGGGGAAGCCTTCCTCGATGATCCTTCTAGCCTCCAGTTGCAGTGGAACGCCGGATCAAGCTTCAGAAGTTTGGATTTTTGGGTGAAAAAGGGGGTTTTCTCTCAGTTTTCTTCTAGGGTTTTCTTCTCTCTTTTTCTCCTCTTGCAAGGGTGAAGAGAGGAGTGGGAAGAGGCCATTTCGGGTTCAGACATAAGGGGAGTCTCTCTCCCACTCACCAGGTGACTTGACAGCCTTCAGAGCCGTTGGGGACAGTCCCCCAATGGTTGGCTTTCTTGTTTCAGAAGCTTGCTGCTCTGCTGCGCATGCAGGCCAGAGAGATTGGCGTCCATATCGCTGGACGCCAGGATTAGTGTTGGCATCCATGTCTTGACGCTGACACCACCTAAACGGCTAGGGGTTGACGCCAAGATGGCCTTCGGCCAGAATTCTAAAATATGCAGAAAACCATGCATACCATGCGTATATACATGCAATATGTATATGGTATTATATCCATACTATCACCATGCAATACATACATTATTTATATTTGATATAAACACATGCACACGTACTTGTACTAATTAATACGTACGTAAATATGTACATACATACACAAGCACAAATACACAAATACAAATAATGCGATGGAAATTCGAGGGCCTTACAAAACTAGCCCAGTAAGATTTATATCTCAAATGTGCGGGCAATGATATAAGTGATTAGAAAATTAGAACTAGGTAAGCACGATGATTGTCATGATATGCATGAACGAATAAAACTCATTAAAACATGATACATTAACAAGCTAGATAGAGCGATCATGATTGAGCAAGATCTAGAACGATATAACAAGCAAGAGATTATCAATAGTGAGACATCTAACAAGCACGCAAGATATCACTTTAAATTGCAATAAATGCAAGATGACCATATCACGCAAGCAAGCAAGCACGAGCATGATCATGTAACACTAATCAAGCACGAAGACACTAGTGTACAGCAAGGAAAGATCCACCTTGAAATGCACACTAGGACACGTGTATGTGGTTATTGTATCCAGCATTCAACACGCAAATACTCCCAGCGCAGATGCAACGCCAGTAATCATTATACCCCATGCTTAATAGTATATTTATGACTCTCTATCATTGGGGCGAGACTGGAGCCCTTGGACACTCGCCGTGCCCAGTCAACATCTCATTTTAATTTTAAATGTAGATACCCATAGTCATTAATAATGGCCAATAAGAGTTTCAAGATGTAAGCATGTGTAATGTCACGTTCATGATGATGATGAGAACAAGTAGTAATTAATGTGAACATGATTACATGATAACAATGGTCAAGAGATAAATTCGGCAGCATAACGGCACAATTTATATCTTAGTTCAATCTTTACATTAACGGCTTGAGTCTAGATTATGAATCACACTCACGAGAACAAGATGAGAAAGGAAGTGCACGCTATCTCTAGGAAACTTCAATGGTACAACAAACTCGGTCTCCATGAGGGAATCCACGGAGTACGAAGATTTACGGAGGTCTTAGAGAAAAGGTCGCTAGTCTACCGATACGGAATGACCGATAGAGAGCCTCCAAATCCCTAAGAAAGGGCTACCTAAGAGTGCAAGTGTGTAGTGATGTACGCATCTCAATCCAATATCCACTGGTTCCAAACTTGCGAAAAGCATTAAACATGATAACATGAAATGAAACTATGCACTTTAACTAAACATTGTTCGCAAGATTTTTAAGATAACAATTTATCATTTTAATAAGCTAGAATAGTAAGAAGAGTGAATCATAAGTTACATGAATGGTCACATCATTAAGAGAACAATTAGAATAACATTCGTGTAATGATAGCTTTTAAATGGGTTAATAACCTTTAAGCCATTAGACAGTCCTCATGAAATGTTCAAAACCAATACATGCAAATCCTACACTTAATACCATGTTAAACAGTCCTCAGGTAGGCTTGGAAATACACATCCTACACAGTGGACGCATTTTCGAACGATGTATACAGTCAATATGCAGCGTATTGTGAAGACTCAAAATTGCGTCCACCTTGGTGGCCGCGTTCACCATTGAATCGTGTCGGGGGAAGACGACGCATTCATGAGAAATTGTTAAATATAGCAATGGGTGGGAAAACCGCCTGAATCGCGTCGGGGGATCCCGCCACGGTTCAGACAGGCGCAAACTCCCAGGCGGCACGAAGTCTCACGCGGGCTGTTGACCGATCAGCGCGAGAATCACGTCGGGTGTTGCGGACGCCTTTCACTAAATCACGTCGGCCAAGGTCGATGCGATACCAGGCACGGTAATCGTGTCGCCTAGACCTGACGCGGCTCTAAAAACATCCCAAAAACGCAGGAAAATGCAGTAAAATAGGTGCTCGGTCCATCCAATGCTTATATCTTCTAAACTAGGGGTCTTGGGACAAAAGTGCCAACATGAAAGTCGCTGGGAACATGGAGTACAAGAGAAATAAGATTTTTAAATAATTTTAAATGGTCTCAAGATGCACAATAAATCAAGACGAACGTAAAAAGTCCCTGACATGCTCGACTTTGGCAAAACACCTATAACTCAAGATGTACTCATTGGAATTCGATGAAAACAAATGGAAATGAAACTAGACTTGATGCTCTACACATTGGTATATGACTTGTTAAGGTTTGGCCCGAGAAAACTTACCTTCTGGGTCGAAGACGTTTCGTTCTCCAGACAGTCCTCGTTCAGAACACTTGTTAGAGAATGCCTAATATGCCCGGCCTACTGCATGAAAATTGGGTATTCCAGTTGGGTTAGGAACTAGACTTGACCCTCTTTCCACGGGTATAAGCATTGCACGATGTGGTTTAGGTTTTTCCTACCTTTGGTCGACTCCAAGTTGACTGTTTGCACAGGTCGAAGCAGACGCAATGGGGAAGAAGAAGGGCTTGGTGTGCTCGATCTCCTGCTCCCCAGCCGCCAAGAATTCCTCCACACGACCCCAACAAGATGTAAAACTCATCCCCAAGGGTTTGGTGGAGAGTATTTATGCATCTATGGCTTTTGGAAGTCATATTGCAACAAGGAAGGAAGAGTTGCGGTTTTTGCATGCCCCCTTCCATGTTTTGAAGATCTCTTCCCCCATTGGAGTGTCCTGGCCATCAAGAAACCTCCACGGATGGCTAGGCACGAATTTGGGTTGCCAAGAGAGCATAATTGCATCCCATTATACCCTAATTGCCTCCTTCCATTTTTAGCTTATTTAGGGTTGCGAATTTCCATGCATTTTCTTGCTTCATTTGATTTTTGGGCCAAATGTTGCCCATTGGCCCAATTCTAATAATGGGTCATCAATATATAATGTTGGAAGTTTCTCCAACATTTTTATTTAATTTTATGGTCGTGTCGCATTTCCGTGTTAACAATTTTTCGACCTAGTTTCCTAATTTGGATAATTTGTCACAATGTGACGTACACTTGGTCAATCGGATTTTTTCATTGCACGAATTTCTTCATGGAACATTTAGGAATAATGTTTGGGGTTGATTTATAATTTTCATTGAATTTTTTGATGTGTTCTTGCATGTACGATAGTGGTACGTATGTTTTAAATACTCTGATATTATGGAAATTATTTATTCACATTTATTTAAAATTTTAAATCACTAAATTTTCTGGGGTGCTACAGATAGCATGTGAAATGATGTGAAAACATGTGAATGTGATACAATTATGTTAAAACAACAAGCTCAAGATGTGAATAAGTGTTATAAAAGCATGTGAAAATGACTAAGTATCATGCTAGGTTTGCTAGTAATTGTGTGCATATTTCCATGATCAAATTGCGTATAATTGTGAAGTGATATGAATAAAATTTGAAACCATGAATCATGTTATATATTATGTGTAGAAAGCATGTGTAGGTTGTTCATGTTTAATTGTTAAATTGAAATGAAGCATGTACTATGTATTTTCTTTTATGGATTACAAGAATAGCATGTGTGTGATGTGTGTAAGGATGTTCCTTAGATTGCTTGCTAAGTCTTTCTTTTTAGAAGACTCATACTTGCTTTGACATATAGGTGAGACAGGTGTCCCCGTACTTGAGGAGGACTTGTTGAGCAACTACCACTAAGAAAATCATTTAAGATTTTAAATTATTTTAATATCATGATTTTGCTATGACAAAACCTTTAAAAGACTTTCTACAAATTAAAAGAATCAATCATACATACCACAGAAAATAGTTTGGACAAACTCTATCTCGAAATTTTTTCTAAGTCCACAGACTACTCAATGAATCCGACTGTCAACTCTGACCTCTCAAGAATTGAAATGTCTTTACACAAAATCATCTCCAAAATTTTTCTAAGTCTAGACTACTTCACTATATCTGACTGTCAACTCCGACTTCTACAGTCGAATGCTTCCTTCTGGACTTCAACTCTTAGAAGATGAAGTATTCTGTATCCGACTTCCAACTTCGACTCATACAGTTGAATGCTTCATAGATCTAACTCCTCAGTATCCGACTTCTGAAATCGAATTCTCTGTCTTGTTTCTATTAATGTCCATAGAAGTCGAATTCATTCTATCCGACTCTTAAAGTCGAATTATGACTTTCTAATTCTTCTATATCCAACTTCATAAGTCGAATGCTATATTCTCTTTGCAACCTCTGTTGAAGTCGAATCAGCCTATTTCTATCTTCGACTTCTAGAGTCGAATTGCAATCTCTTCTATATTCGACTTCATTATCAAGTCTTGTACTTGTACTTTTTCTGTAAAGACATTATTTTATTATCTGATAAAATATTAATTGCATATCTTTTTATCTTTCCTGATCTGATTGCTGTTAGAACCATCATTGACTGAATATTTTCTAAATCTATCATATCAACATTATTTAAATATGTTTTGACAAGATGAGACATATTATACTTAAAATATTCATCTAAATTTGTTTAAGTCTGCATCTGAAACCTTTATTTAAATTGGTCTTTTGCTTCATGACAGTAGTTCGGATTTTCTTCCAATACAGAAGACATGTTGCATTTATGTTTTTCAGGCGCATGGCATCTGACAGAGGCTCACCTACCACTGTCAGAACTTGTCCATACCTTTGTTTGCAAACTGTCTGTCCATCTTTTATTGGTCTGAAAAGCTATCTGTCCGAGGTTTCCATACTTTGTATTTTTCTATGACTCACCTACCTACAAAAGTATGGAGGTACCCTATCTTTGCGTCTTGTCTTTGCTACAGATCATTTATTGAAGTATGTTTTCAGCATGGAGCTTTCACAACCCACTTAATGAGAAGCTGACCTTCTAGCTGTGAAGCTGCAACCCTCATCTGAAGACATTGGAAAGAAGCAAAGGCAGAAGGACCCATGGATAATAAGTTTAGCTATCATCCAAAGGATCCTAGATCTCTCCTCAACGGCGAGATCTCCAACGGCCACTTTTCAAATGGCTACATTCTGAAGAATATAAAAGAAGCCGAAGATTGAAGGTGGATACAGATTTGCTCACACACTGAAGTGCATACACTCTTAGAATTTTTCTAAGGCTAGCTAGTAAGCAAGAGATTTCGACAAGTGTTCTTCAAGCTTAATGTTAGAGAGCTCCATTCTTCATAAAAGTCCTTAGCTCTCCTCAACCACAGAAGTCTTGTGTTTTGGTGGCAACTATAGTTAATTATTTGTCATGTCCACCACACCTGTTTAGAAAGGATTTCGATTTCCACTCTTACTGTTTCTCTCCTTTCTGAACTGGCTGTGTTTTGCTCATTGTTTGAGGCAAAAACACACAAGTGTCCTTATACTTTTTCTGTGTAATTTTTGCAGGAAGTTTGTTCCTGCATTTCCCCTCTTGTGCAGGGAAGACCTTGTTGAAGGTAGTGTCTTGTACCCCTATTAAGGGAAGACTTGCTTGGGAGCAAGTGGGATTGTAATTCCTCTCAAGGGTGAGAGAAGGCCAAATTTATTGGCAGTTAGTGAAATCTCAAGTGGTTGACTTGAGGACTGGATGTAGGACTTCCATGTGGGAAGGGCCGAACCGGGATAAATCTCCTTGTGCATTTGTGTGATTGTTTCCGCCAATTTACTCTTGAATCACACACTACACTAAATACTAATAGATTTATTTAGTGTTGTTTAATTTCAGATAAAATTTTAAAAGCACAAGAAGTCCTATTCACCCCCCTCTAGGACATCATTAGTGTCATTTCGATCCAACGAGTGGTATCAGAGCTCAGTCTTCTCAGAAGAATCTAAAGATTTGAGAAGAAATGGCAGCTGAAGCTCACAACTATGAAGGCCAATCTATCACAAGGCCACCATTCTTTGATGGTGAAGATTATCAATATTGGAAGATGCGGATGGAGTGCTTCATCAGAGGTACAGATTTTGATCTATGGCAGGTAATAGAACAAGGTGATTTCCAAATGCTTGGTGAATCCTCCTCCTCTGGTCTTTCCATAGCTGATAAGAGAAATATGTCATTAAACTATAAGGCTAAAAATTATCTTTGCTGTGCTCTCTCTAAAAGAGAATTTAACAGATTATCTGCTTGTAAAACTGCAAAAGAAATGTGGGATAAATTACAAGTTACAAATGAAGGAACTGGTAGGGTTAAACAAACTAGAATAGATATTCTTGTATCCCAATATGAACAATTTAAAATGCTTCCTAATGAAAACATTACTCAAATGTATAATCGCTTTTCCAACATAATAGTAGGTTTAAGTTCTCTAGGAAAAGATCTAACTAATGAAGAAACAGTAAGGAAAATCCTAAGATCTTTAACTAATGTTTGTACTCCTAAAGTGACTGCCATTGAGGAAGCACATGATTTAACTCAATTATCTATTGATAAACTAATTAGATCCCTCATGGCCCATGAAATTAACATGGAAAGATTTTCTAAAAATTCTTCGAAAAAGAAAATGTCAAATGCTTTGAAGGTTGCAGATTCCTCTTCATCTAAAAATTCCAAGGAGAAATCAGACGACAATGATGATGAGGCAATGCTATCAAGAAAATTACAAAGAATCCTTGCAAAGAAGAAGAAGTTCAGCTCCAAGAGATTTTTCAAGAAAGAAAAGAAAAAGAAGGAGCCAACCTGCTATGAATGTAATCAACCAGGACATTACAAATCTGAATGTCCTAAGCTGAAGAAGAAGGATCAAGCAGAAAGATCCGATAAGAAGAAAGGCAAAGAAAAGAAGTTCAGAAAATATAAGAAAAAGGCAATGGCAGTAGCATGGGATAATGAAGAAGCTACCAGTTCAGAATCCTCAAGCTCAGAATCTAAAGAGGAAGAAAAGGCAAATCTAGCCCTCATGGCAGGACTGGAGCAAGTAAATTCTGAAACCTCATTTACATCCTATTATGAATCAGATTCTAACAGTTTTGATGAAGCTTTTAATGAACTATATGAAAAATATAAAACAGTAGTAAAATAAATGAAAATAGTTAAATTAAATTTGCTAAACCAAGAAAAGGCTAATACATTTCTGAAAAAATGAAGCAGAAAGGTTAGGACAAAACTTAAGTGAAACCAAAAGAGCAAATGAATTATTATGTGAAGACTTAAAGAATAAAAATAGTAAAATTATGGAATTAGAGTCAAATTTAATAGAGCTTAAGGATGAAGAAAAACTACAAGAAGAAAACAACTCCCTAAGAGCTACTATAGAGAAAATTTCTAAATGCAAAACTTCTCTGTTTATTAAATTAAATGGCTCTAGGATAGGAAAGAAAAAGTATGGAGTAGGGTACACACCTCAAATTAATGAAGAAGACATTGTTCATCCTAAAGTTTATCCAAGTCCTAAATTTGTATCAGAAAAAGAAATTAAAAATTCCAAAAAGGTTAATCAACATGTTTATAAACAAAAATAGAAGTCTAACAACACTGCATGAAGTAAGAATGCTTTTGATTTATGTTGTAGTCACTGCAATCAACTAGGACACACTGTTAGCACATGCACAACTAGACATTTGCACTGGATCCCTAAGACTAACCATCAAGGACCCAAGAAAATTTGGGTACCAAAAGTTACAACTTAATTTTATTTACAGGGTCGGCTGAGAGCATCCAAATAGTATTTGGATAGTGGGTGCTCAAGGCATATGACTGGTGATAGGAAGTTGTTTACAAGTTTTAGAGATGAAATTGGTCAAGTCGCCTATGGAGATAATGGAAAAGGAAAAGTCTTAGGATGTGGGACAGTTGGAACTAAGGAAAAGAATTTGATTGAAGATGTCATGTATGTAGAAGGACAGAAGCATAACCTCATAAGCATCAGTCAGTTATGTGATAAGGGTCATCTAGTAAAATTTCAGAATGATAAGTGCATTATTCAAAAGGATGGAAAATTTGTGTTCGAAGCTCAAAGAGTGAAGAATCTGTACACATTACAGTTAGCAGAATTAAAAGAAGTGAACTTATGTCTTGCAATCACTAAGAGTGAAGAAGCTGATTTGTGGCATAGAAGATTAGGTCATGCAAGCACTTCAGTCATCAAAAAATTGATAAAGCATGATTTGGTTGAAGGTCTTCCAAAGATGAAGATGAAGAAATCTAGAATATGTTCAGCTTGTGCAAAAGGGAAGCAGACCAAGACTTCATTTCAGTCCAAAACAATGGTCACAACTTCCAAGCCTTTGGAGCTAATTCACATGGATTTGTTTGGACCCATAAGAACAGTCAGTCTTGGAGGAAAGGTGTATGGCTATGTGATAGTAGATGACTACTCAAGATATACTTGGGTGTCTTTCTTAGAAGCCAAATCAGAAGCCTTTTTAACTTTTCTGAAGTTCACCAGAGTAGTTCAAAAGAATCAAAAATTCCAGATTATCAGTATCAGATCTGATCATGGTGGAGAATTCAAGAATGAAGAATTCATGAAGTTCTCTGAAGAAAATAGAATTGAACATAATTTTTTAGCACCAAGAACACCTCAACAGAATGGAGTAGCAGAAAGGAAAAATAGGACCTGCTAGATATGGCCAGAACTATGCTTACTGAGCAAAATTTACCAAGATATTTCTGGGCGGAAGCAGTCAACACAGCCTGCCACATCATCAACAGGTGTATGATCAGACCAATTCTAAAGAAGACCCCATATGAGCTTTACAAAGAAAAGAAGTCCAACATTAGTCATCTTCGACCTTTTGGTTGTAAGTGTTTCATTTTGAATAATGGTAAAGATAATTTAGGGAAATTAGATGTTAAAAGTGATGAAGTATTCTTGTTAGGATATATTTCAAAACCTAGGGGATAAAGGTTTTTAATAGAAGAACCATAACCATAGAACAAATTGTGCATATATTATTTAATGAAACTAACCCTTCTATTAAAAGAATAGAAGAAGAAGAAGATTGTGTTGAAGATTTGTGTAGGGATCTAGAGAAGACTTCTCTTGAAGAAGAATAAATACAAGAAGAGAAGAAAGATCCACCACTGGAAGAACTTCAACAACAAGAAGAACAACAAGCAGGACTGCCTAGAGAATTGAGGCATCATAGAGATCATCCAAGAGAAAATATAATAGGTGATCCTCAAGATAGGGTAAGAACAAGAGGTATGAATATTCCTTGTGATTTTATGCTTTAGTTTCTCAAATTGAGCTTAGGACAATCGATGATGCACTGGTTGATGAATCTTGGATTGTCACGCCCCCAATTTTATTTTAGCAGCAGAATAAATTAGGAGACGCGACGAACAAGCAAGCATTCAAACGCTATAGACCAATAGCTTTTACAAATAGGGCCCACAATGCAATAATCAAATTTTCTTCTTTTATTTATCAAAACGAATATTACAACCTCTAATGTCAAATGAAACACTCCTTGCTCACCAATCTATCTATCTCTCAAAGAAAAGGGAAATTACATTCATGACCAATCTAAATAAAAATAAGAATGGACTCTCTAAGTGTACTTCACGCTTGGCGCACAAGTCCCATCACTTAGGTTTACATTCACTACCTGAAATGTTAAAGAGAGCAGGTATGAGTGCACTCGCCCAGTAGAATTTACATCTTCCAGCAATGATATAAGTATTTACATTTTAAAAGCTAGAAGGTATGAACATGATATGTACAATGCAATTAAAACGTCGGTAGTAAGACGTGTACAGTGTATCATGTAAGATAGTATGATCAAGAGATTATAATGATCAATCTAGTAATAAGGTTGTATTCAAGAGTTCAAGATATTGTGAACAATGATCTAGCAAGATGGTAACTTCATGAACAAGAGCAAGATAGCATGTAACAAGATGGCCATTTCACTAGCAAGCATTTTGAGTAACCCACTCAGAGCATTCCACGAGAATATCATGCAGGATCTACTGGTGCCTCATGCAAGTACGTCCTTCAGCACTCGGGTTAAGGACCAGCACACAGTAGTAGGTAACAAGCAAGTAAGTTTATCATGTGTAACAAGTACGTGCCATGCCAAGCACCAATCATGATTTCGCACCACGCCAGGCACACGACTTTGTTAGGGGATCAACCTAACAATCAACTCCTGGGATAACGAACATCTTTGGGAAAAACTGGGCAATCAACACCTTGGGGTAAACAAGACTTTGTCGGGGGCGAATCAGACAATCACACCCATAGGTAACAGGACTTTGCCAGAATCTCCAAGACCAGTTACGGGCCCTCAGTCAAGTTCTTATTGCGCAACACTGGCATGTTTCCCAATGAGCCCCTCGACTCATGGGTGACAAGAATGAATTTTGAGTCCAAGACTCCAATATCACTGATGCACTTCAAGAATGTATCACAAGAAGGTAATGTGTGTCAATAAAGATAGACTAGTTGAGAAAGTTCAGTACTATCATGTCAATAGTAATGATTATCGAGAGTGTCATGTCAATAATGATATAGAGTTCAAGGGTATGTTGGGAATATCAAGTCAAGAGTTCAAGCCTAACAACATATTTACATAGATTCTATCTTTAATAACTTGGTTTCATGTGTTATACTCGATCACTCTGAGAAAGTCAAGATGAGGAGAGAAAGATCTCATTAAGAATGCCGAGAGAGAAGAGATACGTGCACACTAACTTCCGTGTACTTCATTGGTACAACCTACTCGTCGGCCATGTGGGAATCCATGGTCAGAGGAGAATTATGGAGGCCTTGGTCAAGGGGTCACTAGTCCGGCAGAAGGAATATCCGACAGAGAGTTCACCACAAGCCAAGAAGGGGCTTTCTATCGTGCTAGAGTGTATGCACATGCCGCGCGTGAGAATCCCTCCAGTGCGTGTGTGAATCCGATTATGGAAACTCCATTTATAGAAACTTCATTTATGGAAAATTCATGCTTGGCAAGTATCATGGGTGCTATATGAAGAAACACTAATCATGCATGACCAATTTTAGCAAGTACTATGTGTTTTAGCAAGTTCATTAACAAGGCAAGAAAGTGAATAATCGGTAGGTAGAGAGCATGATCATGAACTTAAGATCAATTAAAAATTATGTGAACATGTTTTAACCTTCATATGGGTTGTTAAATGCATGATAAGACTTTTTAGAACCTTTCTAGAATAGATCAAACTCACACATGCAAGGAACGACACAAAACGACGAAAACCAAGATGTATGCCCCTTAGAAGGCAAATTCAGTCCCATCCCTTCAAATCTCACACTTGAATACCATATTGAAGCCCTTTGAATGAAGAAACCAGCAAAGAAAATGGTTCTTCGATCCGAGGTCTATATAAAAGGTTATGACCGGTTAAGTGGACATAGGCAGAAGGCGACACATTGCCTGTCGCCTTTAGAACATGAAGGCGAACATCATCTTGTCGCCTTCTGAAGAAGACCAAGAAACTATCTGATTTTTGGTATGGGTCATGACCATGATGTTGGCGCGTTCTGGTAGCGACGTGTCGACCTGTCGCCACCTGAATATGACGTTTGGGTTGCTTTTTCTATATATTTCCAACTCCGACTTGGATTGGGTTTGACACCTGTGGGTTTGAAAAATCAAAACAAATGGTAGGGTGATCCAAATCGGGTGAAACCACCTTTGTTAGTTAGATTACTTCTAATACTTTGTACAGTAGAAAATAATCGAGAAACAAAGGTTGTTTGACTGAGTAATAAAATGTATTGTGAATGACATAGTCTTCATGTTTGGGCTCATACTCTCAGTATGGTCAACAAAAATTAGTAAAACCAGTGCCAAACGAAAGTAGACTCATAGCCTAACAAGTTCTATGCTGAACACTCAGTCTAAAACTGACTCCACAGAGAGGTATGAAACTCGTAAGAAAAGTCAAGGGTAAATCAGAACAGTACAGTGTTAAGATCATGCAAGATTTAATTCATGAAACTCTCAAATAAAAATTCGGGAAAATAGTAAGAACATAATCTATACATATGAATGCAAGTATGAATGAGTTTAATTAGAGTTTAGCATGGAGATGACCTACCTTTTAGGTGAAAGAAAGTCGTGCTTCCCGAAAACCCTAGTTTCGAACAGTCGTCGGAGAACGCTTAATACTCACGAACTACTAGGTAAAAATTGTACAAAGTAGTGTCATAAGAAACTAGACTCGAAGAGCTTTCCAAGGATGTATGGTTTGAACAGTTTGCTCGAGGTTTCACTAACCTTTGGTGATGATCTTGAAGGGACTCAAGTGCAGGTCGTTGCAGATCCGAGTTGGGAGGAGCACGAGATTCCTCCTTGCTCCAGCCTTCTCCTTGAGATCTCCAGCCACCATTGCCTCCAAGAACGCCTCCAATAACCCTAGGGGTCGTCCCATGGCAGAGAGAGGCTTTATTTATAGAGAGAGGGGCCTTTAGTTGCCTAATTAAATTAGGAAATCTTTAGGCACAAATTTGGGTATATCTTTCCTCAACTTGGAGATTTCTCTCCCCAATTCATGATGGAATTGGTATGGAAGCTTACCTTACGTGGTAACCAAAAATTTGGGCTTGGTTTGAACTCTAATGATGGTCTATAGGGTGAGAATTTACCCTATTATGGTTCATTAGTGAATATTTCTGAATTTCGGGTCATTTTCCTAGCATGAATTTATTTGTGGTCCAAAGGACATCCTTCGGCCCATTTCTTTCATTGGATTGTCAATACCCATTGTTTGAAGTCCAACCATAATTTTTATTTTAATTTATGACCCCTTTATGTATATGTGATAATGATTTTTCGACTTATTCCTTAATTAAGATAATAAGTCACAAAAATTCGTAAATTCAATCCAAAAAATTTTATTGGCCTAAATTTCTTTATGGGTCACTAGAGAATAATATTTAAAGTCTAACTATAATTTTTACGAAATTTTTAGATGTGTTTTTACATCTGGGATAATGGTGCGTACGCATTTAATTAGTTTTAAATTATTAAGTGGTCATATTTTCTATTTATCTCCAATTTTCAATTATTGAAATTCTCGGGTTGCTACATCCTCCCCCACTTAAAAAAATTTGGTCCCCAAATTCATAGGACAATTTCTTCTTTCTAAACTGCGTCAAATCTCCCCCACTTAAGATTATGCATGTAGAGGAAAATTTTCAAGTAGATTACTTTGAGGTTATTGTATTGGTATGAATATATTAATTGTTCTCAATTATGACTTGAGCAATAAGAGAAGACGATACTAATGAGGAGAATCAAAAGAAGCACCAAGATTACATGATGCTTGTGATGTCAATGTGAGTAGATCTACCTCATGTCGTTCCGCCCTTTCTATTCTTCCTAGAGCATTCTTTTCCTGTTGTTGCTTGAAGTCGGCCTTGATGTTGAGATGTCGTCTTCTTCAATTGAGAGCAACCACTGATCTGGTGGCTCATACTTCTGCATCGCAAACAAGCCCCCATCTTTCTCCAACACTCCTCAACCTTATGTCCCATTCGACTACAGTACCAACACTTCTTCTGGAATGGTTGGATTGCATTCTGTGGTTGATCTTCTCTCTTAGGCTTCTTATTCTTTAAGTGACACTTGTCTTTATTTAACCTCTTCTTAGGGCTTTTGGGTTGATAATCCTTGAAGTTAATGGGTTGTCCCTCCTTTGGGGTGGACTTCCCATCATCTTCCTTGGTCATCTCTATGACGTCTTCTACTAATTGAGCTCGTTTCACTATATCATTATAAATTTGGATGTCCATTGATGCCAGTAAGGGTATATATGCTGGCTTCAATCCATTTAAGAATCGTTTTGCCTTCATCTTCTATGTCCCAACTTAGTGTGGTGCATAGCGGGACAGTCTAGCGAATTGGGCTTCGTACTCTGCCACTAGTAACCCTTCTTGCTTAAGAGCAGCAAACTCCGCAGCTTTCTTCTCATGAATCCTTTCTGAGAAATATTTATTATTGAAGTGTTCTAGGAATTCAACCCAGGTAATAGGATTATCAGGCAATGCAGCTTTGGTGGCCTCCCACCAGGTCCTTGCATCACGTTCTAGTTCAAAAGTGGCCAGTAGGACCCTCTCTTAGTCTGTGCACTGCATTACATTGAACATCTGTTCCATCTCTTGCATCCAGTTTTCAGCCTCCTTGGGGTCAGCAGATCCATCAAACTTAGGAGGATCCATTCCTCGAAAATTCCTACGTAACTCTCCTTCCCTGACATGAGCTCCACCCTGTACGACTTGTTGCAAGGCCTGCGCCAACTCCTGTACTGTGTTATGTATATCGCGCCATTGGCCACGCTTGGCTGCCATCTCCAAGAATGTTTGGGATCCTGAGAGAAGATTAATAGTTAGTTATAGTCTAAGTTATTCTTTGTGAATATGAATTTATTAACTTTTGAACTATTCTAACCACGGGCTCTACCCATCTCACTAGGTACTAGCAAGAAACCTAGCTTAGTGCTAGACACAAATAGCGTAGGAACCTAGATCCTTACAACATGATCCTTTAACGTAGTTTCATAACTTAGCCTCTAATGTATCCTAGGACTTTAGAAAGCCTAGGCTCTGATACCACTCTGTCATGCCCCCAATTTTATTTTAGCTGGGGAATAAATTGGGAGACGCGACGAACAAGCAAGCATTCAAAAGTTATAGAACAATAGCTTTTACAAATAGGGCCCACAATGCAATAATCAATTTTTCTTCCTTTATTTATCAAAACGAATATTACAACCTCTAATGTCAAATGAAACACTCCTTGCTCACCAATCTATCTATCTCTCAAAGAAAAGAGAAATTACATTCATGACCAATCTAAATAAAAATAAGAATGGACTCTCTAAGTGTACTTCATGCTCGGCATACAAGTCCCATCACTTAGCTTTACCTTCACTACCTGAAATGTTAAAGAGAGAAGGTATGAGCGCACTCGCCCAGTAGGATTTACATCTTCCATCAATGATATAAGTATTTAAATTTTAAAAGCTAGAAGGTATGAACATGATATGCACAATGCAATTAAAACATCGGTAGTAAGATGTGTACAGTATATCATGCAAGATAGTATGATCAAGATATTATAATGATCAATCTAATAATAAGGTTGTATTCAAGAGTTTAAGATATTGTGAACAATGATCTAGCAAGATGGTAACTTCATGAACAAGAGCAAGATAGCATGTAACAAGATGGCCATTTCACTAGCAAGCATTTTGAGTAACCCACTCGGAGCACTCCACAAGAATATCACGCAGGATCTACTGGTGCCTCATGCAAGTACGTCCTTCAGCCACTCAGGTTAAGGACCAGCACACAGTAGCAGGTAACAAACAAGTAAGTTTATCATGTGTAACAAGTACGTGCCATGCCAAGCACCAATCATGATTTCGCACCACGCCAGGCACACGACTTTGTTAGGGATCAACCTAACAATCAACTCCTAAGATAACGAACATCTTTGGGAAAAACTGGGCAATCAACACCTTGGGGTAAACAAGACTTTGTCAGGGGCGAATTCGACAATCACACCCATAGGTAACAGGACTTTGCCAGAATCTCCAGGACCAGATATGGGCCCTCAGTCAAGTTCGTATTGTGCAACACTGTCATGTGTCCCAATGAGCCCGTCGACTCATGGGTGACAAGAACGAGTTTTGAGTCCATGACTCCAATATCACTGATGCACTTCAAGAATGTATTACAAGAAGGTAATGTGTGTCAATAAGGATAGACTAGTCGAGAATGTTCAGGACTATCATGTCAATAGTAATGATTATCGAGAGTGTTATGTCAATAATGATATAGAGTTCAAGGGTATGTTGGGAATATCAAGTCAAGAGTTCAAGCATAACGACACATTTACATAGATTATATCTTTAATAACTTGGTTTCATGTGTTATACTCGATCACTCCGAGAAAGTCAAGATGTGGAGAGAAAGATCTCGTTAAGAATGCCGAGAGAGAAGAGATACATACACACTAACTTCCGGGTACTTCATTGGTACAACCTGCTCGTCGGTCATGTGGGAATCTATGGTCAGAGGAGACTTACGGAGGCCTTGGTCAAGGGGTCACTAGTCCGGCAGAAGGAATATCCGACACAGAGTTCACCACAAGCCATGAAGGGGATTTTCTATCGTGCTAGAGTGTATGCGCATGCCGCGCGTGAGAATCGCTCCAGTGCGTGTGTGAATCCGATTATGGAAACTCCAATTATAGAAACTTCATTTATGGAAAGTTCATGCTTGGAAAGTATCATGGGTGCTATATGAAGAAACACTAATCATGCATGACCAATTTTAGCAAGTACTATGTGTTTTAGCAAGTTCGTTAACAAGACAAGAAAGTGAATAATCGGTAGGTAGAGAGCATGATCATGAACTTAAGATCAATTAAAAATTATGTGAACATGTTTTAACCTTCATATGGGTTGTTAAATGCATGATAAGACTTTTTAGAATCTTTCTAGAATAGATCAAACTCACACATGCAAGGAACGACACAAAGCGACGAAAACCAAGATGTATGCCCCTTAGAAGGCAAATTCAGTCCCATCCCTTCACTTCCTCAGGTCATAACTCATTGATTTTTTATTCAAATCTCATACATTAATATACCATATTGAAGCCCTTTGAATGAAGAAACCAGCAAAGAAAATGGCTCTTTGATCCAAGGTCTATATAAAACGTTATGGCCGGTTAAGTGGACATAGGCAAAAGGCGACACATTGCCTGTCGCCTTTAGATGAAGGCGACCATCATCTTGTTGCCTCCTGAAGAAGACCAAGAAACTGTCTAATTTTTTGTATGGGTCGCGACAATGATGTTGTCGTGTTCTGGTAGCGACGTGTCGACCTATCGCCACCTGAATATGACGTTTGGGTTGCTTTTTCTACCTATTTCCAACTCCGACTTGGATCGGGTTTGACACCTATGGGTTTGAAAAATCAAAACAAATGGTAGGGAGATCCAAATCAGGTGAAACCACCATTGTTAGTTAGATTACTTCTAATACTTTGTACAGTAGAAAATAATCGAGAAACAAAGGTTGTTTGACTGGGTAATAAAATGTATTGTGAATGACTACATGATTCTGACATAGTGTTCATGTTTGGGATCATACTCTCAGTATGGTCAACGAACATTAGTAAAACCAGTGTCAAACGAAAGTAGACTCATAGCCTAACAGGTTTTATGCTGAACACTCAGTCTAAAACTGACTCCACAGAGACGTATGAAACTTGTAAGACAAGTCAAGGGTAAATCAGAACAGTACAGTGTTAAGATCATGCAAGATTTAACTCATGAAACTCTAAAGATAAAAATGGTGGAAAATAGTAAGAACATGATCTATACGTATGAATTCAAGTATGAGCGAGTTTAATTAGAGTTTGGCATAGAGATGACCTACCTTTTAGGTGAAAGAAATTCGTGCTTCCTGAATACCCTTGTTTTGACCAGTCGTAGGAGAACGCTTAATACTCACGAACTACTAGGTAAAAATTGTGCAAAGTAGTGTCATAAGAAACTAGACTCGAAGAGCTTTCCAAGGATGTATGGTTTGCACAGTTTGGTCGAGGTTTCACTAACCTTTGGTGATGATCTTGAAGGGACTCAAGTGCAGGTCGTTGCAGATCCGAGTTGGGAAGAGCACGGGATTCCTCCTTGCTCTAGCCTTCTCCTTGAGATCTCCAGCCACCATTGCCTCCAAGAACGCCTCCAATAACCCTATGGGTCGTCCCATGGCAGAGAAAGGCTTTATTTATAGAGAGAGGGGCCTTTAGTTGCCTAATTAAATTAGGAAACCTTTAGGCACAAATTTGGGTATACCTTTCCTCAACTTGAAGATTTCTCTCCCCAATTCATGATGGAATTGGTATGGAAGATTATCTTAGGTGGTAACCACAAATTTGGGCTTGGTTTGAAGTCTAATGATGGTCTATAGGGTGAGAATTTACCCTATTATGGTCCATTAGTGAATATTTCTGAATTTCAGGTCATTTTCCTTGCATGAATTTATTTGTGGTCCAAAGGACATCCTTCCGCCCATTTCTTTCATTGGATTGTCAATACCCATTGTTTGAAGTCCAACCATAATTTTTATTTTAATTTATGACCCCTTTATGTATATGTGATAATGGTTTTTCGACTTATTTCTTAATTAAGATAATAAGTCAAAAAAATTCTTAAATTCAATCTAAAAGATTTTTATTGGCCCAAATTTCTTTATGGGTCACTAGAGAATAATTTTTAAAGTCTACCTATTTTTTTTACAAAATTTTTAGATGTGTTTTTACATCTGGGATAATGGTGCGTACGCATTTAACTAGTTTTAAATTATTAAGTGGTCATATTTTCTATTTATCTCCAATTTTCAATTATTAAAAGAATAGAAGAAGAAGAAGAAGATTTGTGTAGGGATCTAGAGAAGACTACTCTTGAAGAAGAAGAAATACAAGAAGAGAAGGAAGATCCACCATTGGAAGAACTTCAACAACAACAAGAACAACAAGTAGGACTGCCTAGAGAATTGAGGTATCACAGAGATCATCCAAGAGAAAATATAATAAGTGATCCTCAAGATAGGGTAAGAACAAAAGGTATGAATATTTCTTGTGATTTTTCTACTTTAATTTCTCAAATTGAGCCTAGGACAATCGATGATGCACTGGCTGATGAATCTTGGATCCTTGGTATGCAAGAGGAACTGAATCAGTTCCAATGCAGCAAGGTTTGGACTCTTGTCCCTAGACCTTCTGACCATCCAATAATTAGAACCAGATGGGTTTTCAAAAATAAAAATGGATGACTCAGGAGTAATCACCAGGAACAAGGCCAGACTTGTAGCTCAAGGATATTCTCAAGAGAAAGGCATAGATTTTGATGAAACTTATGCTCCAGTAGCTAGATTAGAGGCAATCAGAATTTTATTAGCATATGCATGTTCTCTAAACATCAATTTATTTCAAATGGATGTCAAAAGTGTTTTTCTAAATGGTTTTATAAAAGAAGAAGTTTATGTTGAGCAACCACCAGGTTTTGAAGATACTAAATATCAAAATCATATTTTCGTTTAAAGAAAGTACTATATGGTCTGAAACAAGCTCCAAGAGCTTGGTATGAACGATTGAGTGCTTATCAGATATCACATGATTTTATGAGAGGTAAAGTTGATAGCACATTATTTATTAAGAAATTTTCAGATGAAATCTTAATAGTACAAATATATGTTGATGACATCATATTTGGCTCTACAAATGAATCACTTTGTAAATTCTTTGAAAACCTTATGCAAAGTGAGTTTGAAATGAGCATGATGGGTGAGCTTAATTATTTTCTTGGGTTGCAAATTAAGCAGACCAAGGAAGATACTCACATTTGTCAAACTAAATACATTTCAGACTTACTCTCTAAATATGGTTTTGACATGTGTAAGCCCTTAGGAACACTCATGAGCTCAGGAATTAAGTTAGATAGTGATCCACTTGGTAAGAAAGTAGACCAAAAGGTCTATAGAGGCATGATAGGATCACTACTCTATCTTACTGCTAGTAAACTAGATAGAATGTTCAGTGTATATTTGTGTGCAAGATTTCAAGCTGATCCAAAAGAATCTCATGTTCATGTAGTTAAAAGAATTTTTAAATATCTTATAAATACAAGTAATTTAGGATTATGGTATCCTAGATGTTCAGATTTCAAGTTAATTAGATATAGTGATGCTGACTATGCTGGATGCAAAATAGATAGAAAAAGAACCAATGGTACTTGTCAAATTCTTGTAGGTTTCTTGATTTCTTGGTCTTCTAGAAAGCAAAATTCTGTGGCATTATCCACAACATAAGCTGAATACATTGCAGCTGGAAGTTGCTGTACTCAACTGCTATGGATCAAACACCAATTGGAAGACTATGGTCACATACTTCAAGAAATACCAATGATGTGTGACAATACAAGCGCAATTAATTTGACCAAAAACCCTATCCAGCACTCAAGGACAAAGCACATTGTGGTTAGACATCACTTCATCAGGGACCATGTAAGTAATGGTGACATTTCGCTTGATTTTGTTTCTACAGAAAATCAACTTGCTGATATTTTTACTTAACCTCTTCCTGAAGATACATTTACATCTATTAGAAGAGAAATAGGTATGTGCAATCTTGATTAAATTGCTAAAACAAATTCATATTGGAATTATACATGTAGAAATTGCTGTAAAAAATTTCATGTCTGAACTGTATGTTAAGCTCTAACTGAGAAAATTTTCTAAGTCCCAAAACTACAATTCCTACAGTCGTAGATAGAATCTGACTCATGTTAAAACAAGTGCTTTCGACTCTTGTAGTCGGAGATACAATTCGACTTCCAGAGTCAAAGTCTGAAAAGGTGCGTATTAATTTAAAAAAAAACATAAATGAGATTAAGACAAATTTATTACGCAACGGTTCAATCAATCAATCGCGTCTGTTCACCCTGAAATCACTGGTCAGTTACTTTTTCACTCTCCTTATTAATACAACCCTTTCCATGTCCAAAGACACCCTTTCAAACTCTCTCTTCAACTCCCTTGTCATCTTCCTCCTTTTCGCGCCTACACTGTTCATCTTCTCCAGCCGACGTCTTCAGAGCAACTCCAAGACCTCCATTTTCTCTGAAGAAAGGTAGGTTCTGTGAACTCTACACTGTATTTCTCTCACTCCTTTGACAGTTCCCTGAGCCCTCTCCCTTGCTTTCTGTCTAGATGGCATCATCTAGGGCTCTGGAAGAAACCCAGTTGACTCCTGAGCAACTCCAACGCCTAGTCTCTGCTAAGTTCTCAATATGTCCAGGGAAAGTTGTAGACTTCTCCCAGTTGTTTGGAAGCCTGTCGTGGGTAGAAGAAACCCTAGAAGCTATGGGTTGGACTAAGTTATGTCAAATTTCTGAGCCCACAGTAGAGAATGCCCTTAAGGCTTTCTATGTCTCTCTTCAAGTCCCCTCCGAAACCTCAGTCACAGGATATGTAAAGAGGACCAAGATTACAGTTTCTGAAGAGTTGTTGGTAGAAATATTGGATTGTCCTAACTCCGGGCACAAGCTTAGTGAGTCAGTGCCTTTGGACAAGTAGAAAATGGGCATCATTGGTAGCATGGCAACAATCAGCAAGAAGGGTCTTCTGGTCAATGAACTATTAGTAAAAAAGAGACTCATTCATTCAGTCATTTCGAACATTATAACCCCAAGGGCAGGGACCCATTCCTCCATAACCTCCAGGGATGGTAATCTATTGTTTTGGGCCATCCAGAGGCATAAAGTCAACTTGCCCATAGTTATTCTAGAGAAAATGATAGCCTCAAGAAATTTGCAAGAGTCCCTTCCTTATGGACCTCTACTTACTTTGATTTTCAAGAAATTTTTAGTAGATTTGAGTGGTGAAATTTCTACTAAAGTTAAAGAAAAAATTAGCTTATCTCACTTGAGAAGAAGCCATTATATCTTGGTCAATAGAAGTCAGAATTTATGGATGAAGGATTCTGTGCCCCAGTGCACACATGAAGTTTATCCTGATTAGGCACAAGTTTCCTCATCCATTCCAGCAATTCAGCAAGAAGAAGAAGCTAGACAAAAAAATAGAATGGAAGCCCCAGTTTAACAACAAGAAGCATCTATGCAGCAAGAAGAGCAGTTTCATATTTTTGCCTCATTCCCAGAACCAGATGCACCTAAAGAAACCATCAATCAAGTTCTAAGAGATTTAAGAGGAAAAGGAGTAGCACATGATGACATTGCTAGATCTACTCCCTTGAGCAAGACTTTGAGGAAAGGCAGCACCATTCCTCCCCTTCTAGGTTTGAGGCCCAGCCAAGGTCTCAAGGGGAGAGTAGCAATAGTTTGAATTCTAATTTGGATTTACTGACCAAGCAGAAGAAAAATTTGTCAGTTCTTCAGTTACAAGTAGAATTTATTAATGCAAAGTTTGATGGTTTGACTGATGAGGTCAAACAGATAAAGGACCTTTTACTTCAGTTTGTGTGCCAATAGGGCACTTTTCAACCATCTGGTCCTCAATCCTCCCAACAAGAAGAACAGCAACCAGCACCACAACCCTTTGATCAAGTAGAGAAAGTGCCTAAGCCGCAGGCAGAGGAGCAGCAGCACCAACCAGAAAAAGAGAAGGTGCCTAAGCAGCAGGCAGAACAGCAGCAGCAGTCTGAGCAGGAGCCTGAGCAGCGAAAAGAGCAAGAGCCACTAACAGTTCCTCCCCAACTAGCTATTGTGGAAGTTCAGCAGAAGAATGAGCAGCAGCAACCATATGTGCTAGAGGAGCCTCCAGCAGCAGCAGTTGAGGAAGTTGAGCAACAACAGAAAACCCAGCAGGAGTCTAGGCATAAGAGGCCCTTAGAGTCTTTAAAGGATGATTCCAAGTCCAAGGTCAAGACCTTCAAGAGGAAAGTTAGGAGAAAACTTCTCAAAAATGGTAAACCTATATCCATTTCTCCTCCTCCTCCTCTGACAACTCCTTCTGTTCCAACTTCCACTGATGAGCCTCCTCCTAAACTAGAACAACCCCCAACAACAACATCTCAATCTACTGCACCTCCAACTCCTACCTCCTCCACTACTGAACTCCCTCCTCCTCCTCATCCCTCTACATCTATTCCAGAGTATCAACCACTTGCATTTGAGAAGGTTAAGTTCAAAATTTATCCTATGAAATATCAATTTAAACCATCCAAGGCAACAATTCACACTCTCCACACACAGCCTCCACATTTCTTCTCTTCTCTTCCCACTACCTCCACACCTGTAGCCGAGAGAACCATTCTTGCAATCTCTGAAATTCTCCCAAGTATTCAACTCTCATCCACTGGCGGGCCAAAGTTGAAAGACAACCCTGCTAAGCTACTTCCTCCATTCTGGTATGCCTTCATCTGCCACTCTGAACATTATATGAACCTGTTCAGAGAATTTCTATTCATTAAGGCTTTCCTTGAAGTTCATGAACTACCAGGATTCACTTTTGAACACTGGCTTCCTATCTTATTCACTCCACCCAAATAACTTTGGCTGAACTTCAATTTATTTCCCAGAAATGCCACAGCCTAACTCCTAAAGAATTCCTTGATCTCTATCCAGGAGAAGCTGCCAAATACCAAGAAACCCAATCCAGGAACCAATTTTTGGATGTTAATCTCCACATGAATCTGAGGTTCCATGACCTATTTGGACTCCACATCCGAGACTCTTAGGCCAAGTACACCAAATTGAAAGAGTTTAATTTTGCCAGATTCAAGTTGGGACTATCTGATGTGTCTAGAGGTCAATGGGAAAATCTACTCAGAGGCCAGGGAGAAATCACTCCCTCCATGACAGTTGCATTACCATCTGGTTTGTATCCATCTTTAGTTGGTGTCATTTCAGCCAGAAAAGATTTTGCTCAATCAATTTTTAATAGACACATCCGGATTGCTACCAGATACAAAATCAAGTATAAACTCAAACTGTGTTTGCAGAGATTTATGCTTATGCAAATTTCCAAGAACCCTCTACATATATTAGATTTCCAGCTTTGTTTTGCTGAATCTGAAAGGTTCTCACTAGATCAGTGGGCAGCAGCTTACCCTGTAGATCATGCAGACTGTGAGAAACTGAATCTTTCTCCCTGTGAGTATCTTTCCAAAGGGTATAAGGATTTGAGGAAGATCATTGGTCCTAAGTGGGAACTGAGGTACTTAGTGTATTATCAGGCTAAGGAAGCAGCCATTTCCCAGGGCCTACACTAGAATACTACAGTGCATGACTTTCTTCACCTAGCAGCTTCTTGGAAGTTTGTTCCCCTCAAACAGCTTCTATGCAGGACTCATTTCTACCAAAAACTTTCCTGGTACCACAAACGCCATATCAAATCTCATAGGAAGCTGCCCTCCATCAGTCCCTCCTACAACATTGATATGAGTTTGTTTGAGAACGTTTTCCCTGGGAATGAGAAGAAGCTGTGGGATCTTATCCAGCCCTACCTCAATCAAATCCCCCGCTCCTTGTATTTACCAAGTTCTCTGTCAAAGTCCTAAACACACTGTTCTGTATCTGCTTATTTCCATTTCTGAATGAAGTTTAAGCTTTCTTACTTTCTTGTTAAATATCTCTCTTGTGTTTTTGCTACCTTTATGTTAATGCCACAAAGGGGGAGAAAGAAGTAAGAATAAATTGCTAAAATTCTCCAGGAAATTATATATATTAACCTCAAAATTGTTTTTTCACTGTTTATTTAAAGTTTTTGTCATTAACAAAAAGGAGGAGAATTGTTGAGCAACTACCCGTAAGAATTTTTTTTTTAAGATTTTAAATTATTATAATATCATGATTTTGCTATGACAAAACCTTTAAAAGACTTTCTACAAATTAAAAGAATCAATCATACATACCACAAAAAATAGTTTGGACAAACTCTATCTTGAAATTTTTTCTAAGTCCATAGACTACTCAATGAATCTGACTGTCAACTCCGACCTCTCAAGAATTGAAATGTCTTTGCACAAAATCATCTCCAAAATTTTTCTAAGTCCAGACTACTTCACTGTATCCGACTGTCAACTCCGACTTCTACAATCGAATGCTTCCTTCTGGACTTCAACTCTCAGAAGATGAAGTATTCTGTATCCGACTTCCAACTTCGACTCATACAGTTGAATGCTTCATAGATCTAACTCCTCAGTATCCGACTTCTGAAATCGAATTCTCTGTCTTGTTTCTGTTAATGTCCATAGAAGTCGAATTCATTCTATCTGACTCTTAAAGTCGAATTATGACTTTCTAATTCTTCTATATCCAACTTAATAAGTCGAATCCTATATTCTCTTTGCAACCCCTGTTGAAGTCGAATCAGTCTATTTCTATCTTCGACTTCTAGAGTCGAATTGCAATCACTTCTATATTCGACTTCACTGTCAAATCTTGTACTTGTACTTTTTCTATAAAGATATTATTTTATTATCTGATAAAATATTAATTGCATGTCTTTTTATCTTTCTTGATATGATTTCTGCTAGAACCATCATTGGCTGAATATTTTCTGAATCTATCGGATCAACATTATTTAAATATGTTCGGACAAGATGAGACATATTATACTTAAAAATATTCATCTAAATTTGTTTATGTCTGTAGGCTCACCTACCACTGTCAGAACTTGTCCATACCTTTGTTTGCAAACTGTATGTCCATCTTTTATTGGTCTGAAAAGCTATCTGTCCGAGGTTTCCATACTTTGTATTTTCTATGACTCACCTACCTACGAAAGTATGGAGGTACCTTGTCTTTGTGTCTTGTCTTTGCTACAGATCATTTATTGAAGCACGTTTTCAGCATGGAGCTTTCACAGTCCACTTAATGAGAAGCTGACCTTCTAGTTGTGAAGCTGCAACCCTCATTTGAAGACATTGGAAAGAAGCAAAGGCAGAAGTACCCATGGATAAAAAATTTAGCTATCATTCAAAGGATCCAAGATCTCTCCTCAACGGCCAGATCTCCAACGGCCACTTTTCAAACGGCTACATTTTGAAGAATATAAAAGAAGCCAAAGTTTGAAGGTGGATACAGATCTTCTCACACACTGAAGTGCATACACTCTTAGAATTTTTCTAAGGCCAGCTAGTGAGCAAGAGATTTCGACAAGTGTTCTTCAAGCTTAATGTTAGAGAGCTCCATTCTTCAGAAAAGTCCTTAGCTCTCCTCAGTCACAGAAGTCTTGTGTTTTGGTGGCAACTGTAGTTGATTATTTGTTAAGTCCACCACACCTGTTTAGAAAGGATTTCGATTTCCACTCTTACTGTTTCTCTCCTTTTTGAATTGGTTGTGTTTTGCTCATTGTTTGAGGCAAAAACACACAAGTGTCTTTATACTTTTTATGTGTAATTTCTGCAGGAAGTTTGTTCCTGCATTTCCCCTCTTGTGCAGGGAAGACCTTGTTGAAGGTAGTGTCTTGTACCCCTGTTAAGGGAAGACTTGCTTGGGAGCAAGTGGGATTGTAATGCCTCTCAAGGGTGAGAGAAGGCCAAATTTATTGGCAGTTAGTGAAATCTCAAGTGGTTGGCTTGAGGACTGGATGTAGGACTTCCATGTGGGAAGGGCCAAACCAGGATAAATCTCCTTGTGCATTTGTGTGATAGTTTCCGCCAATTTACTCTTGAATCACACACTACACTAAATACTAACAGATTTATTGTGTGCTGTTTAATTTCAGATAAAATTTTAAAAGCACAAGAAGTCCTATTCACCCCCCTCTAGGACATCATTAGTGTCATTTTGATCCAACAGGACTTAGTGAGGAGCGACTCCGAGTGTGAGGAGTAGCTGCTTGTGGAGTGCTGCGTAGTTTACTCTTTTCTTTCATAGTATGTGAACAATGTCATTATGTATTCATATGGACTTGTAATAATGTGGACATTTGTTATTTACTTTTGATATATAGACTGTGGAATTATGTGAATGATGATAGAATAAGATTTCTTTTTATTTCCGTTGTACTCTTTTATTATTTATGTACATTTCAACCTATTATGTAGTGTTGGGTAAATGTCCCACTGTAATGACGCCCTTTATATCGATGTGGATTGGTATAATTGTACCGGTATAAGGAGGGTCGTTACACAAACCCCGAGCAACAACGTGCCTGGCTCACAAAGAACCTGGGGTACCCTACTAAAGAGGCATTCTGAAATAGGCGTCGGACCACCAAACTCGGCAAACACACAAACCACGTCGAATACGTAACATACTCATAAAACTTACATTCTTAAACCATGATATAGCACATTCTAAACTTGCTTGTCATTGGTCATCACATGACCTCCAATGCAACCATATACCACAGTATACATAAACCACATAACCTTAATATAATAACATATTTAACATAATAACCATACTTACCATAGCTCATTAATTAGCCATAAACCAAACCATTAGTCCTATAACATGTTTTACTAACACTAATCAAATTAAAACACCACCAAACATTACCACAAAACTAGGGCTAGGCCCACACAGGACCATCACTGCCCAACTACCACAATCCACCCCTCGAAAGCTAAAACGTGATGGACACAGACGTCGCCTACACACCAATCGGTATAACACTGACAGTCAAAGTGCAAATCACGATGGGCCATGTCATCGCGTTTACACCAATCGATTATTCAAAAATGCAACCACCCAAAGCGATGCGTTCATAATAGGAATGCGGGCAGTCAAAACAGACGCGTTGATAATGCGACTGACCAGGTCGTCACGTTCACAACAAAACGCGACTGACCAAACGGTCACCTTTTTAGGCAAAATCGTCAGACCCCAACTACCTTCAGAAATCCATTCCAAACACCATATAAATTCACATATAAACTCATAAAACGATAGCTAGACTACCACACATTAAAATAGCATGATTTGCTAAGCTCCAAAGCAATCAAATCAAACTAAAACACAAAGGAAGTCTCCTTACCAACTCAAAGAACCCATAGTACGCAAAGAATGCCACACCGCCAGCAAGTCCACGCTCTGAACGCCCTCCTCACGTGGAAACAGTGTCAGCCCAGACACTTGGAAGCCGAAATTGCCAAAACCACCGCAAAACCTTCTCCCCTCGGTCGAATAGAGCCACCTATGCTCTGTCTGGCTCTAAACAGAGCATTAAAAGCACAGTCAAGATCACGATGTAGGCAGTCGTCGTATTTAAGAGACATTAAATGCGACAAACCTGACTGTCACCAATTGAAGCTCAAAGCGCCATGCGTCACAAAGGCGGTTCGGAAAATGTGACGTCGGCAACCGTCACGTCTCTAATCACGACTTCCAACCCCGACATGTTCAAGAATCACAACCACAGTCGATTCGGCAGTTGATGTTAAGAATGTGACGTGCGTAGCTGTCGCGTTCAAAATGCGATGACATACTCTGTCTCCTTCTTCACTAGAAAACATGCAAGCCTTATGAGCTGAAACATACGGCCCACAATGCCCATACAACACACGGGAACCACAATGACCACACATTGGCCAAGAGCACCACACCATAACCATTAAACTCGGATCCAAACGACCACGATGTTACGTTAATCTTCTCAGAATCATCATCATGTTTGCCTTCAAGTGATTTCCCTATCTAGCCAAGGAGGTCCAGGGTAGGAGGGCATGGGTGCCCATTCCCTGTTTGGGGTCGATCAGATCCCGATGGCACTCCCACTATCTATAAAAGAAAGTTAAAAAAAAAAACCCTTCTTTTTCAGAGTTAAATATTGTTCCAAAGGAAGAAATAAAAGTGTGCATAAAGAACACTACCGTCTTGCACCACCAAGTCTGTTGGGCTCAAGCTTGATTTGCTTTCATGCAATGTTACTTCTATTCAAAGCACGAAGAGCACCTTCAACAGCTCTGACATCATAGAACTCTATAAACTTGTGGTTGTACTTGTGTGGAGTTTTACAGATCTATGCACCAACAAAATCAATTAAGCCCGGTACTCAATCGACATTAAGTTTTAAATTTTAAAATCACATATACATCTTTAATCTTCCCATAGACACCAAATACCTGTCGGAGATCATCATTCGAAACAGAAGAATCCAAGTTGAACACCACTAGTGTACCCTAGTTCATATCTTTTCTCGGAGGGATTGTCCTATTGATCAATGTCTAGAGGATCATTAATATAATCATCTCTCAACCACATTTAAATCTTCACACATATAGATGGAAAGAGGACTTACCATTTTCCACATTATTTAAAAAAAAACAAGTTTTATCCATAAAGATGGATGACAATCAACTTATCAGATGTTGCATGATGAACCATTTGATAGCATGACATAATTCTTCCCAGATACCATGTATGTTTTCTTAGGAATATTAGGCCATCATCAAACATACAACACTTATGTAAGTTCCAAGAATTTAGGTTTTTGAATCAAAGGTTAACCTATCAATATATCACCTAGTCTTGACCATGAGGTTTACAATTTCTTGCTTGCTTTCTCTTATATCATCCCAAACACCATTGTCTTTTTCACTGTCATTGAGATTGTAGGAATTAAACAATAAAACTATAGAAAAAATGCAATATGTAATTATGTATCTCCCATTTGGGGACCCTAGACTGTTCTACATTGGTCAACACAGTTGTCCACTATGAATCAGATGGAAATGATCTCCATGTGCTAGCTTATCCCTGCTCATTGATAGTAATAGAGCCATCTCTGCTCATTGTCTTAACATCTAGTTGGATGGTGCAATGTGATAAACTCTAACACACCCTGCTCTCCCCACAGTTTAAGTACTTCTTTAGTGTCACGTCCCGAGAATTACGCAGCGGATATTATTAATTAATTCGAGTCGATATTTCGAGACGTGAACAGTCGGCAAATAAGCCTCTAGCTAGCACGCACTAAATGTGTATCAACACAACATCATAATATGGCCCAAATGTGAACTCAATTATAAATTATATTCAAATCTCATATTTGTCTCAGATAAACTAATACAGGACTAAGACTCAATAAAAGCAAAAGTACATACTACCTCACTTCCTACTACATTGTTCTAACACTCAAAATAAACTAACTATAGATAGACTCATGTTTGGAACGCTCTTCACTCAGACGTATTCCCATCCTCGACTTGCTCTTCCTCTTGCACTTCATGGTCACCTAGATTGGGTAAAAGTAGGGAATGAGCAAACTAGCCCAGTAGGATTTATATCTCAATGTGCGGGCAATGATATAAGTGATTAACATTTTAGAACTAGGCAAGTACGATGAATGATATGCAAGTACGAATAAAACACGTTAAAACATGATATATAAAACAAGCTAGAGAGAGAGATCATGATAGAACAAGATTGATGAACAAGATGACAAGAGAGAACTAGAAATAGATCACTTTGTACAAGCACGCAAGATATCATGTAAATTGCAATAAATGCAGGATTGCCATATCACGCAAGCAAGCAAGCAAGCAAGCACGCACGAGCACGATACAGTAACACTAATCAGGCACGTAGACACTAATGTACACCGAGAAAAGATCCATCAAGAATGTACACTAGGTCACGTGTATGTGGTATTGTATCTATCATTCAACAGGCACGCACGATTTTTCCCAGCGTAGATGCAACGCCAGTAATCATTATACCCCATGGTTAACAGTATATCTATGACTTGCCGTCATTGGGGCTAGATTGGAGCCCTTGGACACACGCCGTGCCCTGTCAGCATCTCACTTAAATTTTTAAATGTAGATACCCACAGTCATTTATAATGGCCAATGAGAGTTTCAATAAGTAAGCATGTGTAATGTCATGTTCATGATGATGAGGAGAACAAGTAGTAAGTAATGGAACATGATTTCACGAGTACAATGGTCAAGAGATAAATTCGGCAGCATAACGGTACGATTTATACTTTCATTCAATCTTTACATTAATGGCTTTAGTCCAGTTTGTAAGTCTCACTCCCGAGAACAAGAAGAGAAAGAAAGTGCATGCTATCTCCAGGGAACTTCAATGGTACAACCAACTCGTCAGCCATGTGGGAATCCATGGTCAGAGGAGATTTACAGAGGCCTTGGTGAAAAGGTCGCTAGTCTACCAATTCGGAATGACCGGTAGAGAGTTTCCAATTTCCCAAGAAAGGCTGTCTAATAGTGCTAGTGTGTAGTGCGGTACGCGTGTCTCAATTCACAAACCATCAGTCTCAAACTCGCAGGAAGCACTTGACAAGATAACATGGAACAAAACTATGCACTTTAACTCATCATGGTTTGCAAGATTTTATGATAACTCTTATCATTTAATCATGGTAGAACAGTAGGAAGATTAAATCACAAGAACATGAATGGATCATAACATTTAAGGAGCACTTAGAATAGCATCCATGTAATTAAAGCTTTTTAAATGGGTTAATCGCTTTTAAGCCATTAAACAACAATCATGTAATGATCAGACCCAAGACAGGTAACTTACAAAGAAAATATCACATTTATACAGACCTCGGGTATATGTGGAAAACTTTGTAAGAAAACACGTGGTTTCCGGTAAAAATCCTGAGATCGCGACATAGCCATATAAGGAAGGCGATAGGGTGTTGTCAGGTCGGGGTCAGATCGTGACATGCTCATGTAAGGAAGGCGACAGGTTGGGCCCAGAAGGCGACACAGGTGTGTAAGCATCGCGACAGGGAAGTCAGATCAGGCAGGTAGATAGCGACAAAGCGCATGTTGCCTTGAGAAAGCGACAAGGGGTATGTCGCAATCAACCCTCTGAAAGCGACATATCGGGCCGTCACGTTCACAGGGTCCGTGCCTGGCTCGGACAGAGCAAGGACAGTGCCTTGGATTGCGGACCTGTCTTTCCTTCTTTTGACATAGGGTTGTTCTAAAATAGAGAACAAATTGCATCGTGCGTGAAAAATAACAAAACCAGTTTTAAAATAACCTAGACATACTAGGGTACTTCCAGTAAATCGGAATTGAACAATAAAGATGGTTTCGATAGGTTTTGATCACGGGAAACACAAGGTCAGACCAAGGGTAACTTGAAGACATAGTTTTATGCAGCAACCCTATCACCATGCTTATAACTCTCTAAATAATGAGGTTTAGACAAAACGTTCAACATGAAACCTGACGAGGTCAACTAGTAGAATAACTTTCATGTTATGAGTTTTCTCTAATTCGGTCTTCAAATAAGTGCAACATATTAAGAATGGGAAAAGCTCTAATAGTGCGCGACTTTGGAAAAACGCTTATAAATCAAGATCTACTAAATGAAACTCGATGAAACAAGTGGGAAATGAAAGTTAACTTGATGCTCTACACATTGGTATAGGATATGTTAAGGTTTGGCCCAAGAAAACCTACCTTTTGGGTTGAAGAAGTCATGTTATTCCAGAAAACCCGTGTTCAGACCACTTGGAGGAAAACGCTTACTACTCCGTGTATACTGCATGGGATTTGGGCATTCCACTTGGGTTAGAACGTAGACTTGACCCTATTTTCAGGGGTATAGGCCTTGCAAGGTTTGGTTTAGGTTTGACTCACCTTTGGTCGACTTCAAGAGGGTGGTTTGTGCAGGTCGCAGCAGACGAGAAGGGGAAGAAGAACGGCTTCTTGTGGTCGTTCCACAGCTCCTCAGCCACCAAGAGCTCCTCCACACGACCCTAGAAAGTTCTAAATTCGTTCCTAGGGTTTGGGTGAAGAGTATTTAAGTAACCATGGTGTTTAGGAGTCCTATTATAACTAGGAAAGGAGGGTTTCGGGATTGGCATGTTTGGTTTCCTATTTTTGATGATTTCCTCCTCCCTTTGAGTGTGTGAGGCATTAGGAAACCTCCCCTCATAGTTAGGCACGAATTTGGGTTGCCATGAATGCATGATTGCATCCCAATTCGACTCGAATTGCCTCTTTTTAATTTCAGCTTATTTATGGTTACGAATTTCTATGTATTTTCTAGCTTTGATTTGATTTTTGGGCCAAATGTTTCCCATTGGCCCAATTAAGATATTGGGTCATTAATATATAATGTTGGAAATCTCTCCAACACTTTTATTTAATTTTTTATTGCGTCGTATTTCCGTGTTAACGGTTTTCCGACTTGTTTCCTTATTTAGATAATCGGTCGCAATAACTCTTAAACCTAGCCCAAATGATTTTTATTGAACCAAATTTTTTGAGGGGTCATTAGAGGATATTATTTGAAGTCCATATATGATTTTTATTTAATTTTCTGACTCATCCACGTACGTGTGATAATGATTTTACGACTTATTCATGAATTAGGATAATAAGTCGCGAAACACTTTAAACTTGGATGATCTGATTTTTCTTGGCCCAAATTTCTTTTTGAAACATTTAGTAATAATATTTAGGGTTGATTTATAATTTTTAGGAAATTTTCCAAAGTGTTTTAGCACATACGATAATGATACGTATGTTTTAAATACTTATTATTATGGAAATTATTTATTTCTATTTTAATTGAATTTTTTACTTATTAAATTTTCCGGGGTGCTACACCCTCCTCCACTTAAGAGAATTTGGTCCCCAAATTCATAGATCATTTATTAGCTTTTGATAGTTATGATTCTTGAGCTCGTTTTGGATTTACATCTTACAACTTGTTTCCACATCGTGGATGCTAGTCCAACATTTACAGCTATGGCCCCCCGTACTATTCATTTGGTTCCTTCCACTCCTGTTTTCTTTCACGGTTGACATAACTCCATCTTAATCCTCCGGATGAACTATGGTATAATTACTAGATTATTCCTAATCTCTCATTAATGATCTCCCCCACTTAGAAATGTACTAATAAGAAAAACATCATAAGATCAGTCTAGGCGTTTAACAATCATACCTCCTTCCGGAAGCTCCACTTGCGTCATTGCATTCACCCATCCCTGACGCTTTACCACTTCTTGGTTCCTTCCAGCTTGGTCTTTTAGCATGGGACAGTTCGGTATACGATGTTCATGACTCCTACATCACAAGCAAGCCTCGGCCTTCTTCCAGCACTTGTCCGCATGGTGCCCAGGCTTGTTGCAAAATTTACAATACTCCACCGTCATTACTTCTTCTACTTTGATCTTTTTCTCTATGCCATAGTCCTTCCTAGTGGTTGGCCTTTTTTTGTTGTTATTATTGTTATTGGGGAAAGTTCCAGTTGTATCGACTGCTCCCCTTTTTGTAAAGGTCGGCTTTGAGATGTCCTTTCCACTCATGTCTTCCACCTTAGCCATAGTATCTTCTACCAGTTGAGCTCTTTGGACCATCTCAGTGTAGGTTTGAATGTTGTGTGGTTCGAGCCTTTCAATGAACATGGGCCTGAGCCCATCCATGAATCGATTTGCCTTAAGTCTTTCCGTTCCCACCAGATTTGGGGCATACACAGCGAGACACGCGAACTGAGCCTCATACTCAGCCACAGACAATCCCTTCTGCTTTAGTGCGGCAAATTCTGTCGCTTTCTTATCCTTCACTCTCTCAGAGAAATATTTTCCCCGGAATATCTCTAGGAATTCAGCCCATTCTAGTTCAGCTATATTAGGCAGGTGGGCCGATGTGGCCTTCCACCACGCTCGGGCATCCTTGGTAAATTGAAAAGTGGCCAGTACCACCTTCTCCCTATTGGTGCATTGCATTACTTGGAAGATCCTTTCTATTTCTTCCTGCCAGTTTTCTGCCTCATCTGGGTCAGGGGATCCAGAGAAACGAGGAGGGTTCAAACTCCTAAAATTCTGGTGCAGATCATCGGCTCCATTCCTTGCAGCTCCAGCCTGATTCCCAGCCTGAACTACATTTTGTAATGCCTGGGTCAGTCCAGCCACGGTTTCTTGCATAACTTACCATTGGTTGCGAGCCATTGCAGTTGAGTGAAAGAGTTATGAGGGTTCCTGAGAAAAGGATGGAAACCAATTAATGTCTCTAGATTTATTTTAAGAGTTCATGGGTAGGAGTGTTTAATTCCTTCTAACATATTCCCAGTCTCTACCCATTCTCACCAGGTACTGTATTTAATTTCCAAGACCTAGGTTCCATAGGTATCTCCTATCCCTAAGACATATCCTATTTGGTAATCCTAGGCTCTGATACCACTAAACTGTCATGTCCCGAGAATTACGCAGTGGATATTATTAATTAATTCGAGTCGATATTCCGAGACGTGAACAGTCGGCAAATAAGCCTCTAGCTAGCACGCACTAAATGTGTATCAACACAACATCATAATTGGGCCCAAATGTGAACTCAATTATAAATTATATTCAAATCTCATATTTGTCTCAGATAAACTAATACAGGACTAAGACTCAATAAAAGAAAAAGTACATACTACCTCACTTCCTACTACATTGTTCTAACACTCAAAATAAACTAACTATAGATAGACTCATGTTTGGAACGCTCTTCACTCGGACGCATTCCCATCCTCAACTTGCTCTTCCTCTTGCACTTCATGGTCACCTAGATTGGGTAAAAGTAGGGAATGAGCAAACTAGCCCAGTAGGATTTATATCTCAATGTGCGGGCAATGATATAAGTTATTAACATTTTAGAACTAGGCAAGTACGATGAATGATATGCAAGTACGAATAAAACACGTTAAAACATGATATATAAAACAAGCTAGAGAGAGAGATCATGATAGAACAAGATTGATGAACAAGATGACAAGAGAGAACTAGAAATAGATCACTTTGTACAAGCACGCAAGATATCATGTAAATTGCAATAAATGCAGGATGGCCATATCACGCAAGCAAGCAAGCACGCACGAGCACGATCAAGTAACACTAATCAGGCACGTAAACACTAATGTACACCGAGAAAAGATCCATCAAGAATGTACACTAGGTCACGTGTATGTAGTATTGTATCTATCATTCAACACGCACGCACGATTTTTCCCAGCGTAGATGCAACGCCAGTAATCATTATACCCCATGGTTAACAGTATATCTATGACTCACCGTCATTGGGGCTAGATTGGAGCCCTTGGACACACGCCGTGCCCTGTCAGCATCTCACTTAAATTTTTAAATGTAGATACCCACAGTCATTTATAATGGCCAATGAGAGTTTCAATAAGTAAGCATGTGTAATGTCATGTTCATGATGATGAGGAGAACAAGTAGTAAGTAATGGAACATGATTTCACGAGTACAATGGTCAAGAGATAAATTCGGCAGCATAATGGTACGATTTATACTTTCGTTCAATCTTTACATTAATTGCTTTAGTCCAGTTTGTAAGTCTCACTCACGAGAACAAGAAGAGAAAGGAAGTGCATGCTATCTCCAGGGAACTTCAATGGTACAACCAACTCGTCGGCCATGTGGGAATCCATGGTCAGAGGAGATTTACGGAGGCCTTGGTGAAAAGGTCGCTAGTCTACCGATTCGGAATGACCGGTAGAGAGTTTCTAATTTCCCAAGAAAGGCTGTCTAATAGTGCTAGTGTGTAGTGCGGTACGCATGTCTCAACTCACAAACCATCGGTCTCAAACTCGCAGGAAGCACTTGACAAGATAACATGGAACAAAACTATGCACTTTAACTCATCATGGTTTGTAAGATTTTATGATAACTCTTATCATTTAATCATGGTAGAACAGTAGGAAGATTAAATCACAAGAACATGAATGGATCATAACATTTAAGGAGCACTTAGAATAGCATCCATTTAATTCAAGCTTTTTAAATGGGTTAATCACTTTTAAGCCATTAAACAACAATCATGTAATGATCAGACCCAAGACAGGTAACTTACACAGAAAATATCACATTTATACAGACCTCGGGTATATGCGGAAAACTTTGTAAGAAAACATGTGGTTTCCGGTAAAAATCCTGAGATCGCGACATAGCCATATAAGGAAGGCGACAGGGTGTTGTCAGGTCGGGGTCAGATCGCGACAGGCTCATGTAAGGAAGGCGACTGGTCGGGCCCAGAAGGCGACACAGGTGTGTAAGCATCGCGACAGGGAAGTCAGATCAGGCAGGTAGATAGCGACAGAGCGCATGTCGCCTTGAGAAAGCGACAAGGGGTATGTCGCAATCAACCCTCTGAAAGAGACATATCGGGCCGTCGCATTCACAGGGTCCGTGCCTGGCTCGGACAGAGCAAGGACAGTGCCTTGGATTGCGGACCTGTCTTTCCTTCTTTTGACATAGGGTTGTTCTAAAATAGAGAACAAATTGCACGGTGCGTGAAAAATAATGAAACCAGTTTTAAAATAACCTAGACATACTAGGGTACTTCCAGTAAATCGGAATTGAACAATAAAGATGGTTTCGATAGGTTTTGATCACGGGGAACACAAGGTCAGACCAAGGGTAACTTGAAGACGTAGTTTTATGCAGCAACCCTATTACAACGCTTATAACTCTCTAACTGATGAGATTTAGACAAAACGTTCAACATGAAACCTGACAAGGGAAACTAGTAGAATAACTTTCATGTTATGAGTTTTCCCTAATTCGGTCTTTAAATACGTGCAACATATTAAGAACGGGAAAAGCTCTAACAGTGCGCGACTTTGGAAAAACGCTTATAAATCAAAATCTACTAAATGAAACTCAATGAAACCAGTGGGAAATGAAATTTAACTTGATGCTCTACACATTGGTATAGGATATCTTAAGGTTTGGCCCGAGAAAACCTACCTTTTGGGTTGAAGAAGTCCTGTTATTCCAGAAAACCCGTGTTCAGACCACTTGGAGGAAAACGCTTACTACTCCGTGTATACTGTATGGCATTTGGGAATTCCACTTGGGTTATAATTTAGACTTGACCCTCTTTCCATGGGTATAGGCCTTGCAAGGTTTGGTTTAGGTTTGACTCACCTTTGGTCGACTTCAAGAGGGTGGTTTGTGCAGGTCGCAGCAGACGAGAAGGGGAAGAAGAACGGCTTCTTGTGGTCGTTCCACAGCTCCTCAGCCACCAAGAGCTCCTGCACACGACCCTAGCAAGTTCTAAATTCATTCCTAGGGTTTGGGTGAAGAGTATTTAAGTAATCATGGTGTTTAGGAGTCCTATTATAACTAGGAAAGGAGGGTTTCGGGATTGGCATGTTTGGTTTCCTATTTTTGATGATTTCCTCCTCCCTTTGAGTGTGTGAGGCATTAGGAAACCTCCCCTCATAGTTAGGCACGAATTTGGGTAGCCATGAATGCATGATTGCATCCCAATTCAACTCTAATTGCCTCTTATTAATTTCAGCTTATTTATGGTTACGAATTTCTATGTATTTTCTAGCTTTGATTTGATTTTTGGGCCAAATGTTGCCCATTGGCCCAATTAAGATATTGGGTCATTAATATATAATGTTGGAAATCTCTCCAACACTTTTATTTAATTTTTGATTGCGTCGTATTTCCGTGTTAACAGTTTTCCGACTTGTTTCCTTATTTAGATAATCGGTCGCAATAACTTTTAAACCTAGCCCAAATGATTTTTATTGAACCAAATTTCTTGAGGGGTCATTAGAGGATATTATTTGAAGTCCATATATAATTTTTATTTAATTTTCTGACTCATCAACGTACGTGTGATAATGATTTTAAGACTTATTCATGAATTACGATAATAAGTCGCGAAACACTTTAAACTTGGATGATCTGATTTTTCTTGACCCAAATTTCTTTGTAAAACATTTAGTAATAATATTTAGGGTTGATTTATAATTTTTAGGAAATTTTCCGAAGTGTTTTAGTACATACGATAATGATACATATGTTTTAAATACTTGTTATTATGAAAATTATTTATTTCCATTTTAATTGAATTTTTTACTTATTAAATTTTCTGGGGCGCTACATTTAGCTTCTGTTATAATGAAATTAATTTCCCATGGTGTCTTCGAACTTCCTTGCATCACCATTATATATCACCCGTTCATCTAGCCCAAATGTATGGCCAATTGTTCCCAGATCAGCCTGACCTCATATGATGTGTACATGCATTGCTATTCAGTGGGGTCAAACTCAGATAACAGAATGAAGATAAGCTCAATGGACAACTACCTTGTTTCAGATTCCATAATATGTGTATTCCAAGATCTTGTTTACATTGAACACCCATGGCAGCTAATTTCATAAATTGCCTCTTCTTGGACATGGCAGTTAATATCTTCTTTAGGGCAACAATAACATAGCAGTTGGTGTCTCCAGAGAAACACATTATTTCTTTGAGTACAATTCCGTACAGATCAATATTTCATTCATCTTGGAAGTTCACTTATAAGAGCAAATAGAAGTTGTCTTATAGAAATGCTTTCGTTATGATAAGTTCCATGGATGTTATCCTTTCGTTACATAATCATTTGTTCTATTTGGATAACTAAGCTTTAGCTATAATTGCTAAAAATGCTTAATTAGAATTATATTTTTTAAAACTATTCATGTATTCTGCAATATTAATATGATTTTTTGCTGCTCATTTCTTCTTATTTGTGCATTAGGATGTCTCAAATGGAAGGAACAAGTAACACAAAGAGTAGCACAATTAGAACTAGTTGGAAGGATAATGAGAGGGTGAAGTGTTGAACCACTCCTATATTTTACCCTTTTATTTTGGTGATAACAAAATATATGTCTAATTAATTATTATTAAAAATATTTAATATCATGCTTTTCTTAATAAATATAAATTTATGTGATTAATTGAATAGTAAATATATTTAATACCATGACTTTTCTAATAATAAATTAAATATCATGATTTTCTAATAAATATAAATTTATGACATTATTACCGTAATGATTTGCACTAAACACATAAATATATGTCCATTCAATATATATCGATTTCAGTTCAAAGTGCCACATCGATTTGCAACTCATAAGGATTCATTTGTACTCACACAGACTCCTTTGTAACTCATAAGGATTCATTTGTACTCACATAGACTCCTTTGTAACTCATAAGGATTCCTTTGTAACTTACACAGACTTCTCATAAGGATTCCTTTGTAAACTCTCATAAGGATTCACTCTCATAACGATTCATTTGTAAACTCTCATAAGGATTCGCTCTCATAACGATTCCTTTGTAACTCTCATAAGGATTTGCTATCATAACGATTCGCTCTCATAACGATTCGATAAGTGACTCTCATAAGGATTCACTCTCATGATGATTCCTTTGTAAACTCTCATAAGGATTCGCTCTCATGATGATTCCTTTGTAACTCTCATAAGGATTCGCTCTCATAACGATTCCTTTGTAACTCTCATAAGGATTCGCTCTCATAAGGATTTGATAAGTGACTCTCATAATGATTTGCTTCTCATAACGATTCCTTTGTAACTTACACAGACTTCTCATAAGGATTCTTTTGTAACTCACACAGACTTCTCATAAGGATTCCTTTATAACTCACACAGACCTCTCACATGGATTCCTTTGTAACTCTCATAAGGATTTGATAAGTGAAACATAGATTCCTTTGTAAAATATGGATTTCAACATGGATTTCACTTAAACATAGAATTCTTTTATATTCCAAAATATTTTTTGGCATCTAGTGAAAAGGTCAAATATTCTTGATTTGCGTAATCCTCTATCTTTCTGACAGGAGATCTCTTTGCTTATCTCTCTAGATCTTTTCTTTCCTGCCAACAAAAAGGAGATTACTTACTACTTCTGGGTGGCAACAGGAAACATAGAGGTATGAGCCTTTTTGACAGAAACACTCTTTTATCTAAACACTTTTTTCTATGCTTGCAGACCTCGTAGACCACAAATTATTAAAAGAAAGAGAAGATGAGCAACGGCTAGAACTCCAACGGATTTATTCAAATTGCTCATATAAAAGATGAAGTAAGGCTGAAGAAGAAAAAAGAGCTTTCCTGAAGATTTTTAGAGTGTACATCTGGGAAGAACCTCAACTCCACATACACTCAAAGGAAAAGAGAGAAAGAGCCTGAGCCCAAGAAGAAGTGTTCAAGCATCTGAAGCCCTCAAGCTTCAAGCTCCTTCTCCTCTTTTCACTCTCTGTGTGTGCATCTTTGTAATATGGGGAGAGAGTCTTTTTGCTGAGAGTTCTTTTAGTTGGTTTTCATTTGTTCCAACTCTCAGCTTTGTTCTTTCTTTTCTAAGAAAGACTTCTGTCCAGCTGTAGGACTGTATACAGTGTGTAACCTAGCTGGGGGTTTAAGTCTAGCAGAACCGCACTGGGGTTCGTACCAGGAGGTTGGCTTCTTTACCTGTAAGAGAAGTGGGTTGCCTTCTTGCTCGGGAAAGAGAAGAAGACCAGCTGGGGTGCTGGGTGTTGTAGTGTCCTTAAGGGGGACTGTACCCTTGGTTAGTGAAATCCCAAGAGGTTGCTTGGGGACTGGACGTAAGACTTCCATGTGGGAAGGGCCGAACCAGAATAAATTCCTTGTGTCCTTTGTGTGATTGTTTATTTGCTTTCGCACTACTACTCTTTATCACACTAAACTAACTAAACCTTCAAGTGTTAATTTCTGTGTTTAAGTTTCTATTTTAGATTTCGAAAAAAAAAACCTATTCACCCCCCCTCTAGGTTAGCTTGCTGCCGTACCAAAAGGGCCAACAAGTGGTATCAGAGCGAGGTTCTCTGATCTATCAAGAAGATCTAACGATCTTAGAGAAGATCCATGGCAGCTCAAGGATATGCTGAAGGTCAATCAGTCACCAGACCTCCATTCTTTGATGGAGAGGACTACCAATATTGGAAGATGCGAATGGAATGCTTCATTCGGGGCACAGACTTCGATCTGTGGCAGGTAATAGAGGTAGGTGATTTTGTTGTTGTTCCTGTTCCAGGCACTACTGCTATTACAATAGCTGATAAAAATAAACTATCTTTGAACTTTAAAGCTAAGAACTATTTATGTTGTGCTTTATCTAAAAAAGAATTTAGTAGAGTATCTGCATGTAAATCTGCTAAAGAAATATGGGATAAACTGCAGATAACTTATGAAGGAACAGATAAAGTAAAACAAACTAGAATAGATATTCTTGTCTCACAATATGAGCAATTTAAAATGTTTCCAAATGAAAATATCACTCAAATGTATAATAGATTTTCAAGTATAGTAGTTGGTCTAAGCTCTCTTAGTAAAAATATTTCTGATGAGGAAACTGTTAGAAAAATACTTAGGTCCTTAACTATTTCATGGACACCTAAAGTAACTGCTATTGAAGAGGCCCATGATTTAACCAAATTGTCAATTGATAATTTAATAGGTTCTCTCATGGCACATGAAATAAATATGGAGCGATTGTCTGAAAGCTCATCTAAGAAGAAATGTACTAATGCTCTTAAGGTTGTAGCTGCTCCTTCCACTTCTTTTTCTAGCTCCAAAAATGCAGATTCTGAAGACAGTGACGTAGATGAAGTTCTGTCCAAGCTTCAGAAAATTTTCAAGAAGAAGAAAAATGGATCGAAAAGGATTCAAAAGAAAAACAGAAAAGAGAAAGAACCAGTCTGCTATGAATGCAGAAAACCTGGACATCTGAGACTGGATTGTCCAAGACTCAAGAAGACTGGTCAAAATGAAAAACCCAAAAAGAAGCACAAGAAATTCAAAAGAAAAGCCATGGCGGCTGCTTGGGAAAATGAAGAGACCACAACTTCAGATTCATCAAGCTCAGATTTCGAAAAGGGGCAGGTAAGTCTAGCCCTCATGGTAGGACTAGATGAGGTACATTCTAACTCATCTTTTGATTCTTGCACAGATTCAGGATCAGAATATGAAGATTTAGAACAAGTTTTTAATAAACTTTATGATAAACACAAGGTTGTTGTAAAAGAATTGAGAAAAATCAAGAACAACCTTACTTGTTTGGAAAACACTAATTCTGATCTTAAATCAGAAATGGAACAATTAGAAGAACAATTAAAAGATAGTAAAGAAAATAATCATCTTTTGAATGAAAATTTAAGGAGCACGGATAATGAAAAAGTAGAGTTGGAAGAAAAATTGAAAACTCTAACTGAAGAAAATCTTTATTTAAAAGAATCAGTTAGAAAATTAACTAAAGGGAAAACATCTTTAGCCTTATGTTTAAAAGGATCAAAATCTGGAAATAATAAACAAAGTCTTGGATACAAACCTCCTGAAAAAGAAAAACAAGTCATAATTTCTGAAAAATATCCATTACCAAAATTTGTAAGAGAAACCAAGTTACCTAAGAAAAAGGCCCATGTAAAAGAAAACGTTTCCAAAAATTGTGTTCTAAACAAACATCATAAAAACAATAAGAACTGCAAAATAGATTATATTCATTGTTGTTCTCATTGTAATAAATTAGGACACACAGTAAACACCTGCACAACAAGGCATCTAGTATGGATCCCAAAAGGATATTTTTATGCATCTAATCATCAAGGACCCAAAAAGATTTGGGTACCTACTTCTGAGTAGTTTATTTGCAGGTTAGCCTTGGAGCATCAAAAACCAAGGATGCTCAAGGCAGGAGTGACTGCAGACTCTTCATTCAAATCACATCTAAAGAAAGAGTAGTCACAAAAAAAAATTGAATTGGTCTTCATTACTAATAATTATTTACAAGTTTCATTCAGGTGGAGTCTCTCATTCAGGGGGAGCACAGACTAAGGGGGAGTTATTCATTTATGTCAATCATTGTTGAACCCCTCAATGGTAAGAATTTCTTTCACAAAGGGGAGAGAATGCAATGGTAAGAACCTTCCTTTTTGGTTTGTGACAAAAAGGGGGAGAGTATGCATGGTATGCATTATCTGTGAATTTTCTGTATTTTTCTATGCTTTACGTATTTTTGTCAGAAAATTCTCATAAATTTTGTCATCACCAAAAAGGGGGAGATTGTTGAACCACTCCTATATTTTACCCTTTTATTTTGGTGATAACAAAATATATGTCTAATTAATTATTATTAAAAATATTTAATATCATGCTTTTCTTAATAAATATAAATTTATGTGATTAATTGAATATTAAATATATTTAATACCATGACTTTTCTAATAATAAATTAAATATCATGATTTTCTAATAAATATAAATTTATGACATTATTACCGTAATGATTTGCACTAAACACATAAATCGATGTCCATTCAATATATATCGATTTCAGTTCAAAGTGCCACATCGATTTGTAACTCATAAGGATTCCTTTGTACTCACACAGACTCCTTTGTAACTCATAAGGATTCATTTGTACTCACACAGACTCCTTTGTAACTCATAAGGATTCCTTTGTAACTTACACAGACTTCTCATAAGGATTCCTTTGTAAACTCTCATAAGGATTCACTCTCATAACGATTCCTTTGTAAACTCTCATAAGGATTCGCTCTCATAACGATTCATTTGTAACTCTTATAAGGATTCGCTCTCATAACGATTCGCTCTCATAACGATTCGATAAGTGACTCTCATAAGGATTCACTCTCATAACGATTCCTTTGTAAACTCTCATAAGGACTCACTCTCATAACGATTCCTTTGTAACTCTCATAAGGATTCGCTCTCATAACGATTCCTTTGTAACTCTCATAAGGATTCGCTCTCATAACGATTCGCTCTCATAAGGATTTGATAAGTGACTCTCATAACGATTTGCTTCTCATAACGATTCCTTTGTAACTTACACAGACTTCTCATAAGGATTCCTTTGTAACTCACACAGACTTCTCATAAGGATTCCTTTATAACTCACACAGACCTCTCACATGGATTCCTTTGTAACTCTCATAAGGATTTGATAAGTGAAACATGGATTCCTTTGTAAAATATGGATTTCAACATGGATTTCACTTAAACATAGAATTCCTTTATATTCTAAAATATTTTTTGGCATCTAGTGAAAAAGTCAAATATTCTTGATTTACGTAATCCTCTATCTTTCTGACAGGAGATCTCTTTTCTTATCTCTCTAGATCTTTTCTTTCCTGCCAACAAAAAGGAGATTATTTACTACTTCTGGGTGGCAACAGGAAACATAGAGGTATGAGCCTTTTTGACAGAAACACTCTTTTATCTAAACACTTTTTTCTATGCTTACAGACCTCGTAGACCACAAATTATTAAAAGAAAGAGAAGATGAGCAACGACTAGAACTCCAACGGATTTATTCAAATTGCTCATATAAAAGATGAAGCAAGGCTGAAGAAGAAAAAAGAGCTTTCCTGAAGATTTTTCAAGAGTGTACATCCGGGAAGAACCTCAACTCCACAAACACTTAAAGGAAAAGAGAGAAAGAGCCTGAGCCCAAGAAGAAGTGTTCAAGCATCTGAAGCCCTCAAGCTTCAAGCTCCTTCTCCTCTTTTCACTCTCTCTGTGTGCATCTTTGTAATATGGGGAGAGAGTCTTTTTGCTGAGAGTTATTTTAGTAGGTTTTCATTTGTTCCAACTCTCAGCTTTGTTCTTTCTTTTCTAAGAAAGACTTCTGTCCAGCTGTAGGACTGTATACAGTGTGTAACCTAGCTGGGGGTTTAAGTCTAGCAGAACCGTACTGGGGTTTATACCAGGAGGTTGGCTTCTTTACCTGTAAGAGAAGTGGGTTGCCTTCTTGCCCGGGAAAGAGAAGAAGACCAGCTGTGGTGCTGGGTGTTGTAGTGTCCTTAAGGGGGACTGTACCCTTGGTTAGTGAAATCCCAAGAGGTTGCTTGGGGACTGGACGTAGGACTTCCATGTGGGAAGGGCCGAACCAGGATAAATTCCTTGTGTCCTTTGTGTGATTGTTTATTTGCTTCCGCACTACTACTCTTTATCACACTAAACTAACCAAACCTTCAAGTGTTAATTTCTGTGTTTAAGTTTCTATTTCAGATTTCGAAAAAAAAAAACCTATTCACCCCCCCTCTAGGTTAGCTTGCTGCCGTACCAAAAGGGCCAACATAAAGTTCTTTCTAGATTGTTGTATTAGTGAGGTGGCAAGAGCTGGAAGATTATGAACATCACTAAGAAAAGAATCATGGGAAAGAGTTCGAAAATAGTTGAAGGAGAGGTACAATATGGAGCTCACACAAAAGCAAATGAAAAATCAATTCAATTATCTAAGGAGTATGTATGTGGAGTGGTGCAATTTGGTGAACAAGAACACTGGACATGGTTACAATTCTGTCACAAAGACAATGGATTGGACACTTAAAAAATAGGAGGAGTATCTAAAGGTGTGTATTAATAACTTCAATATTGTCATGAATCTTGTATTAGAACTAAAATATTTTATTCTTGGGTATAAGCACATCCCAAAGCATCAACATTTAGAGTGAATGACTTTAGGTGAGAAGATGAAGGTAAAGCTTTATTTGAAGGTGTTTCAGCTATAGGAAGTATAGGATGGGGCCTTGCAAGTAGGTGTGCTAAACCTATTAGCTCATCTTCTACTACACATGAAGTAGAAGATGAACATGTTGATCTTGAGAAAAGTTCCAATATGGTCACTATAGGCACTTCAAATGATGCAAATCCTGTAGAGGCAGAATTTATGAGTGTGGAGCCCTCAAAGAAGAAAAAGAAACAAGTTCATGACATTGACATCAAATTTGAGAAGTTAATTGACATATTTATGCATGATGAAGAGAATGTGAGACAAGGTCGACCTAGTGTCATTTGTGTGCCATCTTTGATTGATTCTAGTTAGATGAGATGGCATTGAGTTGCACAGATGTTCTTTATGCCCAAGCTGTTGTCCTCTTTTTAGATAAGAAGATGAGAGAGCAATGGATGCAATGGTGTGGCCTTGTTGAAGATTTAACTTTTAAGATGAATTGGTTGATGGGAATGTTGAAGATGAAGGACATCATTTGAGTTATTATTAGATGTTGTGTGTTTTCATATTATGTCTTTAGAAAATATGTTTAGTTTTTTTTTAATATTTGGTTTTGTACTTGACTATTGTGTGTTCAACATTATGTTTGGTTATTACACACTTTGACTACCGTATGTCTGATGTTAATGTTTATCATTATGTGTTGATTATCATGTGTTTGATTTTTAGTTTAAACAGAAATGTTTCCTTCAAGTATGAAAAGATAAGTTAAGAAACTTTGTCTTCTTTATCTTTAGTGGAAAATGAGAAAACGAACAAGGAGAAATAAATATTTGACTTCAGTGCATACCGGTGCAACACATAAAATGGAATTATTAAAAGGAAACGATGAACAATGTGTAGACTTGATGAGGATGCCACATGATACATATAAAACATTGTGTGATCATTTTAGACAAAAAGGATGGTTAAATGATAGTCGTTATATTTCTGTTGAGAAAAAAGTTGCAATGTTTCTTAACATCGTTAGTCACGGTAAATGTTTAAGACTTATCAAGAGAATATTTCAACACTTGACACAAAAAGTGCATATTTATTTTCATGAAGTGCTCGAAGCTATGATAGAATTTTTGAAAGATGATAGTGCCTACGACATTTGATCCAGATCCAAATGTTTCAAGTTATCACAAAAAATTGAGATCAATTTTTAAGGTGAGTTTTTTTAATTAATTTATATAGATGTAATTTTTTTAGACTAATTTCATGTTTAAGAATAGTTAATGTTTTCTTATATAGGGTGTTGTTGGTGCATTAGATGGGACCCTTGTGAATGCTAGGGTTCCAATTGAAAAGCAAACTCCGTATAGAGGACGAGGGCGAGATGTTTGTTATCAGAATGTTCTAGCCATTTGTGATTTTAACATGTTCTTTACATTTGTATTTGCTGGATGGGAAGGAGTTGCACATGATTCACGGATTTTACAGGAGATAGCTTATGATCCTGTTCATTGCTTTCCATTTCCACCTCCAGGTATTTTTTTTCTTATTAATTATTGTTATTTTTATATATTTGTTTTATATCATGATTGTAAATAAAAAATTTATGATGTGTACATATAAATATTATCTCTGTAATGCGGCATACATTCACACTCGATTATTTATGACTCCATATTGAAATACTCAATATTGGATAAGTGATTTTCAGTGTGGAGAAAAGGCATGAAATAAAGAGGAGGTTTTCAATCAAGCTCATGCAAAATTAAAAAATGTCATTGAACGGACATTTGGTGTCCTAAAGGCACGTTTTCGTATCCTTGATAGGATGCCCTCATATTCCTTGGAAACTCAAAGAGATATTGTCATTGCTTGTTGTACCAATCATAATTACTTGAGAAGAGAAAAAGTTAGAGATCAACTATTTGAATATTATGAAGATCCGAATATGTGCATTCCATCATCATCATCTCAAGTGGATATAGAAGAGTCAATACAATAACACTCTATAGGAGAATCATCTAGATAGAATGACCAACAATTTATGATCCAATTGCGTGATCAAATCGCCAACACTTTGATGGCAAGGAGGGCTCGAATACAAGGATAAAGGTATACTCAATAGTATATATTTTGTGTAATTTTTAGAAATTTTATTTTTCTAACTTTGTATCTACATACTTTATACTTACAGGTTGTTGATCTCTTTTTGGTGGTATGTGGTCATGTATTTGTTGCTATTGTTGTATGTATTTTTTTTTTTGAGACAGTTGATACATTAACTCATGCTTTATGTAACTTTTCTTCGATTTAGAGTATTTTCAGTGTTTGTAAAGGTATTTCTGCAATATGTAAAATACTAGGTAATTATAAAATTGTACTATATATAAATACCATACTCCTTTAACTTTAGTAAATATAGAATAAAAAACCACAAACTTTGGGGATATTTGAAGTATGTAGGGGTGTTTATGTAATATATATAAATTAGAGACTTAATATGTAATTATAAGATAGTTGAGAGATGTATATATAAAATTATAGGAAATAAAAAATAGATTTAGACATATACTTAAGCATATAAAGATATTTATGTGAAATATCATATGCCATTTAAGTTGGTTATCAAATAATTTTTAATAGAAGTTTAATATATTTTAAGTACTTATTAAATTATAGTTTAGATAATAAATAAATAAAATTAGACTTTAAATATTTTAAATAAGTGTTATCAAACGTCATCTTAATCATTGGTCGTTCTACTTTTATTTTGAAAGATAGATTTTATTCACTTTTTTAATGCATGTTGTCAACAAGTAAGCAGTAGGCTGATAGGGAATTTTCGCTTTCACATTGGATCCTCGAAACTAGCTCTATGGCTAGGAACAGTGTGATTCTCGTAATTAAGGCAATGAGTTCGTCACGATTATGTACAGAAAAATATTTATTTGAGGAAACTAAAGATATATAATTCAGAACTTACATGCTTCGGATCACGGTTGGCCGTACCGCGGCAAACCGCCGCGGTACGGCCGAACCGTACCGTGCCTGGGGCTCAGCGAGCCCCAGGCACGGTCGGGTCACCCCAATGGGGTGACCCGAGTGTGCCGCTGCGGTACGCAGCGGCACACCACGGACCGGACCGGTCCGGTTCGGTCCGGTCTCTTTATTTTATATTTTTTTATAGTTTTCTCGTAGTTGGTGTATTAAAGTGACGTAAATGATGTCCAATTAAGATAAAAATTTAAACATAAGTTAATTAAGAGATGATATAAATTATAATAATTTTAGTTTAATTTTTTAAATTATTTTTTTATCAAATAAAAATTATTTCAAAAATTAGTAAATCGACTTAATCTCAACGTCTAAGGGATCTAATGGTGTCTAATTGAGATGAAATTTCAAACATAAGCTAATTAATAAGTGATACAAATTGTAATAATTTTATTTTAATTTTTTAAATTAATTTTTATCAAGTAAAAACTGTCTCAAAAATTATTAGGTCGACTTAATCTCGACATCTATGCATCAATAACTCATGATATTTATATTTTTAGAATCAGTACATTTTTCTAGTAATTATGGTGACTTCATATTTGACTTTATTTTCGAAACTAAATGTCGTCCCGTTGAAGTACGTGCATAGATAGTTTACCGTACCGCGACAAACTCTGTGTGTACTTAAGGAGTCTAAAAAGTATCTAAATGAGATATAATTTCAAACATAAACTAATTAAGAGATGATACAAATTATAGTAATTTTATTAATATCTGGGATCAATTGGCATTAATAAATGATAGCCCAGTGTCATACTCAGAAGTGCGCGCTCCGACAGGACGACATCGGAAAACTATAACGAAAATGAAATCTGAGAACACCATAATTTTCATAAAAATGTGGTGATATTAGAAATGTAAATATCTGGAATTGTTAACGTATGGATTTCGATATTAAGCCGACGCAACTATTTTCCGGGCGATTTTTCACCCAGTGTAAAATAAATTCTAAAAATTAAAATAAAATCACCATAATTTGTAAAATCATCACATTAGTTTATAACTAAAATTTCAACATAAATGGACATTATTTGAATGGGTTTACAAGAGGATTTTCGGGTCAGCTAGTTTGTGGGTTAATTACGTCAAACATTTTCTGGGATCTTCGGGCTAGCTAGTTTATGGGTTAACTACGTCAAATCATTCTTCTCCATCTGCTACAGGCGGCAGTGGTGGTGGTGATAGCATATGTTTTTCATTAGAGTCTGAGTTAACGCATGCTACCCAAGATGGTCGAGATCACGATGCTCCATGATTTGAATATTGAGGACGATGATATGAATATTGTATTTGACTTGTATCATGATTATACTCTTAATATTTACATGAACACTAATTGCTTGTGTCATGATTTTAGTATGATTGTATGTATGTTAAATGAATATTAAATGGTTGTGGTGGGTTGACTTAAATGAGTAAATAAATTTATTTATATTTTTAAACTTTTTTATGTGATGTTCTTATGTTTTACTCATTTTCTTTTAAAATTTACTCATTTTAAATATTAACTAAGTCACAAAATTAAAAAAAATAAATCAAACAGACCAATTTTCTACCGTACCTCAGCGGTACGGTACGGTTCGATACGTACCGTACCACGAAAAATACGGTACGGTCGATCCGAATAGTACGATGAACCTTGCTTCGGATAGGAGAAAGGGTAAAACTCGTGGTAAGCCGATCGAGATGAACTATTAATCGAGTGACATATCCACTGTTAAGGACGATGTATAGCATTTGTCACCAATTGCATGCCACTATTTGTGATCGAGGAAACAAGGCCCACCTGCCCTCACATGGGGCTTGACGTGACGAGATCAACAGTAGGTTTCACATGGACCCAAGTGCAGACTTTACAAGCATCTCCCCGGCGCGCTGGTCGTCGGTGGCATCAGACTCGTACGAACGATATATATGGGTCTGATTCCCTTCCCGTCTATTCTGTCGTCGCGATCCTAGCTCCCACTCGATCTACAAACTGTTCAAGCATCTCCCCGGCGCGCCGGTGGCATCAGACTCGTACGAACGATATGGGTCTGATTCCCTTCCCTTCTATTCTGTCGTCGCGATCCTAGCTCCCGCTCGATCTAAGCGATATAATTGCATTGCATTAATTAAACCCAAACCGGCCGGCCCTTTAATCCCCTCGATCCCTGTCTTTTCACCGAGCCACTGCGTGCATGGGGGAGCTGCGCGGCGACAGAGCAACCCCATGGCCGTCTGCTGCTGCTGCTGCGCACCCGCTGCAGACGTGCCATTCGCATGCAGAATAATACACACCTGGTTAGGTGTCGCCATTTGCCGAACGCCTTGCAAATGTGTAGAAAATAATAACAGCGCCGCGCGCGCGCGCCCCACAAGGACGTGGAGGTTGGCACCTCACTTTCTGCAGCCCTGGTGGCCAGTACCCCGTCGGCGTCCTGGTGCCTGCGGCCAAGCTACGTGGGGGCAGCACGCGTGGCAGCGGCCCCGCCTGCCGCCTGTGCTGGTAATTCCTGGCCTCGCCCCTCCCCGACCGACGACGGAGGAATTGTTTATTACAGAACAAGAATCGTCATTTTCTTATTGCTGCAGTTGGCCAGTACACCAGCCGGACCCCTCCGGTTTGGCTTAATTAACAACAACAGGGAATGGAACCACACCTGACAGGTGGGGCTGTCTCCCTTCAGTTGGCTGTGTGGTTTACAAGAGATTTAAGCCTTATCCTTCTACCGTCCCCACCGTACGTGGATGGATGCCGCAGCTACCAAACCAATCCGATATCAGTGATCTCGATGAGGCTGGGAACTTGAGGACCATCATATCATATGATATGAGCTTCGTTTTGGTCATCCATGCATCTTTGGAGAAATTTATAAAGTTGAGGCAAATTAGTTGCCGGAGGACCGGGGGGCGAGCGAGAAGATATGTGTGGTGTGGGCCGGGAAAAGCAGAGAAAGGTGGCCAATCCGGCGGAAAGAGGAGAGAGGAAGGCATTATTAATGTGTTTCTGACACAAAGGAGAAGATGATGATGTTGCATGCACACAAGGAAAGAACGGCGGGCCGGGGAAGAGAGACTTAATTTTATGGGGATGTGAAATTAAGTTCGCTTGTACAACATAAAGCTAATGATGGCGAACCAATACCATGTCCGGCTGCTTTTTATCCGAGGCAGCCATTGTCATGAATCATGATCAGATTAAATGCTGCTGTTTTATGTCATGAGTTTCCACCCAATAATTTGCAATGTGAAAGAGAGCAATTAAATGCTACTGCTCTTGCATCAATATATATTCTGATCCTCTTTAACTTTTCTTTCAAGGATTTTTCTAGCACTGGATGTAAGATTTTTTTAAAACTTGTTTATCGATAGCTATTCTTATACAAGTCCTTTTCGGAAAATAGGAAAGATGAAAAAGAACATGGAAATGTATAATAAAGTTGTCAAGTTAATAATTGACACGACATTTGATTTTAAACTACTTTTAGCTTCTATTTTTTATAGGATAAATTAATTAATTATAAGCCTTTGTCAGAACGGAGATTTATTTTCTAATTCTAGTTAAAAAAGTCTCAAATAATTTCTTATTTTGATGGATTTTATCAATCAGTTTTTGAAAAGATAATTTTTGTCTTTTTTTTTTCTCTTTTTACCCTTCTATCTATTTCTGTAGCATCAGATATGTATAATCATTGTGTTCATAATTTAACAATATTTAAAATCTACGTTTTAAGATGTTAAAGTAAGAGTTTGAAGTTGTTAAAATATGTGTGACAGTAAGTTAAACTATGTAAAATTTAAAGTGATTGTTCCTATGATTTAAAGTATAATTGTTAGCATGACTTAAAGTCTAAGTTTGAAAGTGTTAACGTAAAAGTTCAAACATGTTAAATTATGTGTGACGATTAGTTAAAATATTTGGGACTTGAAGTCATTGTTAACATGATTTAAAGTTTATGTTCTAAGATGATAAAGTTAGAGTTTAGAGTTGTTAAAATATGTGTGATAGCTGACTTAAAGTAATTGTTGATGTAAATTAAAGTCTAAATTTAAAGACGTTAAAATAAGTGTTCGAATGTATTAAAGTAAGAGTTCAAAATCATTAAAATTTGTGTAATGTTAAAGTATATGAGACTTAAAGTCATGGTTGGTATGACTTAAAAGTCTATGTTTAAATGTTTTAAAGTAAGAGAAAAAATTAGTTAAAATAGAAGAGTAAGCATGTTAAAGAAGAGGAAGCCTATTAAAAAAGAAGAAAAAGTCAGTTAAAGTATTTGATCTGTTAAAGTAGCAGTTGTAGTTTGTTAAAGTAGTAGTTATAGCCTGTTAAAATCATAGTTGTTGTCTATTAAAATAGCAGTTGCAGTGTGTTAAAGTAGACGAAGAAACTAGTTAAAGTAGAAGAAGAAACATGTTAAAGAAGAAGAGAAAATCAGTTAAAGTATTTGAGATTTAAAGTAATTGTTGATACGATTTAAACTGTAAGTTAAAAGGCTTTAAAGTAAGAGTTAAAAGGCTTTACAATAATAGTTGCCTACAGTCAGACGACAGAAAATGTTAGTATTTAACTGTGAGTACAGATCCCAATAAAGTAGGGATTAGAAATTGACATCCCTAAAAATTGCTAGACTTTTTGTGAAAGTATTTCTGACAGGGATCTATAGTTAAAGTCATTTATCTGACAAAGATATATAATTAATTTTCCCCTTTTAATATATGAAATAAGTTAAGAGTGGTTGTAGTTGTTTCTTAATGATCAAAATTTAAATATTTTAAATAATCTTATAATTTCATCACATGAAGACGCAATTCGTATCTCTTACTCGCACAACTATAAAAGATGACTCTCAGAACATCGTCCCCTCAAAATAGCTTGACCAAACTTTGTAAAAGCTTGACCAAACTACAAACACACAAACCAAAAAATGGCACGCCTAAATTAGTGGTTGGATTTGTTCCTAATCTAAATCACAGTATCTAATTTGGTCTATTCGAATGGCAAACTATCTTCATGCCTCTGATCGAAATGAACTCTCATCAATATTGCCAACTTTGTGTCTTTTTGAACTGCATGATTACCTAACACATTATTTGACGATATAGTAAGATTAACAATAATATTGTCGGTGTCACCATCAGTGAACTCTTGTTACATCTGTTGAACTAAATCAGTGGCAAAAGGCAGCAAGATTTTGACAATCTCATTTAAATTTTATTATCAATAGAATATGTGGTGGCTATTCCTAGCCACCTTTGTGCGCAGAGCCCATCATGGCCCATCCCAATTCAAGGGACAAATGTGGCCCTTTCGTAGGGCACCACGTCCTCTCAAGAGCAACTTTAAGGTCCCGAGGATGATCCCTGCATTCAGGTACCAGCGGGACCCAAGAACCTGTTGCCCAGTTAGGTAGCCCAGAGGGGGGGTGAATGGGTCTTTTGAAATTTATCAATTAATACATGTTCACTAAAATGTTCACAAAGAAATACACTTTGAAGATTGTTAGTATTAGTAAAAAAAAACAACAAACATAAGAGGACAATCACACAACACCAGATGTATCCTGGTTCGGACCTCCTTTCCACAGGAGTCAAACGTCCAGTCCCTGAGTAACAACTCAGGATTTTACTAACTAGGGTACAGTCCCCCTATGGACATTACAACACCCAGCTCAGCTGCTCTTCTCTTCACAGCCTGAAGAGGAACAACACCCTGGATACCCCACCAGGTCTTCCTTCACACTAGAAGGGCACACACACACCCTGGATACCACCAGGTCTTCCTTCACACACGAAGGGTACAAGCACAGAAGCAAGTAAGCAGGAGATTAAGCCCCTAGATCAAGCTTTGGCAAGCTAAGATCTGAAGCTAGGGACTGAGAGAAAAGTGATCTACTAACACAAGCTCACTCTCAGAACCAAACAAGCTCTCTCGAAAATCTACAAACAATGCAGAGAGCAAAGAGCTAATCCAATGGAATGAGGTTTGGCTCTTTCTTGAGAACTCGCAGAAGACTTGATGATCAGAGAGATTTCTATGACTATCGTTCTCTGTCTATATGTGTATATCTTCTGAAGCTTCTTTCTTCAATATATAGCTTCAATTTGAAATCTGAACGTTGAAGTATCCATTGCCTCTAGCTTTTGGTGGACGTTAGACTGAGAGGCACTTGGAAGCTTCCAGTCAACAGTCTTTTATCCATTTGTTCACGCAAAGAGATAGGATCTTCTGTAATATCCTTTGGCTTCTATTTTGTCCAACGTTGTATCACTAGAGCTGTCAGTGACCTGCATATATTAAATGCTAGAGCAGTAGACAGCTAGGCTGTCTCTTGTTGTCAGTTAACGTTAGGGCAAGAGTTCATAAAAATAGTAATGCCATTTTGCTGAATCTAAAAGATGCATATAGAGTAAGCATGATAATGGGCGATATCGTCTGCATGCATGCAGAGATATATTCAGTTTTCATTAAATGCACAGATGTCAGAAAGATATGTGCGAAGACTTTGACTATTCAAAGCTGTTTGAATATCAAGTCGTTATAAACATAAAATCGATGCATTCATGACTTATGAAATCGTTATGCACTAACCATCAAATCGTTGTAACTTAGCATCAAATTGTTATGTTTCTTCAAAAGAATCGTTATGATCAAGATGATATAATCAAATCGTTGTGAGTTACAAGAAAATCGTTGTGATCAATAAAGAAATCGTTGTAGAGGGAAAATCGTTGTGTTCACTAAGGAAATCATTATGAACACTTAAGAAATCATTGCGCAAAGCAAATCGTTATGATTACTAAAGAAGTCAATGCGCGAAGCAAATCGTTATGATTACTAAAGAAGCCGATGCGCGAAGCAAATCGTTATGATTACTACAGAAGTCGATGAGCGAAGCAAATCGTTATGACGTCTTAAGGAATCGTTGTGATGAGCAAATCGTTACGACGACTTAAGAAATCGTTGGGATAACCAAATCGTTATGATGACTTAAGAAATCATTGCGATGAGCAAATCGTTACGATGACTAAAGGAATCGTTATGATGACTTAAGGAATCATTGTGATGAGCAAATCGTTACGACGACTTAAGAAATCGTTGCGATAACCAAATCGTTATGACGACTTAAGAAATCGTTGCGATGAGCAAATCGTTACGATGACTAAAGGAATCGTAGCGATGAGAAAATCGTTATGATGACTTAAGGAATCGTTGCGATGAGCAAATCGTTATGATGACTTAAGGAATCGTTGCGATGAGCAAATCGTTACGATGACTTAAGGAATCGTTGCGATGAGCAAATAGTTACGATGACTTAAGGAATCGTTACGAAAGCAAGTCGTTACGATGACTAAAGAAATTGATGCGATGAGCAAATCGTTATGGGAACGATTTCTGTTTAAATCTAAACAATGTTTCAGGTTTATGAGGAAATCGTTAAGGCACTTATGAAATCTTTACAGTTCTACAGAAATCATTGTAGCATAAGGAAAGTGATGTGGACTTAGAGAAATTTCATGCTGAACTTATTATTGCTTCAGAAAGGTAATAGTTACCAAATTTGCTTGATTTTCCTGTAGTATTTCCTGTGCTCAAGACTTATGGAATATGTGTTAGTAATCTTTGACATGGTTTTCTTAATCACCAAAATAAATATATAATTAATTAAAATTACATGGGGACAGACTGATCATCAATCTCCCCCTTTTTGGTGATGACAAAACTTATAAAAATATGAATAATCTAAAGCTTTTTTGGAATGTATTTCAGAAGAGCTATTTCTCCCCCTTTTTGTCATTAAGCAAAAAGATACAACGCTGAGACAAAGAAAGAGATAAAACAAGGAAATTTATGTAGCATTGGAGGGTTCAGAGAGATAGAAGGCAGGAGACAAGAGAGATGCAAAGCGCCTAATGACAGGCAGCGCTTGGCGTTCCTGCTCTTCAAAATAGGCTTGAAATGCTCCAGGCTCAATACAATAGGAGGGTCCCATAGTGGGAATCATCCTCTTGATGTGAAGCTGTCTCTGATCAGATATGAAATCCCAGTATTTGTCACTGCCAAGAGTTACCTTGTAGGTGAGGAAACGACCAAAACTGGCAAACTGAATAAACAGAGTGATTTTAAAGGGATAGAAAATATGATGTTGCCGAAGTTCCTTCTTTAATGCTAGAAAGATCCTGTACCGTTCTTCCCATTTCAGGAAGGAGTCCTGAACAAGGTGAAGAGAATTGGCATCCAGAAAGTCAGCGGGAGTCAGAAGAGGTTGATGGGAGCGAGCCTGAGAGGCATTCAACTCTTGAAGCTGTTGAGTAGATAGAGTGTATAGCTTTTCCCAATCAGTAGGTGACAGACGCTCACATTCAGAGAGAATAGGGGCAAGAACATCAGCCTTGAGGTACCCCTGAATATACTGCTTGAAGATAAATCTATGAAAGGCGAGGTTACGACCTTCTTGCACAGAGAGCCTAGCCATAACCTGAGCGGCACGCTCAAACATGAGAGTTCCCATAGATGAATCCATGATCAAGGAGTGAAGCGGAGGAAGGAACACCACATCAGGAATGATCAAGGTGGCAAAGTCAACCTGAATAGGTTCGGTGTGAGCAGCCTGGCCTGGAACTGAGATCATGGATGGCTTTCCTGAACTGGCCCAGCTGCACCTCGGGAATGTTATGAAGATAGCAGTAATCACAGTACATTTTGTATTGCCAGATGAACTTGATTTCCTTCTGAATGAAGGGTCCAAAAGTATGTTTGTGATGAATCTGAAACCATTCAGAGAGAGAAAGATGAGCTTCTCTGTGAGGATATCTAGCGGCTTGACTATGACGAAAGTGACTGTATAGATCTCTGTTGCTCCGAGCCCATTGATCTTCAGTTTTGGCTTCAGTCATGGAAAAAAATTTTGACTGTTGTGCCTTGGAAAGAAAAGAATAAGAAAAAATGGTATTGAGATGGGCTAAAAGATTTTGGAAGGGAGGGCCAAAGAGGTGAGCAAACACTACCTTTTGAAGAAATTCTTCATAGATAGGTTTTTGCTTATTGGTAATGGAAAGAGAGAACCAAAGGGGAGGATAACAAGGTTCAGAAGAGACAGGATGGGTAGAAGTGAGTCTCCTCTTCTTAGGAATGGGACTAGAGGAGCCTGTCCTATGAGAGTGGGTCCCAACAGTCAGAATTGAACGAAGTATTGCTACTTTGAATTCATCCTTGATGTCCTGGATTTCTGTGTGAGCTAATTGGGCACCCTCAGGAATAATAGTAATAAAAGAAGGGGGTGTTTGCGGATGGAAGATGGAGGCAGGAGAGATGGAAGGGAGATCAGAAGGCCCTGAAGAAGGACCACTAGAAGAGGCTCCTACTGAAGAAGATGCAGGAGGAACCTCAACAGCAGATAAGGGAGGAGGAATGATGGTGAAGGAAGTAGGTGATGAAGGAGTTTGGGAAGAGAGAAGTGTAGGTGAGGAAATGGTTCTGGAGCGGGGTCATTTGAAGGTGAGAGGAGCTGGAGGAGCAGTGGATGAGGTGGGTGGAGAAGGAGGTGCTGGAGTGGAAAGAGTAGGAAGGACAGAGGGCTCTGGAACTACAGCCTGATCTTCTTCTCTTGCGGCCACAGATTCCACTCGAGGTGAAGCAACCTCTGTTGACCCTGGTGGCCCAGATTCCTCAGCACCAACTGCATGATCAATGAGCTCATCCTCAACTGGAATTGGCCCTGATGGCCCTATAGATTTTTCAGACAAGGGCCCTGATGGCCGCTCTTCCTCTAGCTGCTGTGCTGCAATGACAGGCCTGGATGGCCTATTGGACTCTTCACTTGGCCCTGGTGGCCCTGCACTACCAGAAGGAGGGGCATGAGATGGTAAGTGGTCCCTTACAAATGCTGACAAGTCTACAAGCAGATTCCCCAGACTGTCATAATCTTTTCGAAGGCTTTTAAGTTCAGTTGACAGTGCTTCTAATGACCGAGCATATGAGCTTTGACTAATAAAGATGGAGGCCATATCTGATCTCATGGAACATAAGATTTTGCCTTGCTCATCCAGGCACTCAACAACAGGTTTCAGATTGATTTTCAACTTCTTTTTGCCAGATCTTCTGTGTGGCTTACTGGTGAGGAGGGGAACTTCTTCAGCCATAATTTTTCTTTTATCTTCTCTTACCCTAACCACGGGTTCTTCATGATCACCTTTTTCAATTTCTTCTTCTGAGGCACTTTCCACAATGCCTTCTCTAAACAGATCATCACTGGGGACATGGGCATTTTGCTCCCCCTGAACGACCGATGCCTCTTGCTCAATTGATTGCTCCCCCTGAGCTGGAGCATCTTCCAAAAGCACATCTTCAGATTCTATTCTTTGCTCCCCCTGAATGGGAGCTTCTTCCAAGACAATTGAACCAATGTGGCCTGATGCCACAGATTTTGCTACAGCTTGCTCACTTGCAACTAGCTCTCCTTGAGAGATGGAATCCAGTGCATCCCTAAGTAGACTGCCTACTTGGGAAGAAGGAAGAGGAGCCTCTGAGAATTGCCCAACGGGCTCAAGGTGCTCAGGAGGGATTTCCTCAATTCTTGTACTACCTGCTTCCTCTGCTGCTGCTGGCACTGCTACTGTTTCTGCTGAATCTTCTGTTGCTGCTGCTATTTCTGATGGTACTTCTGATGCTATAGCCTCTGGTTCTGAAACTTCTACAGCCACTGCTGCTGGTTCTGCTATATCTGCTACTACCTCTTGATGGACTTCTTGGGCTTCGCCAATTATGGCCTCACCCTCAGCCACAGAGGTCTTGGACCATACACCATTTACTATTGAAAAACCACTCTTTCTCAAATTTCTGGACCTAATTGCTTGGCCCATCTTCTCAACTACTGCTCCAGACAGATGTATGCCATAATGTTTGAAAATCTCGGTGATCAGGTGGGCATAGGGCAAGGATACATTTAACTTGCTCTTAGTATCCTAAATTTGATCATGAGCAAACTTCATTCTTTCAATAATCACTGCAGCCATATTTACCTCCTGGTTCTGAATTGCCCAAAACATCATATCTGAATCTGCTTTAGTACAGGTTGAAAAGGTAGCACTTCTAGGAACCAAAATCTGACAGACTATAAAGTGTAGAAGGCGATTGAATGCATTCATTTGATTGATATCCAATTTACCATCTTTCAACCTGAATCCTGGACCAACAATTCCTAGACCCTTTGCCTGGGTATCCACAGTGTGGATCCCACTGTGACCAGACGTGCTTACACCAAACAGGGTCTTGAGAAGCTCATGGTCAATCTTGATCTGGACTCGCTTGACAGAGGATGTCAAGGACCCATCTGCCTCTGATCGCAAACACACATAAAAGGCCTTCACGAGGTCTGGATAGCTTACCTCTGAGAAGGTTGAGATTTTCGTCCACTGCATCCTGTTCATAGCGGCCACTATGTTGTGCATACCATTCTTCTCAAGATCTGCAACATCTACTGCCTTATTTCCACATAGCTTAGTTTTCACAAAAGTGAACCTCTCCTGCTGCTCGGCTGTGAGAAACTCAGCGCTGTAGCCTCCAAGACTTCCGGAAACAACTGATGCGGCCATGGATTCGGGTGGAGAAGGGTTTCTAGAGGGTGGAGATGGAAGTAGGAAAGAAAGCCCTCAAGAAATTCTTCGCGGGAAGAAGAGAGAGACTTCAAACTTGCAGAAAGTCGATGTCGGAGTCGTTAGGGTATCGGCTCGGGCAAGTGAACGAAAGAGGGAAAAAGGGTAAAGATAGGAGGTGAATCGTTTCTACATCGATTTTGGAGTAAATAAATGCTTTATCGAAAAGTGAGGCGCCAACCAGGAAGGCAGAAAACGACAAAAGTATTTGACCAGTTTGAAAGCCTTTATAAAAGAGAACCGCCAAGGAAAGATAATATGAATTTTTCTTTTGCTTACAAGCCAGGGAGAGAAATTTACTTAAATTCTGAAAATTTATGTTTCAGTTCTAAGCAGAAATCTCTTCACAAATTACACATGCCCAATTCCCTTCTAAGAGATATGAATCTCTCTTCGGGTAAGGCTTTTGTGAAGATATCTGCTAACTGACCATTTGTATCAATAAAGGAAATTTCTAAATTTCCATTAGCTACATGATCCCGAATGAAATGATATCTAACCTCAATATGCTTGGTCCTTGAATGTTGTACTGGATTTTTGGTGAGGTTTATTGCACTGGTGTTGTCGCATAATAATGAAATTGTCTTGATATGTAGTCCATAATCCTCAAGTTGTTGCTTGATCTATAGGAGTTGTGTACAACAACTTCCAGCAGCTACGTACTCAGCTTCAGCTGTTGACAGTGCTACTGAGTTTTGTTTCCTGGAGGACCATGATATCAAGCAACCTGCTAGAAATTGACACAACCACTGGTGCTTTTTCTATCTATTTTGCATCCAGCATAATTAGCATCTGAGTATCCCACTATGTTAATTTCACATGATTTTGGATACCATAGACCTAAGTCATGAGTTCTAGATAGGTATCTAAAGATTCTTTTAACTGAGATCAGATATGATTCTCTAGGATCAGCTTAGTATCTAGCACACATACATACACTAAACAAAATATCAAGTCTGCTAGCTGTTAGGTAAAGTAAAGAACCTATCATACCTCTGTAGTTCTTTTGGTCTACTTTCTTACCATTCTTGTCACTGTCCATCCTTGTTGATGTGCTTATAGGTGTTGACAGTGGCCTGGCATTGTCGAATCCAAATTTCTTCAGAAGCTCCTTGGTGTATTTTGCTTGACAGATGTCGGTCCCATCTTTTCCTTGCTTGATTTGTAGTCCAAGGAAATAGTTGAGCTCCCCCATCATGCTCATCTCGAATCTCCCTGCATCAACTTTTCAAAATACTTGCAAAGGGATTCATCAGTAGATCCAAAAATTATGTCATCTACATAAATTTGAACAAGTAGTATATGGTTGACCTTTGACTTTATAAAAAGAGTGTTATCTACTTGACCTCTATTGAATCCATGGTTTAAAAGAAAAGAGCTAAGCCTTTCATACCAAGCTCTAGGTGCTTGCTTTAAACTATATAATGCCTTATGAAGTTTAAAACATGATTAGGAAATTCTGTGTCATCAAAACCTGGGGGTTGTTCCACATAAACTTCCTCCTTGATAAAACCATTCAAAAATACAGATTTGACATCCATTTGAAATAGTTTTAAATCCAAAGCTGATGCATAAGCAAGTAAAATTCTGATAGCCTCAAGTCTAGCTACAGGTGCATAGGTTTCGTCGAAATCTATACCTTCCTCTTGGGAATAACCTTGAGCTACCAATCTGGCCTTGTTTCTTAAGATCACACCAGTCTCATCCAATTTGTTTCTGAACACCCACTTGGTGCCAATAACTGGATGGTCTGAGAACAAGTGACCATACTTGGTTTCTCTTGAATTGATTAAGTTCATCTTGCATGGCTATAATCCAAGATTCATCAGTGAGAGCTTCATTGACTGTCTTAGGCTCAATCTGAGAAACAAATGCTAGATAATCACAAGGTATTACATTACCTCTTGTTCTTACCCCTACAGATGGATCACCAATGATGTTCTCGGATGGGTGATCCTTTTTGTATCTCCACTCCTTTGGAAGATTTTCGTTTGTAATGTCCTTTTGTTGCAGATCTTCCAGAGGTGGATCATTCTTGTCTTCAATTGATGTATCCTTTAATTTCTTAGGCAATTCATCTGCATCATCAATGTCACTATCTTCTTCCTTTCTCAAGGAAGGGTTAGTTTCATCAAAAATAATATGTACAGACTGCTCAATTAATAAAGTGCATTTATTAAACACTCTATAGCCATTGGGTTTAGAAGTGTATCCCATGAAGATGCCTTCATCTGATTTGGCATCTAACTTACCAATATCCATTTTTCCATTATTGTGAATGAAACAAAGACATCCAAATGTTCTAAAGTGACTGATCTTTGGCTTCTTTCCCTTGAATAGTTCATAGGCTGTCTTCTTCAGGATTGGCCTGATCATTACCCTGTTAATGATATAACTTGATGTGTTCACTGCTTCAGCCCAAAAATATCTTGGCAGATCATATTCTGATAGCATTGTTCTTGCCATGTCCAATAAGGTTCTATTCTTCCTCTCAGCAACTCCATTCTGCTGTGGTGTCCTTGGTGCTGAGAAGTTGTGCTCAATCCCTTGGTCATCATAGAATTTCGTGAATTTTTCATTTTGAAATTCTCTTCCATGATCTGACCGGATTCCAACAATACAAAACTTCTTATCTTTCTGTACTCTTCTGCTGAAGCTTACAAAGCTATCAAAGGTGTCATCTTTATGCTCCAAGAAGGAAACCCATGTGAATATGGAATAATTATCCACAATAACAAAACCAAAATTCTTTCCTCCAAGACTAGTGGTCCTCATTGGCCCGAATAAATCCATGTGAAGGAGTTCCAAGGGTTTAGAGGTGGTTACCACAGTCTTTGACTTGAAGGAACTCTTAGTGTGCTTCCCTTTTGCACACGGTCTGCAGATTCCATCCAGTTTATTGTTGACCTTTGGCAGACCTTCCACAAGGCTTCTCTTTCTGAGCTTGTTCATGCCGTCCAAACTGCAGTGGCCCAATCTTCTGTGCCACAGCTCAGTTGACTGCTCTTTGCTTGATGCTAAACAGATGTCTTGGTCCTTGAGGTCTTCAAGATAGAGCACATACAAATTCTTTCCTCTGTTGGCTTCGAAGATTACTGCTCCATCCTTCAAGATACTACACTTGGATTCTTGAAACTTAATCTGATGGCCTTTGTCACAAAGCTGACTGATGCTTATGAGGTTGTGCTTCAGACCTTTTACACAAAGAACATTTTCTATTATTGGTTTTCCATTACTGCTAACAGATCCAGTACCAATAACAGTCCCTTTGCCATTGTCTCCATAGGTTACTGTTCCTTCTTCAGCTTCTAGATGAGAAAATAATCTTCTATTTCCTGACATGTGTCTTGAACATCCACTATCCAAATACCACTTGGATGCTTGAAGATTTTCCTGAAATAAAAACATTAAGCTTTAGGTACCCAAGTTCTTTTGGGTCCTGGTTGGTTAGTATCATCATTTTTCGTTTTTATTATCCACCTTTTATATTTAGTTGGACATGTAGTCTTGTTGTGACCTAATTTGTTGCAGTGACTGTAGCATGTTGTTCTAGTTACTTTTTCAGGATATTTAAGGTGAACTTTGTATGATATGTCTTGTTCAAGTACAAATTTTGGAGTTGGATATGTCTTAGGGTATACTGTTGTGTATTCATTATTAGGGGGCGTATAGTGTAACGGCCCCGGCGCCAGGGTCCCCTGCTTCCACCAAGGATCCGACCGTCGGCACCGCCGCCCACGGGTCCGGAGACCCGGAAGGGCTAACGGATCGGTCTAACGAGATATGTGACGGAAAGTAAATAACGACAACTGTACTAAAAATGTACCAACTAGTGCAAGAAGAAGTCTAACACAACGTGCAAGTCTAGTACAAGTCCCAAAGTAGTAAAAGTACAAGTGCAGAACGGAAAAAGAATAACACATCCCTTAGGGGCATACCTAGAGGGTGAAGTACAGAACTGGGGGAAACACTGCCACTAGAGACGCCGACTACTGCGGGCCTGTCTCCTCGCTACGCCGCGGAGGGAACTGCTGTGAAGTCTCACCTGCAAAACAGGGAGTGAGCTTCACGAAGAAGCCCAGTAGGGACTACCAATCTCCCACTGGTTCCACAAGCATATAGACTAGTGTAATAATTAAATAAAGCAGTAAAGTCTAGTCTACTAAACAGAGTAAAGTGCAGAAGCGTGAAAGAACTACACAGTCGTCGGTCTAAGCCACTCGGCAGGACCGAAAAACCCGTGTAAACCAAGGCACCACAAGAACCCAGCTGTAACCGCAGACAGCGAAACTGCCTGGACAAGCACACTAGCTACAGTACACTACTCTAGTCAGTTGGTTAGGTGCGCCACGTGTCTTACCCTCAACCAACGGTCCATGTCTGACACCTCCCGTCGGAGTGAGACGCGGAACCACAAGTAACCACAACTGCCGTAGTCTGGCCGGACTACGGTCCCACGCCTGGCCCCTCTAGGTGGTACCGGAACCACGTAGAGTGAGGCAGTGAGAACGGACTAGCTGAACTACGCCGTACGAGTCACACACTACCGGCGTACCAGTCTCAGCTAAGAGAGCTCCACAAACGACCACGTCGCTGTCCCACCGTTTTCCCCTACCGCTACCGAAGTCAACGACTCGAGCAAACCCCGTCGTCTGGAGCAACACCCTCTGACACAGATGCGCGGGGACCGAGGGTCCCAGGTAACGGTAACAACCTGTCTCGCGGACAAGCCCTCAAGTGCCTAGCACCAGGCGAAGAGAGACTAGCAGTAGCACTGTACTAGGAAACAGCACAGATGCCAAGAAAACCAAGTCGCAGAGGAAGCAAGACACTGAGCAGGTGGCAAAGTCCCTTCTCTGACTGAGAAGGCGACCAGCCCCGTGTCGCCATCAGGATGGCGACAACCAAGGCGGCGCAACCCTACTGATTTGATAGCGACAAGGCCATTGTCGCTATCAGGTCAGTGCTCCGGAATAGACACAGGAACCGGAACGGGAAAAACAGGCAGAAGGCGACGGCCCCCATGTCGCCACCAAGGTGGCGACATAGATGCTATCGCCTTCAGGAGTTCCTGAAGGCGACGCATCGATGTGTCGCCACCTGGGTGGCGACACTAAAGGTGTCGCCTTACCAGGGTGCAACACACCGAGGCTCCCTTCTTCAGGGCCTCAACCACACTACAATCACAACCGCGGGGAGGGAAATATGTAGGCTATTAAACATGGTTCTACAGAGCTCCAACCACCCTCTATAAACCCCAAAAAGCATGCACAATAACCTACACTCACATGCATCTCACTCAATATGGAGAACCCTCAAACCCAAGCAACCATTGCATGCAAAGCACCACACAAACCACATCCATAACCAAAGCATGAAAACAACCTAGCATGCAAGTTCTAGGCTTGGAAGAGGTGAGGATACTAGCAAGTGGAACTAGGGGGAAGGTTTGGGTTCCCTACCTCGAGATGAAGATCCAACCTCAAGGGCCCTTCTCGTAGGTTAGCAACCCTCCACCTCTGAGCTCCGACAATCCACGAGCCTCCTCCCACGAATCGAGCACTTCCTCTCCCTAGGAGACCATCATCCAAGCATCCCAAGAAGAGGAAAGACAGTGAGAGGGGGATCAAGCAATGGGGAACACAAGGGCAAACAAACAAGAACAACCCAACCAATCAACAACCAAGAGCAACCTACCTTGCAAGATGGTCAAAAAACCTCCTCCCAAGCCTCCATGGAGCTCCTAAGCTTCAGTTCGCCGGGGATAAGGCTTGCACAGAGCGAAGGGGCAAACTGAGGCTTGTGCTCTCAGCCTGAGCACTTAACCCTTTGAACATGAGAAGGCGACATGGGGCCCGTCGCCTTCAGTAACCCTGAAGGCGACATAGGGCATGTCGCTATCCCCTGCTCAACGGTCAAGTCGACCTGCCACATCGCCACGTGTCAGCCATGCAGGCCTGACACCAGAAGGTGACATAGGACCTGTCGCCTCCTTACTGCCAGATGCTGAAACCTGTCATCCCTCTTCAGACAACTACACGACAAAGGTGCATGCGGCTGGCAGCACAGCCAGAAGGCGACATAGGGCCAACTGGAAGGCGACAAGCCACATGTCATCTTCAGAAGGCGACATACCTTGTGTCGCCACCCTTGATGGAAGGCGACTGGTCAGGGTAACATGGGATGTTACAATCTAACCAACAAAAATATAATTTCATCCTCAAAATTCAGGGTGAAACTAGGGGAACAAAAGTAAAACTACGTACCTGTCACTCGAACAAGTAAGGAAACTGCTCCCGCATCTCGTCCTCACGCTCCCAAGTGGCCTCGCCACCAGCGCGGTGCTCCCAAACCACCTTGACGAGTGGGATCCTCCCCCTGCGAAGCTGCTGCACTCTGCGGTCCACCACGCTGACTGGGTACTCTGGCACGGACAAGTCGGGGGCGACCTCAAGCTGCGAGTAGTCGAGCACATGCGACGGATCTGGCATGTACTTCCTCAGCTGCGAAACGTGGAAGACGTCATGAACACCTGCCAACTCAGACGGAAGGGCTAACCGGTAAGCGACCTCGCCCACACGCTCTAGGATGGAAAAAGGGCCAACAAACCTCGGGCTGAGCTTGCCCTTCTTCCCAAACCTGAGAACGCCTTTGGTAGGTGAGATCCGAAGGAACACTCTGTCGCCAACCTCGAACTGAAGCGGTCTCCTGCAGACGTCGGAGTAGCTCTTCTGTCTGCTCTGCGCTGTCTGCAACCTCTGCCAGATCAGCCTCACTGTGTCTGCACACTGCTGAACTAGCTCCGGGCCCAGCAACTGCCTCTCACCAACATTGTGCCAGTGCAACGGAGTCCTGCACGGCTGACCATATAGAGCCTCGTAGGGCGCCATCCCGATGCTGGAGTGAAATCTATTATTATAAGAAAACTCCACCATGGGAAGGTGCGACTCCCACGTGCCGCCCCAGTCTAGGCAACACGCTCTCAACAAGTCCTCGAGGGTCTGTATGGTCCGCTCAGACTGCCCGTCTATTTGTGGGTGGTACGCCGAACTCAACCTCAGCTCAGTGCCAAGTGCCCGCTGAAAGCTGCGCCAGAAATGAGAAGTGAACTTCGGATCTCTATCTGAGACAATAGAGACCAGGGTTCCATGCAAAGGTACCACTCTGTCCACAAACAACCGAGCAAGTCTGTCAACTGACCAAGCTGCTCTGACTGGAAGGAAGCGAGCGGTCTTCGTCAACCTGTCAACGATGACCCAAACACTGTCGTGCCCCTGAGAGGTACGAGGTAAGCCAGAAACAAAGTTCGTGGTGATATGCTCCCACTTCCACACTGGAATGGGAAGCGACTGCAACTCACCACTAGGACGCTGGTGCTCTGCCTTCACCTGTTAGCAGGTAAGGCAGCGCGAAACAAACTCAGCGATATCTCTCTTCATCCCCGGCCACCAAAAGAGTACCCTCAAGTCATGGTACATCTTGGTAGAGCCTGGATGAATAGAGTATCGCGACCGGTGAGCCTCGGACAGTACCTCCTCCCTGGCGTCCTCTGGAACGTAGAGTCTGCCTCGAAAACGAACCTCGTTGTCCTCGTCTAGTGCTACCTCGGGCAACCGCAACACATCTGCCAAGTCCTCGTCTGCACTCTGAGCCTCAAGTACCTTCTGAAAAATCTAAGGACGAACGGTCAGGACGGCTGCCACTGCCCTCTCCCGGAGGCTCGACGGTACAAACACACTCTGAGCGGCGTCCTCCAGGAGTCTCCAGTGCCTAACCAACAAAGAACTCAGGTGGGCTCTCCTACTCAAAGCATCTGCCATGACATTAGCCTTCCCTGGGTGATAGGAAAGACTAAAGTCATAGTCCTTCAAGTATTTGAGCCACCTGCACTGCCTGAGGTTGAGATCCCTCTGCGTGAAGACATACTGTAAGCTGCGGTGGTCGGTGAAGACCTCGAACACCTCACCGTACAAGTAGTGTCTCCACAACCTCAAGGCAAACACGACCGCTGCAAGCTCCAGGTCGTGCGTTGGGTAGTTCTGCTCATGCTTCTTCAGCTGACGAGAAGCATAGGCAACTACTCGACCGTGCTTCATCAACACAGCACCCAAACCAGTACCCGAAGCGTCTGTGTAGACAACAAAGCCGCCAGTTCCAGAAGGAACAACAAGGATCGGAGCTGAAGTCAGCCGACTCTTCAGCTCTTGGAAACTCTTCTCGCACTCTGTCGTCCACACAAACTGGGTCTCCCGCCTGGTCAAATGGGTCAAAGGCTCTGCAACTCTGGCGAAGTCCTGCACAAACCTCCTGTAGTAGCCTGCCAGCCCCAGGAAACTGCGAACCTCAGCAACTGAAGTGGGCTGGCCCCAAGAAACAACAGCCTCGACCTTGGCGGGATCAACCGCCACACCTGCACCAGAAACAACATGCCCAAGGAAGTACACCTCCTTTAGCCAAAACTCACACTTTCTAAACTTGGCATAAAGTCGGTGACTCCTCAAAGTTTGCAATACTAGCCTCAAGTGAACCTCGTGCTCCTCCGCCGTCACTGAGTACACCAGGATGTCGTCGACGAACACCACCACGAACCGGTCCAGGTACTCGCTGAAAACACTGTTCATCATCTCCATGAACGCTGTTGGGGCATTCGTGAGCCCAAAAGGCATCACGACAAACTCGAAGTGGCCGTAGTGGGTGCGAAAGGCTGATCTCGGAACGTCTGACTCCCGAATCCGCAACTGGTAGTAACTCGACCTCAAGTCGATCTTCGAGAACACTGAAGCTGTCTGCAACTGGTCAAACAAGTCATCGATCCTGGGTAAAGGATACTTATTCTTCACGGTAACCTGATTCAGCTGACGATAATCAATACACATTCTCAGGCTACCATCCTTCTTCCTCACAAACAACACAGGCGCTCCCCACGGCGAGCGGCTAGGACGAATGAAGCCCAACGCAAGCAACTCCTCTAGTTGGCGCTTCAACTCCCGCAGCTCCGTCGGCGCCATCCGGTTCGGTGCCTTGGACGCAGGCATCGTCCCCGGAAGTAACTCAATGGAGAAATCTACCTCCCGCTCAGGCGGCAACCCAAGTAGATCCTCCAGAAACACATCAGCAAACTCACAAACAACCGGCACGTCAGAAACAGTCAACTCACCCGAATCCGAGGCACAAACGGAAGCCAGGAAAGAAACACAACCGTCTCGGATAAGACGTCGAGCTCTACAGAAAGAAACCAAGGGTCGGCGGACAGACCGGGTACCTCGGAAGCAAAGCACAGGTGCTCCAGGTAAATCGAACCACACGGTCTTCCGCTGACAATCTACCAAAGCAGAGTGTGCCTCTAACCAGTCCATGCCCAAAATGGCATCAAAGTCGTGGAGCTGCAAGGCAAATAGTCTGGCTGGTAGCTGGTGGCCCTGCACCTCGACGGTGACACCCTCCAAGTAACCAAGGGTACGAACGAAGTCACCCGTCGGAAGCTCAACAGCTAGGTCGCAGGTTCGCTCCGGAGCAAACTCGGTCAAAGTAGCAAAGAACTCCTCTGAAGCAAAGCAGTGCATAGCACCCGAATCAATCAAAACTCTAGCAGCTCTACCAAGGATGGGAATCGTACCGACGACCAGATTAGAGGCCTCCGCCTCCTCTCTGGTGATGTTCATCACCCGACCGCGTCCACGACCTCGCTGAGGCTACTGCTGCTGACGCTGCTGCTGCTGCTGCTGCTGCTGCGGACGCTGCTACTGCTGTTGACCCTGGTACTACTGCTGGCGCTGAGGTGGCTGGGGTGGACGGTACTGCGCCTGAGGTGCCTGCTGGTGCTGCTCCTGCTGCTGCCTCAACGAACACTCTCACCTGAAGTGCCCCTCCTGCCCGCAATGGTACCAACCCGAACCCTGCTGGCTCTGCTCTGCTCCCTGCTGGACGGACTGCTCTGCTGGAAACAGCAAGGTCTGACGCCTCTGCTGCTGCGAGTGACGCCTGCCCCCACGAGTGAACAACTTCTTCAACTTCGTGGTCAGGCCAGCACCGCCTGTTCCCGAAGAGGAAGTAGAAGACACACTCCTCCAACTGCCTGCGGGGCGCTGGTACGGAGAAGATCTCCCTGAACCTCCACTCTGCTGTGGCTGAAACCGACACTCCCGCTCTAGGGCCGTAGCTCTCGCCACTGCTACTGACAAGGTGTCGCAGAGGTGACCAGCCATGGCCCACCTCAAGTCGGGATGTAGCCCGCTAATGAACCGCTCGGTACAAGCCTGCTCACTAGCTGCCATGTGGGGAACGTGTCGAAGTAGCTGCAGAAACCTCTGATGGTACTGTCCCATGGTTAAGTCTCCCTTGACTAACTCGTGGAACAAGTCCCTCCTCTCCCGGCAGACATAGTCGGGAAGGTACTCGCCGAGGAAGGCCTCGAGAAACTGCTGCCAAGAGATCTGCTCCAACCTCCTGCCCTGAAACCTGGTCAGCCTCACTGCTCGCCACCACTCATGGGCTGACCCCTTCAGCTGATATACTGCCAAACGAACCTGATCCAACTCTGCACAGTCCATGGTCTCGAAGGTGCGCTCGAGCTCATGGACCCAACTCTCTGCTCTATCCGGATCGCGGTCGCCTACATACCTAGGAGGTCGAAGACAAAGGAACCTCTCCAGAAGCATGGTGCGGTCCTCAGGTGCTGCTGCTGCTACTGGAGTCTTCTACCGAACTACGGGTGGTACCTCTGGCTGAACCGGTGCTGCCTGCGGGGTCGGTGGTGGCTGCTCCTCTGCTGCCATCTCTGCAAACTGCTGACCTCCTGCTGGCATCTGCTGGTACGGCTGGTACTGCTGCTGCGGCGGGTACTACCACGGACCCTGAAGCATCGCTCTCCACCACTGCTCCATGACGGCCGGCGGGGGCGCAAGTGGATACCACTGCTGCTCCTGCGGTCCTCCCTGCGGCAACGGGTCGTCAGGCTGCTCGAACTGCTGGGGCTGAGCACCGAACGGCACCTGCTCGGCAGCAACTGTAACATCCCATGTTACCCTGACCAGTCGCCCTCCATCAAGGGTGGCGACACAGGGTATGTCGCCTTCTGAAGACGACATGTGGCTTGTCGTCTTCCAGTTGGGAAGGTGACTAGCCCTATGTCGCCTTCTCTCTTTGCTGCCAGTCGCATGCACCTTCGTCGTGTAGTTGTTTGAAGAGGGATGACAGGTGTCAGCATCTGGCAGTAAGGAGGCGACAGGTCCTATGTCGCCTTCTGGTGTCAGGCCTGCATGGCTGACACGTGGCGATGTCGTAGGTCGACTTGACCGTTGAGCAGGGGATAGCGACATGCCCTATGTCGCCTTCAGGGTTACTGAAGGCGACGGGGCCCATGTCGCCTTCTCATGTTCAAAGGGTTAAGTGCTCAGGCCGAGAGCACAAGCCCCAGTTCGTCTCCTTGCTTGGTGAAGGCTTCTCCTCCGGCGAACTGAGGCTTGGGGACTCCGTGGGAGGCTTGGGAGGGAGGCCTTGGTGTTCCTTTGCAAGGTAAGGTGTTGGTGGTTGTTTGTCCTTGTTCTTCCATGGTTGATCTCTCCCTCATTGTGTCTTCTCCTCTCTTTGGCATGCTGGGATGCTCTTCAAGGAAGGGGAAGTGCTCGGTTCGTGGGAGGAGGCTCGTGGATCGTCGGAGCTCGGAGGTGGAGGGTTGCTAGCCTACGAGAAGGGCCCTTGAGGTTGGATCTTCATCTCGAGGTAGGGAACCCAAACCTTCCCCCTAGTTCCACTTGCTAGGATCCTCACCTCTCCCAAGCCTAGAACTTGCATGCTAGGTTGTTTTCATGCTTTGGTTATGGATGTGGTTTGTGTGGTGCTTTGCATGCAATGGTTGCTTGGGTTGATGGTTCTCCATGTTGAGTGAGATTCATGTGAGTGTAGGTTATTGTGCATGCTTGTTGGGGTTTCTAGAGGGTGGTTTGAGCTCTTTAGAACCATGTTTAATAGCCTACATGTTTCCCTCCCCGCGGTTGTGATTGTAGTGTGGTTAAGGCCCTGAAGAAGGGAGTCTTGGTGTGTTGCACCTAGTAATGCGACACCTTTAGTGTCGCCACCCAGGTGGCGACACATCGATGCGTCGCCTTCAGGAACTCCTGAAGGCGACAACATCTATGTCGCCACCTTGGTGACGACATGGGGGCCGTCGCCTTCTGCCTGTTTCCTGCTTCGGTTCCTGTTTCCCTCGCTGACCTATTAGGTCACTGGAGCACTGAACTAGTCGCGACAAGGCCTATGTCGCAACCAGATCAATAGGGTTGCGCCGGCCTGGGTGTCGCCATCATGATGGCGACACCAGGCCTGTCGCCTTCTCAGTCAGAGAAGGGACTTGGCAACCTGCTCAGTGTCTTGCTTCCGCTGCGACTCGGTTTTCTCGGCACCTGTGTTGTTTCCTAGTAAAGTGCTACGGCTAGTCTCTCTCTTCGCCCGGTGCTAGGCACTTGAGGGCTTGTCCGCGAGATAGGTTGTTACCGTTACCTGGGACCCCCAGTTCCCGCGCGCTTGTGTCAGAGGGTGTTGCTCCAGGCGGCGGGGTTTGCTCGAGTCGTTGACTTTGGTAGCAGTAGGGGAAAACGGTGGGACAGCGACGTGGTCGTTTGTGGAGCTCTCTTAGCTAAGACTAGTAAGCCGGTAGTGTGTGACTCGTACAGAGCAGTTCAGCTAGTCCGTTCTCACTGCCTCACTCTACGTGGTTCCGGTACCACCTAGAGGGGCCAGGCATGGGACTGTAGTCCGGCCAGACTATGGCAGTTGTGGTTACTTGTGGTTCTGCGTCTCACTCCGACGGGAGGTGTCAGACATGGACCGTTGGTTGAGGGTAAGACGCGTGGCGCACCTGACCAACTGACTAGAGTAGTGTACTGTAGCTAGTGTGCTTGTCCAAGCAGTTCGCTGTCTGCATTTACGGCTGGGTTCTTGTGGTGCCTTGGTTTACATGGGTTTTCCGGTCCCGCCGAGTGGCTTAGACCGACGACTGTGTAGTTATTTCACGCTTCTGCACTTTACTCTGTTTAGTAGACTAGACTTTACTGCTTTATTTAATTATTGCACTAGTTTATATATGCTTGTGGAACCAGTGGGAGATTGGTAGTCCCTACTGGGCTTCTTCGTGAAGCTCACTCCCTGTTTTGCAGGTGAGACTTCACAGCAGTTCCCTCCGCGGCGTAGCGAGGAGACGGGCCCGCAGTAGTCGGCGTCTCTAGTGGTAGTGTTTCCCCCAGTTCTGTACTTCACCCTCGGGGTATGCCCCTAAGGGACGTGTTATTCCTTTTCCGTTCTGCACTTGTACCTTTACTACTTTGGGACTTGTACTAGACTTGCACGTTGTGTTAGACTTCTTCTTGCACTAGTTGGTACATCTTTAGTATGTTTGTCGTTACTTACTTTCCGTCACATATCTCGTTAGACTGATCCGTTAGCCCTTTCGGGTCTCCGGACCCGTGGGCGGCGGTGCCGACGGTCGAATCCTTGGTGGGAGCCGGGGACCTGGGCGCCGGGGCCGTTACAGCAACCGAACTATCCGACTCAGTATCCTGACGCTCCACCAAGTTATGAGCCTGCCTGCGAGTGCGCGGAGGCATGATCTGCAAAACAGCCAGCTTTAGTTATTGACACTTAAGACTCCGGCGGCTAGCAGTGTTCACTTAAACTTTCTAAGGGACTTTACGTCATTACTCATTTCCACCACAAGTCTTGATAGACCCCTTGCTTTGATACCACTGTAACGGCCCCGGCACCCGGGTCCCCGGCTTCCACTAAGGATCCGACTGTTGGCACTGCCGCCCACGGGTCCGGAGACCCGGAAGGGCTAACGGATCGGTCTAACGAGATATGTGACGGAAAGTAAATAACGACAAATGTACTAAAAATGTACCAACTAGTGCAAGAAGAAGTCTAACAAAACGTGCAAGTCTAGTACAAGTCCCAAAGTAGTAAAAGTACAAGTGCAGAACGGAAAAGGAATAACACATCCCTTAGGGGCATACCCCGAGGGTGAAGTACAGAACTGGGGGAAACACTGCCACTAGAGACGCCGACTACTGCGGGCCCGTCTCCTCGCTACGCCGCAGAGGGAACTGCTGTAAAGTCTCACCTACAAAATAGGTAGTGAGCTTCACGAAGAAGCCCAGTAGGGACTACCAATCTCCCACTGGTTCCACAAGCATATAGACTAGTGCAATAATTAAATAAAGGAGTAAAGTCTAGTCTACTAAACAGAGTAAAGTGCGGAAGCGTGAAAGAACTACACAGTCGTTGGTCTAAGCCACTCGGCGGGATCGGAAAACCCGTGTAAACCAAGGCACCACAAGAACCCAGCTGTAACCGCAGACAGCGAAACTGCCTGGACAAGCACACTAGCTACAGTACACTACTCTAGTCAGTTGGTCAGGTGCGCCACACGTCTTACCCTCAACCAACGGTCCATGTCTGACACCTCCCGTCGGAGTGAGACGCGGAACCACAAGTAACCACAACTGTCGTAGTCTGGCCGGACTACGGCCCCACGCCTGGCCCCTCTAGGTGGTACCGGAACCACGTAGAGTGAGGCAGTGAGAACGGACTAGCTGAACTACGCCGTACGAGTCACACACTACCGGCGTACTAGTCTCAGCTAAGAGAGCTCCAGAAACGACCACGTCGCTGTCCCACCGTTTTCCCCTACCGTTACCAAAGTCAACGACTCGAGCAAACTCCGCCGTCTGGAGCAACACCCTCTGACACAGATGCGCGGGGACCGGGGGTCCCAAGTAACGGTAACAACCTGTCTCGCGGACAAGCCCTCAAGTGCCTAGCACTGGGCGAAGAGAGACTAGCAGTAGCACTGTACTAGGAAACATCACAGGTGCCAAGAAAACCGAGTCGCAGCGGAAGCAAGACACTGAGCAGGTGGCAAAGTCCCTTCTCTGACTGAGAAGGCGACCAGCCCCGTGTCGCCATCAGGATGGCGACAACCAAGGCGGCGCAACCCTACTGATTTGATAGCGACAAGGCCATTGTTGCTATCAGGTCAGTGGTCCGGAACAGACACAGGAACCGGAACGGGAAAAACAGGCAGAAGGCGACGGCCCCCATGTCGCCACCAAGGTGGCGACATAGATGCTGTCGCCTTCAGGAGTTCCTGAAGGCGACGCATCGATGTGTCGCCACCTGGGTGGCGACACTAAAGGTGTCGCCTTACCAGGGTGCAACACACCGAGGCTCTCTTCTTCAGGGCCTCAACCACACTACAATCACAACCGCGGGGAGGGAAATATGTAGGTTATTAAACATGGTTCTACAGAGCTCAAACCACCCTCTATAAACCCCAAAAAGCATGCACAATAACCTACACTCACATGCATCTTACTCAACATGGAGAACCCTCAAACCCAAGCAACCATTGCATGCAAAGCACCACACAAACCACATCCATAACCAAAGCATGAAAACAACCTAGAATGCAAGTTCTAGGCTTGGAAGAGGTGAGGATCCTAGCAAGTGGAACTAGGGGGAAGGTTTGGGTTCCCTACCTCGAGATGAAGATCCAACCTCAAGGGCCCTTCTCGTAGGTTAGCAACCCTCCACCTCCGAGCTCCGACGATCCACGAGCCTCCTCCCACGAACCGAGCACTTCCTCTCCCTAGGAGACCATCATCCAAGCATCCCAAGAAGAGGAAAGACAGTGAGAGGGGGATCAAGCAATGGGGAACACAAGGGCAAACAAACAAGAACAACCCAACCAATCAACAACCAAGAGCAACCTACCTTGCAAGATGGTCAAACAACCTCCTCCCAAGCCTCTATGGAGCTCCTAAGCTTCAGTTCGCCGGAGATAAGGCTTGCACAGAGCGAAGGGGCGAACTGAGGCTTGTGCTCTCAGCCTGAGCACTTAACCCTTTGAACATGAGAAGGTGACATGGGCCCCGTCGCCTTCAGTAACCCTGAAGGCGACATAGGGCATGTCGCTATCCCCTACTCAACGGTCAAGTCGACCTGCGACATCGCCACGTGTCAGCCATGCAGGCCTGACACCAGAAGGCAACATTGGACCTGTCGCCTCCTTACTGCCAGATGCTGACACCTGTCATCCCTCTTCAGACAACTACACGACAAAGGTGCATGCGGCTGGCAGCACAGCCAGAAGGCGACATAGGGCCAGTCGCCTTCCCAACTGGAAGGCGACAAGCCACATGTCGTCTTCAGAAGGCGACATACCCTGTGTCGCCACCCTTGATGGAGGGCGACTGGTCAGGGTAACATGGGATGTTACATATAGCCTAGACCATGTTTCCTTTTTCCTGACCGTCTAGCACTTCTCAGTATTAGAGAATTCTTACCATTAGTGAATTTTTCTAAGGTATTTGATATCTTATCATTTTCTTCTGTTAAAATTTTGATTTCAATTTTTAGTTTATCTGAACCGTCTTGTTTTTCTAATTTTGTTATTTGTTCATTTTTATCTTTTAGAATTTCACATAGCAATTCATTTCTTCTTTTGAGTTCATTAAGTTGCTTTTCTAGTTGTTCATTTTCTAATTTGAAGTCTGAATTAGTATTCTCTAGACATGTAACATTTTTCTTACAAGTTTTTAGTAATTTAGATATTTCTCTATATTTATCATATAATTCATTAAAAGTGTCTTCTAAGTTATCTGAAGCAGAATCATTGCAAGAATCAAAGGATGAGTCAGAGGTTACCTTTTCTATGATGTCTTCCATGAAGGCTAGGTTAGCCTTTTCTTCTTCCTCGCTGGTTGAACTTGACTCGTTGTCTGAGTCACTGCTGTTGTCCCAAACTGCTGCCATGGCTTTCTTCTTATGCCTTCTGAATTTTCTTGAACTGTCCTTCTTCCTGAATTCAGTTTTCTTGAGTTTTGGACACTCTACCCTGTAGTTTATTAAAGTAGTAGTTATAGCCTGTTAAAATCATAGTTGTTGTCTATTAAAATAGCAGTTGCAGTGTGTTAAAGTAGATGAAGAAACTAGTTAAAGTAGAAGAAGAAACATGTTAAAGAAGAAGAGAAAATCAGTTAAAGTATTTGAGATTTAAAGTAATTATTGATACAATTTAAACTGTAAGTTGAAAGGCTTTAAAGTAAGAGTTAAAAGGCTTTACAATAATAGTTGCCTACAGTCAGACGACAGAAAATGTTAGTATTTAACTGTGAGTATAGATCCCAATAAAGTAGGGATTAGAAATTGACATCCCTAAAAATTGCTAGACTTTTTGTGAAAGTATTTCTGATAGGGATCTATAGTTAAAGTCATTTATCTGACAAAGATCTATAATTAATTTTCCCCTTTTAATATATGAAATAAGTTAAGAGTGGTTGTAGTTGTTTCTTAATGATCAAAATTTAAATATTTTAAATAATCTTATAATTTCATCACATGAAGACGCTATTTGTATCTCTTACTCGCACAACTATAAAAGATGACTCTCAGAACATCGTCCCCTCAAAATAGCTTGACCAAACTTTGTAAAAGCTTGACCAAACTACAAACACACAAATCAAAGAATGGCACGCCTAAATTAGTGGCTGGATTTATTCCTAATCTAAATCACAGTATCTAATTTGGTCTATTCGAATGGCAAACTATCTTCATGCCTCTGATCGAAATGAACACTCATCAATATTGCCAACTTTGTGTCTTTATGAACTGCATGATTACCTAACACATTATTTGACGATATAGTAAGATTAACAATAATATTGTCGGGGTCACCATCAGTGAACTCTTGTTACATCTGTTGAACTAAATCAGTGGCAAAAGGCAGCAAGATTTTGACAATCTCATTTAAATTTTATTATCAATAGAATATGTGGTGTCTATTCCTAGCCACCTTTGTGCGCAGAGCCCATCATGGCCCATCCCAATTCAGGGGACAAACGTGGACCTTTCGTAGGGCGCCACGTCCTCTCAGGAGCAACTTTAAGGTCCCGAGGATGATCCCTACATTCAGGTACCAGCGGGACCCAAGAACCTGTTGCCCAGTTAGGTAGCCCAGAGGGGGGGTGAATGGGTCTTTTGAAATTTATCAATTAATACATGTTCACTAAAATGTTCACAAAGAAATACACTTTGAAGATTGTTAGTATAAGGCCCCGAAATTTCTTTTTCTTTTCCCCACATATATTTTATGTATATGATGTTTGCTCATTCTTGCATAAATGGCGTGCATGAAAATTTTGCATTATAATTATAAATTTCGCATGTGTATATGCGTGGATGTATATTTTTATCGTGAATATAAGTAATTGGCCAATTTTGTGTATAAGGTATCTATTTATATATTATGCATGTACTATCTAAATATTGAAGTATACCTTATATTACCCATTTCATGGATATTGTGTGCAAATATATGAAGTGCATGTGTGTATGTACGTATGTAGGTTATCTTATGCGTGTGATAATTTTATACCTAATTCTACATACATAATACCTAGGTATACCTATGTATGCATGTGTATGTTTAGTTGTAAACGTTGTTCATTTGCATGGTGTAGTTAATGTGTACATTGTACTTCGTACATTGCATGTACATATAGAGTGCAAGTATGGTAGGTGTATTTAGTAGTGTATATTAAAATTCTATATTCCTCATGAATAACATGCATGTATTTTTATGATAATTTGGTGAGAATAGGCAATTAGCTAAATTGTGCATACGGTGTATATTAAAAATCCCATGCATATAGTGCTTAAGTAATGTTGTGCAAGTTTAGTCTAATTACCGGTGTGCGTGTTATTGTATCTATCTATTTTGTGCATAATGTACATAAATATGTTACATCCGTGTATGTATGTTATATATATATATATGCCAAATCAAGTGAGCGCAAGCAAGAACTATTTTATTGAATAGATTATTCCTAGCTAACTTAATTCATATTGCCTCCTAATGATTTCTGAAACCCTCGCAATTCTTGTCACTTTATTTCGCCGCATGTTGAGTCATGCTTATGTAAAACATCATATACGCATAGGTAGATATCTACGTACGTATTAGCTAGTTGTGCTTATGTATGCATGTGAATAATTATATGGTAAATATGGTTTGAATGCGTGGTGTGATAGTGTGTATACTATATTACATACATTGTATGTATATATGTGTAAGTTGAACATGATTTCTGCATGATTTTAAGTTCTGGCAGAAGGACCTATTGGCGTCAACATGGGTGGACGCCCATGAGATGTCGGCGTCCATATCGATGGATGCCAAGACTTAAGTAGCCGTCCATATAGGTGGACGTTAAGATCTCTGACATGCATGCATACAGAGCCTGAATTTCCGGGGACAAGCAACCCCAGCCATTGGGGAGCTGTCCCCAACGGCTGTGAAAGCCTCACATCACCTCTGCGTGAAAGGACAGGCCTCTCTCCTATAAACCAACCTTTCCTTGCAACCCCAAGGCCCTCTCTTGACCCTTTTGCAAGAGGAGAGAAAACCCTAGCAAGCTGTGAGGAAGTTTGGACTTTGCATGCTTTGATCTAACGATTTGGAGCTTCATCCAGCGTTCTATTGCAACTGGAGGCTAGAGGGAACCAAGGAGAAGGCTTCCCCACCACTGGTTTAGCACCTGCATCGACCAAGAACCCGGAGGAGTGGGGTTTTGGAGGCTTCTTGGGACTGCCCAAGGAGAGCTTCAATAGCAACATAGATCCCTTTGGAGGTTTTTAGAAAGGCAAGTAACCTATAGATCTCAATCCTATACATGTGCCCTAGGTCCCAGCATTTTTTTGGATTTGTCCTCGCGTCCTGGATCCCCCCATTCTCCTTGTGCTGGGAGCTCGGGTCTGTGTTTTGCACAGACCTGAACTTGACGGCAAGATCAATTGCCATCGAGATCTTAGCTTGGCGGCCAACGATATTGCCGTTAAAGTGCTATTAGAGTCCAGACGATGCCGTTAATCTCTTCAAGGTAGAACAGTGAACTGTTCCCCCTTCTATATGATTAACTTCTGAAGTGTTTTCGAATGAGGATATAATGTAATCATATATATTATGTAAAATAGACCATGGGATGCATGTGATATTTTCTGTGCTTTTTGGTGAAAGGCATGGATTGTTAAACTTATTGAAATACATGTTGGAAAATGGATTTTTGTATGTTCTCCCATTGTTTACATGATCCCTGAGGAATGGAATGCCCTAGATTTTTCTAAATCATGTGTATACGTATCAGTCCATGTCCTGAAATTTTGAGAATTTTTCCATGACTATGGGATTTACTGAAATTTCTGTTTTGGAAATAGAAGACATGCGTAGGATTTGTAAAATTTACAGTAAATTGCGTGTTGTGCAATAAATCCGGGGAAAATTCCTGTGATGATGAGTATGTTAGGTTCAGGGCCGTGAACTGTCAAATTGGATATTCATGTTATGTTCCATGTTAAATCGAATTATGAACGGCATGAGATTGCATGTTTTAATTCCTGTAAATGTAATATGATTCAGAAAATTTGCCTGTGTGATTATAAACCTGAAATTTGTTCGTGGTTAAAATCTCATGTTATTTTGATAACAGTAAGTATGGTTATGGATTTTTAATGAGAAAAACGACTATGTGAGCATGTTAATTATGATTTGATGTGATTCAGTAAATTTCAGTATGATTAAATCTATATTACGAGTATTTGGCAGTTGCAATAGTAAGGTTAAAATCAGTAAATGAAAGCTTATGTGTGTATAAATTATGTAAGAGTGTGTGCAAGCATGAGAAGTGCGAGAACAAGTGATATATGTGTATAAAATGGTTAAATGTGACAAGAGAAACAATGGTGCCCATAAGACACTGCCACCTTAGATGCTTGGAGATGTACTGTAGTAGTGCCCCTATGGGAAAGCTCAAATTGATATGTGATACCCTAGGGAAGGGTCTTGATAAAGTGTTATACCCTGGCAAAGTCTTGTGAAATCCTGGAGGTGGACAAGTTCCACTGGCAATGGTGGGAAGGGCTTTCCCCGGTTTCTGCAGGGACTAAGACTTATCACTATGCCGGTGATTAAGTAAGTGAATGCGAATGTGTGTGTTATGTGACCGTCTAATGGCGGTTTGGGCTGTGTCTTGGCATTATGTGAAAATGAGCATAAGTGTGATGTGAAAAGTGATATGTGTTCATAGCACAAGGTATGTGCGAGATATGTGTAAATGTGGCACATGTTATGTGCAAAAGTGAAATGATAAGAAGTATGTGAATGTGAAAGAGGAAATAATGGGAAATGTGTATAAGTATTGTGTGATAGAATAAAAGTGAGTGTATGTGAAAGCCAAGGTTAATCATATGGTTGTATGTAATGAGAAAATAGTATAAGTGTAAATGACAATAGTGTTAATTGATATTTTGTTTATTGATGTGTATGAGTGTGTGTGTGTATGTGTTGATGTATTAATTGTCAAATGCTAAAGGTGATGTTACTATTAGTACCCAAAATGTAAGTATATGCTTTCATATTCATGAAATTTGAATTATTGGATGTAATGTGTTTAGTATTATGTTGTGTAGTTAAAAGTGATCCCTATGCAAAGGTAATACGAATGTGATAAAATTTGTATAAAAATCAGCAAGCTAAAGGTGAAGTAAAGTGTTATGATTGCATGCAAAGTGGGTTAGAAATCATGCTATGAGTGCTACCTATCTTGTATATGTTTCCATGGTTTAGTTGTGCAAACTTTACAATGACTTGGATAAAGTATGAAAATGTGTGAGTGTGTATTTTACTCATGTTAATGACACCATGATGTTAGTGACCTTGTTTAGATTTTAGTTTTGCATTTGTTAGGATAATTGTTAATGAAATTCCATGTAAAGTTGTTTAGGTTATAGCGTGATCATGTATGATTTTAACTGCTGAAATTCTATTGTGTTAATTGATAAAAAACATGTATGTATTGAATCTTAAGTTACTTATTGAGTCTATTGTGTAGACTCACTCTTGCTAAACATTTCAGGAAATTAGCAGCGGAGGAGCTAGCAAGATTTGAAGTGGAGTTGGACTAAGTGATTGAAGATTTGTAACTTATATTTCATAGTATGTAATGCTACAATTGAATTTGAATTTTGATCAAATGTACTTGGAGTCGGCTATGTATTTGGAAAATATTGCATTTATGTTATCTCCTGTTGAACTATACATACTGTGGTATGTGGATTTAAAAGTTGATGGAATAAGATTCATTTAATTCCGTTGCATTATTCAATTCTATTTGTGTATATCTCAGCTCACTTGTTACTTGTTGGGGTATTCTCCCCTATGGCGGCTTGCTCTCATCCGAGGTGGGTTGGTATAACCGTACTGGGTGGAAGTGGGTCGTTGCAGTTAGTATTAGTAAAGAAAAACAACAAACACAAGAGGACAATCACACAACACCAGATGTATCCTGGTTCGGACCTCCTTTCCACAGGAGTCCTACGTCCAGTCCTTGAGCAACAGCTCAGGATTTTACTAACTAGGGTACAGTCCCCCAATGGACATTACAACACCCAAATCAGCTGGTCTTCTCTTCACAGCCTGAAGAGGAACAACACCCTGGATACCCCACCAGGTCTTCCTTCACACTAGAAGGGCACACACACCCTGGATACCACCAGGTCTTCCTTCACACACGAAGGGTACAAGCACAGAAGCAAGTAAGCAGGAGATTAAGCCCCTAGATCACGCTTTGACAAGCTAAGATCTGAAGCTAGGGACTGAGAGAAAAGTGATCTACTAACACAAGCTCACTCTCAGAACCAAGCAAGCTCTCTCAAAAATCTACAAACAATGCAGAGAGCAAAGAGCTAATCCAATGGAATAAGGTTTGGCTCTTTCTTGAGAACTCGCAGAAGACTTGATGATCAGAGAGATTTCTATGACTATCGTTCTCTGTCTATATGTGTATTTCTTCTGAAGCTTCTTTCTTCAATATATAGCTTCAATTTGAAATCTGAACGTTGAAGTATCCGTTGCCTCTAGCTTTTGGTGGACGTTAGACTGAGAGGCACTTGGAAGCTTCCAGTCAACAGTCTTTTATCCATTTGTTCATGCAAAGAGATAGGATCTTCTGTAATATCCTTTGGCTTCTATTTTGTCCAACGTTGTATCACTAGAGCTGTCAGTGACCTGCATATATTAAATGCTAGAGCAGTAGACAGCTAGGTTGTCTCTTGTTATCAGTTAACATTAGGGCAAGAGTTCATAAAAATAGTAATGCCATTTTGCTGAATCTAAAAGATGCATACAGAGTAAGCACGATAATGGACGATATCGTCTGCATGCATGCAGAGATATATTCAGTTTTCATTAAATGCACAGATGTCAGAAAGATATGTGCGAAGACTTTGACTATTCAACGCTGTTTAAATATCAAGTCGTTATAAACATAAAATCGATGCATTCATGACTTATGAAATCGTTATGCACTAACCATCAAATCGTTGTAACTTAGCATCAAATCGTTATGTTTCTTCAAAAGAATCATTATGATCAAGACGATATAATCAAATCGTTGTGAGTTACAAGAAAATCGTTGTGATCAATAAAGAAATCGTTGTAGAGGGCAAATCCTTGTGTTCACTAAGGAACACTTAAGAAATCGTTGCGCAAAGCAAATCGTTATGATTACTAAAGAAGTCGATGCACGAAGTAAATCGTTATGATTACTAAAGAAGTCGATGCACGAAGCAAATCGTTATGATTACTAAAGAAGTCGATGCGCGAAGCAAATCGTTGTGATTACTAAAGTAGTCGATGCGCGAAGCAAATCGTTATGACGTCTTAAGGAATCGTTGTGATGAGAAAATCGTTACGATGACTTAAGAAATCGTTGCGATAACCAAATTGTTATGACGACTTAAGAAATTGTTGCGATGAGCAAATCGTTACGATGACTAAAGGAATCGTTATGATGACTTAAGGAATCGTTGTGATGAGCAAATCGTTACGACGACTTAAGAAATCGTTGCGATAACCAAATCGTTATGACGACTTAAGAAATCGTTGCCATGAGCAAATCGTTACGATGACTAAAGGAATCGTTGCGATGAGCAAATCGTTATGATGACTTAAGGAATCGTTGCGATGAGCAAATCGTTACGATGACTTAAGGAATCGTTGAGATGAGAAAATCGTTACGATGACTTAAGGAATCGTTACGAAAGCAAGTCGTTATGATGACTAAAGAAATTGATGCGATGAGAAAATCGTTATGGGAATGATTTCTGTTTAAATCTAAACGTTGTTTCAGGTTTATGAGGAAATCGTTAAGGCACTTATGAAATCTTTAAAGTTCTACTGAAATCGTTGTAGCATAAGGAAAGTCGATGTGGACTTAGAGAAATTTCATGCTAAACTTATTATTGCTTCAGAAAGGTAATACTTACCAAATTTGCTTGATTTTCCTGTAGTATTTCCTGTGCTCAAGACTTATGGAATATGTGTTAGTAATCTTTGACATGGTTTTGTTAATCACCAAAATAAATATATAATTAATTAAAATTACATGGGGACGGACTGATCATCAGAACCGTCTCCGGACGCCTTACAGCCTGTTCGGCCCAGGGCCCTCATTTCCGAGCAGGCGCTGCTCGGCGTGTGTCGTGGCCTCTTCGGCACAAGCAACACTTCCGTACATCGGACATCTAGCAGTAGGCCTTGTCACCGAGCAACAGGTTCCATTTACCAAATAGGGCCCATGCGCGGTACCTCCGATCAGAATGATTCAAACAGCCCTCCGTCTCCTTGCGACGGTTACAACGACTGCATCATGCATGTCCCACGATTAAATGGTACATTAACTGCAAGGCCCCTCAATGGGCGCCTCCCCGCCAATGGCGCTAACAGGCGTGCCCTTTTCGGCGTTGATCAGGGACGTTCCGTCCCTCTCCCTCAGCACTTCTGCCTATAAAAGGCTCTGGTAAGCCTCCATGCAGAGGTACGCAATCTCCCCCACGCAGACTCACTCTTGCACGTTACGCACACTGAACCCTCCTCTTCCAAGCCTTTCAGTCTATCTCTAACTTAGGCATCGAAGGGTTCTCCCCGGTTCTTCAACCGGGCCCCCCTGATTCCATTCTGATTTTGCAGGCATTCGTCCACTACCGGCGGTCATCTTCCCTGTCTCCAAGTGTAGGCCCATTTGGTTCCAGCCCAAACAGGGAAATACCTCCACACTTTTGGCGCCGTCTGTGGGAATCGACAACAGCCATGGCTCGCAGACGATCTTCATACCAGAATGTGGGAAGCCGTATGACGAGGTCCCAGTCGCGAGCAGACTCTTGTCAGCGTGCCCCCCCCCCCCCCCCCCCCCCCCCGTCGACGTCGTCGTAGCCCTTGCCGGTGCGACCGGCGACATCCCTACACTTGCCGTCGCCTTGCCTGCAACTGCCTTGGAGGTAGCAGAACTCCAGGGGCAAATGTATCACCTCGCAGACATATGCCTAGACCTTCAGACCTAGTTGTCCAGGCAGCCAGCTCTGGCGGCCTCCCTGCCACAGGAACTTCAGGCAGAGTCGTCTCACCGATGATCTCACACCCCTCCTGCACTTCAGGGGCAGCATGCGGATTCACCGCGGAGGCCGCACCGCACCCCGTCTGATGAACGAGCACCGGAGTGCCACGGTCTTTCACCCTGTCGCTCCACGGCGGCCCTGCGCCTGCCACGATCGGTCGTGGGAGCCAACTCCCATAGGACCGGGCGTGCAGATTCGGCCCACTCCGAACAGGAGTTGGCCAGGCGCCTGCGCCGTGTCGTCAACCTGGAACGTCGTGTGGACGCGATGGTCCAGTGGGCAGAGGGCAAAGCTCCGGCCGAAGAGGACCTGAACTTCCACTCCCTGTTCATTGTGGAGATCCTGGAAGCTCGAGTCTCTCCCAAACTCCCTCTGCCCACCATTGCGTCGTACGACGGCACCTCCAACCCCATAGACCACATCCACGGGTTTGAGTTGCATATGGTGTTCCATGGGGCATCTGATGCGGCCAAATGCTGGGCCTTCCCAGCCACTTTGAAGGAAACCGCTCGGGCTTGGCTCGAAGTCCTCCCTGCAGGTTCCATCTCTTCCTTCCATCAGTTGAAAAAGTCCTTTCGGGACAACTTCCTGGGTGGAAGGTTGCAACAGCGCACCGCGGCCTCCCTTCTCGCTGTTCGACAGAAGAAGGGAGAAGCGCTCTGGGACTACGTCAAGAGGTTCCAGACTGAGGCGCTCCGCATCCCGCGCCTCGACGTCCTGTTAGCCACCAGTGCCCTCATCCAGGGCACTCGCGATGGCTTCCTGCAGAGGACGCTAGGAGTACAGTAGCCGTCCACCCTTGCAGAGCTGCTCTCTACTGCACAACGCCACGCCGCGTGCAAGGAGAGCTGGCCGCTGGCCGAGCAGAGCAGGGAGAATCGTCGGACAAGAAGAGGCCTTCTGACAACGGTTTCGACCGTGATCGGAAGAAAGGGCGGCGTAACGGGGACTCACCATGCCGACCACGCCCCTTCACCGACTACACCCCGCTCACGGTGGCACCCGAATAGATCCTGGCAGAAATTTGGGACGAGCCCTATGTTCGGTGGCCACCAAGGATGCGCTCCGACCCCCGAAGGTGAAACCAAGAGAAGTACTGTCGCTTCCACCGCGACCATGACCACGACACTTCCGAATGCTGCCACGTTAAGGATGAAATTAAGTCCCTCATTAAGCGCGGCTATCTTGGACGGTATGTGCGCCATAATGAAGACCACCAGAGGCGCCGAGAGCGGACTCCCGAGCAGCCCATCAACAACAAGCCCAATGGGCAAGAGATCAATGTGATCGTGGGAGGCTTCGGCGCAGGCAGAGAAAGCAATCAAAGCCAGCGCGACTACGCTCGGCGGGTGCATGCAGTGGACAGGGCTCCAGCACCTCGTCCAGGCCCTTATTCCCCTCCCCTCGCACGTGCACCATCCGAGGAGGTTATAACCTTCTCGGATGATGATCTTGTAGGAGTCTCTGCTCTACACACTGATGCGCTGGTTGTTTCAACCACCATCAACCGTTGTAATGTGCACCGGATCCTGGTGGATAATGGAAGTGCCCCCGACGTGCTAGCTTATGACTGCTACCTGCTTATGGGACTGAAAACTGACAAGCTCACCCCTGTTGAGTCACCTCTGTTCGGTTTCTCAGGGGTCTCGGTCTAGCCCATGGGGCGAGCTTACCTTCCAATAACTCTTGGGACGGCCCTAAGGAGTGTGATCAAGATAGTGGACTTCTTGGTCATCCGAAACATGCTTGGTTACAACGCTATCCTCGGCAGGGGCCTGATCGGCAGGCTCAAGGCGGTGCCTTCATATCTCCATCAGAAGATGAAGTTTCCCACTCCGCATGGGATCAGTGAGGTGCTCGGCAACCAGCGAGAATCTCGACGGTGCTACGTCCTCTCACTGAGGGACAAGCAACCTCTCGAAGCCCCGCACAGCGTACCTCCGCAAGCCGATCAGCCTTCTACCAGCCGAGGAACTCCCGCTGAAGATTTACTTCTGATCCGTATAGATAACGACCCCGAGCATGTCCTCTATATTGGCTCCCTGCTTCCGGAAGCCGAACAGCAACGCTACAAGGCATTCCTCTTAGCCAATTTAGATGTGTTTGCGTGGTCGGATGATGAGCTACCAGGCATCTCTCTGGACGTGATGGTGCATCGCCTTCGTCTGGACCCAAAGGTTCCACCGGTCCAACAGCGGCGGAAACCCGTCAACAGAGAACGGCAGACCGTGATCCATGATCACGTCGTTAAAAGCCGAACAGTTGGGCTCCTCTGGGAAGCCCACTACCCAAGGTGGATGTCACGCCCCAACGCGGAATATCGGAGCGCGAAGGCAGTTGCAAGAAAATGTATAGAGCGTATACTAGACATCAAACCATTGCACATTGAATAATACTAAAGCAAATCTTTCTCATTAATAATTTCCCAAATGTCTAGTTACAACCACTAATATCAGAGCCATTCTAAAGGGCCCAATTACATTGCAATAAATGGAAATAACTAACTACAACTCTAAGATAACATAATGACTCGAGGGTACTCTTGGCTTCACTCTTGGTCATTCCCTTCCTCATGAGTGTATGTGTCATCCTCGGTCTTACCTGAGAACACAACATCAAATAACGTAAGGTGAGCGATAACGCCTAGTAGGACTTAAATCTCAGGCTCAAGCAGGCTTTAAATAATTAACGCATTTAATGGCAGAGTATCTAAAGATAGCAGGTACAAGAGAGTCAAAATATAGCAAGGGATAGCACAACAGGTAACAGGATAGCATAATAGCATGAGATCGAGTATAGTTTCCAAAAATAGCACAAGTATCGAGTATAGCACGAATAGCAGGATGGCCATAGCACAACTAGCACAAGTATACTAATAGCACGACGAGTATAGCACTTGTTTGTCATTCTAGACATTGAGAGAGTATAGCACGTTTTGTGTTTTGATTGTCATATAGATAGTCGAGATAGATAGCACTTGAGTGTAATGCCAAACACTCTGATCATTTAACTCCCATGGGCACTAGCACTTTCGGGCGCACATCCCAGGACCAGATCGGGCCCTTTGTATATTGCTAGGCATTGGTTATATTGTTTATCTTTAGACAATCAGTCAATGGCCAATACAGAGTACCAAGAATAGTTGAGAGCACTAGATAAATAGACGAGATAGTAGAGAGAATGTGAATAGATGAGCGAGTAGAGTACAGATGAGAGCTAGTGGACATTGCACGTACAGCGACGAGTAAACAAGCGATAGTAACAGTTGCACAACACGGGCACGTCGTATTGGCAGTCAGGTGGAATTCACGATCTTCCCGCTGGCCATGTTATACACAAGTCCAGAGGTCCGACGTGATTCAAGACGAGAGTGGACTTCTAGTAGCCGGTTGGATCATATCGATCCCTAAAGGTGTAAAGGGTGTTAGGGTACAACCGGCTCGTCGACCATGTGGGAATCCATGATCAGAGGAGACTTACGGAGGCCTTGTGCAAGGGTTCACTAGTCCGGCGAAAGGAATATCCGACGGAGAGTTCACCACAAGCCAAGTAAAGTGTGTATATAAAACAGGTACTCGACGTTCTAGAGGGATTCTAGAACAGTGGAGAGTCGATATCGATATATAAACAACGCAAGAAACGAATACAAGTCCTTTAAAATAGGGCAATTTATATACTTTATTGCAATAAATTTCTAGATACATTAAGAGATATTTTGTGTCAGATTTCAGTCATATATGGATGGTTCATGTGTGTGCATGTGTAAGAGAAATCGTAGATAGAAAAGAAGTCGTGAATATTTATTTTAAAACATTCAATATAGCTCCATTTTAAAGCAGGGTTTTTACTGGGGGTATAACTGTAAAAAGGTGTAAGAATTATTTAGAAAGCGACAGAAATAAATTTTATGGGTTTTCATGCAAAACCCTGAGAAGGCGACATAGGCCTGTAAGGAATGCGACAGGGGCAGGCAAATCGCGACAGGGCATGAAAAGGGTGGCGACAGGGCTGTCTGCTCAGGCGGCCAGAACGCGACGGGGTGTCCTGTCACATTCAGAACGCGACAAGAAAGGTGCCGCGATGGGCTTGAGAAGGCGACATGTCAGGCCGTCGCGTTCTCAGGTCCGTGGCCTGAGTCTGACAGAGCTCTGATCTGTCTTGGATTGCGGTCTAGAAACTTGCCTTTTTGACATAGGGTAGTTCAGAAAATCATAACTAATTGTATACACTATGAAAAATCATGAAACCAGTTTTAAATTAATCTAGACATGCAAGGGTACTTCCAGTAATTAGGAATTGGAAAGTAATCATGGTATCGACATAGTTCCAACATGTTGAACAAGAAGCAACCTGATTCCAGGTACAACAGAGATGAATGATTTAATTCGAGCAACATGCTTGATAAAAATTAGGGCGTTTAGGGGAAAAAGATCCCTAATAACAAGTAGTATCTACAGTAAAACTTTCGTGGCATGGGAACAAGTGTACATGGAGATCTGATTTAAACTTGATGACTCGAGGTTATCATGTATGCAGAACTTCAAAAATCAAGAACAAAAGATTGGTTCGATGAGAAATTATGAAATAAGAGGGCTTTTGTTCCTGGTGATTGGAACTACCTATAGATGGATTTGATTTGGTTTTGCTTGTGAGAATGCCTACCTTTGACTCGATTCGTCTTCTAGGGCTTAGAACTCCAAGAACGAAGGAAGAAGCTTGATGTATCTTCCTCTCCTCGATTTCTCCTCCTCCTTGGCCTCTTCTCCACATCCAAGAACCCCTTTGCACGAGCTAGGGTCGGCCATGAGGATTTAAGAGGTGTATTTATATAAACACAAGTTCATATTCCTACTACTACTCAAATTCCTCTTAATTCCGAGATTTCCTAACTCCACCTTTCCTCTCTTGCTTTCCAATCTCTAATTGGGTTAGGATAGTATCTAAATTCGTGCTAGACTATATGGGGTAGGTTTAGGAATCCAATTCCAACTCTAATTGCTACTTTTATTACTTTAATAACCCCTTTCCAATTATGATATAATTAAACTCCGAATTTAGGGTATTTTCTTATTATTCCCCCTTTATAAATTTATATTTTGACCCAACAAATTCTAGAGGGTCCATTAAGCAAAGCCCATTACTCTTTTCCATTTAATGGGTTTTATTTAATGCTCTTTTCATTTAAATATCTATTTAGCTAGGTTTTAATTCTTTATTTAATTTTTTATTTTTCTTAAAAATTCAGGTTGCTACAGTGGATCTCCAGTGTGGTCCTCATACGCAAAGCTAATGGCAAATGGCGCGTATGCGTGGACTACAAAGATCTTAACAAGGCTACGCCCAATGATAACTTTCCTTTGCCGCGCATTGACCAGCTGGTAGACGCTACGTCCGGGCACGAGCTCCTCAGCTTCTTGGACGCATATTCTGGGTATCACCAGATCAGCATGCATCCTCCAGACCAAGATGCCACTACGTTCGTCATCGACCTGGGCTTATACTGCTTCACCAGGAGGCCCTTTGGTTTGAAGAATGCGGGCGCCACGTACCAGCAGTTGGTCAACAAGATGTTTGAGCACCAGATCGGGTGTAATATGGAGGTCTACGTTGATGATATGCTGGTCAAAACGCTTCCGAGCACTGACCACATTTTTGACCTCGAAGAGACCTTAGCAACTTTGCGAAGGTACAACATGAAGCTCAACCCAGCCAAGTGTGCATTTGGAGTGCGCTCAGGGAAGTTCCTCGGCTTCCTCGTCTCAAACGGAGGAATAGAGGCCAACCCTGAGAAAATCCAAGCAATACTTGAAATGAGCAGTCCTAAGACGGTGCGTGACGTCCAACGTTTGACTGGACGACTAGCCACACTCAACCGATTCATGTCCCGAGCAGCGAAGAGGAGCTTCAACTTCATCAAATTGTTGCGAGGACCCAGAGGCTCCTCACAGCAAGGGGGCATGTACGGTGGTCCGAGGATTGTGAAGTTGCCTTCGCCGAGTTGAAGGCATATCTGGTAGCCCCACCTGTTCTCTCAAAACCTATGCTCGGGGAACCCTTGTTCGTATACCTTTCGGTCACCGAACACTTCATCAGCATAGTGTTGATCAGAGAAGAGGCAGTGGCCCAGCGTTCCATCTACTACATGATCAGCAGGGTTCTTCAAGAAGCTGAAAGAAGGTACCCCCGAGCAGAGAAACTTGCCTTGGCTCTGGTCACAGCCGCGCGGAAGCTTAGACCTTACTTTCAGGCCCACTTCATTACGGTCCTTACCGATCAGCCATTAAAGCTCATCCTTCAGTGGCCAGAGGCTTCCGGTAGACTCGTCAAATGGGCTATTGAGCTAGGCGAGTTCGACATCAGTTACCATCCGAGGATGGCCATCAAGGCGCAAGCGTTGGCAGATTTTGTTGTAGAATGCACCCTTCCGGCCGAGTAGGACCCTCCGTTGGCCGACGAGCCCCCATGGGTGCTCTACGTGGACGGATCCTCTTGTGTCACAGGAAGCGGAGCAGGCTTTGGTTCTCACCTCCCCGGAGGGCTTGGAGTTCCAGTATGCTTTGAGGTTCCGTTTTTCCGCCTCCAACAACGTTGCCGAGTACGAAGCGCTGCTGTCCGGAATTCGAATGGCTAGGCACCTCGGAGCACTTCGACTATGGGTCTTCAGTGACTCGCAATTGGTCGCCAGCCAGGTAAGTGGACACTTCGAAGCAAGGGAGCCCCGCATGGCACAATACCTCCAGCAGGTGAAAAGCCGAACAGAGGGCCTCCTCTACTTCGAAATCATCCATGTCTCACGAGAGCAGAACGCGCGGACTGATGCACTCGTCAAGTTGGCATCTTCATGCGACGTCACCCCTTCTCGCTCTGTATTCATAGAAGAGCTCACCTCACCGAGCATAGAGGTAGATGTAGTCGCCATAGAGGCTGGTCCTCCAGCTCCGAGCTAGATAGACCCCCTCATGGCCTATCTACTTCAAAATGAGCTTCCGTCTGATCAAGGCGAAGCCCGCAAGATCAGGTTGCGCTCCCAGAGGTTCACCCTCATAGAAGGACAACTGTACTGACGATCCCTCTCGAGACCTCTCCTGCAGTGCCTCAGTCCTACTGAGGCAGCATCAGCCACCGAAGAAGCCCATGAAGGGTTGTGTGGAAGCCACTTGGGGGGTAGAACGCTGGCGCGTAGCATCATTCGAGTAGGATTCTGGTGGCCTTCTCTGCAAAAGGACTGTATGTCCTTCGTCAGAAGGTGTCCGGAATGTCAGAAGTTCAGGTAGCTAATCAAGCAGCCTGCTGAACAACTTCACACCCTGTTCAAACCTCGCCCTTTCGCCAAATGGGGCATCGACATCTTGGGTCCTTTCCTGGAGGCCCAAGGATGAAAGAAATTCTTGTTTGTTGCCATCGATTACTTCACCAAATGGATCGAAGCAAAACCTATTTCTACCATCACCGACCGAGCTGCATGGAAGTTCGTCTGGAAGAACATCCTCTGCCGCTTTGGCGTCCCAAGGGTGATTACTTCCCACAATGGAAAGTAGTTTGATAGCACGTTCTTCAAGTAGAAATGCTCTGAGCTCGGCATCTACAACCACTTCACTTCAGTTGCACACCCCCAGGCAAACGGTTTGGTTGAGAACGCCAACCGAACATTGCTACAAGGGATTCGCACAAGAGTCGAGGCTGCAGGAGGTTCATGGATTGACGAGCTCCCTAATGTATTGTGGTGCCATCGAACAACTACTCAGGTAGCCACCGGGGAGACCCTTTCCATTTGGCCTACGACACAGAGGCCGTTGTACCTTTGGAAGTGGCTCTCCCCACTCTCCGGACGACTCACTTCGACGAAGCCACCAATAATCACGCGCTTAGGGAAAACCTAGACATGCTTGGCGAATGCCAAAGTGACGCCAGCATCAAACTAGTCTCCTACCAACAGCGACTTGCGCAATATTATAACTCTCGAGTTCGGGAAAGGCGCTTCTTTGAAGGTGACCTCGTTCTTCGCCGTTGCTCGACATCGGATCCCCGAAGATCTGCCGGCAAGGTCACCCCCAAGTGGGAAGGACCTTATCAAGTCGCCCAGGTTCTTAGAAAAGGCTCTTACAAACTAACTACTCCTAGTGGCGAAGCCATACCCAGAACCTGGCATGTATCCAATTTTAAGGCTTACTACTTATAAAAGCCTTCTGTTCGGAATCCTACTTCTCTTCCTCCCGTTCTTTTGGTCGGCTTGAGCTGGTATCCGAAGCCATCCCTGTTCAAAGCTTTTCAGCTTAAAAGGATCGAGGCGATACCACCAAGTGTAAAGTGTTCCGCACAACACCCCTGGTCAGAACCTCTCGACAGTTCCAAACGACTTGTTCGGTAATTGCGAACCTTTTAAAAATGACTGATGAATTTCTATTCAGACAGAACAATCGTAAGGGAAGGAGATAGAAAAAGGGAAGCCATTCACATGCCTAAAAGCGAAAAAGTCTATTCAGATTTTTTTCAAGGGGCTCTTCGGAGCCAAGTTACAAAAAGGTAGATACAGTCAAGGGGCTTGTTCGGAGGGACCAGCGCCCCCAGAAGTCATCCGCCCCGACTGGAAGTGCACAAACTGCACTCCATCCAGACACGGATCTTGGGTCCGGCGCCGGCACTCCTGAACGGCAGCTAGAAAGGCCTCACGGGCGTACTCGGATATGGCTAGGCTGCATCCTCGGTCTTCTCCAGCTTCAAGGCCGACCTTGTAGCAGTGTGCACCAAACTACTCCAAATCTTCCTTGAAGTCTGGCCCTTCTTTATATTCAGCCACCCCGTGGGCCTTGGCATCAGTTAAGACAGCGGCGAGTGCCTCCTTTTCCGCCCGAGCAACGGCTAAGCTAACCTCAGAGGTTCGAAGTGCGTTTTGGAGATTTTTCACCTCCTCCTGCAGCTCGGTCTCATGAGCCTTGTACTTTGCCTCAAGCTCTTCGCAGAAGTTGAATTCAGCTTCCCACATCTGCTTATGATCCCGGGCACGCACGGCGAGTCTCTTTAGAACCTTCAGCGACAAAGAGATCCCGTCAACTAGTGCCTCGACGTCTACATCTCCATCGCTGTCCCGCTCGGCCCGATATCTTGTTTGGCATGCCCCACTTGAGTGCTCGGGGGTCTCCTCCAGGCTCAGTTGCTGACACCGCGCCAGCACTTCCAGTTGGGACGCAGTAGGGCACGGAGGAAGGACCCTCGAAGTTTGTCCTTCGATGCGCTCCAGGGCCGCTTCCAGCATGGCCTCTGAAGGAAGCGTTGGCGACTTCCACCCCAACACTTGGGAGAGAGGCCTCCGATCTTCTTCAGAGATGACCTGGTACTTGGCAGCCTGGCCCATCTGCCCTACGGAAAGGCCTCCTTCAATCACCCCGGGGATCTCAACTGCCACCTCCTGGCTCTCCGCGACAACGGGAGATTTTTGGAGCCCCCCCTCCTCAGTCTCGGCGACCTGCTCGGCCTCATCGCCACCCACGCTGACTGTTTGTGCTATCGCCTCAACAGCTGATTCGGTGGGGAGAATGGGGGGCAAGGCGCCCGTTGTCGCCGAAGTCCTCTCCATGGGCAGGGCGGCCGTCGTCGTCGAACTCCTCTCCACGACTGCAGGGGCTGCCATCGCTGAGGGGACGGCCCCCTCGGGTACTTCAGCAATGCGCGGGGCTTTCTCACCCCCCTTGCACGGATGTCTCCTCACCAACGAGCACAGCACTCCGCTCGTCGGCACCGGTGCTCGAGACCCCCATCGGAGCCACCTCCTGTGGGGCGCAGATGTCCTCGTCCACTCCTCGAACGAGCTCCCCGAATCGTCGCTCACCACGACGAGCCCCAATTCAGTGGCCATTTCGGCAGATTTGCGCTTCTTCAGTGCTGCAAGATGAGGGACCTCTCCCTCAATACCTCCTCGTCGTCCCCTTCCGCCACTCGCAGCACGGCCTCCTCTAGTTGCCTCTTCCTCTTCCTCCTCATCAGAGGTTTCTGGTCCTCCTCCTCCCCTTCTGCTCCGTCCTCGGACGTCTGCTGCTCGGTGACCACCGGTCTTTTCTTTACAGTCTGAAGCTGGCTTGCTCCTCCTTCCTCGGTCAAGGACGGCAGCACCACCCTCGCAGAAGCCTTCATTATGGCCTTCTTCTTCAACTGGATCTTCTGTGGCCTCTTCTCAGCGACCGGCGAGCTTCTTGCGGGGCGCCCCTCTATAGGAGCCGGCGTCGCCATGGCAGTGGTCACCGAGGAAGGAGCCCTCACTGTAGTAGGGATCCTCACCACGGCAGAAACGTCATCACCCTCGAACACCAAATGAGGAGTGATGGCGATCTGCTCGGCGTAATCCTCATTAGCCTCCTAGTCCCGACCGGCGGCTACCTCCTCGGCGCCTGCAAGCCAAAAAGGAGGAAAGCGCACATTCAGAAGATAATTATGCGACAGACATACGACTGCAACGTGATTGGGTACTTACTCCATGGTCGGCTCAGACCATGCTGGACGAGTTGAAACTCCGTCAGGTAGCCCTCCCCATTGCGCACGTATGCCCGGTTCAGACTATCTGAAGCCTTCACTTCATCTTGGATCAGGAAGGGATATGTATCCTTCCTTGCCGTTTGGACCCTGGTCGGGAACCCCCACTCCGCACCGTCGCGTCGCTTGACGAAGAAGAACCGCTTCATCCAACCTTTGTTGTTGGAATACTTCTTCGCCAACTCAATCTGCATTCTGTCCGATCGGTGCTTGGTATAGTAAATATCAGCCCCAGACCCGGGCGAGGAGGTGAGGCGGAATTGTGCCCAGAACACCTCCGCTGAACCCCGAACTTTCCGGAGCTTGCAGACGATGCAGAAAATACAGATAGTCTTCCATGAGTTTGGCGTTAGCTTGATCGGCGTGAGTCCCCATCGGTTCAACAGCGCCTTCGCCACCTCTGGCAGCGGCAGCCAGAATCCAGCCTCCATGTGGTCGAGCGACAGAGTGAGGCACCCTGGCCTGTTCGTCAGTTGCGAGTCCTCTTCCCTCGCCATCACAATCTCGTACTCATTGCCAATCCGGAAGTGCTCACGGAGGCCTTCGTAGTGGCGGCATCGCGGCTCCCGGGTGCCCGCCGACACCACTCCGCTCACTTCCGCAACTGCGGCAGCTTTTCCCTTGTTGGCCATCGCCGGAAGTTGCAGAGACAAAGAAGGTGGTGGAGCTAGAAATCACGAGGAGAAAGACGAAGAAGAGATGATTGGGGGGGCAAGAAGACTCTCCGAAAAATGCTGAAGGCGTGGGTTCTCCGCCTTCGCCCCTCCTCTTCCTTATAAGGAAAGGAGGGCGCGAAATTCAAAATATCAAGGCGGCGCTCCCCGCTCCAAAGTGACTGTTTAGATGTACTGCGGAGATCCCCCCGGCTCGACACGTCACCCCGCCATCATGGGATTTCCTTCGCTATCCGAGGAGGCATGGTGAGCGTCGTCGCCTTGCCGCCGCTCACGCATCCGACGTCAACGTCGCATTTAATACGGAAGTGACGTTCGAGCAGGCTTCTGCCCTCGAGCGTCCCGGTTCTCGAGCTCACTCGATGGTGTGGGAGGCAAGTGTGGTGGCTATTCCTAGCCACCTTTGTGCGCAGAGCCCATCATGGCCCATCCTAATTCAGCGGACTAACGTGGCCCTTTCGTAGGGCGCCACGTCCTCTCAGGAGCAACTTTAAGGTCCCGAGGATGATCCCTGCATTCAGGTACCAGCGGGACCCAAGAACCGTCTCCGGACGCCTTGTAGCCTGTTCGGCCCAAGGCCCTCTTTTCCGAGCAGGTGCTGCTCGGCTTGTGTCGTGGCCTCTTCGGCACAAGAAACACTTCCGTACATCGGACATCCAGCAGCAGGCCTTGTCACCGAGCAACAGGTTCCATTTACCAAACAGGGCCCCTGCTTGGTACCTCTGACCAGAAGGATTCAAAGAGCTCTCCGTCTCCTTGCGACGGTTACAACGGCTGCATCATGCATGTCCCACGATTAAATGGTGCATTAGCTGCAAGGCCCCTCAATGGGCACCTCCCCGCCAATGGCGCTAACAGGCGCGCCCTTTTCGGCGTTGATCAGGGACGTTCCGTCCCTCTCCCTCAGCACTTCTGCCTATAAAAGGCTCCGGTAAGCCTCCATGCAGAGGTAAGCAATATCCCCCACGCAGACTCACTCTTGCGCGTTACGCACACTGAACCCTCCTCTTCCAAGCCTTTCAGTCCATCTCTAACTTAGGCACCGGAGGGTTCTCCCCGGTTCTTCAACCGGGCCCCCCCTGTTCCGTTCTGGTTTTGCAGGCATTCGTCCGCTACCGGCGGTCATCTTCCCTGTCTCCAAGTATAGGCCCGTTTGGTTCCAACCCAAACAGAGAAATACCTCTACAGAATACTTCTTGAAGCATCCACCCTCGAAGATGAGAAGTCAAAAAATTAGAGTGACCTTTTTTTTTAATATTTTCAAAGGGCATTATTTCAGCCTTTTTCTGTCATGGAAGAGCACGCAAAGGTGATATGTTGTCAAGTGAAAAAGAAACGAAGCCATGGCGCCATATTCCTACTTCAAGTTGGAAAAAGGCCTAATTCATGTAAACTGGAGACTAAATGATATTTCTAGTATGGATACGTTTAGTCAATGTAGCTCCAACATGGATTTACCGTATAGTACATGTAGTTCATCGTAGAAATTCTTAAATTAAAATGAAATAGAATTTTTATGCGCATCCTCAATCTGAATAAAACCCAAGAACAGACTTATATTTTCTTGCTAGAAATACAACAATTCACGCCCATGTGTCCTTAGCACCAATAATCTCCATGTATTAGCGACGCAATAGCTCTCCTTCTTGCATTACAAATTTTCTTCTCCATTGCCTAAAAAGGGCATTCCTTATTGCTCTACTGCCCCTCCCAATATCAATATATATATATATATATATATATATATATATATATATATATATATATAGTGGCCACGTAAATATATGTGGCTAGTGTTTACTAAAGTTAGCCTACCATCGTGAATGTATTAGAATCCTATAACTTAGTTTGAACTCTTAAAGTAAAGAAAGACGATCTCATGATGGTCTCTGTGGTGGCCAAATTTGGTCACCTAAGCCCATGATGGCCCATTACGGCCCTCTCATGTCATATCAGCAAACGTGGCACCATTTCAAGGGGCCACGTCCTCATCAGGGCGGTTCGAAGACCTCCAAGGTATGACCCTCGTGATCGGACGTCGTCAAGCTCCGCAGCAACGTATCCCCGAGCAGGTCATCTGTCCTTTCATACCGAACAACCACGGACGCTACCGATCAGCGTGCTCCATCACCACGCGAGTCACCTGCTCGGTGATCTTGTCCAGAGGTTGCCAAACAGCTCTCCGTATCCTCACGACGGTTATAACTGCCCCAGGCCACGCGCCCCATCATCAAGAGGCACGTTAACTGCCTGGCATCTCAATGGACATCTGAGTGCATAACTCCTCCCGTTATGCGCACCCATTTAGGCGCCTTTTCAGGCACAATCTGCCAACATTACGCACGATTGCCTCCGCACCTACGCCTATAAAGGTACTGGTACAGGATCATGCACTGGTACGTTCCCTTCCACGCGAACACCCTCTTGCACTCAAAAACCCCCTTGCCTTGCAAGCCTCCTACTGACTTAGGCATCAGAGGGTTTTCCCCGGTCTTCACCTGGCCCCCTGATCATTTTCTGGTGATTTCAGGAACCTCCGTCCGCCGTCGGCGATTGTCATCTCCCCTATATAAGTGTCAGGCCTGATCCGCTACGGCCCAACAAGGAAAAGGCCTCCACACTTTTGGCGCCGTCTGTGGGAATGACACAGCCATGGCTCGCGGACGATCCTCTTACCAGAACATGGGGAGTAGGGCGACGAGATCTCGACAGTCGTGAGCGGACTCTCGCCGACGATCCCCCCCCCCGTTGACGTCAACATCGCCCCTGCTGGCGTTAACAACGACGTCCCTGCATCGGTGGCCGTCGCGCCGGCAACAACCCTCGAAGTAGCCGAACTTCGGGGGAAGATGCAGCAGCTAACGGGTGTCTACCTTGCCCTGCAGGCTCAACTGGTTGGACCCCCAGCTCCGGCGGTTCCCCTACCACGAGAGCGGCAGGCGGAGTCATCACATCGGCGTTCTCGCGTCCTCCCGGCGCCTCAGGAGCAGCAGGCAGACTCTCCGCGCCGGTCGCACCGAGCCCCGTCCGAGGAGCGGGCGCCAGAGCACCGCGGGCGTTCGCCCCGTAGCTCTGTTGTTTCCCCTCGTCCACCGCGATCGGTCGTGGGAGCCAACTCCCACGAGTCCGGACGAGGGGGCCCCGCCAATTCCGAACAGGAGCTCGCCAGGCGGCTGCGACGAGTGGTTGACCTCGAACACCGCGTGGACGCGATGGTTCAGCGCGCGGAAGGAAAAGCTGCGGCGGATGATGACCTGGACTTCCGCTCCCCTTTCAGTAGGGAGATCCTGGAAGCTCGGGTCTATCCCAAGCTCCCTCTGCCCACCATTGTGCCCTACGACGGCACCACCGACCCAGCCGACCACATTCACGGCTTTGAGTCGCACATGGTGTTCCACGGAGCATCAGATGCGGCCAAGTGCAGGGCCTTTCCCGCAACCCTCAAGGAGACTGCCAGGGCCTGGTTCGAGACCCTTCCGGCGGGCTCCATCACCTCCTTCCACCAACTGAAGAAGTCCTTTCGGGACAACTTCCTTGGTGGAAGGTCGCAGCCGCGAACGGCGGCTTCCCTCCTGGCCGTACGCCAGAAGAAGGGCGAGGCGCTCTGGGACTTTGTCAAAAGGTTCCAAACAGAGGCGCTTCGCATCTCGCGTCTGGACGTTCCTATGGCAACCAGTGCCCTCATCTAGGGCACTCGCGACGGTTTCTTACAGAGGACCCTTGGCGTCTAGCAGCCCGCCACCCTTGCCGAGCTACTCTCCATCGCACAACGCCATGCGGCTTGCGAGGAGAGCCTAGCAGCAGGTAGAGCGGAGCAGGGGGAGCAGTCTGACAAGAAGAGGCCTTCCAATAACGGCTCTGACCGTGATCGGAAGAAAGGACGATGCAACGGTGACTCTCCGCGCCGTCCACGCCCCTTCACCAACTACACCCCCCTTACTGTGGCACCCGAACAGATCCTGGCAGAGATCAGGAACGAAGCATTTGTTCGGTGGCCATAGAGGATGCGCTCCGACCCCCGGAGACGTGACAAGAACAAGTACTGTCACTTTCATCGCGACCACGGCCACGACACCTCCGAGTGCCGCCAGCTCAAGGACGAAATTGAAGACCTTATCAAGCGCGGCTACCTTGGACGGTTCGTGCGCCGGAATGAAGAACGCCCCAGACGCCGAGAGCGGACCCCCGAGCAGCCGATCAACAATGAGCCCAATGGGCAGGAGATCAACGTGATCGCGGGAGGCTTCGGCGCAGGCGGAGAAAGCACTCGAAGCCGATGCGACTATGCAAGGCGAGTGCATGTTGTAGATAGGCCTTCGACACCTCGACCGGCTCCATATCCCACCAGTCCTGTGCGCACAGCCCGAGGAGGCTATAACCTTCTCGGACGAAGACCTTGTAGGGGTTACGACCCCACACTCTGATGCGTTGGTCATTTCGGCCACCATCAATCACTGTAATGTGCGCCGGATTCTGGTGGATAATGGAAGCGCCCCCGATGTCTTGGCTTACGATTGTTTCGTCCTCATGGGCCTAAAAATCGATCAACTCGCCCCTGTAAACTCGCCTCTGTTCGGATTTTCGGGAGTTTCGGTCCAGCCCATGGGAAGAGTTCGCCTCCCGATCACTTTAGGGACGGCTCCAAGGGTCGTGACCAAGATTGTTGACTTCTTGGTCATCAACAACATGCCTGGATACAACGCCATCCTCGGCAGAGGTCTGATCGGGCGCATCAAAGCGGTACCTTCGTCGTTCCATCAGAAGATGAAGTTCCCGACCCCGAGCGAAGTCGGCGAAGTGCTCGAGTGTCAGCGCGAGTCTCGCCGTTGCTATGTCCTCTCTCTAAGGGACAAGCAACCACTCGCGGATCTGGCCCCGCCAACATCCGATCAGCCTTCTACCAGCCGAGGAACGCCCGCTGAAGACTTAATCCCCGTCCAGGTAGACAATGACCCCGAGCAAGTCTTATACATTGGCGCCTTGTTAACAGAGGCCGGGCAGCAACGCTACACAGCCTTCCTGCTGGCCAATTTGGACGTGTTCGCCTGGTCTGATGATGAGCTTCCGGGCATTCCCCCGGAAGTAATGGTGCATCGCTTCCGTCTGGATCCCCGGATTCCACCAGTTCAACAAAGGAGGCGACTTGTGAACCGAGAACGGCAGACCGTGATCCAGGATCACGTTGTCAAAAGCCGAACTGTTGGGCTCCTCCGAGAAGCCCAATACCCAAGGTGGATCTCCAATGTGGTCCTCGTACGCAAGGCCAATGGTAAATGGCGTGTGTGCGTTGACTACAAGGATCTCAATAAAGCGACGCCCAAGGATAACTTCCCTCTGCCGCGCATTGATCAGCTGGTGGATGCTACTTCCGGTCACGAGCTTCTCAGCTTTTTAGATGCCTACTCTGGTTACCACCAGATCAGTATGCATCCTCCGGATCAAGACGCCACGACGTTCGTCACAGACCTAGGCTTATACTGTTTTACCAGAATGCCTTTCGGCCTAAAGAACGCGGGCGCAACTTACCAGCGGCTGGTCAACAAGATGTTTGAGCAACAGATCGGGTGCAACATGGAGGTTTATGTTGATGACATGCTGGTCAAGACGCTTTCGAGCACTGACCACATTTTCGACCTCCAAGAAACTTTCGCAACTCTGCGAAAGTACAATATGAAACTCAACCCTACCAAGTGCGCGTTTGGTGTTCGTTCGGGCAAGTTCCTCGGTTTCTTCGTGTCAAACAGAGGAATAGAGGCAAACCCGGAGAAAATCCAAGCTGTGCTTGAGATGAGCAGTTCAAAGACAGTGCGCGACATCCAACGGTTGACGGGGCGTCTCGCGGCACTAAACCGGTTCATGTCCCGAGCAGCAGAAAGAAGTTTTAACTTCTTCAGGTTGCTCCGAGGCCCTAAAAGCACCTCGAAGCAAGGGGGGCAAGTACGGTGGACTGAAGAGTGCGAGGCCGCCTTCACCGAGCTAAAGGCGTATTTGGCAGCCCCTCATGTTCTCTCAAAGCCTGTACTCGGGGAACCTTTCTTCGTATATATTTCGGTTACCGAACACTCCATCAGCGTAGTCTTGATCAGAGAAGAAGGAGCGGCGCAGCATCCGGTGTATTACATCAGCAGGATCCTCCAAGAAGCTGAAAGGAGGTACCCTCGGGCAGAAAAACTCGCCCTCGCTCTTGTCACGGCTGCTCGGAAGCTTAGGCCCTATTTTCAGGCCCACTCCGTTACGGTTCTAACCGATCAGCCGCTGAAATCCATCCTTCAGCGGCCGGAGGCTTCTGGCAGGCTTATCAAATGGGCAATAGAGCTTGGTGAGTTCGACATCAGCTTTCGCCCTAGGACAGCAATCAAAGCGCAAGCACTGGCAGATTTTGTTGCGGAATGTACTCTCCCTACCGAGCAGGATCCACGGTTGGCAGATGAACCCCCATGGGAACTCTACGTTGATGGATCTTCTTGCGTTACAGGGAGCGGAGCTGGCCTAGTCCTCACCTCTCCGGAAGGATTAGAGTTCCAATACGCCCTCCGATTCTGTTTTTCGGCCTCCAACAACGTGGCTGAGTACGAAGCTTTTCTGTCTGGTATCTGCATGGCTAGGCACCTCGGAGCCCTTCGGCTCAGGGTCTTCAGTGACTCCCAATTGGTTGCCAGCCAGGTGAGCGGGCAGTTCGGAGCGAGGGAACCCCGCATGGCTCAATACCTTCAACAGGTCAAGAGCCAAGCAGAGGGCCTCATATACTTCGAAGTCATACATGTCCCACGGGAGCAGAATGCACGAGCAGATGCACTGTCCAAGCTGGCATCTTCAGGTGACATCGCCCCTTCCCGCTCCGTGTTTATCGAAGAGCTCGCCTCGCCGAGCACTGAAGTAGACATAGCAGCCATAGAAACAGGCCCACCAACTCCGAGCAGGATGGACCCTCTCTTGGCGTACTTACTCCGGGGTGAGCTTCCACCCGAACAGAGCGAAGCTCGGAAAATCAGGATGCGTTCTCAGCATTTCACCCTCGTAGAAGGTAAGCTATACCGACGGTCCCTTTCAAGACCGCTTCTACGGTGCCTCAACCCTGAGGAAGCCCTAGCCGCCACTGAAGAAGTCCACGAGGGGCTGTGCGGAAGCCACCTAGGGGGCAGAACGCTAGCACGCAGCATTATCCGAGCAGGGTTCTGGTGGCCTTCTCTTCAGAAGGATTGCACGACCTTCACCAGGAAATGCCCAGAATGCCAGAAGTTCGGACAGCTTATCAAGCAACCTGCTGAACAGCTTCATAACCTGTTCGAACTGCGCCCTTTCACCAGATGGGGCATTGACATCTTGGGTCCCTTCCCAGAGGCCCAAGGTCGGAAGAAGTTTCTGTTCGTGGCCATCGATTACTTCACCAAGTGGATTGAGGCCGAACCTGTTGCCACGATCACCGAACAAGCCGCGTGGAAGTTCGTCTGGAAGAACCTCCTCTGCAGGTTTGGCGTTCCAAGAGTGATCACCTCCGACAACGGGAAACAATTCGACAGCACCTTCTTCAAACAGAAATGTGCCGAGCTCGGAATCTACAACCACTTCACTTCCGTGGCGCATCCCCAGGCCAACGGCTTGGTAGAAAATGCCAACCGAACACTGCTGCACGGGATCCGCACAAGAGTGGAAGCTGCAGGAGGATCATGGATTGACGAGCTCCCTAACGTTCTTTGGTGCCACCGAACAACGGCTCGGGTAGCCACGGGAGAGACACCCTTCCATTTGGCTTACGGCTCAGAAGCTGTTGTGCCTCTGGAAGTAGCTCTGCCCACTATTCGGACAACCCACTTCGATGAAGCCGCCAACAACCGTGCTCTTCGGGAAAACTTGGATATGCTTGGCGAACGACAGAACGACGCCAGCATTCGCCTTGTTTCTTACCAGCAACGGCTTGCTCAATACTATAATGTGCGAGTTCGAGAAAGGCGGTTCAACGTGGGAGATTTGGTTCTGCGCCGCTGTTCGGCTTCGGATCCCCGAAGAGCAGTCGGCAAACTTGCCATCAAATGGGAAGGACCTTATCAGGTCACCCATGTCCTCGGGAAAGGCTCATATAAGCTAACTACCCCTAGTGGCGAAGCCATACCCAGGACTTGGCATGTATCTAACCTCAAGGATTACCATTTATAAAAGCCTTTGTTCAGCATCCTACTTCTCTTCTCCCAGTTCCTATGGTTACACAAGCGCTTAGCATACACCCCTGATCGGAATCTCCTTTTCGGTTCCCAACGATCTGTGCTGTACATGCAACGCTTATAAAACTGGCAGATTTCCATCCGAACAGGAACAATGACGAAAGGGAGGAGATAGAAAAAGAGACGTCGTAGTCAAAGGATAGAAAGGGAAACCTTCATTTACTGATCTTTTTTTTACAAGCAGGAACCTTGGACCGCGGTCACCAAAAGGAAATACAAGAAGAACATGGAGCATGGAAATTAAGGAGCCTGCTCGGAAGGACCAACGTCTTCACCCGAAGAAGGCATCTGCCCAGACTGGAATTGCGCGAAACGCACACCATCTAAACGAGCGTCATGGGTGCGACGCCGGCACTCCCGAACAGCAGCCTCAAAGGCTTCTCGGGCGCGTTCAACCCAGGATAGCCGCTCTCCGAGGTCCTTCCCAGCGTTGAGACCCACCCTGTAGCAGCGGGCTCCATACTGGTCCAGGTCTTCCTTGTATTCCGGTCCGGCCTTGTACTCAGCAACGGCACGGACCCCCGCATCTGCTACCACCTTGGCTAGGGCATCCTTCTCGGCCCGGGCCAAGGTAGCTTCCAGCTTCGAAGCCTGGAGGGCAGCTTTGAGGTTCTTCACCTCCTCCTCCAGCGCCGCCTCGCGAGCCTTATATCTCGCTGAGAGGTCCTCACAAAAAGCCGTCTGCGCCTCAAAGAAATATTTCTGCTTCTGACCCCGAGCAGCTAGGGCCTTGAGGATGCCCAGCGACTTGGACATTCCGTCCGCAAGCGCCTCCAGATCAACATCGCTCATGCCTTCATCCTCTAGGCCCTCCGGGTGGTAACCTTCCACTGGTCTCTCCGGAGTCTGCTCGGAAGGGAGGTCCAGGCATCTTGCCAGCTGGTCGAGATGGGAAGCAGTAGGGCTCGCATGCAACTCCCTTGGCGCGTTCTCCATACGGCGAAGGGTCGCCTCCAACGCTGCCACCGAAGGGTCTTCGGGAAGCTTCTTAAGCAGCGCTTCTCTTAGGGGTCTTCGGTCGTCATCGGACTCTTCAGCCCGAACACCGTCCCCAACACCCGCTGCCTCCCCCCCAGCACCTTCAACTACCTTGGTTGTTGCATTTACATTAGCAACCACCTCGGTGGGGGGCATGGGGGGCAGGGTGCCCCCAGTGGTAGCAGCAATCTCCTCGGACACCCCCGTCGTCGCGGCCGCCTTTTCAGTGGCCCTTGTAGCAGGAACCACTTCATGTCCCTCAGACAGAGTTGCGCTTGGCTCTGGAGCCACCACGCTGCTCGCTAGCACCCCAGCAGGGGCGGAAACCTCCGTCGCATCAGCGTCCTCCTCCCTCCAAGCAGGAGATGCTGCAACTTCTCCACTTCTCCGGGAAGAAGCTCCTGCAGTGTTGCTGGTGGCACCGTGCTCGGCACCACCAGTATTGGAAGCATCTTACGGCTCCCTATCCTTCGAGCAAGTGGAACCCCTGGCCTCTTCTCTGGCGGGGCTCTCTGACCCGTCGCTCACGACGACGAGCCCCAGTTCGGTAGCCATCTTTTGCGCAACCTCTGGGCGCGCCACGGAGGATATCCGCAGTGCTCCCTGATCGGTCGACTCCACGACCTTACGTTTCTTGCGCAGCAGCAACTGCACCTCTTCCATTTCCTCTTCAGTCCCCTCCTCGTCATGTTGAGGAGCAGCTTGGACCATCTTCTTCTTCTTCCGAGCACGGAGTTGTTCTGCGTCCTCCGTGCTCTCATCAAACAAAACTGGCCTCCTCTTTATGGAGGAGGAAGGACGAGTCGCCCCGTCGCCCTTCTCCGGTGGAGTCCGAGCTCCAGTCGAAACCACCTCCCTGGTGGCCTTCTTCTTTAGGCGAATCTTTCCGGGCCCCTTCTCAAGGACCCGTGCCTTGGCTGGGCGCTCCTCGGTAGGCGAAGGCGCAACAAGCGACGTTGTCACTGCGGCACCGACCCTCACGGTGGAGGGAACCCGAACAACGGCCGCAACATCGTCGCCCTCATACACCATGTGCGCCAGAATAGGGATCTGCTCGGCGAAATCTTCGTTCGCCTCCAGATCCCTTCCAGCCTCCAGCTCCGTGGCAGTTGCACACAAAGAGAAGAAGAAGAAGAAGAAGAGTTAGAGCAAGGTCGCCAAACCAGCAAGTAAATGACCAGAGTTCGTATACTTACTCCACGGTTTGCTCAGGCCATGCTTGACAAGTGAAAACTCAGTCACATAGCCTTCTCCGTTCCGGACACCTGCTCGGAGAAGACTGTCTGAGGTCCTCGCCTCGTCTTGGATCAGCTTCGGAAAGCTATCCTTCCGTGCCGAACGGATAATGGTGGGGAATCCCCACTCGACACCACCCCGGTGGTGCACGAAGAACAATATGTCCATCCAACCCTTGTTGTTGGAGTATTTGTTGGACAGCCCTATGTGCATCCTGTCTGTTCGGTGCTTCACATAGTAGATATCTGCTCCTGACGACCGAGAAGCAGATAGCTTGAAGTGAGCCCGGAATACATCCGCCGAGCCCCGGATCTCCTTGATCTTGCAGATGACGCCAAAGATACATATGTACCTCCATGTGTTGGGCGTCAACTGTATTGGCGAGACGCCCCAGCAGTTGAGAAGCGCCTTCGCCACTTCCGGCAGTGGTAGCCGGAAGCCCGCCTCCAAGTGATCCATGAAGAGGAGGAGGCAACCTGGTTTGTTCACCAGGAACGACTCCCCTTCCTTTGCGTCTATGATCTCGTACTCGTCACCGATTCTGAAGCGCTCACGAAACCCGCTGTAATGGCGGTACCGTGGCCCGCTGGACGCCGCGACGGTCACTCCACTTGCTCCGACAATGGCCTTCCCTCTATTCGCCATCACTGGAAGAGACGCAGGAAGCGGTAGAAGCAAGAGAAGACGAAGGAGAAGGTGGAAAGCTGGGAAGGCAAGAAAACTCGAAGGCTGGAATGCTGGAAGGTTTTTCGAAGGCGTGGCTCCCGCCTTCGCCTCCTCCCCTCCTTATAAGGAAAGGGGAGGGAGCAAAATTCGAGGCGGGCCCTAAAACGCTGCTCCTTCCAGTTCTAAAAATTTCCCCTCGGGTACAACGCTGGCGGCTGTTCGAACGCGACGGCGACGCTCCTGGCTCGACACGGCCTCGCACCCATCATGATGGGTTAGCCGTTTGACAGGACTCCAAGCGGCGGCGGCACGCAACGGGCCATCGCATTAAATGCGGAAGTGACGCCCTCGAAGTGCTCGTCTCACCGAGCCACTCGAGAGCGTGGGGGGCAAGTGTGGTGGCCAAATCTGGTCACCTAAGCCCATGATGGCCCATTACGGCCCTCTCATGTCCTGTCAGCAAACGTGGCACCATTTCAAGGGGCCACGTCCTCATCAGGGCGGTTCGAAGACCTCCAAGGTATGACCCCCGTGATCGGACGTCGTCAAGCTCCGCAGCAGCGTATCCCCGAGCAGGTCATCTGTCCTTTCATACCGAACAACCACGGACGCTACCGATCAGCGCGTTCCATCACCACGCGAGTCACCTGCTCGGTGATCTTGTCCAGAGGTTGCTGAACAGCTCTCCGTATCCTCACGACGGTTATAACCGCCCCAGGCCACGCGCCCCATCATCAAGAGGCGCGTTTACTGCCTGGCATCTCAACGGACATCTGAGTGCATAACTCCTCCCATTATGCGCACCCATTTAGGCGCCTTTTCAGGCACGATCTACGAACATTACGCACGATTGCCTCTGCACCTACGCCTATAAAGGTACAGGTACAGGATCGTGCACTGGTACGTTCCCTTCCACGCGAACACCCTCTTGCACTCAAAAACCCCCTTGCCTTGCAAGCCTCCTACTGACTTAGGCATCGGAGGGTTTTCCCCGGTCTTCACCGGACCCCCTGATCATTTTCTGGTGATTGCAGGAACCTCCGTCCGCCGTCGGCGATCGTCATCTCCCCTATATAAGTGTCAGGCCTGATCTGCTTCGGCCCAACAAGGAAAAGGCCTCCACAGTCTCCAAAGATTTTATGAAACTCAAAATATGGTCGACAGTATAGTCACCTATGTAGGTAACCCCCTTTTCTCTATAAAAATCTAGCAAACATAAACCTTTGCTTAGTAGCCAACCTAGTCAACCCTAATTTGAAACCAAGACATAATTAATCATAGTCTCACCCCTAATTGGATTTCTCATGATTTAATCGATACACTTATGGCAACTCTATTTATGATTTCGAGACACATAACTAAACCCCCTACTATCATATAATTGAATACACTTTTTTTATTTTCATCAAAGGGTATTACTTTATTTTAATCCTATTAGGCATGCAAAATTTTATATTAATGAGCTTAAATTAATGATTTATGTTCTCCCCAATAGTGTGTTATTATCTCTTACTATTCAATTTTCATGAGAATTAGATCAACTTGATGTGAAAAGATGGATTCCTTGGTGAAGACATATCTAAAGAGGTGAATATGAAGCCATCTCTAGGTTACAATGCAGAGTCAAAAGTTTGCGAGAAGAACTTAGGGCACTTGAATTTTACACTTTGCACTTGCATCTTTTGCTTCTCATTGGATGGGTGTATTGTGCCCTCTTTTCATTGGCCAATGAGAAGCAAGAGATACAAGTGTAAAACTCAAGTACACTAAATTATTCTCAAAGTTTACATGTCAATGGATGAGATTGTATGGACTTAAAACAGTCCCCTAGCACATGGTTTGAGAGATTTATAACTTCTATCCTAAAAACTGGGGTTTCTCCACCGACCGCATTTTGTTTGTTAAATGGAAGGATGGTTTGGCTGTTACTCTTCTTGGGAATGCGAATAATATGGTGTTAGTTCCGTGTACCAACTGAGGCTATGTTTGCATAGATATCCACGTTAGCTTAAAGCTTTTTCCGAACTTTTGTCCAATTCATTTGAAGGCATGATGGTAAAATAGCGGTAAAGATGAGCTTCTTAGCAAGGAATGACTTTTTATAACTTCAAAAAAAAAAAAAAACAGAATTTTATCATGCCTGACTTCTCATCCTTACTTTGCAGAAGAGAGAACTTTCATTTGATTGAAAGAACATTTGATTTGAAGTAAAATACCACCTCTGAAGCAACAAAATCAACATGATACTTTCTTTTTCCTGCAGGTTTTAAGGTTAACAATCTCTTAGACCTAAGTTTTGATCTTTAGGATTCCGAACTGAAAAGTAACTTCGAATAAATGGTGCCTCTTGCTAATGGAACGTCCAAGTCGAACAATTTGTGCACCTGGACGTAAGAGATCAGTACGTCAATCTACTCCTAACCATCTACTATGTTTGGCATTTTTTGACTTCCAATTTTGACTTGAACATATATAACTCAGAGACAGTTATAACTAAATTAGGTGGTTATTCCACTTTTGCTGCCATTTAGGAAGCTACAAATTTGAACTTTTACCTGAAAACTAAAACAGATATAAAACTGCATAAATATTTCAGCCACCCTCAGATAGCTGGATCAAAGTTTCCAAAGCCCGAGAATACCATCAGTTGGCAGCTACGCCACACACACACCAGAGAAGATCAAAATCGTTATACCATGAACTCCTCGGCCTTGTCCCTCTTTACTAAACAGGCGCATTATCCTGTTCTGCAAAGTCCCAAAACAATGTGCTTCTTTTCAATATATATATATATATATATAAAACTTTTGGATGGAAAACAAGCTGAATGGAAAATATTTTCATCCAACTGTCTTGAGACGAACAAGAATGGTAGTAGGAGAAACTTGGAGATTGTTTAAAGAGCTTCCATTAGGGAAAACGCCACAACTTTGTCTGTGCAGGGTCAGATGTGGATTCACACGTGGTCGGGGTGGGTTTACCGTGAGAATGCTCGAGGACACGGCTCATCAATAGCCTAAAATGGGTCACACCGCGTCCCACACGTTGTCACGTGCCTTTCGAATCTCTCCTCGGCCGCATTGGCTTGACATGGCCCAATAAAAGCTGTATTCCCGAACGATGCTACGTCGGCCAAGTTCTATCAGAATTTGTATTTGTACGGTCAGAGTTAACAATCAGGCAAGACCACAGTCGTCCATTCAATGTGTAATAATCTTTTTTTTTTAGACATATTTGATGATCAATCAGATAACATTGATCTGCATATCGAAATACCGCTCGATGTGAAATTAAAAAAAAAAAAAACCTTGACTACCGCCGGTCAATGCAGTTTCTGAGTCCGGATACTGTGCGTCTAACAAAGTATTTCTCCCGTATATAATAAGAGCGAACACAGTGGAACACGTATAATTGCCATAATATACAATGTCTACTTTTCCAATTGCCAAGCGCCAATTAACGACAAAGTCAGATCCACAGGAGCTTGACCGCACCACTTTTCGCTCTCAAAGCAAACTCGCAAGTTTGCTTCCTTCACTTTTTTCCTCTCGGAAATGCATCATCACTTGTGGGTGAGGGTGCAGCCATGTAAAATTAACTGCGTATACCGTCCCGTACGTCGAGAAGCTTATCGAGCTAATTAAGTGGTGAGCCGTGTTATGTGGATCCCTCCACGCCATTTAGATCGAGCAGCGGCCGTACCGCCGATGATCTCTCGGTTGTTGGAACGCTGTGCTCGCTTACTTCGTCGAACCTATCTACACTGTGCAGAAATATGCCTGCAAAAATGTGGAATGAATTTGGTTAGTCTAAAATCAGTTGGAAAACAAACACACTGCTTTTAACGCGCATGGATCCCTGATTTCCGTTCACCAGCAGTGAACGCATGTTTCCACAACGGAAGACCATTTGGATATAACGACTTTGCAACTTTAAAGTATCTTTCAAATGAAAGTAACCTTGACGTACCTGTAAACCATATTCCAGCTGCTATGAACAAAATACATGTCAGCACTAAGGCACTCACCCGCCAGTCATTAACATAATCCTGCAGTTCAAATAGCAGACCAAATGAAGATATTAATTAGTATCTACGCTAACTTTAGATTCAACTTTTATCAACTTTTTATTAGTACAAATAAGGTAAAGCATGAGAATATGCAACAAAATTTTGTTCAGGGAGAACAATGGGAAAAAAGAAAAACTACTTCCACTCAAAATTTCTTTTTGGCCCAAATTTTAGCTGGGACCTTGGGTTCCTTTCTTATCCCAAAACCTTGCATCAGAAAGGACATAACCATAGTTTTCTCACACAAAAAAAGGACGCTGACATTCCTAAAATTAAAGGTCACATAAAGAACGGCCACTTTTGGAAGCTCCCACAAGATGTGCAATTAATGTGACATGCTGGCCAGCGTGGGCATTCTTTTATTCATTTTATTCACAATACAACATTACAACCGTTCATTCCATATCTATTTCTTCACTCACCAGATAGTGACCATGTTCCGCCCCCTGGATGCCGGAAACTTTTAGATGGGATAATCTTCTCGAAAAACTAAACCAAACAGCTATAAACCCACTCAGACATCGTGCATTCTTTAGTGTTACCCAAGTTCAACCATGGTTAGGTTGCAAGGAAACTAACAGAATTTCAACATCTTTGCATTTAGGGATTGAGCTACTAAATTTCAAGCTTAACCAATTCCCTTCTCATTTCATAACCCTTTCCTGAGCCCTCATCACAAACTGCCTCTCCCTCCCTCATTTTCACCTTTCCTTTCTCAATTACTATTTCCCCTTCCCATCAACCAGAAAAAGGATGACAAAGAAAAAGAACTATTGCCCCCTATGCTGTGATTACAAGTGACAACATGAAAGATTTCTAATGATAAAACCATAAAATTTAAAAGCACTGATTAGTTATTGCGGAACAGAACAAACCTGCAGGACTCCAACTAGAGGTGAAGAAGGTACATCCCCAAATATGTGGATAGAAACAGTAGACATAGCCATCGACAGTGGTCTCAAACTAGGCTTAACACAATGAAGGGACACATAATTGACAGGGCCCTGAAAAATTAGCATAGTAAACATCATTATATCATTGAAATGAACTAGGGGCCTGTAAAATTTAGCCACACTAAGCATCATGAGATCATTAAAATGAATATACATCTCGGATTCACGATCACAGAGCATAATCAAAGTGGTGCAGAAGTTCATGAAGTTTCATTAAGGACAAGATACATGCTCACACGTTTACCAATTCCTCTCATGAAGATTATGTAAATGGTTGCTCATATATGATATTCATCTTGAAACAGCGCTCTGGTAATGATTGCAGGAGTAAAACATGTAACTGCATCCAACTAATCTTTAAATTTACATCAACCAGGCTTGGATATGATATTTTGTTTAGAATGTTCTTACATCAGCACTGAAAAGTGCAATATTGAGCCAGAGAAACAGCCATCCAGGGTCCATTGATAAATTCTCCATGAGAACAAACAGAAACCATTCTTGAGAGCATTTAGGGAATGAATGCCTGATTGTTTCAAAAAAGAGAAGGTAGGTGAGAGACATCCTTTTTCTATATGAGTTATTGGCTATTTGTGGGAAAGAATCTGCAGAAGAGATATTTAGGTGATGGAGAACAGGCATACCATAGTTACTGTGAGAAAACTAGAAAACTGTATATAGAGGCTTGAGGAGGAAACGATATCACTAACTGCTGTGAACATTCACAGTTTCAATATTCTTTTTGTTTCCTTTTTTTAACCTCATTATAGAACTAGTTAAATTAACGTGCTTCACACGTGTGGTTACTGAATGATATATTCTCATTAATTTTTCTAAACTTTTCAAAATAATAGAAATCATCAGTTTTGATTTGTGTCAAAAAATTACATAACTTTCTATTGATGATTTGGACATGATTTGTGGTAATCTTTTTTTTTATTTGGACAAAGAGTTTTATCATAACAATATACCATATTTGGTAGAAATATGAAATATAAAAAAGAAAGAACATAACTAAGTTTGTTCTAAATTCCTATTTTTTGGTCACATAATGACTATATAATTGTATGATCCAACTAAGTTAAAGAAAAGAAAACTTCTCTTCTCAATAAATGTATTTAAATAATTTGCCTAATCTTTCGAGCAAGGTTTGCCAAGGCAGATCGAATCGGCCCGATTCGAGCGAATCGAAGCGAATCACAGCGAACCCGCTCCATGATTCGCTTGATTCACCCAGGTCCCATGCGGACCAGCCGAATCGTGCGCATCGGGTTCGATTCGCCCGATTCGGATCCGATCCGATTCGATTCGGTGAATCTGATTCGATTGGATTCGGCTAACACCCTTAAGTGTCGGCCAAGACCCTGCGAAATGGGACTGTGCAGTCCCGATTCGCAAGGTTTCATGCCGGAAACCCATTTCCCACCCCTCTTTCCCCCATTCCCCTCAAAAAAATCCCAGATCTACACTCCAAGAGACCTAAGGAGGCTTCCTACGTGAATTTGAAGGTGCTTGGAGGCCTTGAAGGCCCTGTTTTCATCCTTCTCTTCAACTATTTCACTGTTTTGAAGGTAGCCCACCATGTTCCTTCCATGTTTTGGCTTTTTTGTTGATGTATGGGAAACATATTGATGGGAAATGATATTGCAAGTGACTAGTGTTCAGTTGCAACCATTTTCCCCTTACATGTAGGTTGTTTTCATATAGATTTGGGGAATTTTCCCAAATTTCAAATTTCTAAAATTATTTTTTAAATAATAATAATAAAAAGAAACCTATGAGCATTTCATAGCAATGCAACTTACAACTTCTAACGTGTTGTTAGAAATTGATTATACGTGAATCCAACGTAAAAAAAAAAAAAAAATCGTCCGAAAAGTAATTCCTATTTGTTTTTCGTAGATGACACCGAAGAAAGGTAATAGTGAGGACATTGGATGGCAGCATGAGACGTTGTTGGGCAGTAGGCACAATTACAAGTGCAACTACTGTGACCATACGAGACAAGGAGGTGGTGTCTCCTGCCTGAAGAAGTATCTTGCAGCTGGGCGGCTAGCAGGGTACCATGATGTGCAGGGTTGCAAGTCGGTGTCTTCTGAAGTGAAGCGGCTCATGGTTGATCACCTTAAGGGTGTTCGGGTCGAGACTGCAAGGAAGAAGACGAATAGGGAGATGCAGGAGAGGATCATCTCAGGAAGGCAGCGACATGAAGACGACGATGATTTACAGCTGGCCATTCCAAGTCTCAGAATTGTCAAAAAAAGGCAGATATACCTGATGAAGTCAACAAATGGCTAAAAAGACCTCGAAAGTTAAGAAATGATTGAAATGCTTGAGGATGCGAAGAAATGTCAAAAATGCCTGAGAAAGTCAGAAAGTGACAAAAATGCTTGGGAATTCTAGAAAATGACAGAAGAACCGAGTAAAGTCAAGAAATGACAAGTGTACCCCGGAAAGTCAACAAATGACTGGAAAGACCTCAGGGATGCTGAAAATTATAGAAACACCCAAAAAGGGTACAAAATTGCAGAAACCCAACAAGACCACTTAAAGGTCCAATTACGGTCAAAAAGGTGATGGTGACCAAAAAGCAAATACAATGGGCCGACAGTCATCATCTTGGTGATCCAACGGTCTGATTGTGATGAAGTTTAAATCCAACAGTCTGATCATGATGAAGTCTAAATCCAACGGTCCGATCGTGATGAAGTTCAAATCGAACAATTCAATTGTGTTGAAGTTCAAAGTTAACGGTCTAGTTGCGACAGAAGTAAATTCAAAAAGATCTGATCATAATCGAATGTAATTATGAAGATCCAATTATATAATTGGGACCACTTGTAAAGATCTTGCAAGACCAGTTATAATTCAAATTACATGTGTACAAGTAATAAAGTCTTCAAGTTTCTTTGCAAGAGTATGTATCTATAAAGGACGATCGTCAAGATCCATACTATCACAACAAATAGAGACAAAAGGCATTCTTTGACAGAGATTCGAGTTCATCTCGATGTAAATTAACATCGACTTCGGTTGGTGGGGAGAGGTCCAATCCACAAAACTTAAATCGCCTAATAAAATAAACGCGCAGAATAAATACACCAAATATTGGCGCAATCGTCCAATAAATGGACATGTAAAATCTCCGCATCAAGCGAATTTTAAATTTATCTGTTAAATAGACTGGCACACCCACAACCAAAAAATAAACATCATCCTTTTTGCCTTCTTTATTTTCAAAAGAGAGGAGGGGTAGGGAAGATTTTTCCACGTCCAACACTTCCAAAGAAAATATACATTCCACTAGCATAATGCTTGCTGACTGACTAACATAAGTTATACGGAAAATTAGTTGACTTATTCACCCCTTCGCCCCCAATCCCATAACAGCTGCTTGACGTCTTAGGTATTAGTGTAGCAAAGGATAATGTATTAAGAGAGTAAACATAACAACCCACTGAGGTAGTAATGCAATAATGTAACAATGTAGTAACGTAAGAAGGTAATTGCATGGTTAAGTAGTAGCATAATAACGTATGTATGTTCATGTAGTGACCCATTAAGGTGGTAACACAATTAGTTTAGTTAGTAATATGTTAAAGTAGTAACTTGGTAATAAGTAAACCAAACGTACACATATCAACATAGTAAGCTAATAACATATTAAGGCAGTGATGTAGTAAGTTACTATACTATTACTTGGTAATATATAAAGCAGTAATGTAAAATTATCTTAGTAAGACTAAGGTAATAACATGTTAAGGCAGTGATGCAGTAAGTTACTATATTATTTGGTTACTAGGTTACTATGTTATTACATTACTACATTACTAACTTGATATAATATTACCTTAATACATAATTGCATTATTATCTTAATACCTCACTACCTTAATCTATTTCTTTGTTAGTATGTCATCATGTTACTACTGTACTGTGTTATTACTGTATCTTTGTATCCTATTTATATTAATATGTTAATTCCATAAAATGTATTTTAAATGGCTGTTATGAAGAGAGGAGACAAAAAAGTCAGCAATAAAGCAAGATGATTTTCGGTTGATGAAAAGCTGACAGGATGCAATGTATAAGGTCAGAGTTCTGACAAGGAAATATAATTAATTTTCTCTGAAATATATACGAGTTTGTGCTCTAGAAATGATTATATCAACAGGAAAATTTGATTGGATACCCAAAGACTAAATGAATAACAGATTTCTGTATGTCAGACTTAAATCCAGAGATAACACAAATTATGAAGAGAAGAAAGCCAAAATGTGGGATCCTTGCATAGGTCCCAAGTGCTTGGAAGCACAATGCTTCAACATGATTTCCATAGACTTAGTTTGACAGAGTTATGAACCACATGCCAACAGAAAAAGTGCGATCAACAAACAAAAACCTCAAAAGATATAGCAATATAGCATGAGCTGACCTAACAAGTTTAGTGTAAGTGATTAAGGTTGTGTCTGACAACACTGAAAACTTAGAACTGAAATATAAGATTTGCATTTTAAACCTAAATATGTAGCATACATTCTGAATGCTGAATGAACAGATTGTTTGATAGCCACAAAGATGATACTTAAATGGACAATTTGTTAACTTTACCCACCGAGCCGATGGGTCATATTTCAAACATTCTTTTCTTCTACAAACAGGCAACCCCTGAACATGATACTTGTTCCTCTCTTCTCCCTTTGCTTTTGGGTGGGCAGAGAATATGTGGAATTCCATGATCCACCAGAGCTACACAGTCTAAACACAACCAGATGCATAGTCCCAGTCAACTTCCCCAGTTGATTTACTCTGATGCTTATGTTTCTGTTTCTTTGTGTTTATTTCTCCATATTCTCGATCTCCTGCTTTACTTTCTAACTTCACTTTCATCCCTTTTTCACTGGATCACCTCGAATCAATCTGATTCCTACTGCATAGGGAACTAGTAGATTAATTCAACATCCTTCATGTGGACTTTGGTTATACCTATAAAAGCATTTTGATAAGGAAACCTATGCTAATGTGATAGTTTGAAAAGCATATGATTCATGTCATAAAAGAAGCAGCAGATAAAAGTAGAACCATTACTAAACAATTTCAGCAACAAAAATATGAAGCATACCCGTTTATAAAGCCCATACCTGTGTTGCAAAAATAAGCAACTCCCCAACTGAAAAGAGTGCAATGAAGCCATACAGGCTCTTCAAACAAAAAGCACTGAAACAGAAAGCAGCCCCCAGGAAAGTCGCTCCAGAAAGCAGCTGTAGTTTGAGACAAAATCACATTAACATTAGCATTTTGACAGAGATGAACAAAGACAATCTACATTCTACAGATCGCTCATGAATTGCTGCTGTGTATAATGGCATGATGTAAATAGAGGTTGATACAATACTTACAAAATGATATTATCAACTTAATGCAAATCATGTTTACCTTAAAAGCATTGGATATTGTAGCGTGCATGAGATCGAGAACATAACCACCAGCTAATGACCCAAAGATTCCACAGAGTATAGTTATTCCTCCAAAAATCAAATCTGCATTTTCCTGATGAAAATAATGAAGAAAAAGAGGCAGTTAAGGTATAATGAAGATAAACCAAAAATCCAAGTAAGCTAAGTGTTGAGCATAAGAGAGAGAGTTACATGTATATCCCTGTGATGTTATTTTGCAATACACCTATATTGTTTATATTGTTAAATATGACCCCGATAAGAAATAGTCTCAGGCTCAGCTATACCCATCATAATCCAACACTGTCAAATTTAACAGAATATTCTTTTGAAGAGGTAAATAGAATGTTGAGGGACATTCAATATAGTACGAGGGATGATAGGGACACATATCGGGAATATATGTAGTTATTTTGACTATATAAGAAGATTAAACTATGTAGATAAAGGTAGGCAAACTCGCTAATCAGGCTCAGTTTTGTTACCACGCTAGATTGGCTGATCCCAGCACAATCCACAACAGATCTAGGCCGAGTTAAGTTTTGATATTGGGATAATTACATATATAACCTACAATCTTGCATATTCTACTAAGCGGTATATCCTTTGTTATTATCATAGTTAACCCTAATTCTGTAATATTGTTTCAGCTCCAGTGCTCCACCCCTCAGGATCTAACACCATTTGAGACTAATAGAATAATCTATTGAACATGCAAAAAAATAAGACTTTTGAGGGATATACAAGATAGTACAAAAATATTCTAAGGGAGAACATTGTATTACTTTAATAACACGAGGGGATCAAATAAAGGACGTTTAGTCTTTTTTCATCTTAATCCATATGAAATTAAGCTAAACAGATGGCAGACAAGGGTGTATATATGATGAAATGGTCTATTATGGGGGTATATATGACCAGGGTTTAAAAAACTGGCAGGATCGGACTCGAATCGGCTGATCTGGGTCAGTTTTTGGGCCCCAGATCTGATCCGGGGTAACCCTGCTAGGGCCGAATCTAGGCCGATTCCAGGCTGATGTCCAATAACGTGGGAACCCTAACTCGTAACGTCAGACATTAGACATCAGACTCGATCAGCAGAAGACAAGCAGAGTTCCCACGTTATTGATATATTTGCTTCAGTTATTTGAGTCTTTGGTTGTACGAATAAGGCCCAAACGAGGCCCATTAGTAAGTTTTCTATTTTCTGAGCATTTTCGGGTGCGAATTTAGCCCCATTTTTAGGTCTAAGGGTGCTTTAGTCTAATAAAAGGTTAAAAAATGTCATTAGGGTTTTCTCTCTATAAATAAGGTTGTAATCCATTTTTTGGAGGGTTAATGAAAATTTGAAAAGAATTGCAGCAGCTTGTCTCCTGCCGTGAAAGCTCTCTTGGAATGTGAGGCCCTTGGGTGTGAGGCCCGTTCTTCCTCTTCCCTTCCCCCTCTTCTTCTTCGTTGTGCCGCATCAATCTTGGTATCAGAGCCCAACTATGATCCCGCCTCGTTGCGCCCCAACACACCGGCCAACCATCTTCTCAGCAACTTCAACTTCATCAATAGGCTACATCGAACAGGCCCCCACACCTTCACGTGAACCTTGCTTTGCGTGGGACTCACCCTGCACTACAGCCACGGGGTGCCCCGCTTACGACCGGTCTGCACAGCAGCCGCGATCTCCGTCACCTGCACCCATCCTGCACTACAACCGCGGGCTCCTCCGCCTCTGCCGGAAGCCACCCCCCTCCGGACTTCCTCTTCGATCGCGCTCAGGTGGGAGAAACCCATCATCATCGCCCGCATCACCAAGCCCGATCAAGGAAAGCCACCCGTCCGCGCGAGCCGTCTCACCCAGCGGTGAGGTCGCCAAAGCCGTCGCACACCCCTCCCCACTACGTCGCACCCTCACGGGACCACCGCACGGCCCGCATGCAACCCACTCCGCCGGTCGCGACCTTCGTCCGGACTTCCTCTTCCTTTCTCTTTGTTGTCGGCTTCCCCTGCTCGTAGCTGCATCCACTGTCGCCGGAGTCGCCCACCTCCGGCACCGCCTTTGCCAGCCCGCCAGCAGCCGCCATCCCCTTCCTTCACAGCCCCTGCCGCTGCCTACACCTCTCCTTGGCCCTCCTGCGCGGGGTTGGGAGAAAGGGGTTGGGTGGAAGAGAGAGGAGGGACCAACATCTTGAAAAGTGGACCGGACCCAGACCGGTTCACTATAGTACCGGTTCGCTATAATACTCGGGCGGTGCACTAAGGCTGTTATCATACCGCAAGTACAGGGGCTTCATTTGTGCTCCGATTTCTGCTCCCTTTGCGTTATTTCTCCAACCAGCAGCCGACCTTCCCCTCGCACCGTCTTTACAGCGAGGTTATCAACTTGAGCCGGTTCGTTCTCACATCGGCTTGGATGAATTTGCACAGCGTTGGGTACATCGACCGGAGGGGACGGACGTCCACCAGCGTCTAATGGTATCAATTTGGGTAATCTCTTACACATGTGCCACATGAATTTTAACTTCCTTGCCCGTCTGCCAAATGAGAAGTCGACAAAAATACTTCTCAATGAGTAACATGAGGACAATTATGTTTCCCAAGCTATTGTTGATATTTTATTGAAAATCGGCGAAATTATTGTGGAAGGTGATTGAGTATTCGAGTCTTTGTGGAGTTTCATCGTCAATTTGTAGGTGGCATATGTTATTTTGATGGAGCATGGTGTGCTATTATTCAATCGGGTTCTTCTTACATCAGTTTGGGACGAGATTGGATGGTAGAGTGAGAAGTTACTATAGAACCCGACCAGTCTATTTGCATTATCCAACCACCACATTTACCTGGTAGATTTCGTTTTCCCAAGCATAGTTCTGCTAGTGTCAAGCTTCCGATTCAGAAGGTGATCTATGAAGCTAGCCCCGCAATGGCAGAAGAGTATAAAAATGAAATGCGAGCATGGTCAATGTTGCAGAAGAACTCGTGGGATCAAACTATATTTGTTGATTCCGGGTTGGATTTGATAAATGATTCCATACTCACTACTGCTCATCTTTTGAGAGTATTTTGACAACCATTTCTAAGGACACCTAGGATCAGAATTTATTTCTTATGTCTGAGTTAGACTTGATTGACAACACTATATTTGAGGATGCTTTGTCAGTTATACCTTATGATGTTGTGTCATTTCTGGAGCCATCTTTTGGTGATTTAGTATGGTCAAATTTCTATGAGACGCATGTTGACTAACGATTCGAGATCCTTCACATGATTGCTTGCATGGAGTTTGCTATTTGCTCCCTTATGTTCGACTTCGTTCTACTTCAGCACTTAACTCGAGGACGAGTTTTTTCGAACCAGGAGAAAATGATGGAAAATGAGACTCGTGAGTCGTGACGTATACGGAGAGGGACTTATAACGTCGGACATTGGACATTAAACTCGATCAGCAGAAGACGAGCAGAGTTCCCACGTTATTGATATATTTGCTTAAGTTATTTGAGTCTTTGGTTGTACGAATAATGCCCATTAATAAGTTTTCGATTTTCTGAGCATTTTCGGGTGCGAATTTAGCCCCATTTTTAGTTCTAAGGGTGCATTAGTCCAATAAAAGGTTAAAAAAGGTCATTAGGGTTTTCTATCTATAAATAAGGTTGTAATCCATTTTTGGAGGGTTAATGAAGATTTGAAAATTGTTTACAACAACCGCTTCTTCCCTTGCCACGATGGCTTTCTTCTGAGTGTGAGGCCCCTGGGTATGAGGCCCATTCTTCCCTGTTCCTCCCCTCCCTTCTCCCGATTCCCCATCACATTTACTTAAAATATTACATGTAAATAAAAAAGTACTATCTATTTGAATCCAATAAAAATATCAAAAAAGTCATCACTTACTAATAAAAAGTCAACTCTCCCATTTAAGGAAAAAATCGTGATTTTGGTGATTTCATCAAAATGTTGACTTTCTAAACTCTCATAATTTGACCCAGGGTTTGGTGCATCGCCGATTCGGACTGAATCGGGTTGTGCCTGATTCGATCCGATTCGGGCAGATCGAACCGATTCGGTTCGATTCGCATGGATTCGGGCAGAACCCCTGTTTATGACCCATTTTTTGGCCGATTCCTTTGAATCTGGCCTTTTTTTTAATAATTGTGTGGTTTAGGCCTCTTGTAAATATCTTTCATCATATTCCATGAGATTTATATCATGTAACTGCTATAAAAACATTTATTTTCAATAAAAAAAGTATTAGAAGAGTGAAAATAAATTGAAACTCATTAATTGAAAGATATTTACATTGCACAAAGTCAATACAACTATCAAACTCTCAATTCCAATACATAATACAATGACTTACTCTAATATCCCCAATGCCCTTGTTGATATGGATTGTATGCATTCCATTGGGATTGGATAGGTACGGACTCTGACTCATCTGACTCTGAGGGAAGCTCTCCAATAAGGTGATGACCTTTTGTTCGAGACACAAAACTACGATACTCATCCCATGTCATCATGGTATGGTATCTCTGACGAAACTGACTTAGATAATGGTCCCACACCTGGCTGCCGGGACGGATTACATTCAGTTGTGCCATCTGTACATCCTCCACAGGAGCAAAAACTTGAACTGGAACATGAACAGAACATGCAGGAGGAGGATGCATATATGGAGATGGACCAAGGTAGCCTGCTATGGCAGTGTACCCACTGTACGGTCCGTACCCACTAGAGTAGTCTGTGCTAGTGGACTTGGGGTGATAGCTATGGCCGCCATAGGATCCAACAGACTCTTGTGTACTCATCCTCTCAAAGTCTGATATCATAGTGTCATAGCTATGGGAATCCACTGGTGAACCTCTTGCTTGACTGTCAGGTCTAAACTTTTGCCTTCTATTGTACCGCATTGGGGCACCATGACTACTATCTTGTGTTGCACCCCCATAAAATTGCTCATCTGTGAATTCCATCCCACCACCTCCTCCTCCTTGATCATCGTCACCATCTTCTCCTCCCTGACCACCGTCACCACCTCCACCTCCACCGTTACCACCACCGTCACCTCCAGCATCTGAAGAAGAACCACCTGCAAATGCAATATAATTTTAAGATAGGTTAGCACAAATACAAATACATTTGAGGTAATATGCAATACAAAATGATGACCTACCAGTAGTCATCGAATCATGGGAGGCGCTATTGGGCAATCGGGGTGAATCCAACGGAGACAGTATCTCATCATCTGCATTTGGATCCAAAGTCTCTGCATCGGCAATGTCAAGGGGATCTTCAACAACGGTAGCACCTTTCATGTCTTTCTTGGATCCCCAACCAGAAAACCAACCCTTCTTTTTTTATGCTGGGGCGGGAGGTGGCTCTCGTATAACAACTCCTTTACTTGGCCGGGACTCTGTTGCACCAGTTTTTTTTCGGAGGGATTCTGTTGCTATTTGCTTCCCTTTTGCCAATTGAGATGATGTGGGAGCCCTTGTAGATTGTGAGGGAGGGGCATCCTGGGTAGATGACCCTCTCCTTCTAGATTGTGTGCGGGGGAGGCCTTCCATTAACCACTCAAAATCATCATCATCATCACCATGTCCTCCACCTGCAATAGCCCCCAACATGATACATTAGCACAAATGTAATTGATAAAATATGTAAGATAAATGAAAGAAATTACTCGCCCACCTCCTCTGCGCTTATGAAGCTCCAGTTCTATGTCCCCAAGAAGATCCACCTCAGCCTCTGGATCCATCTCATAATGAGGGGAGTATGGATGTCCCACATTCACACGATCTCCCTCCTCCTCTGCTGTTGCTTCTGCTACTGCCCTTGCTAGGAAAGTGTTAGGGCGAGGTGGATCGTCAGGATCATCTGCCTCCTCATCTAACTCATACTCCCCCCGCTCTGTTGTTGCTCGTGCAACCCATGAAACCATTGGGTCTTCTTCATCTCGTAGGAACCCAATATCAACAGGATCATATTCCACCTCCCCACGCTGCTTTGGATCTTGTGTGAGATGTTTGACCCTCAACCTCATATTGTAGTGCACGTACACCAATTGGTCCAAGCACCTATATGACAATCTATTCCGCACTTTGGTGTGTATCAATGCAAACGTACTCCAGTTCCTCTCACATCCACTAGATGAGGAAGTCTGCGATAAGATCTTCACTGCAACTTTTCTCAATGTTGGCGCAGTATGCCCAAAGTTGAACCACCAATCAGCTGCATCCAAATTCAATTATCTCAATCAGACCTCAACCATCAAGTTGCAATGATAAAAAATGAAATGGGAAGCATATTACCGCCCTCTACACGCTCCCGACCAGCAATGGCAGATGGCTCAGCAAAGGTCCCAATAGCTTCCCGAAAACTCTTCATCTGCATTTAATAAATTGATCATCATGCATATGAAATTCAAGTATTTGTTTGGATGGAAGATGATAATCCTATACTTGCCTCATCAATGGCATTTGCCGCTTGCACAGGACTTCTTGACAATCTTTCGACAACCCTTGTAAAAGCAGCCGTCAAGTCATCCTTATATGCCAGCTCTTGTGTGTAATGGTATGCAAGGTGGAGATAATATGCTGCAATTGACGTATAAAATATCAATGGTTGTAAAATACATTAATACTTAGTGCATTACAAAAATATCATCAGTTTCCTTACCCGCCATATGTAGATCTCTACTCATCTGCCGGTCCCATCTATCCTCAACAACATCCAAGACCAAGTGTGCATGCCGAGGTGAGACTTCACGGATCTTCTTCTTCGCGGCTTCAAGCTTTGCATATACCAATCCTATAGACGGTCTCCTATCCCCATCAACCACCCTCAACACCTCATATAGAGGTTCAATGATCTGAACCAGCTTGAAGACCCGGTTCCAAAAATTGGAGCTGTTGATGATGCCTTCCACCTCCTTTCCATCAGATGTTCCAGCAAAATTACTCTGCAACCATTTATCACCCCTGAACATGCGTTTCAATCCATCCTTGTGCTTCAATAGGCTCTGTAATGCCACAAAATTTGTTGCAAAGCGGGTGACAGCCGGTCTCAACAACTCTCCACCAGTGGACTCTCTCATCCACGCCAACACCAGATGATGATTGTAGATGAAACGTGTTATCTTCTGCCCTGCATCCACGACCATCTTTACGGGTTGCAATGTCCCAATCTCTTTAAGCATTAAATCAACACAGTGGGCAGCACATGGGGTCCAGTAAAGATGAGGATAAATCTTCATCAACTCCTCCCCTGCTTTTTTGTATGCAGTTCCATTATCTGTCACCACCTGCACAATATATTGCTCACCAATGTCCTCAACAACCTCTCGCATCAAACTCAATGTATTCATAGTTATGTACTCTATCAGATGCGTCAACAGATTTGTGATAGAAGACTTGTCTATCACAATACACTAGGAAGTTGATGAGGGTGCTCCTGGTGATGCCCGACCAACCATCACACATCAGTGTGACACCATACTTCTCCCATTTCTTCTTAAAGTTGTCAATGTAAGAGACTTGATCTCATTAACTTCCTCTTGTAGATATTTCCCAGCCAAGTCCCTAGCTGTAGGAGGCTGCACATGTAGGCCTCCACGTTGAACCTCCTGTATTGCAGTTTTGTAATAACGATTGTTCGTTGCATTGAATGGTAACCTGTATGGTGCCACCACTTTGCAATTGCTCGACCCACCTTGTATTTCGGCTCCTGCTGGTTGTATGCATCATCAATCTTAGTCTGCTTGCCATGCTCCCGAGGATACACATAAGGGTCCACATCCTCAATTTGCACACCTGTGGGTCTCTTGCTATGCCTGCCTTGTTCTGGTACTTGTGTTTGTGTGGGAGGGGGCCGAGTGAAATAATCTCCCACATTTGAAAATCGACGGGAGCCACTGCCACCTACCGCTGAGCCACTGCCACTGCCAACCTCATGCTGAGTTCCCTGAAAACTTACTCTGTGGGCTGCCCTTTGATCACCTTCCCATGCCTCAGCCCTGCTCTGTGCTCTGGCTAGCCTTTCCTGCACATCAGGATCAGGCACATATTCTGCATACATTTCAACTTCATCATCAACGTCTTCATCTCGTTCCCTTCCTGATATAATCCTCTCTTGGATCTCCTTATATGCCTTCTTTCTTGTTGTCTCTGCCCGAACCTGTTTAAGGTGTTCAATCATAAGCTTCTTAACTTCTCTTGGCACCGACTTACACCCCTGCACGTCATGGTAGCCTGCTAGTCGACCACCAGCAAGGTGCTTCTTCAAACGGGAGACCCCACCTCCTTGTCCCGTAAAACCACAATAATTGCACTTGAAGTTGTGCCTATTTTCCAACATGATGCCATGCTGCCACCCAATATCATCAGAACCCCTTTTCGGTGCCATCTACAAGGACAAAAAAATAATTAATAAATTAACAGTAAATTAATTTCAATCTCAGAATTTGAAAACTAAAAAAAAGTGTTCTTACTTCTTAATTGTTATATGATATTGTTTTTACATACATGAACACATGATCACAGAAATCCATTCACACCTCCATATATATTTTCTGTAATCAACTTCTTACTTCTTAATTATTAATAATGTAAGAACATAAATTAATTCTAGCTCAACTTCTTATGTAATCAACTTCTAACCATGATATAGAAGTTATACAACACATTCCTATCAATTTTTTGTTGTTTACACTTTTTTAAGATTTTTTAAATTATTTTTCAGAAAATCATATTTTAGGGGAAAGTGTTGTTATATGATAAATTTTTTCATAGACATGAATCACATGATCATACAAAATTACAAATACATTCACACCTCCATAGGCATTTTCTGTAAATTCAAGTTTTATTTTTTTTTTAAATTTTAATATAATTATTAATTAAAATTAATTATACCTAAACTTCTTATGGAATCAAGTTCTAACCATGATATAGAACTTATACAACACCTTCTTATCAATTTTTGATTGTTCAAAAAATTTCTAAGATTTTTTAAATTATTTTTCAGAAAATCATATTTTAGGGAAAATCTTCAAATCTACATGAAAAACTTGTAGATCTTGATGAGAAATGGTTGCAAGTGTACACCAATCACTTGCAACAACATTTCCTAACAAGATCTAACCCATACACCAAGAAAAAAACAGAAAAATGAAGAAAAATGGAGGCTTACCTTCAAAGCCCTGTAGAACCTCCAAAAAACTTGAAGAAGAAGGGTTGAATGCCTCCAAATCCACCTCCAAATGGATGCAAACTCACGTAGGAAGCCTCCACTTGTGGATTGGCATGCAAATCTAGGGTTTTTTGTTGAAAAAAACTGAAAACGAGGGGGAGAAAGGGGGCTGCGGTCTGCTGCGCTGTGAATGGGACTGTAGAGTCCCGATTCGCAGTGCATCGCCGACACTCTTAAGGGTGTCGGGCGGATCGAACCCGATGCGCCAGTATCGGGCCAGATCGTGGCACATCGGTTTCGATCCGCCTGTTTAAAGGGGATCTGCCCGCATCGCCCGAGCCGCGCATCGGATCCTCTGTGATCCGATGCGATACGCCCGAATCGGGCAGGCTCGATCTGGCACGCCAAACCCTGATTTGACCTAACTAAAAGTTTCATAATTCAAATAAATCAAATAGAATTAAAAAAATTCAAAGTCTGACGAAAAATGTCAAATGTACACTTGACTTCTCCAAGGGAGCAACCAAATAGAATTAAAAAAATTCACCGATGAAAAAAGTCAAACGTACACTTCTCCAAGGCTGTCCTTGGAGAAGTTAAGTGTACATTTGACTTTTTTCATCAGACTTTGAATTTTTTGAATTCTATTTGGTTTATTTGAATTATGAAATTTTTAGTTAGGTCAAATTATGAGAGATTAGAAAGTCGACATTTGAATGAAACTATCAAAATCACGATTTTCTTCTTAGATAGGAGAGTTGAACTTTTATTAGTAAGAGATATAATTTTTTTGATATTTTTATTGGATTCAAATAGAGGGTACTTAATTATTTACATGTAATATCTTAAGTAAATGAACATTTCCTTAAATGATGTGCAGGTAAATAAGGTATTACACATTAATATATGATTGTGTGATTGATAGACATATTAATTATGTTTATACATTAATATGATTGCATCATACACTTTATTTTGATGTATTTCAGTTAATAAATGTAATCCTTATGTTTTTTTTTTATTTTTTCATAATTTTTCTACTTTTTTAACAATGTTTATAGGGGGTCGATCCGGCCATCCCTAGCTCAACCGGGATCGGGCCCGGATCAGCCGATCCCGATCCCATCGGTTTGTGGCTGGCCGATCCAGCATCGATCCCCTTGTTCTTGAACCTTGTATATGACAATACCAAAGACTACCAGGATATAGAGTAAAATATGCAAGATTGAGGGTATGAATGTGATTCTCACTTTAGTATTGTTTTAAATTATACAAGTTAGTTTTCAGGGTTCCTAAGTTTCAGCCTACTTTACCCTGTCAGACTTTCAGGTCATTTTTATAGGTGGAAGATGCATAGGAGGCAGCAGCTGCGGCAGCAGCAGCAGCTGGTGCCTTGTGGTGTCATCTAGAACAGTGGTGGGTGCAGTAGATGGTGAAATGACAACAGATGGTGGCACATTCGTGATGGCAGTGACACTTTGAGTCTGTGACAGCAGGTAAGAATCATCTTTTTCCTCTTCTTTGTTCTTTTTCTCCTATTAATTTTATTCTTTTTCTTTTTCTGCATCTGCTGCTGCTGCTTTTGCCCCCACCTTAACACCTTTTGCATGGTGACTGGGAAACGAAGAAGGGGATCCAGACCTGGTAGGAGTTGCCATGTCCCACCTGATCCTAGGCCATTGATTGGAAATTTGGAACAACCAAGTCCAGTCGACTTTGACCAACCAAGGGGGTAGATTAATCTCTTTGGGAATATCCATTAATGAAATATGGTTTACTATGGAGGATATGTGATAACATGAAGAATATAGGGTGTAAAATGGAAGACACAAGTTCTGAGTGAGTGAGTGAGTGGTATATGAGCAGTTATCCCAGCATAAAAACATGCAACTATGCAAGACTGCCAGCTGATGAAAATACCTTGGAAAAGTATGTACAAAACGGAGGGATAATATTTTATCCTTGGATAATAGAGAGAGGATACAGGAAAATAACAACTAATTTTCGGAATCTTTTCCATCAAAAGTAATTTATTCATAGAGAACTGCCACTACACGCCCAGAACCTATTTGTCACCCTTATCTACTAAGGGTGACAAATAGTTCCTGGATGGCTATTTCTCCTACCCATCCAGATGGGAAGTAAGCAAGTCTCATATTTGTATCCTTTTACTTACTTATTGTCTCAGAACAAGCAGAAAGTGAGTTGATAATGCAATAAAAGGCAATAATGCAGGGAAACACAATGACAAGACCTAACTGAATAACAGCACTGCTTGCCAGTGATATCCAAGGGGACAATTAGAAGAAAAATGTTCAGGCCTTCACTGCCACACTACAGTCCATATTTTCCTGCTATTTCAGGCAATATGCATTACATTTCAAGTAAGGTCAGCAGTGATCGTCATCATCTGCCAAACCTATAGTCAGGATGGTCATCCTACAGTCTTTGCAGTGAAAGAAATCAAATTATAGACTCTTGATCCAAAAGGTATGTGCACCAAAGCAAACCAATCAACTTATTCCTTTTTAGCTTATATTTTGGGATGTTGTAAATACATGATGGATGGTGATGAGGGTACCAACTGATTCACAAGAATGATAAAGGAATATAATCAATTAGAAGCAAAAAGTGTTCACTTCCTTCAAGCCCCAATTTAGAGAGGAAAGCAAATACCTATTGTTAGTGACTTAGTGCTAATGGCCTTTAGTGGTCATACAAAGATGTATTCTGTTTAAAAGTGTGCCAACATTCAGTCACATGCATGATAAACATGAAACTGTAGGCAGGTTTGATAACTAGATAAACTATCCGCAAGGCGGATATCCACTGATAAGATAACCTCTGATAGCCGCCCCTTGCTTTGGTGCAACATTTAGAGGTATGATAACTTTGTCACATCAATCACTTTGTCATATCAAGGCCATTAATGAGATAACTTTATGTCATATTAGAGTCATTAATGAGATTTATCTCCACTTTGAGATGTCCCCTTATAAGCCCAGATAACTTTATCAGCTCAAAAATGGGAGTTAATGTTGCCCAGTTGATGAGCCCAAAGGGGGGGTGAATGAGTCTTTTAAAAATAATTGATTAGTACCTGTAAATCAAAAACATTCACACAACAATGTTCTTTGATAGAGGTTAGTAGCTGTTAGTTTGAAAGGCAATCACACAAGGAAAACAATCACACAACGCAAGAATTATCCTAGTTCGGACTTCCTCTCCTTAGGAGTCCTACGTCCAGTCTCTGAGCAACAACTCAGGATTCCACTAACTAGGGTACAGTCCCCCTATGGACACAACAAACACCCAGCTCAGCTGGTCTTCCTTCACACGAAGGGAAGTACACCACCCTGGATACCCCATCAGGTCTTCCTTCACACCGAAGGGAATACTACACCCTGGCTCCCACCAGGTCTTCCTTCACACCAAAGGGAATACAATACAAATGGAATAAAAAGAATTTCAGCCCCTAGATCAAGCTTCACCAAGCTAAGATCTGAAGCAAGCAGTACTAAGAGCAGAAGAAATAAACAAGAGGCTCTCTCAGGACTGCACACGCTCTCTTAAGATTTTCACTACAGCGAGGAGAGCAAAGAGCGAAAGCAAAGTGGAATGAAGTTCTTGGCTCTGGAAATCTTTTCGAAGAAAGCTTGAACCAGGTTTTTCAATCTATCGTTGTATGTGTGTATATGCTTCTTCTGATCTTCTGTCTTGTATTTATATCTCCAATTTGAAATATATACGTTGAAGTGTCCGTTGTCTCTCTCTTAAGTAGACGTTAGACTGAATGATGCTTGGAAGCTTCCAGTCAACAGCCTTTTGATCACTTGTGCACGCAAAGAGATGAGATCTTCTGAGATATCCTTTGGCTTCTAATTTGTCCAACGTTGTAAAGTGGAACTGGATCAGAGATCTACACAAATTTCAATTTTGAACAGTGGACAGCTAAGCTGTCTCTGATGACAGTCAACGTTAAAAGAAATAGTCATGAAAATAGTAAAGCCAAATAGCTGAATCTAAAAGACGTATTCAGAGTAAGCACGATAATGGACGATATCATCTGCATGCATGCAAAGATACGTTCAGATCTCATAAATGCAGGAGTGTCAGAGAGATATATACGTGGACTTTGACTAGTCAACGCTTCTTGAAGAAAGAGAGTATCAAGTCGATGTAGGACATAAAATCGATGACTATATGACTTATGAAATCGTTATGAACAAGTCAGTTTGACCAAGTCGTTATGAGTCATAGCAAATCATTACATTGACTGTAGGATTTAATATGAACACTTAATAAATCGTTATACAAAGCAAATCGTTGTGAAACACTTAACAAATCGTTATACAAAGCAAATCGTTATGTTCACTGAAGAAATCGTTGTGAAACACTTAACAAATCGTTACAGAACGCAAGTCGTTGTGTTCACTGAAGAAATCGTTATGAGTTCTGAAGAAATCATTATGAAAAGCAAATTGTTACGAGTTCTGAATAAATCGTTATGAAAAGCAAATCGTTACGAGTTCTGAAGAAATCGTTATGATGACTTATGAAATCGTTATGAAAAGTAAATCGTTACGAGTTCTGAAGAAATCGTTATGAAAAGCAAATCGTTACGAGTTCTGAAGAAATCGTTATGATGACTTATGAAATCGTTATGAAAAGCAAATCGTTACGAGTTCTGAAGAAATCGTTATGAAAAGCAAATCGTTACGAGTTCTAAAGAAATCGTTATGATTACTTATAGAATCGTTGCGGCGAGCAAGTCGTTACGAGTTTTAAAGAAATCGTTATGATTACTTAAGAAATCGTTACGGCGAGCAAGTCGTTGCGAGTTCTAAAGAAATCGTTATGATTACTTATATAATCGTTGCGATAGGCAAGTCGTTGCGAGTTCTAAAGAAATTGTTATGATTACTTAAGAAATCGTTACAGCGAGCAAGTCGTTGCGAGTTCTAAAGAAATCGTTATGATTACTTAAGAAATCGTTACGGCGAGCAAGTCGTTGCGAGTTCTAAAGAAATCGTTATAATTACTTATAGAATCGTTACAGGATCGACTTGTTTGAAACAACATGACTTTCCAGTCTTACAAGAAAATCGTTAAAACACTTATGAAATCGTTGTGACTTTCAACAGAAGTCGATGTGGACTTAGAGAAATGCACTTACCTGGCTTATTAACAGAAGTATTTAGTACTTACCATATGTGCTTGATTTTCCTTGTTTATTTCCTGTGCTTAAGACTTATAGAATGCATGTTAGAAAACTTTGATATTGTTTTGTTAATCACCAAAATAAATATGTAATTAATTATAATTACATGGGGATGATCTGATCATCAATCTCCCCCTCTTTGGTGATGACAAAACTCAACAATAAGTATGTAAAAAAAAATGCATATAGTATGTTTCAGACATAAGTATTTCTCCCCCTTTTTGTCATTAAGCAAAAGGGTAATCTGAGACAAAGAAAAGATAAGAAATATATGAAGACAAGAGAAGTGAATTTTTTTATTGATCTTGAGGTCGAAGAGAAGGATCAAGATAGAAGGCAAGAGACAACAAGGAGGCAAACTGTCGGATGACAAGAAATGCCAATCTTTCCTGCTCTTCAAAATGAGCTTGAAAAGCTCCAATCTCAATTTTATAGGAGGGTCCCATAGTGGGAGCCATCCTCTTGAGATGAAGTTTCCACTCCTCAGAAATAAAGTCCCCATATTTATCCAATCCTAAGGCTATTTTGAAAGGGGAGAAGGACCCAAAGCTGGCAAAGAGAAGAAACTTGTCCATCTTGATAGGATAGAAGATCTGATGAGACCGAAGCTCCTTCTGCAAATCATGAAATATCTTGAATCTCTCAGTCCATATTGCGAATGTATTCCTGATGAGGTGACGAGAATTTGCGTCCAGAAAGTCACCAGGGGTCAGAGGAGGTAGATTTGCTCGGGCCTGGGAGTCATTCAGATCAGAAATCTGCTGAGCAGACAACGAATAGTGCTTGAGCCACTCATCAGAGGTCAGCCTTTCACATTCTGAGAGAATGGGAGCAAGGATATCAGCTGAAATCTGCCCCTCAAGATAGTGTTTGAACACAAATCTTTGGAAAGAAAGATCACGGCCTTCATATACATGCAACCTGGCCATGACTTTAGCAGCTCTCTCAAAGACAAGTGTACCAACCGATGAATCCATGATCAAGGAATGGAGAGGTGGAAGGAACACAATGTCTGGGAACTTCAAGGTAGCAAAGTCCACCTGAAGAGGTTCACAATGAGTCGACCGCAGAGCTGTGATAGCTGCACGAAACTGCTCCAACTGAGGTTCATCCAAGCTGTTTAGATAGCAGTAATTGCAGAACATCTGATAATGCCTGATGAACTTAATTTCTTTCTGAATGAAGGGTCCAAACAGGTTCTTGTGATGGATCTGGAACCATTCATACAGAGGGAGAGGGGCTTCCCTGGGAGGATATCTGGCAACTTGTACTCTTCGAAATTGGGAGTACAAAGCACTGTTGGTCCGAGCCCACTGCTCTTCAGTTTTGGCTTCAGTCACAGAAAAAATTTTGGACTGTTGAGCCTTTGAAAGAGAAGTGTAAGGGAAGTTGGTAGTAAGATGGTTGGAAAGATTTTGGAAAGGTAAGCCAAAAATATGAGCAAAAACCACCTTGTGAAGATATTCCTCATAAAGGGGTTTGTGCTTATTTGCTATGGCTAGGGAAAACCACAGTGGTGGATAGCAAGGATCAGAGGAGACAAGAAGGGTGGAAGTAAGTCTCCTTCTTTTGTAGACAGGGCTGGAAATACCAGTCCTGTGAGAGTGAGTTCCAGTGGCTAGGATAGATTTGAGAATTGCTTCTTCAAATTCATCCTTGATGCCATGGATCTCACTTTGGGTGAGTTGGGCACCTTTAGGAATGAGAGTGATGAAAGATGGAGGTGCTGGTGGATGAATCAAAGAGTCAGGAGTGATGGTGAGAAGATCACTTGGTCCTGAGGAGGAGGGACCAGATGAGGAAGCTCCAGCTAAAGAAGATCCGGGAAGAACTTCAACAGAGGAGGAAGGTAAAGGAGTGGTGGAAGAAGTGAAAGGAGTGGGAGAGGAGATTTGTCGTGAACGTGGCCTTTTGGGAATAGGGGGTGCTGGAGGAGCTGTGGATGAGGTGGGTGGAGAAGGAGGGGCTGGAGTAGGAAGAGTGGAAGGCTCGGGAACTACAGCCTGTGCCTCTCCAACTGCTGCCGAAATCTCCAGGGATGACAGACCCTCAGCCTGTTCTGCTGGCCCTTGATCCTCAGAGGGTACTTCATCTGCCACTGAAACAGCCACATGAGGCTCCTCTTCAAGATTCTGCCCTGATGGCCTTTCAACCACAGTAGGCTGTACTGAAGCTTCTGCACTGAGAGATGGCCCTGATGGCCCTGCATTCTCATCAGATGGTCCGGGTACTTCGGCTTGCTGCTGAGTCTGAACTTGGACTAGCACACTGCCTGCTTCTGCGATTTTTGGCCCTGATGGCCTGAGAACAGCTTCTGAAACACTCTGAGTGCCAGAAGGTGGAGAACTCACTGCCTTCAGAATCTCAGAAAGTGTTGCCTTCATGCTGCGCATTTCCTTATTAAGCCATTTCAGAGAATTTTTTACTTATGACATATCATTGGAAATAGATTCCTGGCGAACAATGATAGAACTTACATTTGATTGGACTGAGGATAAGAGTTCATTTTGTGCTTCCAATCTTTTCAGAATAGGCTTCAATTTCAGCTTCTCTGATGTCCTTCGCCTTCTGTGAGCAATCCTCTTGCCTCTCCTATCAACAGAATCCTGATGAGCTGAGGTCTGTTCTTCATGAACAGGGGCATCTGTTGTATGCACCCCTTGAGATGCAGTGAGGTCCTCAGTCTCTTGCTCCCCCTGAATGGGAGCATCTTCCATGATCCTGTCTTGCTCCCTCTGAATAGGAGCATCTTCAAAAACAGTATCTCTTGGAGCAACTGATTGCTCCTCTTCTTCAATGTGGCCTGATGCCACAACTTCTTCAACTGACACTCCATGAGCCTCTGGAATGACTGGAGTGGTATGGATAGAATCCAGCACCTCTCTAAGGATAGAGGCTACACTGGAGGTGGGCAAAGGAGTTGTTGCACCTTCCACTGGTTCTTCTGCTTGAGCTACTGAAGGTTGTGATTCTGCTGGCACTGCTGCTGCCAATTCAAATGTTACTGCAAGTTCTGATGGTTCAACATTTGCTACTGATGCCGCTCCTGCTGGCTCTGTTGAGGCTTCTGGCACATCTTCTTGTATTTCTGAGACATCTTCTATAATGGCCTCTCCTTCTGCCACAGAAGTCTTAGACCAAATTCCATTGACCAATGAAAAACCACTCTTTCTCAGGTTTCTGGACCTAATAGCTTGGCCCATCTTCTCAACTACCGCCCCAGACAAATCAACACCAAAGTGTTTGAATATCTTTGTAAGCAAGTGGGCATAGGGCAACGACACATTAAGCTTACTCTTGGTATCCCAGATCTGGTCACAAGCAAACTTCATTCGTTCAATTATCACTTCGGCCATGTTAATCTCCTTGTTTTGAATGGCCCAATACATCATGTCTGAGTCAGCCTTGGTGCAGGTTGAGAACGTTGCACTTCTAAGAACCAAGATTTGGCAAACTATGAAATGAAGGAGGCGGTTGAAAGCATTTAACTGATTAATATCTAATTTGCCATCCCTCAGTCTGAACCCCGGTCCTACAATACCAAGACCTTTAATTTGGGCGTCCACGGTGTGAACCCCACTGTGCCCTGAGGTCTTCATCCCAAATAACAGGTGCAATAGGTCATGATCTATCTTAATCAGGGTTCCCTTGACAGATGAAACTAGGGACCCGTCTGCCTCTGCTCTCAAACAGACAAAAAAGACCTTCACGACGTCTGGATAACTTACCTCTGAGACGGCGGCGATTCCCATCCACTGCATCCTGCTCAATACTGCTACTACGCTGTGCATACCGTTCTTTTCAAGATCTGTTATGTCCACTGCCTTGTTTCCACAGACCTTAGTCTTTACAAAGGTGAACCTCTCCTGCTGCTCAGGAGTGAGGAAATCAGCGCCGTAGCCCCCAAGACTTCCAGAGATGACAGATGCGGCCATGGAATCAGGTGAAGAAGGTTTCTGGAGGGTTGAGATGAGGGAAGGGGTGAAAGCCCTCAAGAGATTTTTCGCGGGAAGGGGAGCGAAACTTCAAATGAGCAGAGAGAGATGTCGGAGACGTTAGGGCATCGGCTCAGGCTACCAGAGGAAAGAGGGAAAAAGGTAGAAGATGGGAGGTGAATCGTTCCCACATCGATTTTTGTAAATTAATAAATAGTTTGCAGAAAGTGAGGCGCCAAACGACGGCAGAAAACGACAAATAAGTTTGACTATTCAAACCGACTTTAATAAGAGAGTAACCAACGGAGATAATTTGAATTTCTTTTGCTTAAATCCATGGAGGGAAATTTTACTTAAATCTGAAAAATTTTGTACCAGTTTCAAACAGAAATCTTTTCACAAATTACACATGCCCAATTCCCTTCTAAGAGATGTGAATCTCTCTTCAGGTAAGGCTTTTGTGAAGATATCTGCTAACTGATTATTTGTATCAATAAACGATATTTCAATATTACCATTTGCAACATGATCACGAATGAAATGATATCTAACCTCAATGTGCTTGGTCCTTGAATGTTGGACTGGATTTTTGATGAGATTGATAGCACTGGTGTTGTCACACAATAGTGGAATTGATTTGATATTTAATCCAAAATCTTCAAGTTGTTGCTTTATCCATAGGAGTTGTGTACAGCAACTTCCAGCAGCCACGTACTCAGCTTCAGCTGTAGACAGTGCTACTGAATTTTGTTTCTTTGAGGACCAGGATATCAAACACCCTACAAAAAATTGACAACCACTGGTGCTTTTTCTATCTACTTTGCATCCAGCATAGTCAGCATCAGAGTATCCTACTAAAGTAATGTCACACGATTTTGGATACCATAGACCTAAGTCATGGGTTCTAGCTAAATATCTAAATATTCTTTTTACTGAGGTCAAATGCGATTCTCTAGGATCTGCTTGATACCTATCACACATGCAGACACTAAATAGAATATCAGGTCTACTAACTGTTAAATAAAGTAATGAGCCGATCATACCTCTGTAGACCTTTTGATCTACTTTCTTACCATCTTTGTCACTGTCCAACCTTGTTGATGTACTCATTGGTGTTGACAGTGGCTTGGTATTTTCAAATCCAAATTTCTTCAAGAGTTCTTTTGTGTACTTTGCTTGGCAGATGTGAGTTCCTTCCTTTCCTTGTTTGATTTGTAGTCCAAGGAAGTAATTTAACTCTCTCATCATGCTCATTTCAAATTCTCCCTGCATAAGCTTCTCAAAATACTTGTAGAAGGATTCATCAGTAGAACCAAAGATTATGTCATCTACATAAATTTGCACTAATAATATGTGTTTGACCCTAGATTTTATGAAGAGAGTGCTATCTACTTGACCTCTACTGAAGCCATGGTTTAAAAGAAAAAAGCTGTCTTTCATACCAGGCTCTAGGCGCTTGTTTTAAACCATACAAAGCCTTATGGAGTTTGAAAACATGATTAGGAAATTCTGTGTCATCAAAACCCGGGGGTTGTTCCACATAAACTTCATCTTTTATAAAACCATTTAAGAATGCAGATTTGACATCCATTTGAAATAGTTTTAAGTCTAATGCTGATGCATATGCTAGTAGTATTCTAATGGCCTCAAGTCTAGCTACAGGTGCATAGGTTTTATCGAAATCTATGCCTTCCTCTTCAGAATAGCCTTAAGCTACCAGTCTGGCCTTATTTCTTAAGATTACACCAGCCTCATCCAACTTGTTTCTGAACACCCATTTGGTGCCAATAACTGGATGGTCTGATAGTCTAGGAACAAGTGACCATACTTGGTTTCTCTTGAACTGATTTAGTTCATCTTGCATGGCTAATATCCAAGATTCATCACAAAGAGCTTCATTGACTGTCCTCAGCTCTATTTGAGAAACAAATGCTAGGTAATCACAAGGAATTATATTACCTCTTGTTCTTACCCCTACAGATGGATCATCAATAATATTTTCGAGTGGGTGATCTTTCTTGTATCTCCATTCCTTTGAAAGATTTTCATGTGTAATTTCCTTTTGTTGCATGTCTTCCAGAGGTGGATCATTCTTGTCCTCAATTAATGTATTCTTTAGTTTCTTAGACAGCTCATCTGCATCATCATTATCACTATCTTCTTCCTTTCTCAAGGAAGGGTTAGTTTCATCAAAAATAATATGTACAGACTGTTCAATTAATAAAGTGTGTTTATTAAATACTCTATAGCCTTTGGGTTTAGAGGTGTACCCCATGAAGATGCCTTCATCTGATTTGGCATCCAACTTACCAATGTCCCTTTTTCCATTGTTGTGCATGAAACAAGGACAACCAAATGTTCTGAAATGACTGATTTTTAACTTCTTTCCTTTGAACAGTTCATATGCAGTCTTCTTCAGGATTGGTCTGATCATAACTCTGTTGATAATGTAGCTTGCTGTGTTGATTGCTTCGGCCCAAAAATACCTTGGCAGATCATATTCAGATAGCATTGTTCTTGCTATATCCAATAGGGTTCTATTCTTTCTCTCAGCAATTCCATTTTGCTGTGGTGTCCTTGGTGCTGAGAAATTGTGCTCAATTCCCTGATCATCACAGAACTTAGCAAATTTTTGATTCTGAAATTCATCACTATGATCTAATCGGATAGACACAATGCTGAACTTTTGATCCTTCTGGACTTTCTTGCTGAAACTAACAAAGTTTTCAAATGGGTCATCCTTATGCTCTAGGAATGACACCCATGTGAATCTTGAGTAATCATCAACTATGACAAATCCAAAGTTCTTTCCCCCAAGACTGGTAGTCCTCATTGGCCCAAATAGATCCATGTGAAGGAGTTCTAAGGGTTTTGAGGTGGTTACTACTGTCTTTGACTTGAAGGAGTTCTTGGTGTGCTTTCCCTTAGCACAAGGTCTACAGACACCTTCCATTTTCGCACTGACCTTTGGCAGTCCTTCCACAAGATTTTTCTTTAGTAATTTTCTCATCCCATCTATGTTGCAATGACCTAGTCTTCTGTGCCACAATTTAGTAGATTGATCATTGTTTACTGCCAGACAGACATCTTGATCCTTGAGTTCTTCAAGATGGAGTGTGTATAGATTCTTCTCTCTATTGGCTTCGAAAATTACTGCTCCATCCTTTAATATGTTGCACTTTGACTCTTGAAACTGAATCTGATGGCCTCTGTCACAAAGCTGGCTGATGCTAATTAGATTGTGCTTCAGCCGTTTGACTAGCAGTACATCTTCAATGACTATCTTTCCTTTGTTGCTCACGGAACCACTGTCAATGACTGTGCCTTTCCCATTGTCTCCATAGTTGACTGTTCCTTCTTCAGCTTGGAGATGGGTGAACAGCTTCCGGTTCCCTGACATATGTCTTGAGCATCCACTGTCTAAATCAAGGTTTGGCGCGCCGGATCGAGCCGGGCCGATCCCCTCGAATCGCATGGGATCAGGGAGGATCCGATGCGCGACTCGCCCGATGCGCCCGGATCCTTCCTTAGCAGGCGGATCGAGCCCGATGCGATGCGATCCGGCCCGACACTGTCGCATCGGGCGCGATCCGCCCGACACCCTTAAAGGGTGTCGGCGATGCGCTGCGCATCGGGACTGAACAGTCCCATTCGCAGCGCAGGAAACCGCAGGCCCCTTTCTCCCCCCCGTTTGCAGTTTTTTTGAAGAGAAAATCCTAGATTTAGGTGCAAATCCACAGGAGGAGGCTTCCTAAGTGAATTTGTGTCCATTTGGAGGTGGATTTGGAAGCTTTGAAGCCTTGTTCTTCAAGTTTTTTGAAGGTTCTACAGGGTTTTCAAGGTAAGCAACCTTATTTCTTCATTTTTCTGTTCTTTTCTTGGTGTATGGGTTAGATCTTGTTAGGAAATGATGTTGCAAGGGATTGATGTTCACTTGCAACCATTTCTCATCAAGATCTACAAGGTTTTCATGTAGATTTGATGATTTTCTCAAAATATGATTTTCTGAAAAATAATTTGAAAAATCTTAAAAAAATTTTAAACAATCAAAAAATGATAGGAAGGTGTTCTATAAGTTCTATATCATGGTTAGAACTTGATTCTATAAGAAGTTTAGGTATAATTAATTAATGTTCATAAATAACCAATAATTATATTAAAATTTGAATAATAATTTTATAAATCTAAAAAGTGTAAACAACCAAAAATTGATAGAAATGTGTTGTATAACTTGTACATCATGATTAGAAGTTGATTAAATAAGAAGTTGAGCAATAATTAATTTATATTCTTACATTAATAAGAAGTATTTTAAAATAAAATGTGAAATTACAGAAAATATATATGCATGTGTGAATGGATTTCTGTGATCATGTGTTCATGTATATTAAAAAAATATCATATAACAATTAAGAAGTAAGAATACTTTCTTTTAGTGTTCAAATTCTGAAATTTAATTTAATTTACTGTTAATTTATTATTTATTTTTTGTCATTGTAGATGGCACCGAAAAGAGGTTCTGATGATATTGGGTGGCAGCATGGCATCATGTTGGAGAATAGGCACAACTTTAAGTGCAATTATTGTGGTTTTGTGGGACAAGGAGGTGGGGTCTCCCGTTTGAAGAAGCACCTTGCTGGTGGTCGACTAGCAGGGTACCATGACGTGCAGGGGTGTAAATCGGTGCCAAAAGAAGTCAAGAAGCTATGAGTGAACACATTAAGCAAGTTCGAACTGAGACAGCAAGAAAGAAGGCAGATAAGGAGATAGCAGAGAGGATTATATCAGGAAGGCAAAGAGATGAAGATGATGATGAAGTTCAAATGTATGCAGAATATGTTCCTAATCCTGATGTGCAGGAAAGGCTAGGCAGAGCACATAGCAGGGCTGAGGCATGGGAAGCTGATCAAAGGGCAGGGCACAGAATGAGTTTTCAGGGAGCTCAGCATGAGGTTGGCAGTGGCAGTGGCAGTGGCTCAGCGGTAGGTGGCAGTGGCTCCCGTCGATTTTCAAATGTGGGAGATTATTTCACTCGACCCCCTCCCACACAAGTACCAGAAGAAGGCAGGCATAGCAAGAGACCCACATGTGTGCAAATTGAGGATGTGGACCCTTATGTGTATCCTAGGGAGCATGGCAAGCAGACTAAGATTGATGATTCATACAACCAGCAGGGGCCGAAATACAAGGTGGGGAGAGCAATTGCAAAGTGGTGGCACCATACAGGGTTACCATTTAATGCAGCGAACAGTCCCTATTATAAAACTGCAATACAGGAGGTTCAACGTGGAGGCCTACATGTGCAGCCTCCTACAGCTAGGGACTTGGCAGGGAAATATCTGCAGGAGGAAGTTGATGAGATAAAGTCTTACATAGATGGATTTAAGAAGAAATGGGAGAAGTATGGTGTCACCATCATGTGTGATGGTTGGTCGGGCATCACCAGGAGCAGCCTCATCAACTTCCTAGTGTATTGTGATAGACAAGTCTTCTATCACAAATCAGTTGACGCATCCGAGCATGTACACAACTATGAATACATATTGGGTTTGATGCGAGAGGTGGTTGGGGAGATTGGGGAGCAATATATTGTGCAGGTGGTCACGGATAATGGAGCTGCGTACAAGAAAGCAGGGGAGGAGTTGATGAATATCTATCCTCATCTATACTGGACCCCATGTGCTGCCCACTGTGTTGATTTAATGCTTAAAGAAATTGGGACACTGCAACCTGTGAAAATGGTGGTGGATGCAGGACAGAAGATAACACATTTCATCTACAATCATCATCTGGTGTTGGCGTGGATGAGAGAGTCCACTGGTGGAGAGTTGTTGAGGCCCGGTGTCACCCGCTTTGCAACAAATTTTGTGGCACTACAGAGTCTACTGAAGCACAAGGATGGATTGAAACGCATGTTCAGGGGTGATAAATGGTTGCAGAGTAATTTTGCTAGTACATCTGATGGAAAGGAGGTGGAAGGCATCGTCAACAGCTCCAATTTTTGGGATCGGGTCTTCAAGCTGGTACAGATCATTGAACCTCTATATGAGGTGTTGAGGGTGGTGGATGGGGATAGGAGACCATCTATAGGATTGGTATATGCAAAGCTTGAAGCCGCGAGGAAAAAGATCCGTGAAGTCTCACCTCGGCATGCACACTTGGTTTTGGATGTTGTTGACGATAGATGGGACCGGCAGATGAGTAGAGATCTCCATATGGCGGGTAAGGAAATAAATCATATATCTGTAATAAACTATTATTTATTGTATTGATGATGGTATTTTATTCAATTGCAGCATACTATCTCCACCCTGCATACCATTACGCACACGAGCTAGCATATGATGAGGCTGCCTTTGCAAGGGTGGTTGAGAGATTGTCAAGAAGTCCTGTGCTAGCGGCAGATGCCATTGATGAGGCAAGTATAGGATTATCAACTTCCATCCAAAGTTAAATCAAATACTTGAAGTTCATAGGAGTTGATGATAAATTTATTAAATGCAGATGAAGCGTTTTCGGGAAGCCACTGGGACCTTTGCTGAGCCATCTGCCATTGCTGGTCGGGAGCGTGTAGACGGCGGTAATATGCTTCCCATTTACATTTTTTATCATTGCAACTTGATGGTTGACATCTGATTGAGATAATTGAATTTGGATGCAGCTGATTGGTGGTTCAACTTTGGGCATTCCGCGCCAACATTGAGGAAAATTGCAGTGAAGGTCTTATCGCAGACTTCCTCATCTAGTGGATGTGAGAGGAACTGGAGTACATTTGCATTGATACACACCAAAGTGCGGAATCGTCTCTCATATAGGCGTTTGGACCAATTGGTGTACGTCCACTATAATATGAGGCTGAGGGTCAAACATCTTACAGAAGATCCAAAGAAGCGTGGGGACGTAGAGTATGATCCAATTGATATTGGATTTCTACGAGATGAAGAAGACCCAATGGTTGCATGGGTTGCACGAGCAACAACAGAGCGAGGGGAGTATGAGTTAGATGAGGAGGCAGACGATCCTGAAGATCCACCTCGCCCTAACACTTTCTTGGCAAGGGTAGTAGCAGAAGCAACAGCAGAGGAGGAGGGAGATCGTGGGAATGTGGGACAGCCATATTCCCCTCGTTATGAGATGGATCCAGAGGCTGAGGTGGATCTTCTTGCGGACATACAAGTAGAGATGTGACGCGTACTGCAGGTGGGAGAGTCATTTCTTTCTTTCATCTTACATGTTTTATCAGTTGCATTTATGCTAACTTCCTAATGTATAATGTTGGGGGTTATTGCAGGTAGAGGAGGAGGTAATGATGATGATGATTTTGATAGGTTGATGGAAGGCCTCCCCCGCACACAATCTAGAAGGAGAGGCTTATCTACCCAGATGCGCCTCCCTCACAATCTACAAGGGCTCCCACATCATCTCAATTGGCAAAAGGGAAGCAAATAGCAACAGAATCCCGCAGAAAAAAAACTGGTGCAACAGAGTCCCGGCCAAGTAAAGGAGTTGTTATACGAGAGCCACCTCCCGTCCCAGCACAAAAAAAGAAGGGTTGGTTTTCTGGTTGGGGATCCAAGAAAGGCAAGAAAGGTGCTACCGTTGTTGAAGATCCACTTGACATTGCCGATGCAGAGACTTTGGATCCAAATGCAGATGATGAGACACCGTCTCCATTGGATTCACCCCGATTGCCCAATAGTGCCTCCCATGATTCGATGACTACTGGTAGGCCATCATTTTGTATTAAAAATTACCTCAAAATGTATTTGTAATTTTGTATTTGTTCTAACTAATGTTCAAATGATATTGCCTTTGCAGGTGGTTCTTCAGATGCTGGTGGTGACGGTGGTGGTAACGGTGGAGGTGGTAACGATGGTCAGGGCGGAGGAGGAGGTGAGGGTGGTGAGGGAGGAGGAGGTGGCATGGCATTCACAGAGGAGCAATTTTATGGGGGTGCAACACAAGATAGTAGTCATGGTGCCCCAATGCGGTACAATAGAAGGCAGAAGTTTAGACCTGGCAGTCAAGCAAGAGGTTCACCAGTGGATTCCCATAGCTATGACACTATGATATCAGACTTTGAGAGGATGAGTACACAAGAGTCTGTCGGATCCTATGGCGGCCATAGCTATCACCCCGAATCCACTAGCACAGACTACTCTAGTGGGTACGGACCGTACAGTGGGTACACTGCCACAACAGGCTACCTTGGTCCATCTCCATATATGCATCCTCCTCCTGCATATTCTATTCCTATTCCAGTCCAAGTTTTTGTTCCTGAGGAGGATGTACAGATGGCACAACTGGGGGTAGTCCGTCCCGGCTGTCAAGTGTGGGACCATTATCTCAGTCAGTTTCGGCAGAGATACCATAGCATGATGACATGGGATGAGTTTCGTGGTTTTGTGTCAAGAACGAAAGGTCATCATCTTATTGGGGAGCTCCCCTCAGAGTCAGATGAGTCCGAATCCATGCCTAGCCAATCCCAATGGAATGCATATGATCCATATCAACAAGGGCATTGGGGATATTAGAGTAAGTCATTGTATTTTTATTGGAATTTAGAGTTTGATAGTTGTATTGACTTTGTGCAATGTAAATATCTTTCAATTAATGAGTTTCAATTTGTTTTCACTCTTCTAATGCTTTATTTCATTGAAAATAAATGTTTTTATACAATTACATGATATAAATCTCATGGAATATGATGAAACATATGTACAAGAGGCCTAAACCACACAATCATTCAAAAAAAGGCCAGATTCAAGGGAATCGGCCATAAAATGGTTCATAAATAAGGGTTCTGGCCGAATCCAAGCGGATCGAACCGGATCGGTTCGATCCGCCCAAATCGGATCGGATCAGGAAAAACCCGATCCGGTCCGAATCGGGGATGCGCCAAACCTTGGTCTAAATACCATTTGGATGCTCGAGTGTTGCCCTAAAATAAAACCATCAAGTTTTAGGTACCCAAATTCTTTTGGGTCCTGAAGGGTTAGTATCATCAACTTTTCCTTTTATTATCCATTTTTATGTCTTGTTGGACATATTTCTTTTATGTGACCTAACTTGTTGCAGTGGCTACAACATGATGTTTTAGTAACTCTTTCAATATATTTAAAGTTAGCCTTATATGTTATATCTTGTTCGGGTACAAATTTTGGTGTTGGGTATATTTTAGGATGAATTATAGTTTCTTCATTATTTGGAGGTATATATCCTAATCCATTTTTCTTTTTATCTGATCTTCTAGCACCTTTTAATATGAGGGAGTTTTTGCCATTTGTAAATTTTTCCAATATGCTAGATAACTTAATATTTTCTTCTGTTAGTATCTTGATTTCAGTTTTCAGTTCATCTGAGCTTGCTTGTTTTTCAAGTTTAATTATTTGTTCATTCTTAGCTTTTAGATCCTCACATAGTAATTTATTTCTTCTTTTAAGTTCAGTTATTTGTTTTTCTAATTCCTCATTCTCTGTTTTCAGATCTGAGTTAGTGTTTTCTAGACAAGCACTATTTTTCTTACTTACTTTTAACAGTTTAGTTACTTCTTTATATTTATTATACAATTCGTTGAATGCTTCCTCTAAATTGTCTGAATCAGAATTGTTGCAGGAATCAAAAGAAGAATCAGAGGTTACATTTTCTTCAGTATTAGCCATGAAGGCCAAGTTGGCTTCTTCTTCATCGCTGCAAGAGCTTGACTCACTGTCTGAGTCGCTACTATTTTCCCATGCTGCTGCCATCGCCTTCTTCTTGTATTTTCTGAACTTCTTGGAGCTTTCTTTCTTCCTGAACACCGGTTTCTTGAATCTTGGACACTCAGCTTTGATGTGTCTTGGTTTTTTGCATTCGTAGCAGATGGGTTCTCCTTTCTTCAGATCATTTGCATCTGGTCTCTTGAAATCTTTGTTTCTTTTGAAGTGCCTTCTACCAGATTGGAACTTCTTCTTCTTAGCTAGAATCCGTTGCAATCTTCTAGAGAGCATTGCTTCCTCATTTTCACTGTCCTCAACACTCTCACTCTCATCTGAGCTTGCTTCTGGTGAGTCTTCTTCAGCTTTTAAAGCGTTGGAGTGCTTCTTTCTACTTAAGGACTCTCCTAGCCTTTCCATATTGATCTCATGGGCCATAAGTGACTGTGGACACGGGATTTTTCTTCGCTCAATTTTATTTATTCATTTCATTTCATTTTGGTTCAAGGTATTCATTCATTTCACATATTTTGGATTTTGGTATTTGCGGGGCGTGCCAATCTGTCTAGTAGACATGAGAAAAAGTCCGCGCGATGCGGAGGGTGGATTTTGGTGTCCGAGGAACGGACGGGTATTGGTGTCCGAGGAACGGACAGGTGCGCCAATTTTAATCTGAACTTCTTTGATTCCGTGTCTTTTCATCAACAGGCGATCAAGGTAGCGTGTGCTGGACCTCTACCTCCATCAATCAGAATCGATGTTACATTTACATCGAGTTAATAGCCCTTGGTATTATTTAATACCAGCTTTAACCCGAATACCATTCATAGCAAGGATGAGAATATGTATATGTAGAGAAAATTTAGAAAGTCCTAACATGATGTTTTCTTTCTTCCCTTTTTTTTTTATTGACAAAAAGTATTTTTATTCTTTGAAATGGCAGGACTCTCCCCCTCTTTTTTTTTTAAGTGTGAAATACAATTTTTTTAAAAAAGAGAAACGGGTGTACACCCGTAAACCCGTTTGAGGTTCAAAATATGCTGTCCGTATAATTATTAATTTGCCATCTTATGAATATATTTTCGAGCGGTATCTCTGTTTGAACAGAGTTTCCGTCACGAGAGGTATTTCTACCGAGGTAGAGTCTCCTTTGAGATATATATTCATATGAATTCAAACTTATGATTATACGAAGATGTCCTCAGGCGGAATTTTTACTTAGGCAGAGTCCCCTTTAAGAGATATATCCACATAAATATGGGTTCGTAATTATATAGATATGTTCTTAGGCAAAGATTTTACTCAAATGGAAATCCTTCTAAGAAACATATGCGTATAAACGCAAAGTTGCAATTTTTATGAATATGTTCCCGAGCTATATTCCTGCTATGGCAGGAGCTCCTCAGAGTTTCTTCTGAGAAAGGTGTCTCTGCTCGGGCAGAGTTTTCTTTAAGGAATGCAAATTTGCGAATATACTGGTATGTTCTTGGGTAGAATCTCCACTTGGGCTGAGTCTCCTCTAAGAAACATATGCATACAAATACGAGTCTGTGATTACATGGACGTATTTCTTCAGAAGGAACTTTGACATGGGCAGAGTTTCCTCCCAAGAAAACATATATGTATAAGTGCAAATTTGAGGTTTATGGATATGTCCTTAGTCGGAATCTCCACTTGGGCAGAGTTTCCCCTAGGAAACATATATATAAAAACAAATTTGCGAATATACGAATATGTTCTCGGGTAGAATCTCCACTTGGGCAGAGTCTCCCCTAAGAAACACATACATATAAACACAAACACACCATCCCAGAGACTTAGTACTCGATGGGAGGTGGCAATATGCGTCTAGATGCGTAGCATTCAGAGTACGAATTACAAAGGTATTTAAATACCACGTGTCCACGTAGGGATGGTATTTAAACCCTATAGCCCATGGGGGCCGGTGCCGTTATTACGGACTTAAGAAGAGAGAATTGCCGCTGTCGTATGAAGATGATCTCTCGATTTCTTACTTTGCTCGAACGAGGAAGGGGGGGGGGTACTTTCACGCAAGAGGGGAGCTTAAGGAGGAGATTGAGAAGCTTTGAGAATTTGGAATTTTTCTATTCTTTCGGGATTTCAGAAAATGGGGGACAACACTTTGAGAAGAGGGCTGTAGCTCCTTATGGGGGGTCCGCCCCTCCAAGAATGGGGGGATGGGGGTGCCTTTTATAGGGGAAGGCCCCCCCTTACATGCGTGGGAGTGGGGCTCCCTTTAACCGATGCGAGTCCCATCGGTTAGAGGGTTAAAACCCCTCAACCGATGGGAGTCCCATCGGTTAGAGGGAAAAATCCCTTTAACCGATGGGGGTACCATCGGTTAGAGGGTTAAAACCCCTCAACCGATGGTAGTCCCATCGGTTAAGGGGGAAAATCCCCTTAACCGATGGTAGTACCATCGGTTGGGGTTTTCTCTTCTTCTTTTTTTTTTTTAAAAGGAATTCCCCTTAACCGATGGTGGTTCCATCGGTTAGAGGGGAATTTCCCCTCAACCGATGGAACTCCCATCGGTTAAAGGGGAGAATCCCCTTAACCGATGGCAGTCCCATCGGTTAGGGGATTCTAAAGGGGAGATCCTCTTAACCGATGGGACTCCCATCGGTTAGAGGGGAATTCCCCTCTAACCGATGGTAGTACCATCGGTTGGGGGAGAGAACCCCCTTAACCGATGGTAGCCCCATCGGTTAAGGGGAAAAAACCCCTAACCGATGGTGCTTCCATCGGTTAAAGGAGGGGGAATTTCTGGGAATGGGGAATAGGCAAAAAAAATATTTGTGTCCGCAAATGCCCCCCACGGGAAGTGCGCCGAAGCCGAAGGCGGAGGAGGACGTCCCGTGCATTCTTCGAGCTGTGCTTCTGATCTTCATGACTTGACAATAAACTTGAATCGGAAAGTTGTAGCCACAGTTGACACGCTTCAGCACTTGCACTGTGAAGTCAACAACCTCGGGCAACGATCGACTTTGTCATGTTTCTTGTGCTGAGCGATCAGCTCCGCTTCCTTGGATTTACTCAGTACTGACTTTGGCTTTCTTTGCCTGGGTCTTTGCCTTCTGGATTTCATCTCAGGGATTTTTTAGATCTGCCTTTCTGGCTTTGTTATGGACTTGAATTGATTGAGGACTCAATTAGTGAGACTCGTCTTTCTGACTTTGCACAACAACTTGATTTGAGATTTTTTTTTTGAAAATTTTTTTTTTTGACTGGTGATTCGCAGTTGGATCTGATATCACTTTTCTGAGGTTTGCCTTTTTGGCATTTACTTGGATTGGATTTGACATCTTTTTCTTGAATCTTGTCTTCTCGGCTTTATCCGAGATTTGACATAGTATTCGGCTACTGAGGCTGACCTTCTTGGTTTCGCGGCTATCTTTTTTTTTTTTCTTTCTCTTCTACTTCATTCATCATTTTTTTTTTTTCATATCTGTTTTGAATTCTCAACCATCTTTGCTCCGGAAGTTGTTGGAGACAGGAATGGTGAAGCTCATTTGAATATTCTCTTTTCTTCCAGACCCAAGAGAGCTGGAAAAAGGAGGGTGGCGGATTCCGCCTCATCTGGCGGTGACTTTCTTTTCTTTTCTTTTCCTCTCTCATCATTGTCATTCATGACTCTTCTTCTTGATTTATCACTTATCCTTTCTTCTCTTTTTGACTTATCTACCTCAGATGACGAGACAGATGAGGAAAAGTGCCGATCCGATTGCTTCGGGCGGCCATGCCTCCTTGCCTGGAGGTCCTCCTCTCCTTTGTGGAGTGGAGCGTAAGAATTTCTCACGGGCAGCTGCCGATTTTATGCCGGAAGTTGATGATCATGAACCACCATTCGACTGTCTGTTTCTTGAGATAGCGGTGACGAATAACGGTGCCTCTGCATTTGCTGAGCTGAGAGTCTCGACGGAACAGTATTCTTTTGCTCCTGTCGGGGCTTATATCCCGCTGCCTGCCATGGAATCAACTCCCGCAGGTGACTTCCTTTACTGAGCTCATATACAGTCTTTAAAGATGATGTTTTCTTTTCTGATATTGACTTTCTTTCCTTGTATTCAGGTGACCAAGTCTTCTGTGATCAACTCTTCTCTGGGGGATGATGGATTCATATTCTGTATTTGTGGCCAATCCTCTCTTTCTACTTTTAGGGAGATGCAGGGAGCCCATTTTTGGAGTTTCAAGCTTATTCTGCCTTTCAAGTAGGCGATGCTGCGAGTAACGATGGTGTTGAGCATGGTTGTCGAGAAGGAGAACATTGCCCGGCTGGAATGCGAGCTTGATGAAGAGAGGTCTTCTTTGAATCAGGAGGTTAGAGATGAGGCCAAAGATTCTGAAGAAGAAGCTGCCTATGTAAGAGACGGAAGGAACCTCCGCCAGCTGACAACCTCCAAAGCCAAGACAGTTGAATGGCTGAAGAGGAAAAAGCCTTCCTGCCTTTGCTTTTTAGTATAACATTTACATGCCGAGCTCATTGTCTTGCTCTTTTTCTTTGTTTGACCTTTACATAGTAATCGCCACTCTTTGTATATTTGTACAGAGAGTGACTTGTGACTTTGTAAATACAAGGTGAAGGATAATGGAGGTCCTTTTCATTTTCTCCCTCTTTTTTTTTTCTTTTTTTTTTTTTCTTCTTTCCTTTCCTTTTTTTTTTTTCACATTACCAATCCCAGTGCCCTCTCGGATTTTCACTAAGACTGGCCCCCTTTAGCTTTTTCCAACGTACCTTTTCGGGTTTTCACGTTGAGGGGTTATCCATTTTTGCCTGAAGCGCCCTTTCGGGTTTTCACCTCAGCCGAATTTTTTTTTGATCTTTTTACCCTCAAGCATACAGTGAGTCGTATACTTAAGTCCATCGGGGTATCTTTATTTTTTAACCCCTTTTCTTTCTTTTTTTTTTCTTTCTTTTTTTTGACTTGACTGTTGAGGACTCGACTGACTTGGATAGTTGAATGGCTAAGGGTTTGGTTGTAGAATGAGTGGTGTATTCGGATGTGGTTTGAGATTTGAATTTGGCCAATGATTGGAAATTCGGATTTGGAATTTGGATCTGGATGTGGATTTGAGTTTGAACATGAGCATGTTGGCATACCTTTGTGGTATTTTGAATCCGAGTTTGGATATGGATACGAGATTTTGGATATGATTTAGCTTTGGACTTGGTTTTGAATAGGCTCTGGAATGGTGTTTATTGTTTGGCTTTGAGATTTGAATTTCGCCCCTCCTTGATGGCTTAGTGCCGGGATAAGGGATTTGCACTTGGATTTGAACGACTGGAGAGGAAGAAGCCCTCCTGCCTTTGTTTCACAACATAACATTTGTATATTGGGCTTGTTGCCTTGATCTCCTTTCTATTTTACATGTGGTATCTGTCACCCTTTGTAAGTTTGTGATGTGGTGACTTATAGCTTTGTGGATGTATGAATGAAGGACTGAGAAATCCTCCTTCTCATTTTTATTTTCTTTTCTCTCTTTTTTATTTCACATTACCAGCCTTAGCGCCCTTTCGGGTTTTCATTAAGACTGGCCCCCTTTAGCTTTTTCCAACGCGCCCTTTCGGGTTTTCACGTTGAGGGGTTGCCCATTTTTGCCTGAAGCGCCCTTTTGGGTTTTCACCTTAGCCGGATTTTTTTGATCTTTTTACCCTCAAGCATACAGTGAGTCGTATACTTAAGTCCATCGGGGTATCTCTATTTTTTAACCCCTTTTCTTTCTTTCTTTTTTTTTGACCTGACTGGTGAGTACTCGACTGGTTTGGGTAGTTGAATGGATGGTGGTCTGATTGTGGCTGCAGAATGGGTGGTGTCTTACCTTTGTGGTATTTTGATTTGAGTTTGAATATGGATATGAGATTTGGGTTTACTTTAGTTTCAAGCTTAATTTTGGATATTGATATAGACTTTGGCATGGAGTTTTAGGTTTGGATTTGTGGTTTTGGGTTTGAATTCCGCCCATCCTTGATGGCTTGGGGCAGGGATAAGGGATTTACATTTGTATTTGTATTGGAGTTGAGATTGGGTTTGTTTTCGGATTTAGATATGGACATGTCAGTTTATCTTTGTGATATTCTGGATGGGATATGAGATTTTGATTTTGCTTTTGGATTTTGGATGTAGGATTTAGGTTGATTTGGCTCTGGACTTGGTTTTGGTTTTGATTTTGGCTTTAGTTTTGGTTTTGGTTTTGATTTTGATTTTGATTTTGGTTTTGGTTTTGGTTTTGATTTTGATTTAGCCTATCTTGGTGGCTTATGGCTAAGATATGGAATTTCGGGCTTCTATTTGGTTCAGCCTACCTTGATGGTTTGTGGCTATATTTGGTATTCTGGGTTTAATTTATTTTGGCATTTATAGTTTGGTGCATGTGGTTTTGGATCAAATATGGATATGATCTGCCTTGATGGTTTGCTGACTATGAATTTGGGATTGTATTTGAATATGAGTTGCCTTGATGGCCTTAGGATATGAACTTGGAATTTAAACTTGATATCACCTACCATAGTGGTTTGCTGGTGGGACTTTGGGTTTTGAATTGGCTTTGGATATGACTTAATGGCTGGTATGATATAGCCTTGTGATTTGCTGGCTATGATTTTGGATTGGATTTGGTATAGCCTGCCTTGATGGCTTTTGGCTATGGATTGGAATACCTACCTTTTTAGTTTGCTGGCTATGTTTTGGGATTTGAATTTCAGATATAGCCTGCCTTGGTGGCTTGCTGGCTATATTTTTTGGATTGAATTTTAGATATGGCCTGCCTTGATGGCTTACTGACTATGAATTTGGATTTGAATTTCAGATATAGCCTGCCTTGGTGGCTTGCTGGCTATATCTTGGGATTTGAATTTCAGATATAGCCTACCTTGATGGCTTGCTGGCTATGACTGGATTTTAATATAGCCTACCTTTGTGGTTTGCTGACTATAGAATTGGAATTGCATTTGGAATTGTATTTGGATAAGGCCTGCCTTGGTGGCTTGTCGGCTATGACTGGAGTATGGGTTTGATATAGCCTACCTTTGTGGTTTGCTGGTTATGAATTTTGGAATTTGGACTTGATATAGCGTACCATTGTGGTTTGTTGGCTATAGTTTTGGAATTTGGATTTGGAATTGTATTTGGATATCTGATTTGGCCTGCCTTGGTGGCTTGCTGGCTATGATTTAGATTGGATTTCGGATATGGCCTGCCTTGGTGGCTTGCTGACTATATTTGGGATTTGAATATGATGGTGCCTACCTTTGTGGTTTGCTGGCTATGGTTTTGAAATGAGTTTGGTGAAGAGTGGAATATGCAGGATGGAGTACCTTTGGCTTCATGCTCCTACAGGGATTGGCGGATTATATGATGGACATGTGGGTATTTGATTCTTTTGTCTTCATTTATGGTAAGCTTCCATTTCAGCATGGATCCTCAAAGAGGGCCTCTTTCATTCCTTTCTAGCTTTCTGCCTATCTAGGTGATTGGATTTTTTTGATGATTGGCCGAGGAACTCATGTTCTAGGGCATGGTATAGTTTCAGGTGTTTTCCATTGAGTGGAGGAAAGGGCATAGTACCTTTATGGTCAACCGGCCGATATGCACCTTTTTCATATGCCAAAGTGACGATGCATGGGCCAAGCCAAGTAGGCTGCAATTTGTAGCACGACCTTTTTTTTTGCTATTGCTTCTCTGCATTTGACCATGACAAGGTCTCTTTGCTTGAATGCTCTTGGTCTTGCTAGTTTGTCAAATGCACGAGCCATTCTGGCTTGATATACTTGAAGATATTTGTATGCTTCAAGTCGCCTTCTTTCGAGATTGGAGAGCTCCCCAAGTCTTCTTTCTATTTAGCTTTGATCTTGACTTTGAAGTTCATTTTGGATTGCCACCCGATAGGATGCCATTTCAATTTCTATAGGTATCATTGCCTCCGCTCCATATACCAAGGGGAAAGGCGAACATCCGGACTGATTAATTTTCTGCTGAGATAATATAGAGGTTGCTCCTTGCCCTCTTCATTTGTTTGTGCTAATAGAGCCCCCAGAGAAGCGTCCATAGCTACAATATAAAGTATGAGAGGCTTCCCAGCAATTGGTGCCCCCCCAACACTGGTGGAGTGAGAAGATATTCCCTGACCTGCTTGAAGGCGATTTGGCAATCTTGATCCCAGATGAAGGGAGTATCTTTCTTCATTAATTTTCCGAAGGCCATTGGCAGCTGTTGGATCGCCTTGATTTTGTCGGGGTCTATTTCCATTCCCCGATATTTGACGATGAATGTTTTTCAATCGTCGAACACTTTGATCTTGCCTTGGAGAGTAAATTTGCATGTGACTGGGAGGTAGAGGAATACTCCCGTTGATAGCTTGACTTATGTGGCCAGCTTCATAACTGATACCTCGCCATTCTGGGCGGATTACTTTGCTTTGAGAATTCTTTGCAGGTGATTTGGCAAAGCCTTTGTTTACCACAAAAAGCTTGCCAGTCTCACTGTCTTCATCTGAACATTTAAGTTGCTTACCCTTCCCTTTAGACTGGGCAAGGGGTTGAGGAATTGGCCCTCCAAGATATAAAGTGGCATTAGTCAAATTGCATTCATCTTCCCGAAACGGAGTTTAATCAGCAAAGACTATATACTGCTTTCCTTCTTTTGCATATTTGATGCATTGATGTGGTGTCGATGGGATGACCCAAAATTTCATGCTAAACTTTCATGCTAAACTTTCTCCACCTCTTGATGAAGTGGATTGCCGATTCCCCATTTCTTTTGTTTGAGGGAGCATAATTTGGCGAGAGAGATACATTCCCTTCAGCCATTTGGAAACGGTCTAGGAATTTCTTTTGCAGATCCGTCCAATCTGTAACTGAGTTGGGCTTGAGCTTTGAATACTATTGAAATGCGACTTTAGTCAAGGAAGTTGCAAAATATCTGAGGAGATAAGATTTGTTGGTGGTGAGCTCGCCCAAGGCAATAATATTATGTATCACATATTTCAGTGGTGACCCATGTCCATTAAACTTTGACAGTTTTGGGACTTTAGAGCATGTTTCTGGCAGCTTCTTGAATTGATGATGTACTGAATATGGAACAGATTATAGATCTGTCATTTGCATGGCTTCGCTCTGCTGAGCGAGCATATTTTGAATAATCTTCTATATCTCATGCCTTTGAATGGGAATACCTTGAATTGTTTCTGTTTGAGGAGGCATAATACTAGACGAGTCAATGATATCCTGACTCGTAGTTTGAGGAAGAAGACCAGTTGTAGAAACTGCTGGATGATTTGCCGGGGCAGACCCATCTGGATGCTAAATTTGTTGATTTTCAGTAGAGACTGGCTCTGTAGAATGTTGGAGGCTTGAAGTTGCCAATTGCCTCATTTCATTTAGAAGCGCAACCACTTGAGATTGACATTGCTGCATCACTTGGCATTTGCCATCACCTGACATTACTTGGAAATTTTCCTTTGTAGGCAAATCAATGACGGCGTTGATATTTGATGTAGGCAGCCCATCTTCTTTGATTTGAACATTTGTCTCTTTGAAGAAGGGGATTTGAATTCCTTCATGTTGAAAGCCAACACGAGGGGGAGCTTGACTAGATGTTCTGGCTTGTCTGCTGGCGGTTTCTTCTGGTAAACTGCCCGATGGCCTTAGTGGGAATATTTGGGTTGGCTTCTGCGATTTGTTTTGCCCTTTCGCCAGAGTCTCTCCCAGAGGCATAGTATGGGAAAATTATAAGCTTGGGTTTTTCCTAAGCTGCCCAAGTAACACGTCGTCTTTTTGATGGACGAGTATTGGCATTAGGAATTGCCCCCAGCCTATCAAATATTGAGATTCACCGTATACGATCAGGGATCGATACGCGAGATTTGAATTGTTAAGTTGAAATTTCTTTGACTACCCGGATATTTCTCAGGCCTTGAGGAGTATAGCTTGATTTCCCTTTTTTTCCTTTTTTCCTTTTTTTTTTTTTTTGCCGATGATGGTACTTGAGTTCAATATGTTGAAGGGAAGCATCTTTGACGTTGCTTCTCTTACTGAACATCTTTACTATATTTGCTTGAGTCTTCTTGAGTTTCTGGGCTTCCTTTTTTTTGGAACCCAAATTTGTTTGAACCTGGGAGAGTGCCGGTTCTTTTGCTTGACATCGGTCTCCTTCTTAGGATCTCCTGGTTCTCCTTGAAACCGCCGCAAAACTGAGAAGCGGTTTAAGGTTGGGATTGTAGGAACATACCTATCCCGCAGGGTGATAGGTTGGCTTCCGTCGAGCCGTACCTGCAGACCTTTGATCATGATGGATTTGCCGGATCTTGAGGTGGCAGCTGATGGCCTTTTACTTTTATGATTTTATTTTGTCCTTGTTGCAGAGATGGAAAATATGATTTTGAAGGAAATTGCCTGGATTGAACAAGTCCGGATTTGGGCAGACTTAGTTTTTTCTAAATGGCCCCTTTTTTTTTGGGTTAAAGGTATGGTATTGGAATTTGGTGGAGCCTACCATTGAGGTTTGGTGGCCATGATTTTAGGATTTGAGTTTGGATTTGGGTTTCAGATTCGGATATGTATTGGGTTTAGCCTACCTTGATGGTTTGTGGCTATATCTGGTATTTGGTTTTGACATATTCTGGGATTGCATATGGTTTTGGACTGAACTCAGGTATGTTTGTCTCGATGATTTGTCGGCTATGGATTTGAAATTGCATCTGGATATGGTTTACCTTGATGGCTTATCAGTTATGAACTGGAATTTGGATTTGACATAGCCTACCTTTGTGGTTTGCCGGCTATGACTTTGAATTTGAATTTGGAGATGGCCAACCTTTGTGGTTTACTGGCTGTGGTTTGAAACTTGGATTTGAAATAGCCTACCTTTGTGGTTTACTGGCTATGGTTTTGAATTTGATCTGGACATGACTTGCCTTGATGGCTTATCAGTTATGAACTGGAATTTGGATTTGACATAGCCTACCTTTGTGGTTTACTGGCTATGTTTTGGAATTTTGATCATGACATGACTTGCCTTGATGGCTTGTTGGTCATGTGCTTGAGTTTGGATTTGATATAGCCTACCTTTGTGGTTTACTGGCTATGGTTTTGAATTTGGATTTGAAATAGCCTACCTTTGTGGTTTACTGGCTATGGTTTGGAATTTGGATTTGAGATAGCCTACCTTTGTGGTTTACTGGCTATGGTTTTGAATTTTGGATTTGGATATAACTTACCTAGGCTCACATCCAATAAATGTTGTTGGCCAGAGTTAGGTTTATCCCCTTCATTAGCATTATCTTTGGAGAGCATTCGGGTGCCCCCTGTTGATAATAGCAGGACGAGCTTTGACGTGCCCATGACTCTTATGCGCCTTCCTTGTTGACTTGTTGGAAAGAGGCTCTTGAGTAGCATTTTCTTCATAGGAACCACCCTTAGAGAATAAGGGGATCCGACAATTGCTGGAAGAATCTCCGAATGCGATCGGAGTCGCCAGGTAACCGAACTTTGCATAGTTGTTGATGACGAGCGGTCCATAAGTGACGACCATCTTCAACGGTTTGTGATTTGCCTTCTTGTTTGTACCTTTAAGGGAAAACATCAGAATTAGGGCTTTCATGAAAAATAGATGTATGTCTCATCCTTTTTACTATGAATGGTGAGAAGAGGTCCCACCGGGCGTGCCAATTGTGGACACGGGATTTTTCTTCGCTCAATTTTATTTATTCGTTTCATTTCATTTTGGTTCAAGGTATTCATTCATTTCACATATTTTGGATTTTGGTATTTGCGGGGCGTTGTTGGAACGCGGAATTTTCTTTCTTTTAATTTCTTTCGATCCATCCCTCTCGTCTTCGAGATGGATCTTTTGCGTGGGCGTGCCAGACTGTTTGCGAGAAACAGACAAAGATCATTTTATGAGGAGTATTGGGTGCGAGCCCTGATACCCTCGAATTTATTTTCCGCGTGCGCTCGCGTTCAGGGCGATTGGAGTGGTCGTGTACTGGACCGTTCCCCACCGACCGAAGTCGATGTTTCATTTACATCGAGTATAACACTCGAATACCTTCGAATGCGTAATGTTTGTTAAAAGACCGTATGCCGAAATTTAAAGAAGAAAAGGCAGATGACAAATGAATTTCCACAATTTTATTCAAGCATGCTCATGTCATTTATATTTATGACATGACGTTTACATTTACATGTACGCCTTTAGTGGGGTTTTGTACCTCCACTGGGCGTGTATGTAACAAGCCAAGTACATGGACGTCGACGGCAGGGTGTATGTGCCTCCGTCGGACGTTTACACGATAGTGGGTACATATGTGTTACCAGTGGGGTGTTTATGCCTCCATAGGTTAACATGCCTCAACGTGTGTCCTTTTACGACACCGGAGGACTTAAACATATGTGCCTCGACGTGCATCGTTTTATGATGCCGGAGGACTTAAGTATATGCCTCGACGTGCGTCGTTTTATGACACCGGAGGGCTTAAGTACATGCCTCGACGTGCGTCGTTTTATGACACCGGAGGGCTTAAGTACATGCCTCGGGGGTCTTATAACAACCTGTGGTGTCTCCGTGTGGGCGAACGCAGGAGGGCTCGACCACGGAGAGGAAGCACCAACGGGTGTCGAAGACCTCCCCCGACTCGTGCGGCCTATACAAGCTCACGCACGGACCACCTTTGAGCACGGGCAGACTCTGGGCCGAGAGGCGTGTCTTTTAAGGAGCTGGCGCCTGGCGGGGTGTTTGTGCCTCCGCCTGAGCAACATTGCCTCTACGTACGTCGTTTGCCGACGGCGGAGGACTTTAAACATGTGCCTCAACGAGTGTCGTTTTATGACACCGGAGGACTTAAACATGGCCTCGACGTGCGTCGTTTGATGACGACGGAGGACTTAAATATGGGCCTCGACGTGCGTCGTTTGATGACGACGGAGGACTTAAACATGGCCTCGACGTGCGTCGTTTGATGACGACGGAGGACTTAAATATGGCCTCGACGTGCGTCGTTTGATGACGACGGAGGACTTAAATATGGCCTCGACATGCGTCGTTTGATGACGACGGAGGACTTAAATATGGCCTCGACGTGCGTCGTTTGATGACGACGGAGGACTTAAATATGGCCTCGACGTGCGTCGTTTGATGACGACGGAGGACTTAAATATGGGCCTCGACGTGCGTCGTTTGATGACGACGGAGGACTTAAACATGGCCTCGACGTGCGTCGTTTGATGACGACGGAGGACTTAAATATGAACACCGGGGGCCATATGACAACCTGTGGTATCTTCTCACGGACGAGCGCAGGAGGGCCCGATCGCGGAGGACAGAACACCGACAGACGCCAAAGACTTTCTCCCCAGCACGTGCGGCCTATTTAAGCTCGCGCACGTAAGGCTCTCCCGCCGGTCTCTCTCTTGGCGCCTTTTTTGGGCCAAATCGCGTGCTTGTGAATGGGGGAGTGCCCCCTATTTATAGATTTTGAGGGGGGCTAACCGGCGGGGTGCCCCGCGAGGGGCCTGACTGGCGGAGGGGGGGCGCCGGTTAGGGGGCCTAACCGGCGGCCCTCTCTGGCTGGCAGAAAGGGGGCCGCCGGTCAGGGCCCTGACTGGCGCCCCTCCTGCAAGCAGAGGGGGGTCCGCCGGTCAGGGGGCTGACCGGCGGCCCTCCTGGCTGGCTGAGGTGGGGTCCGCCGGTCAGGGGGGCTGACCGGCGGCCCTCCTGGCTGGCTGAGGGGGCCGCCAGTCAGGGGGCTGACTGGCGGCCCTCCTGCTGGCTGAGGGGGCCGCCAGTCAGGGGCCTGACTGGCGCCCCTCTTGGCTGGCTGAGGGGCCGCCAGTCAGGGGCCTGACTGGCGCCCCTCCTGCTGGCTGAGGGGGCCGCCAGTCAGGGGCCTGACTGGCGCCCCTCTCTGCCTGGCGGGGGGGCAGACTGGCGCCCCTCCCTACCTAGAGGAGGCACAGACCGGTGCCCCTCTCCGTCCTTGGTCATTTCCGAGAGGATTTCTGGGAGTTTTGCTGGTTTGTCATGGCACGTACGGCACACGTGCGCACACATGCCCGCATGCATTTGACGTGCGTTCTTGCCCGTCTCACGTGCGTTTGACCTCATTTTCGGAGGGCACGTGCATTTAACCTTTTCGGACCCATCCGAGTCATACGCGACCTTCAGCGTGAGTCCGGACATCAATTTTCGGCTATCCGGGGTGCATATTTCCGCTATTGACGGGCTTTTTAAGCGTCGTCCTCCGGCTCGTTCTGGGTGGACATCCGAACTCAAACCCATTTATCTCAGGTGTTCGAGTGAGGGAGGCCGGAGTTTCTTCCCAGCCTTTCGTGGATTTCCGGACGAGTTTGCCACCCGGGACTTGTTTAAATCCCGATATTTTTCGGGTTCAACAAATGCCCCCCACGGGATATCCGTCAGAGGCGAAGACGAAGGCAGGTATCCCGTGGCGATTATCAAACTCTACCCCTGGTCTTAATGACTTGGCGGGGATTTGGGTTGAAAACCACAGCGATGCGCTTCAATACTTGTGTAGTGTCGCCAGCAACTTAGGACAACAATCTGTTATTGCCGGCTGAGCCGGCGATCAAACTTGCTATGCTTCTCGCGCTGAGCCATCAGCTCTCCTCGCTCGCATATTTTTCAGATTTGTTTTCAACTCAAGAGTTCCCACGAGAGGACCCAGGAGAGCGCACATCACTTCAGAGAAGTGACATGGACCCGCTCCACCGAGTCAACTCTAGGGGTGAGTTTCATCGAAGAGCTGCTCCTTGACCTTGCTCGGAGCTGACCTTGGCTGTCTTCATCCGAGTATTGCCTTTTCCCGCCCTCTACTCGGTTTCTTGGACCGGTAAGTTCGAGCGATGTCCTCTGGACGTTGCATTTCTGGCATTCCTCCAGATCTGTTGCAACATTTCGGGTGCTGGGGCTGGCCTTCTCGGGGATTTGTTTAGCGACTTCTTCCTTTGGGCACCGTATTTCTTGGCTTGACTTGTCCTGCGCTCTACTCGGTTTCTCGGACCGATAAGTTCGAGCGATGTCTTTTTGGACTTTGCATTTCTGGCATTCCTCTAGATCTGATGCAACATTTCGGGTGCTGGGGCTGGCCTTCTCGGGGCTTTGTCCGGCGACCTGAGTTTGATCCTTAGTCGGGAAGGCTCGCCTTTCTTGGCTTTGCTCCTCGGCTCCGATTTTGTATTTCTTCTTTCTGGGATTTGCCTTATTGGCTTTTCCCAGGCTCGCTCTCGGCATCTTCTGCTTGAATTTTGCATTTCTCCCATTTATCAAGCATTTGGCACCGGAGTTTGGTGTCGAGACTGGCCTGTTTGGGCTTGGCTCAACAACCATTTGATATTTCAAGTCGCTCGACGGGTGTGACCTGTTGGCTCGAGCGACACTTCCTTCCCCTCAGAAGGGTCGGTTTCATTGCATTCTTTCATTCTCTTTTTTTTTTTTTTTTTTATTCACCATCCCAAGCGCCCTTTCGGGTTTTCACCGGGGATGGCCCCCTCTAGCTTTTTTCCGGTGCGCCCTTTCGGGTTTTCACACCGAGGGGTTGCCCATTTTTGCCTGAGGCGCCCTTTCAGGTTTTCACCTCAGCTAGGTCTGAGGCCTTTTTGCCCTTGAACATCCCTTTTTGGAGGACGATCAAGTCTGCCGGGACATCTCTATTTTTAGCCCCTTTTCTCTTTCTCTCTTTTTTTGATGGGTCCAAGGCCGGACCCCGGGGGGGGATTGATCGCAGGACCCGCCTTCTGGATTTAGCCTACCTTCTTGGGGTTTGCTGGCTAAGAATTTTTTTGGTTCGACCGACCGCAAGGGTTTGCTGGTCAAAGGGATAGCCTACCTTCTTGGGGTTTGCTGGCTAAAGGGTCTGGTTTGACCGACCACGGAGGTTTGTTGGTCAAAAGGGATAGCCTACCTTCTTGGGGTTTGCTGGCTAAGGGGTTAGCCTACCTTCTTGGGGTTTGCTGGCTAAGGTTTAGGGTTTGACCGACCACGGAGGTTTATTGGTCAAAAAGGGAATAGCCTACCTTCTTGGGGTTTGTTGGCTAAGGTTTTGGGTTTGCCTACCTTCTTGGGGTTTGCTGGCTAGGGATTTTAGGTTTGACCGACCGCGGAGGTTTGCTGGCCAAGGGGATAGCCTACCTTCTTGGGGGTTTCTGGCTAAGGGTTTAGGGTTTGACCGACCATGGAGGTTTGCTGGTCAAGAAGGGAATAGCCTACCTTCTTGGGGTTTGTTGGCTAAGGTTTTGGGTTTGCCTACCTTCTTGGGGTTTGCTGGCTAGGGATTTTAGGTTTGACCGACCGCGGAGGTTTGCTGGCCAAGGGGATAGCCTACCTTCTTGGGGGTTTCTGGCTAAGGGTTTAGGGTTTGACCGACCATGGAGGTTTGCTGGTCAAGGAGGGATAGCCTACCTTCTTGGGGTTTTTTGGCTAGAGGTTTTGACTTGGTCGACCTGGAAGGTTTGCTGACCAAGAAGGAGTTTTTTAGCCGACCTTCTGGGGGTTTATTGGCTAAAGGGTTTGACTTGGTCGACCTGGACGGTTTGCTGACCAAGGAGGAGTTTTAGCCGACCTTCTGGGGGTTTATTGGCTACGGGGATTTGGCTTGGCTGACCGGGATGGTTTGTTAGCCAAGAAGGGAGTTTTAGCCGACCTTCTGGGGTTTATTGGCTAAGGGATTCAGGGGACTGTTGCCCTAAGAATTCATGCTCAGGGGCAAAGTACATTTTGAGATGCTTGCCATTTAGTGGTGGAAAGGGGCGATCGCCGGCGTGTGTTGCTAGCGTGTATCCCCCGCCTTCATATACTCCAGTGACCACGTACGGTCCGCGCCAGTTTGGCTGGAGTTTGCCACTTGATCTGCCTGCCATGACTTCTCTTTGCTTGACCATGACGAGGTCACCTTTCTTGAAGACACGGGGCCTGACTAGCTTGTCGTAGGCTCGAGTCATGCGAGCTTGATAGGCTTGGAGATGTTTGTATGCTTCCAACCTTTGGCCCTCTAGGTCGGACAATTCCTCCAACCTTCTTTCAATTTCTTGTCGCTCCTCGGGTTGGAGGCCGGTATAAACGGCTACCCTGTAGGATGACATTTCAATTTCGATGGGGAGCATAGCTTCAGCCCCATACACCAGAGAGAAGGGAGAACACCCCGTAGGGGTCTTGTAGACCGTTCGGTATGCCCAGAGGGCTTCGTGTATTTTCTCCCCCCAATCGCGTTTGCGGTTGCCGACTATCTTGGCAAGCAGTTTGCAAAGGGTCTTGTTGAAGGCTTCCGCCAGACCATTGGCTTGAGGGTTGTATACCGTTGACGTCCTCCAATCTATTTGGAATTTGGCCGCCAACGCATATATCGTTTTGTTTCTGAAGGGCGTACCGTTATCTGATACGATCCGATGAGGGGTGCCGAACCTGTAAATCAGATGCTGCTTGACAAATTTTGCAACGGCTACCCCGGTCACCTCCCGGAGAGGGATTGCTTCTGCCCATCGGGAAAAATAGTCGGTGGCTGCCAGGATAAACTTGTGGCCGCCAGAGGACGGTGGGAATGGTCCCACGACATCCATTCCCCATTCGGCGAAGGGCCATGTGGGGGCGGTTGGATGTAATTCGCTCGGCGGCTTTCTTGGCACCGAACTGAAGACCTGGCATTGATGACATGCACGAGCGTACTGGACGCAATCTGCGTACATAGTCGGCCAGAAGAAGCCTTTCAGCTTGATGTTGATTTTCATCTTGTCTCCCGCTTGATGGGCTCCGCACAGTCCATAGTGGACTTCGTGCATGATGACTTTGGCTTCTTTAGGGGAGAGGCATCGGAGGAGGACAGACTTGTCTTTTTCATGGACAAGCCGATATAGTTGGTCCCCGATTATTTGATATGACGCGGCCCGTCGCAGGAGTTGGACTCGTTCAGCCCGACCCGGGGGTAGCCAGCCGTTCTTTATTTGGATGATCGGCTGGCGCCAGTCTTCTCCTCGACCGGCTTCTTCTTCGAGGGCGTTGACCTCTGCACCTTCTAGGTCGGAGTCGTCCTCGAGAACACTGGGCATCAGCCTCCTATGTCGGACAGTTATCCCCAACTCCCCTTCGGGAGGAAGCTTTAGGGCGGACGCCAGTTTGGCTAGCGCATCCGCCTGAGAGTTTTGCCCTCTAGGGACATGTCCGATTTCGAACAAGCAGAATCTCTCACGGAGCTTTATTACTTTGGCATGATAGGGGATCAGTTCCTTTTTTCGAACTTCGTAATCTCCCAGCACTTGACGGATGACCAACTGTGAGTCTCCGTAGACTTTTATGCACTTGATGCCCATTTCGGCAGCCAGTTGAAGTCCCACGATCAGCGCTTCATATTCTGCTTGATTGTTGGTCAATGGCTTCATGAGGGCACATGAGTTGTGCAGTATTCCCCCTTGTGGAGTCACCAGGACAATGCCCGCTCCGGAGGTATAAGACGTGGTGCCGTCAGTTTGCTTGAGCACCCGGGAAGCGCCATCAAAGTAAAGTTCCCAGTGTGGTAACTCTATGGCGAGAGTGTTCCCACTTTCTTGAATGGGGGCTTCTTTTTGTTGGGTCCCCTCCCCGTGAGGGGATGAGAGCGTTTCCTCCTCCGGAAGCTTGAATTCGAGGGGAGAGCCGGCTGGGAGCGGGTGCGCCGCCAGGAACTCCGCCATACCTTGCCCTTTGATTGCTTTTCTCGGGACGAAGGTGATATCGAACTCCATGAGGAGAAGAGCCCATTTTCCCATCCTTCCCGACAGCACTGGTTGGGTGAGGAGCGCTTTTAGCGGGTCTATCCTCGAGATGAGGCTGACTTGATGGGCTAGCAGATAGTGCCGTAATTTCTTGACGGCAAATATCAGCGCTAGGCACACTTTCTCCACTGGGGAATATCGGTGCTCCGGACCCACGAGCATCCTACTGAGGTAGTAGAGCGGCTGCTCTTTGCCTTCCTCATTTGTTTGCGCCAAGAGCGCTCCCAGCGACGTTTCCATGGCCGCGATGTAGAGGATGAGCGGCTTATCTTTCACTGGGGCTCCCAAGACGGGAGGAGTAAGGAGATACTCTTTGATTTCTTCAAAAGTATCTTGGCACTCTTGGTCCCATACGAATGGGGCTCCTTTCTTCATCAATTTGCTGAAGGGGGCGCATCTGCCCGCAAGGTTGGAGATGAACCGCCTTATGTAGGCCAGCCTTCCTTGGAGAGATTTCAGCTCCGTTAAGGTTTTCGGCGGCGGCAGCTCTCTGATAGCCTTGATTTTGACGGGATCAATTTCTATCCCGCGGTATTTGACAACGAAGCCGAGGAATTTGCCGCTCGACACGCCGAAGGCGCACTTCATCGGGTTCATCTTCAGTTGATGTTGGCGAAGCCTTTCGAAGACCTGGCGTAAGTCGCCTAGGTGATCTTCCCGCCTTTTGGTCTTGACGACCAGATCATCAACGTAGCACTCGACCGAGTCATGGAGCATTTCTCCGAAGATCTTGGTCATGGCTCGTTGGTAGGTGGCTCCGGCGTTCTTCAGGCCGAAGGGCATTCTTTTGTAGTTGTAGATCCCTTTAGGGGACCTGAAGGCGGTATGACCCTTATCTTTGGGAGCCATGCGGATTTGGTTGTAGCCTGACGACCCGTCCATGAAGGAGAGCGCTTCATGCCCTGTGGTCATGTCGATCATAGTTTCGGTGATCGGGACCGGAAAGTCATCCTTCGGGCAGGCTTTATTCAAGTCCCTGTAGTCGATACAGATTCGGACTTCGCCGTTCTTTTTCTTGACCGGCACTATGTTGGCTAGCCACGTTGGATAGATGCATGGCTCGGTGAAGTCGACTTGAAGAAGCCTGTCCACCTCGGCATTTACTTTCAGCTCCAGCTCGTGGCGCATACGCCGTTGGGCCTGCTTGACCGGCTTCGCTGCGGGGAGTATGGACAACTCATGCTCAGCCACGGAGGGGTCCAGGCCTGGCATTTCTTTATATGTCCACGCGAAACAGTCTTTGAATTCCAGCAAGAGTTGCCGGTATGACTGTCTTTCTTCCTCGTTCAAAAGGGCGCTGACGAAGATTGGTCGGGGCTCTTCTGGTTCCCCGAGGTCGAGTTCGACCAGTTCGTCGACCGTAGCTTGTCCTCCGTCTTCGAGTTCACGGGGTGCTGGCTGCAGGTCGATGAAATCCTTTTCTTCATCGGAGTCAGCAACGTGGACGTCATAATATCTGAAGCCTTCTTCTGTGATCGGCCAGAAATGACTTCCTTCGCTTTGAGGTGCTTCTTGGCACGACGTCCCATTTGGTGGGACGAGGGTGGCCTCCCCCTGCTGCGGCTTTGTAGCGGGGGTAGGAGATTGCCCCCCGGGAGAGCACTGGTCAGATGAGGGCGCGAGCCCAACGGTGTTGACCGTATGGTAGGCCTCGCATTGCGCCTCCCGACCATAGCCCAACCCCCGAGTGTCTTTTGCACAAAAGGGAGGCTGCCCTCGGAGTTGCTTCGGGTACCACAGCTGATGGAAGTACTCCCGTCGCGAGGGGTCTTGCATTTGTGCAATCTTCTGCCTTCGGCACAATTTCTTGATGTGCTCGGGCATGTCGTCCATTTCTTGAACGGGCTCTGGGGCGACTTGAGTCGCTTGGCTCCAGCCGAAGTCATCTTCGAGGGGCCCATATGGAAGCGGGTCTCCTTTGTAGAAGAGGATCGGCTTCGGCGTCTCGCCTTCTTCGAGACTGTCGGTTCTGTAATGGGTGACAACGAATGTCTTTAGTCGTTCCACCCATTGCTCCTCCCTATGGAAGGGCAACTGCATGTACGCCGGCGGCAAGGAGATGCTTCGGTTGATGATCTCGCCGATGGCGTTTGCTTCATAGTTGATTTCACGCCTTTCGGGGCAACTTGGCCCGGGCGTGGTGGATTCGGCGAGGCGACTGAGCCGGTGAGCTTCAAGGAGGTCTTTGTTGACCGTAAAGAGCTCTTCCTCGTCCCGATCTTGGCTTGCTTGGTTTGCGTCGGCATTTTGTTTTTCCTTGCCTTTTGACGCGGTGGTTGGCTTGCCGAGAGGCTCACCGAAGTATAGCTGAGCGTCCGCCAGGTTGCATTCATTTGGGCGGAACGGGGCCCGGTCGGCAAAGACCGTATGCTGCTCTCCTTCTTTGATGTATTTTATACATTGGTGGAGAGTCGAGGGGACGACCCGATTTTCATGGAGCCAGGGTCTTCCCAGGAGGGCTTTGTAAGACGTGTTTGCATTGATGATGTAAAACACAACCTTAGTGGTGAGGCCGTCCATGGCCAGCTGTACTTCCACCTTTCCCAAGGCGTTCTCAGAATTCTGGTTGAATCCAGCGATTCGGATGTCATTTACCCTCTGCAAGTAGGGCGTGAGATATAAAGACTTGAAGGTCTTCAGGGGCATGATGTTGATCGACGCCCCGGGGTCAACCAGGATCCGGTTGAGCTCGTGCCCGTTGACTTTTCCTTGCATATACAACGGGCGGTTGTGGTATAGCGTTGGCAACAGCATGTCCTTGTCGGAGAAGGTCACCTCCGCCACCAGTGCTTCTAGGGCTTGCGCCTGGAGTTCGGTCACGTCTGCTTCGTAGACCTCGGGCTCTTGCAAGATTTTGACGAGCGCCGTTCTTAACTCTTTGCTCCAGGCAATGGCATCCCATATGGTGATGTTGGTCGGGAACCGCTTCATATGCTGTATGATCTTGCGGTCAGCCCGGGCACGGGTTTGATCCAATGGTGGGACAGTATCCTCCAAGGCCTTTATCGGTTGCCCGAATTGGTTGACCCGTCTTGCCACTGGCTGTTCGTCCGGCTTTTCTTCGAACAACGAGCCTAGGCCATCCTCCTCCGGGGCGGCAATTTCTTCGTTGCCACTTCTGGGTGGAGTCGACCGGTCGGCCGAGACAGGAGTTTTCCGATTGAGGAACTTGCTGGGGATCGCCCATCCCCCATGCTCTTCGTCGTCGGACAGGGCGAAGGGGACTGGCTGGGCGGCCCTCCGATCGGAGAGCCCACTAGCGATGTCCCGCTGCTCTTCTTCTTCCTCGTCAGATGGGTCGAAGATGAAGGAGTTCGCCCGCACCTCTATTTCCGGGGCGGGCTGAGGTTCTTCTCCTCGGAAGACAATAGTCTTGCCGAGGTCGGGCGAGCTAGTTTTCTTGCTGGGGGACGGGGAGGATTTCTTTCCTCGTCCACGGCCCTTTCCTTTGCCTCGGCTGCGGCGCCGATATGTTGCCACGAGGGGCGTAACGGCCGGTGATTGCAAGCTTGCAGGCGGCGGTATCGACACCATGTTGCACGAGAAGTCTTTCAGCATTTCTTCCAGCTTCTCGATAGTGATTTCATCTTCCTTATAGAAGATGGCCAGTTCTTCGGGCAGGGGCAGCTTCTCGCCTTCTTGAGCCCTTTGCAGCATTTGATGGAGCCAGCTTTTAAGCCTTGTTTTGCGCTCCATCTCTTCCCACGGGATGTATATGTCCAGAGGGACTCCCCAAGTAGGTTTAGAGGGGATATACTCCTCCAGATCATCAATGAGCTTTTGCAGCTTCTGGAGTGGAGTGAGCTTTGCTGGGGCTGCCGCGGCCTCCTCTCGCTCAGCTTGCTTCTTTAGGCGCCTCTTCATGTTCTTGCGCCGGTTCTTTTCTTGTTGCACTGCGCGCGCCATTTCGAGCGGCGTCAGCGGCTTGGCTTGCTCTGTCGCTTGAGGGGTGGTCTCCCGGTCAAGACGACCGTGCGACTTTCCCCTCTTAGGGAATATTGACAGAGTGCGTATTCTGGACGCCACCGTCGTCCATCCAGTTTCATCTCGTTGATGCTGGAAAGTGGAGTCAATTGCCTGCTCGACTACCTCGGGCGGCAGTTGTTGGAACTCGGCCCAATAGGGGCTCGGTTCCGGGGCGGCTGGCTCTGTCACCGGCTTCTTGCCCCTGCAGTCTTTTTCTTGGCGCTTGAGTATTCGCGGAGGCGAGTTCTCGAAGCATTGCCCCTTACTCCTATTTCCCGAAGTTTGCTCATGGGGAGGGGAGACTTGATGTCGCCGAGACCCCTTCTTTTGCCGAGGAAGTTGTTGCTGGACTCCTTCCCTGGCCTCGGCTCGGATCGTCGGGTTGCCTTCCGAGTCGATCTTCCCTTCTTGGATGAGGGACTTGACCCAGTCTCGGACAATCGGACACATATCCGTAGGATGCAGCAGCATGGCATGGTATTTGCAATACATGGGGTGGTTTAATTCCCTCTCCGTGTATGTTGGTGGCGGCCTGTGCGCCTTTACACAGCCTTGCTGCGAGAGTCTTTCGAAGATCTCCCCGGTCTTTGCGGTCGCAAAGAGATTTGGGGAGACTCGCCACCCGGGATACCATAGGGCAGGGGCCTCGTCAGATGAGCCGCCTTCTGTCATATCCGGGTCCTCTTGATTATATCTTAAGGTGGGTTGCTCTTTCAGGGATATGCTCCTGAATTGCTGCCTCGAGCTCGCGCCTTCAGCGTCAGCTGTGGACGACATCGGCGGTACGAGCCACCCTTGTTCATCAGCTTCGGGGGCTTGGAGGTTCTTGAAGCGCATATAGTCGCTTTCTTCCAATTCCCGCTGGGCTGCTTCCCTGGCTCTCATCAAGACCATGGAATTGCCTTCCGGATCGATTTTCCCCTTTTGGATGAGGGATTCGACCCAATCCCGGACATCGGGGCACCTGTCTGTAGGGTGCAGCAGCAAGGCGTGATATCGACAGTACATGGGGTGATTCAACTCCCTTTCAGTGTACGTCGGCGGCGGTGTATGAGCCATCACGACGCCTCGTTGTAGGAGCTTTTCGAAGATTTCCCCAACGTTTCCGGTCGCCAAGCGGCTGTGACGGGGAACTCTCCCTCCCGGGCACCACCAAGTAGAGGCTTCGCCTGATGAGCCGCCTTCTACCATATCCGGGTCCGGAAAGGTGAAGGCCACCGGTGTATAAATTTCCGGCGGGTCATGACGTTGACTGTATGCGTGACAACGTCAGCTGAATGGTCCGTCCAGTCGCGGATGTGAGGCTGCGGCGGGTTGACCCGGGAGTTGCCCAAGTCAATAATCCCTTGGTTGACCCATGCTTCAACCTTGTCTTTGAAGACGTGGCAGTCCTCCAAAGCGTGCCCTGCATCTTGATGGTATATGCAGTAGTTTGGCGGGACGCTTGTTGGCGGCTGGCAGCCCAATAGTCCTGCTCGTAAGCAGGTGCGGTAGAGCGCCAGCGTCCGATGGCGCGGGAAGGAATACAATCTTCCGGCGATTTCATCATCAGACGGGTTTGAAGACTCCTCTGAGATCCATCCCCCGCAGGGAGGGCGCGTCCGGGGTGCAGGTGTGCCCACGGGCCCCTGGAGTCCTTGCTGGAGGGTCGTCAGACTTTCTTGCATGGTCCTCAGGTACATCAGCGTTTGGCGTTGACCGTGCCGCAGCGACTGAACCTGTCTTTCCAGGTTTTGCACCGTCTCGGACCATGTCCTGTGCTCTGAGGCTGAGGGATGATCCCCCTCCCATCCGTTGGTGGAATGAGCGTCCCAAGGATTTGCCTCGGGGTCTTCTGGCTCGGGAGCCGGCGCATTGACATGGATGACATTGGCCGACTGCCTCGATTGGTCCCAGGCATGGGGCTGTGGAGGATCGACCAGATGATCATGCATGGTGATGAGGCGACTCTGGATCAGCTTCTGTACTTCATTCTTGAAGACGTAGCAGTCTTCAATAGAGTGCCCCAGCATGCGGTGGTAGAGACAGTAATTCGGCTCATCCACCCTATCCGCTTCACTTGGTCTTCTCAAGGCCGGAAGCTTGAGTAAGTCATTCTTCATGCACAGCTTGAAGAGCATCTTCGTATGGTCCCTTTTGAAGGAATACGGCGTGCTCATACGCTGTGGCAGCGAAGTTGGAGGCGGCTTTTCTTCCACCTTCTTGCTTGGAGCGCCGGAGGTCATGACCTTCTTCCCCTTGATTTGCGGGGCGAAGTCCACAGCATTGGCTTCTCTGCCCACAGCGCGCTCCTTGCCCGGCTTAATTTTTGGGGGAGCTTGCATCGGGTTGTCGGCGAAGAACATTTCGATCTCCGCCACGACCGCGTTGAGCTGGTCGAAACCCTTGATGTTTGTTCCCAGCAGCTTTTCGCTTATTTGCGCCGCCAAGCCCCGTCGACAGATGGTTATGGCATCTTCTTGTGTCGGGGGGTTGTCGCACCTCATGCTGAAGTCACGCCACCGCTTGATGAAGTCGAGTGCCGTTTCTCCTTTTCTTTGCCTGAGGGAACACAGCTCTGCGAGCGACACCTTTCTCTCGGCCGTCTGGAAACGGTCGACGAACTTCTTTTGGAGGTCGGCCCAATCGACAATGGAGTTGGGCCTCAGCCTGGAGTACCACTGGAAGGCGGTGCCTGTCAGGGACGTTGCGAAGTAGCGGAGGAGGTAGGATTCGTCAAATGCCAACTCTCCCATGGCCGTTATATAGTAGGCCAGATGCTCATTTGGCGAGCCTTGTCCGTCGAACTTCTGCAACTTCGGCGCCTTGGGGAAGTCCGGTGGCAGCTTCTTGAATGATGGTGGACGGGATACGGCACACTGTAGAGATCCACAGTGGCAGTTCCCTCGCCTCGCTGAGCGAAGCGGTCGTCCACGATCTTCTCAATCATTCGCCGCTGGGCGACGATATCTTCAGCCGCGGAGGCTTGGGAATTTATGCCCCTGCGTGGCTGTTGGACCGGATCGACAGTATAGTCGTTGACCGCGGCTATGCGTGTGTTGACATCGGGCAGGTCGCCTTGTTGATGTCTTGTCCGAGCATTTTGGTTTGCCGTCGGCACTAGGCGGCGTGGCGCATTTGCCCCCGCCTGTTGTCCTCGCTCGGCCAGGAGAGCGGCCATTTCAGCCTGCCAACGCTGTATGAAATCATACTTGGCGTCGTCCGTCATCGCTTGGAAGGCAGCTCTGGTTGGCGGCATGAGGAACACTTCAGTTTGCTCCCCGTCAGCCGGCAGTTGCTGATCTCCGAGGCGGAGGCTGGCGACTTCGTCTTCTTCCCCTCCTTCGGGGTCCAGTTGGACCTGACCCGGAAGGGGCCTTTGATCGCGATCGAGTGGAGGCTCGAGAAGTTGTCCCAGGTTCGAGGGCTCAGCCTGAGTGCCTTGCTGACCTTGTAGGTCTCCTGGCCACGTTCCGGGTGTACCGGAGGACGGTTTCGTCGTCCTGTCCGAGCTCGTTTATCCTGAGCGCTCCCGCAGGGATGCCGGATGGCCCAGGTGCTTCCCTCCCAGAAGCGTAGCAGGTGAAGATCTTCATGCCTCCACCTTCTTCAGGCGTCCGCTGCACTCTCCGCTTCTTGGGCTTCTGAGCGCTTGGACGGATTGCTGCTCCCAGCCTGGAAAAGACTGAGGCGCTCAGTCTTTCGAAGACCGAGACTCGAGGTGTGGAAGCTCCGGCTTGACTCGCGTCTCCCTCTTCAGCAGTTTCCGCTTGGGCGGGGACGAAGTTGGGCTTCCTATAAATGCCCCTGCGTTTGTGTCCGCGGGGACGAGGAGGTTCGGCTTCTTGGGCTTTTTCTCGCCCAAGTACCGTCGCCTTCTTGGGGCTTTCGGCGGGTTGATCCGCTCTAGCCTGTTTGATCTGGCGGGCTTCCTGCTTGGTCACCCACATTTGCCTCATTTTGCGAGGCGGCTGGGGCGCCGAGCTTGATGCCTGCCCCTGTTGGGCTCCTTTTGAGGAGTCCCGATCTTCTTGACGCATCCCCTGGAGGGGAGCATATTTGTTGGAGGTTGCCACCGTAGGGACGCTTCTGTCCCGGGGCAATATCGGCTCGCCTCCATCGAGCCTGACGCGGATGTCACCAACTAGCACGGTTTTCCCGGAGTTGGAGACGACTGCGTGGGGCTTGCTGCCCCTGCGTCCCTGGCGCTGCCCCCGTTTTCTAGGGACTGCGACACAAGAGATGGTGTTAACCGAGAAGACTCGGTCTTGGCTTGAACGGGGTTTGGTGCCCCTAGTTGCAGTAGCTTTGGGCGCCGCCTTTGGAGTAGCTTGGACGGCGGGGACCACCCCTAGGAAGTAGGGGGATCCCACCACTGCAGGAAAGTCGCCGAACACGAGCGGGACGGCGAGGTAGCCACATTTGGCGTGGCATGCGATGACTTGCGGACCGTAGGTGACGGCGGCCATCGAGCAAGCTTGAGTTGCAGGTGGAGACGGGCGTTCGATGCCGGCTTTCGCTCCTGGTACCTGTGATGTGGAAATTAGTCATCTTTTATTTCTATATCGGCATACGGTCTTTTTACATATGCATGGAAGGCAGGAACAGTCCCACCGGGCGTGCCAGATTGTTGGAACGCGGAATTTTCTTTCTTTTTTTCTTTCGATCCATCCCTCTCGTCTTCGAGATGGATCTTTGCGTGGGCGTGCCAGACTGTTTGCGAGAAACAGACAAAGATTATTTTATGAGGAGTATTGGGTGCGAGCCCTGATACCCTCGAATTTATTTTCCGCGTGCGCTCGCGTTCAGGGCGATTGGAGTGGTCGTGTACTGGACCGTTCCCCACCGACCGAAGTCGATGTTTCATTTACATCGAGTATAACACTCGAATACCTTCGAATGCGTAATGTTTGTTAAAAGACCGTATGCCGAAATTTAAAGAAGAAAAGGCAGATGACAAATGAATTTCCACAATTTTATTCAAGCATGCTCATGTCATTTATATTTATGACATGACGTTTACATTTACATGTACGCCTTTAGTGGGGTTTTGTACCTCCACTGGGCGTGTATGTAACAAGCCAAGTACATGGACGTCGACGGCAGGGTGTATGTGCCTCCGTCGGACGTTTACACGATAGTGGGTACATATGTGTTACCAGTGGGGTGTTTGTGCCTCCATAGGTTAACATGCCTCAACGTGTGTCCTTTTACGACACCGGAGGACTTAAACATATGTGCCTCGACGTGCATCGTTTTATGATGCCGGAGGACTTAAGTATATGCCTCGACGTGCGTCGTTTTATGACACCGGAGGGCTTAAGTACATGCCTCGACGTGCGTCGTTTTATGACACCGGAGGGCTTAAGTACATGCCTCGGGGGTCTTATAACAACCTGTGGTGTCTCCGTGTGGGCGAACGCAGGAGGGCTCGACCACGGAGAGGAAGCACCAACGGGTGTCGAAGACCTCCCCCGACTCGTGCGGCCTATACAAGCTCACGCACGGACCACCTTTGAGCACGGGCAGACTCTGGGCCGAGAGGCGTGTCTTTAAGGAGCTGGCGCCTGGCGGGGTGTTTGTGCCTCCGCCTGAGCAACATTGCCTCTACGTACGTCGTTTGCCGACGGCGGAGGACTTTAAACATGTGCCTCAACGAGTGTCGTTTTATGACACCGGAGGACTTAAACATGGCCTCGACGTGCGTCGTTTGATGACGACGGAGGACTTAAATATGGGCCTCGACGTGCGTCGTTTGATGACGACGGAGGACTTAAACATGGCCTCGACGTGCGTCGTTTGATGACGACGGAGGACTTAAATATGGCCTCGACGTGCGTCGTTTGATGACGACGGAGGACTTAAATATGGCCTCGACGTGCGTCGTTTGATGACGACGGAGGACTTAAATATGGCCTCGACGTGCGTCGTTTGATGACGACGGAGGACTTAAATATGGCCTCGACGTGCGTCGTTTGATGACGACGGAGGACTTAAATATGGGCCTCGACGTGCGTCGTTTGATGACGACGGAGGACTTAAACATGGCCTCGACGTGCGTCGTTTGATGACGACGGAGGACTTAAATATGAACACCGGGGGCCATATGACAACCTGTGGTATCTTCTCACGGACGAGCGCAGGAGGGCCCGATCGCGGAGGACAGAACACCGACAGACGCCAAAGACTTTCTCCCCAGCACGTGCGGCCTATTTAAGCTCGCGCACGTAAGGCTCTCCCGCCGGTCTCTCTCTTGGCGCCTTTTTTGGGCCAAATCGCGTGCTTGTGAATGGGGGAGTGCCCCCTATTTATAGATTTTGAGGGGGGCTAACCGGCGGGGTGCCCCGCGAGGGGCCTGACTGGCGGAGGGGGGGCGCCGGTTAGGGGGCCTAACCGGCGGCCCTCTCTGGCTGGCAGAAAGGGGGCCGCCGGTCAGGGCCCTGACCGGCGCCCCTCCTGCAAGCGGAGGGGGGTCCGCCGGTCAGGGGGGCTGACCGGCGGCCCTCCTGGCTGGCTGAGGGGGGTCCGCCGGTCAGGGGGGCTGACCGGCGGCCCTCCTGGCTGGCTGAGGGGGCCGCCAGTCAGGGGGCTGACTGGCGGCCCTCCTGCTGGCTGAGGGGGCCGCCAGTCAGGGGCCTGACTGGCGCCCCTCTTGGCTGGCTGAGGGGCCGCCAGTCAGGGGCCTGACTGGCGCCCCTCCTGCTGGCTGAGGGGGCCGCCAGTCAGGGGCCTGACTGGCGCCCCTCTCTGCCTGGCGGGGGGGCAGACTGGCGCCCCTCCCTACCTGGAGGAGGCACAGACCGGTGCCCCTCTCCGTCCTTGGTCATTTCCGAGAGGATTTCTGGGAGTTTTGCTGGTTTGTCATGGCACGTACGGCACACGTGCGCACACATGCCCGCATGCATTTGACGTGCGTTCTTGCCCGTCTCACGTGCGTTTGACCTCATTTTCGGAGGGCACGTGCATTTAACCTTTTCGGACCCATCCGAGTCATACGCGACCTTCAGCGTGAGTCCGGACATCAATTTTCGGCTATCCGGGGTGCATATTTCCGCTATTGACGGGCTTTTTAAGCGTCGTCCTCCGGCTCGTTCTGGGTGGACATCCGAACTCAAACCCATTTATCTCAGGTGTTCGAGTGAGGGAGGCCGGAGTTTCTTCCCAGCCTTTCGTGGATTTCCGGACGAGTTTGCCACCCGGGACTTGTTTAAATCCCGATATTTTTCAACAGGCGTGCCAATCTGTCTAGTAGACATGAGAAAAAGTCCGCGCGACGCGGAGGGAGGATTTTGGTGTCCGAGGAACGGACGGGTATTGGTGTCCGAGGAACGGACAGGTGCGCCAATTTTAATCTGAACTTCTTTGATTCCGTGTCTTTTCATCAACAGGCGATCAGGGTAGCGTGTGCTGGACCTCTGCCTCCTTCGATCCGAATCGATGTTACATTTACATCGAGTTAATAGCCCTTGGTATTATTTAATACTAGCTTTAACCCGAATACCATTCATAGCAAGGATGAGAATATGTATATATAGAGAAAATTTAGAAAGTCCTAACATGATGTTTTCTTTCTTCCCTTTTTTTTTATTGACAAAAAGTATTTTTATTCTTTGAAATGGCAGGACTCTCCCCCTCTTTTTTTTTTAAGTGTGAAATACAATTTTTTTTAACAAGAGAAACGGGTGTATACCCGTAAACCCGTTTGAGGTTCAAAATATGCTGTCCGCAGATTGTTTCTGGGCTTCAGGCATATTTAGAATTCGGGCAGCACTTCTACATGGACAGAATTGCTGTGTGGATTTATAGTATAACTTTGATTGTGAATTATGAAATTTCATGGTATATTATTTTTGGGGCAAAGCCTCTCTTTGAACAGAGCTTCTTTTCTTCTTCCTTTTTTTTGTCTGCATGGTCATGATTTTGCAGTCATATGGAGACATCTCTGTGAGGGTCCTTGTCACAACGGAGTTTCTCTCCGAGAACTTATCCATATGGATACACTTCTGCTGTGAATATGTGGATGTATTTCTGACGGGATTTCTGCTTGATCAGATGTATGTATATATTTCCTGCAAAATCTTTACTTAGACAGAGTTTTCTTTTGTATATGAGTGCAGAGTTGTAAAGTTTGTTGTTTTTTGAGGTAGAACCCCTGCTTAGACAAAACATCTTCAAGGAAGATTATATGAATATGCTTTTAGGGAGAACCTTTGCTTAAGCAAAATTCCTTCTGAGAGACATATGCGTATAATTATTAATTTGCCATCTTATGAATATATTTTCGAGCGGTATCTTTGTTTGAACAGAGTTTCCGACACGAGAGGTATTTCTACCGAGGTAGAGTCTCCTTTGGGATATATATTCATATGAATTCAAACTTATGATTATACGAAGATGTCCTCAGGCGGAATTTTTACTTAGGCAGAGTCCCCTTTAAGAGATATATCCACATAAATATGGGTTCGTAATTATATGGATATGTTCTTAGGCAAAGATTTTACTCAAATGGAAATCCTGCTAAGAAACATATGCGTATAAACGCAAAGTTGCAATTTTTATGAATATGTTCCCGAGCTATATTCCTGCTAAGGCAGGAGCTCCTCAGAGTTTCTTCTGAGAAAGGTGTCTCTGCTCGGGCAGAGTTTTCTTTAAGGAACACATACATATGAATGCAAATTTGCGAATATACTGGTATGTTCTTGGGCAGAATCTCCACTTGGGCTGAGTCTCCTCTAAGAAACATATGCATATAAATACGAGTCTGTGATTACATGGACGTATTTCTTCAGAAGGAACTTTGACATGGGCAGAGTTTCCTCCCAAGAAAACATATATGTATAAGTGCAAATTTGAGGTTTATGGATATGTCCTTAGTCGGAATCTCCACTTGGGCAGAGTTTCCCCTAGGAAACATATATATAAAAACACAAATTTGCGAATATACGAATATGTTCTCGGGTAGAATCTCCACTTGGGCAGAGTCTCCCCTAAGAAACACATACATATAAACACAAACACACCATCCCAGAGACTTAGTACTCGATGGGAGGTGGCAATATGCGTCTGGATGCGTAGCATTCAGAGCACGAATTACAAAGGTATTTAAATACCACGCGTCCACGTAGGGATGGTATTTAAACCCTATAGCCCATGGGGGCCGGTGCCGTTATTACGGACTTAAGAAGAGAGAATTGCCGCTGTCGTATGAAGATGATCTCTCGATTTCTCACTTTGCTCGAACGAGGAAGGGGGGAAGGGGGCGGTACTTTCACGCAAGAGGGGAGCTTGAGGAGGAGATCGGGAAGCTTTGAGAATTTGGAATTTTTCTATTCTTTCGGGATTTCAGAAAATGGGGGACAGCACTTTGAGAAGAGGGTTGTAGCTCCTTATGGGGGGTCCGCCCCTCCAAGAATGGGGGGATGGGGGTGCCTTTTATAGGGGAAGGCCCCCCCTTATATGCGTGGGAGTGGGGCTCCCTTTAACCGATGGGAGTCCCATCGGTTAGAGGGTTAAAACCCCTCAACCGATGGGAGTCCCATCGGTTAGAGGAAAAATTCCCTTTAACCGATGGGGGTACCATCGGTTAGAGGGTTAAAACCCCTCAATCGATGGTAGTCCCATAGGTTAAGGGGGGAAATCCCCTTAACCGATGGTAGTACCATCGGTTGGGGGTTTTCTCTTCTTTTTTTTTTTTTTTAAGGAATTCCCCTTAACCGATGGTGGTTCCATCGGTTAGAGGGGAATTTCCCCTCAACCGATGGAACTCCCATCGGTTAAAGGGGAGAATCCCCTTAACCGATGGCAGTCCCATCGGTTAGGGGATTCTAAAGGGGAGATCCTCTTAACCGATGGGACTCCCATCGGTTAGAGGGGAATTCCCCTCTAACCGATGGTAGTACCATCGGTTGGGGGAGAGAACCCCCTTAACCGATGGTAGCCCCATCGGTTAAGGGGAAAAAACCCCTAACCGATGGTGCTTCCATCGGTTAAAGGAGGGGGAATTTCTGGGAATGGGGAACAGGCAAAATTTTTTTTTTTTGTGTCCACAATGACCCAACGAGCTTCTCCAATGACATTCTCTTTATATCATTAGCCTCCTCAATGGCTGTTACTTTTAGAGTCCATGAGGATGGTAAAGATCTAAGAATTTTCCTGACCATGTCTCCCATTTCATAGGTCTTTCCTAGTCCAGCTAACCTATTTGTGATATCTGTGAATCTACTGAACATTTGGTTTATGGACTCACCTGACTGCATTTGAAATCTCTCGTATTGTGTTACAAGAATATCTATTCTTATTTCCTTCACCTTGTCTGTGCCTTCGTAGGTGATTCTGAGCTTTTCCCACATCTCCATTGCAGATTTGCAAGCTGACACTTTGTTGAATTCCTTTTTACTCAGTGCACAACACAGTAAACTCTTCGCTTTACAATTCAAGGAAATCTTTTTCCTGTCATCATCTGTCCATTGACCTTTCTCGTTTGTCACCAAGAGATCACCTTCTTCTACTATGGACCAAATCTGATAATCGTGGCCTTGCAGAAAATAGTCCATTCTGGTTTTCCAATATGTGTAATCCTCTCCATCGAACAATGGTGGTCGGTTGACAGACTGACCTTCGTTGTGACTTTAGGCTGCCATGGATCTTTACTCTTCAGATCGCTGGATCTACTTCTTTGTCGAAGAGACTTGCTCTGATACCACTTGTTGCCCAGTTGACGAGCCCAGAGGGGGGGTGAATGGGTCTTTTAAAAATAATTGATTAGTACCTGTAAATCAAAAACATTCACACAACAACGTTCTTTGATAGAGGTTAGTAGCTGTTAGTTTGAAAGGCAATCACACAAGGAAAATAATCACACAACGCAAGAATTATCCTGGTTCGGACTTCCTCTCCTTAGGAGTCCTACGTCCAGTCCCTGAGAAACAACTCAAGATTCTACTAACTAGGGTACAGTCCCCTTATGGACACAACAAACACCCAACTCAACTGGTCTTCCTTCACACGAAGGGAAGTACACCACCCTGGATACCCCACCAGGTCTTCCTTCACACCAAAGGGAATACTACATCCTGGCTCCCACCAGGTCTTCCTTCACACCGAAGGGAATACAATACAAATGGAATAAAAAGAATTTCAGCCCCTAGATCAAGCTTCACCAAACTAAGATCTGAAGCAAGCAGTACTGAGAGCAGAAGAAATAAACAAGAGGCTCTCTCAGGACTGCACACGCTCTCTCAAGATTTTCACTACAGCGAGGAGAGCAAAGAGCGAAAGCAAAGTGGAATGAAATTCTTGGCTCTAGAAATCTTTTCGAAGAAAGCTTGAACCAGGTTTTTCAATCTATCGTTGTATGTGTATATGCTTCTTCTGATCTTCTGTCTTGTATTTATATCTCCAATTTGAAATATATACGTTGAAGTGTCCGTTGTCTCTCTCTTAAGTAGACGTTAGACTGAATGATACTTGGAAGCTTCCAGTCAACAACCTTTTGATCACTTGTGCACGCAAAGAGATGAGATCTTCTGAAATGTCCTTTGGCTTCTAATTTGTCCAACGTTGTAAAGTGGAACTGGATCAGAGATCTACACAAATTTCAATTTTGAACAGCGGATAGCTAAGCTGTCTCTGATGACAGTCAACGTTAAAAGAAATAGTCATGAAAATAGTAAAGCCAAATAGCTAAATCTAAAAGACGTATTCAGAGTAAGCACGATAATGGACGATATCATCTGCATGCATGCAGAGATACGTTCAAATCTCATAAATGCAAGAGTGTCAAAGAGATATATATGTGGACTTTGACTAGTCAACGCTTCTTGAAGAAAGAGAGTATCAAGTCGATGTAAGACATAAAATCGATGACTATATGACTTATGAAATCGTTATGAACAAGTCAGTTTAACCAAGTCGTTATGAGTCATAGCAAATTGTTATATTGACTGTAGGATTTAATATGAACACTTAATAAATCGTTATACAAAGCAAATCGTTGTATTCACTGAAGAAATCGTTGTGAAACACTTAACAAACCATTATACAAAGCAAATCGTTGTGTTCACTGAAGAAATCGTTGTGAAACACTTAACAAATCGTTATACAAAGCAAATCGTTGTGTTCACTGAAGAAATCGTTGTGAAACACTTAACAAACCATTATACAAAGCAAATCGTTGTGTTCACTGAAGAAATCGTTGTGAAACACTTAACAAATCGTTATACAAAGCAAATCGTTGTGTTCACTGAAGAAATCGTTGTGAAACACTTAACAAATCGTTACAGAACGCAAGTCGTTGTGTTCACTGGAGAAATCGTTATGAGTTCTGAAGAAATCATTATGAAAAGCAAATCGTTAAGAGTTCTGAAGAAATCGTTATGATGACTTATGAAATCGTTATGAAAAGCAAATCGTTACGAGTTCTGAAGAAATCATTATGAAAAGCAAATCGTTACGAGTTCTGAAGAAATCGTTATGATGACTTATGAAATCGTTGTGAAAAGCAAATCGTTACGAGTTCTGAAGAAATCGTTATGATTACTTATAGAATCGTTGCGGCGAGCAAGTCGTTGCGAGTTCTAAAGAAATCGTTATGATTACTTAAGAAATCGTTACGGCGAGTAAGTCGTTGCGAGTTCTAAAGAAATCGTTATGATTACTTATAGAATCATTGCGACAGGCATGTCGTTGCGAGTTCTAAAGAAATCGTTATGATTACTTAAGAAATCATTACAGCGAGCAAGTCATTGCGAGTTCTAAAGAAATCGTTATGATTACTTAAGAAATCGTTACGGCGAGCAAGTCGTTGCGAGTTCTAAATAAATCGTTATGATTACTTATAGAATCGTTACAGGATCGACTTGTTTGAAACAACATGACTTTCCAGTCTTACAAGGAAATCGTTAAAACACTTGTGAAATCGTTGTGACTTTTAACAGAAGTCGATGTGGACTTAGAGAAATGCACTTACCTGGCTTATTGACAGAAGTATTTAGTACTTACCATATGTGCTTGATTTTCCTAGTTTATTTCCTGTGCTTAAGACTTATAGAATGCATGTTAGAAAACTTTGATATTGTTTTGTTAATCACCAAAATAAATATGTAATTAATTATAATTACATGGGGATGATCTGATCATCAGTTAAGACTTATTAGGACTTATCATCAATAAATGCTGATAAGTGTCTGATAAGCTATCTAGTTTACCAAAGTGACATAATAGTTATTAGGGTTGATAAACCACTTTTATCAGGGTTTATCAGAACTTATTTGGTTATCAAACAATATTCACCAGCATAAAGTCAACTTTTGACATCTTGGCTACTGTAAGAATCCCAGTGTCAGTAATAGTACAGAACTTAAGCTAGGATACAAAGAAGGTTGGGAATATAATAGAACAAGGAAACAGGATTTGGATGTAGCTAGGGACTGTATGTTTCGAGATCAAATTAATAAATTTCCAAATCTGCCAACATATAATCCATCATGTGGAAAACAAGAACACCAAATGTATACTGCAATATTGAGGAAACACTATAAACATCAGAAACCAACAATAAGAGCCATACCCCATGAAACAATCCAAGTTAGAATAATTGAATAAAATAAGAAAACCATAAACCCATGCAATATGTTACATAAGATTTAGCAGAATCCCTCAAGATTATGTGTTGCATTACCATATGATAGATAAAAGAACCAGCCTTTGGACCCCAATATGAATAAGCACAATAACAAAATTGTATGCTATGTAACCTGAGAAAAACAAAAAAGTGAGGTAAGATTCAGTACAGATGTAATGAATAATCAGCCTTGTAAATAAGGCATATGGAAGCATAAAGAGGAATCTCCTGAAGACATGTTTCTGAAGGATTGTCACAGTCACAGAAATGATGAGGCAATAATAGACAGAATTTCAAATTTGTGAAAATTATATGACCATTTTCCATCCTTCTGCAGCACTTCAGAAGTAAATATTGCTCTTTCATCCCTCTTAGCAACCTCTTCCTGAAGGCATATGAAAGGAATCTTTATTTTGGGAGGAAAAAAAGTGTACAAGGGAGCCATTTTCAACCATATTTAGCAATATTTACAAGGGACACACTACAAGGCATATGTATGTTGAAGCACGGTTTGCCGAATTGAGGTGAATCGGCCCGATTCCCCCGAATCGGTGCGAATCAGGGAAACCCGATTCCTGATTCGCCCGCATTGGCCGATTCGCCCCTTATATATATATATATATATATATATATCATATTTCTAATATATAATATATTACAAATATGATATATGTATTTAATCAATATAAATGTGTCTCAATATGATATATGTAATATGTAATATATATATATATATATCATATGATATATATGATATATTGTATAAAATAAATAAATAAATAAAAATATATATATATATATACATGCGAATCAGTCCGATTCGGACCGATTCAAAGGGAATTAGGGCGAATCAGGGGAAACCCGATTCGCCTTCCAATTCCAATCCGGCAAACCATGTGTTGAAGTAGGTGGCAGCAGCTGAGTTGTTAAGTGCAGAAAGAATTTAACTGAACAGGAGATACAGGGGTGTTATGTGTTGAAAAATATTCTACATCAGGTGCAGAGAGATCCTTTGGAACCAGATGCAAGAAAGTGGACTTGGGATCGGAGTGGAATCTTATTCCAGACTTCTCCATGGAGGTTGGAAGGTTCCTTGGTATAATTTGGTGTGATCTAAACAAGGCTACCAGCAAAGATACAACTTCCCCTCTAGAAAATTTCTCACAAAAGATCGCCTTTTGCAGACACGATAAAGAAGATATTCAAGAAAGATAAACTATGTTTTCTGCAAACGTGCAAAGTATTTGAGGAAGATTTAGATCATCCATTCTATACATGTAGAATCACCAAATGTCATTTGGCAGATTATATTCAAATGCTTCAGAATCCAGGTATCTATGCAATTGGAGGTTAGAGATTTCGTGAAGTGGTGAAGAGAAATTAAGCCAAGGAAGAACGGTCTTCTGTCCTTGCTGCAGTGATGTGGGAGTATTTAGATCACCTATTCTGTACTTGTAGAATCACCAAATGTCATTTGGCAGATTATATTCAAATGCTTCAGGATCCAGGTATCTATGCAATTGGAGGTTAGAGATTTCGTGATGTGGTGAAGAGAAATTAAGCCAAGGAAGAACGATCTTCTGTCCTTGCTGCAGTCATGTGAGTGACAGCAGCTGAGTTGTTAAGTGCAGAAGGAATTTAACTGAACAGGAGATACAGGGGTATTACGTGTTGAAAAGTATTCTACATCAGGTGCAGAGAGATCCTTTGGAACCAGATGCAAAAAAGTGGACTTGGGATCGGAGTGGAATCTTATTCCAGACTTCTCCATGGGGGTTGGAAGGTTCCTTGGTATAAGTTGGTGTGATCTAAACAAGGTTACCGGCAAAGATACAACTTCCCCTCTGGAAATTTCTCATAAAAGATCGCCTTCTGCAGACACGATAAAGAAGATATTCAAGAAAGATAAACTATGTTTTCTGCAAAGTATTTGGGGAAGATTTAGATCACCTATTCTGTACATGTAGAATCACCAAATGTCATTTGGCAGATTATATTCAAATGCTTCAGGATCCACGTATCTAGGCAATTGGAGGTTAGAGATTTTGTGATGTGGTGAAGAGAAATTAAGCCAAGGAAGAACGGTCTTCTGTCCTTCCTGCAGTCATGTAGGCAATCTGGAAGCAGAGGAATCATAGAAGATTCAGAGGTGATTCAACTCAATCTTTGACACATTAAGGAGAGCTGTGAAGTGTTAACTGGACACTGAACTGGCACAGTCATGTGGATGGAGATAAGTTGAAACATTTTGTACTACTTATTTCTTATTGGAAATCTTTGACTTCAAAATTGGATCCTTCTAGCTCAGTAGGATCTGTTGTTTTTATTTCTTCATCATCATCATCATCAAAGCCTTATCCCATCATTTGGGGTCGGCTACATGAATCCTTCTTTGCCAAAGATTTCTATCAAGTGCTATATTCGTGTTTAAATCCAAGAAGTCAAAGTCCTTCCTAATAACATCGCACCATCTCATTTTAGGCCTTCCCCTAGCTCATTTACTAGCATCTGCTAAGATTTAGTCATATCTTTTAACTGTCACCGAGTTAGGGCGATGCTGCACGTGCCTAAACCACTTGAGTCTATTTTCTCTCATTTTCCTATCAATTGGAGCTATCTCCAAGTCCTCATGGAAGTGCGCATTCCTAATCTTATCTTTTTTTATATCACACATCCATCTCAGCATCCTCCTCTCTGCCACACACATTTTGTTAATGTGTTCCTTTCGCACTGCCCAACACTCAATGCCATATAACAAAGCAGGTCTCACAACCATTCTATAAAACTTCCCTTAAGTTTCACATGTACAAGATGACCGTAGAGGACCCCTAATGCAGTTCTCCATTTTAACTAGACTGTCTTAATCTTGTGTGCAACATCGTTATAAATCTCCATTTTAACTCCGCCTTGGCCGGTCCTAAGCCCTGGTGAGAAAGGAGGAGGGTTTGCATTAGGTCGACAGCGAGCAGTAAAAAATATGTCAAATCTTTACGTGAATTCTGATATGTTCCTTTTGGTATTTATCTGATATTTTTTGCATTGGACCTAACTCTCTATGTTTTTTACTTGTTTATCAATGAATTGTAGCTAGCTTTGGCTACCTTAAATAAAAAATATTGCTCTTTCATCAGGAAGAGTGCAGGCAGGATGATAGTCATGGTGATGACTAGAAATGTAGGTGGCATTGGGAAGAGCATGGGCAAGCGTGATAATGAGGATGATAGAAAGAAAAGGTGAATATTGCTTTTTTTAAAAAAATCATGGATGATAAACAGCCAGACGGTGGCTGTGGAATTGCAATACAGAGAAGGCATTGGCCATACAAAAAATCATGAAGGGGACTTCGAATCAATTGGGTTAAGTGGCCACGAAACAATGGGGAGGCTGAACCCCCAAAGCAACCTCTGCTTCCACTCTTTAGGTAAAGGGCATCAACATCATGCGTCAACCTCTATAAGTTTTTGTTGGAAGGGAAGAAGAGTGGGAGACAGCAGTTTATTGTGTCTTGTTGACACAGGCAAGAAACACAAGCCGCAATGCACTTTTTGCTTCTTTCTTTCCTATGAAACAAGATACAAGTTAACCAGTGTGCGGTGGCTCCATCACTGGGGGCTGGGGCCAGTCTTTTGGGGTGCCCCATGAAGCAACTCCAAGTGCATCTGTGTTTCATCAGCTGCTGATGGCCTTGATGGACGAGTGCTTCTCTCCACCCTAGCCAGGTTGATCCCCCAATCAGTCATGTACATGGATAAGTTGAGCTTTCTCTTACAATCTGCTAATGTCATTTTAATCTTTTCCCATGGGCGGTGTGCCCAGGAGAGTATACTATCTGTAATTAGCTGGTACATCTTTTTAGAATTCTCTTTAGCTAATGATGGTGTGAAAAATGCATCTGACCAGCATGCAAATAAAATCAACTGAAGGCTTTTTGTTCCCATGGAATAGGCGACATTTAATTTCATCTAGTTTGGTTTTGATGTAACACATTTTGAAAGAGCTCCACATCTAGCATAGTGGTTCACCACTTCCCCTTATGTAGGGGAGAACTTGAGTCCACATTCCAGTATTCCACTTCCTGTGTTTATGCAAGAGAAGGGATTTAACTCATCAATCTGTGGGGCATATGCCTGAATGCTCCCAACAGGGGTACAGTCCACAGGAAATTTCTTTTCTGCAGTTCGATTTCCAAAATCAGAAAGCCACTTAATTAGGCAAAATAATTGCTTGTATAGACAAGAAATCATAATATAGTTTTGAAAACAACCCCTACTTAAGGAAATACCTGAGAGATTACTCGAAGCCTATAAATATCAGGACAAAAAAAAGTAAAACAGCATAAAACATTAAAAAATATCGTATTTTACATCTCACAAATATGTAGAATTTGTTGACGATTTTTTACATAACATATCTTTAACTCAAGTTTTTCACCATTTAAAATTTTTCTATGAAGAAACAGATACAGCCAAGGTGCCTGAACTAAATGCAGGGGTACCCACAAAGGCCACACACTGGTCAACCTGTATCTTGTGTGGTAGGAAGGAAAGAGGTGAGAAGGGTTAAGGAAGGCATGTTGGAGAAAATTGTCTTCTGTTCAAACCTACAAATATCCTGAAAAAAAAAAGTAAAACACCATAAAACATTAAAAATGTCATATTTTATGTCTCATGCAAATACACAGTTTTTATATAATAACTTAACTCAAGTTTCTAACTACCTAGAATCTTTCCAAGAAGAAACCAATATAGTCAAGGTGCTTGAATGCCAGGTACCACCAAGGCTACATATTGGTGAACCATCTCGTGTGGTAGGGAGTGGAAAGAAGTGAGAAGGTAAGTTTAAATAGAAGGCATGTTAGAGAAACATGTCTTCTGTTCAAAACCTGAACTGCGATTACTCATCAAAAGCTGAAGGCATGCTTCCCTTAGATGCCTACTTTTGCTCATCATAAGAAAATAATCAGCAAGTGCCAATGCAGCTGTTAGCATGGTGGTCTAGCCGTCTAGGGCCCTGATGCAACAATTTGATGGTCAAAAGTACGCTATTCTTACAAATAAAAATTTCAAGTCTGCTATTTCCAAGATTAAAATTTCAAAGTATTTTTTTTTAAAGTACTTTACAAAATATGTTAGTTTTTCAAAAAACAAATGTGGCCAAAGCTGGCCAGAACCAGCCTTGGGACAAGGACTGGGTTGGAATTGGGCCTTGCCAATCTGGGAACCATTTCTGGCTCTGCAAACCTTGGTCTGGGGGACTTGGCTGACTGGAGGAGAATGGGCTATATAATGGCGCTAGTGGAATTCAAATTAATGATGGTGGATCTTTTGTTGCGGAGTTGCAGGGACCCATCAGTAGCTGTGACACTCTAGAAGGTGTCTCTAAAAGGCAGGACAAAAAAGCCAAGACTTCGGCAGTCTATGATGATGACGAGCAGGTAAAAGAGGGAGATACACTTTAGAAAATACTTGTTTGTGGCTGCTAACAATGATTTCGGTAAAGTTGGAAGTCAGCACACCTGACGTGGAGAGAAGCCATCTCTCATTGTGTCATAAATAGTGAAAAGAATCAGAAAAGAAACATCCTGGCATTTGAAGATGTTCAAATCTCCTCATTTATCCAGCTTCCGAAGCAACAGATGGAAACAGGAGACAGAATTCCAATTCGTTTGCCAGTTTGCAAGGACTGATATCACTAGATGGTGCACAATCAGATCTGCTGATCCTTGATGTCCATGTTTCAATGACTGTTTTGAGTAAATGACTTAATTTCCTTCAGAATTCTATAGTTTATGGACATTTAATTTCCATGGTACATGAGGACTTGGTTCTCCGCATCGCCGATTCGGATCGAATCGGATTTTTCCTGATTCGATCCGATTCGGGCGAATTGAACCGATTTGGTTCGATTCGCTTGGATGCAGATATAATATTAGATATATGTATATATATTACCCATGTGAAACATCTTATTTACCTGAACTTCCATTTACTTAAGGTCAAGGTTTGGCGCGCCGGATCGAGCCGGGCCGATCCCTCCGAATCGCATCGGATCAGGGAGGATCCGATGCGCGGCTCGCCCGATGCGCCGGATCCCTTCTTAGCAGGCGGATCGAGCCCGATGCGATGCGATCCGGCCCGGCACTGTCGCATCGGGCGCGATCCGCCCGACACCCTTAAAGGGTGTCGGCGATGCGCTGCGCATCGGGACTCAACAGTCCCATTCGCAGCGCAGGAAACCGCAGGCCCCTTTGTCCCCCCCGTTTGCAGGTTTTTTGAAGAGAAAATCCTAGATTTAGGTGCAAATCCACAGGAGGAGGCTTCCTAAGTGAATTTGTATCCATTTGGAGGTGGATTTGGAAGCTTTGAAGCCTTGTTCTTCAAGTTTTTTGAAGGTTCTACAGGGCTTTCAAGGTAAGCAACCTTATTTCTTCATTTTTCTGTTCTTTTCTTGGTGTATGGGTTAGATCTTGTTAGGAAATGATGTTGCAAGGGATTGGTGTTCACTTGCAACCATTTGTCATCAAGATCTACAAGGTTTTCATGTAGATTTGATGATTTTCCCTAAAATATGATTTTCTGAAAAATAATTTAAAAAATCTTAAAAAAAAATTTGAACAATCAAAAAATGATAGGAAGGTGTTCTGTAAGTTCTATATCATGGTTAGAACTTGATTCTATAAGAAGTTTAGGTATAATTAATTAATGTTCATAAATAATTAATAATTATATTAAAATTTGAATAATAATTTTAAAAATCTTAAAAAGTGTAAACAACCAAAAATTGATAGAAATGTGTTGTATAACTTGTACATCATGATTAGAAGTTGATTACATAAGAAGTTAAGCAATAATTAATTTATATTCTTACATTAATAAGAAGTATTTTAAAATAAAATGTTAATAAAATGTGAAATTACAGAAAATATATATGCATGTGTGAATGGATTTCTGTGATCATGTGTTCATGTATATTAAAAAAATATCATATAACAATTAAGAAGTAAGAATACTTTCTTTTAGTGTTCAAATTCTGAAATTTAATTTAATTTACTGTTAATTTATTATTTATTTTTTGTCATTGTAGATGACACCGAAAAGAGGTTCTGATGATATTGGGTGGCAGCATGGCATCATGTTGGAGAATAGGCACAACTTTAAGTGCAATTATTGTGGTTTTGTGGGACAAGGAAGTGGGGTCTCCCGTTTGAAGAAGCACCTTGCTAGTGGTCGACTAGCAGGGTAGCATGACGTGCAGGGGTGTAAATCGGTGCCAAAAGAAGTCAAGAAGGCTATGATTGAACACATTAAGCAAGTTCGAACTGAGACAGCAAGAAAGAAGGCAGATAAGGAGATAGCAGAGGATTATATCAGGAAGGCAAAGAGATGAAGATGATGATGATGAAGTTCAAATGTATGCAGAATATGTTCCTGATCCTGATGTGCAGGAAAGGCTAGCCAGAGCACATAGCAAGGCTGAGGCATGGGAAGCTGATCAAAGGGCAGGGCACAGAATGAGTTTTCATGGAGCTCAGCATGAGGTTGGCAGTGGCAGTGGCAGTGGCTCAGCGGTAGGTGGCAGTGGCTCCCGTCGATTTTCAAATGTGGGAGATTATTTCACTCGACCCCCTCCCACACAAGTACCAGAAGAAGGCAAGCATAGCAAGAGACCCACAGGTGTGCAAATTGAGGATGTGGACCCTTATGTGTATCCTAGGGAGCATGGCAAGCATACTAGGATTGATGATTCATACAACCAGCAGGGGCCGAAATACAAGGTGGGGAGAGCAATTGCAAAGTGGTGGCACCATACAGGGTTACCATTTAATGCAGCGAACAGTCCCTATTATAAAACTGCAATACAGGAGGTTCAACGTGGAGGCCTACATGTGCAGCCTCCTACAGCTAGGGACTTGGCAGGGAAATATCTGTAGGAGGAAGTTGATGAGATAAAGTCTTACATAGACGATTTAAGAAGAAATGGGAGAAGTATGGTGTCACCATCAGTGTGATGGTTGGTCGGGCATCACCAGGAGCAGCCTCATCAACTTCCTAGTGTATTGTGATACACAAGTCTTCTATCACAAATCAGTTGACGCATCCGAGCATGTACACAACTATGAATATATTTTGGGTTTGATGCGAGAGGTGGTTCAGGAGATTGGGGAGCAATATATTGTGCAGGTGGTCACGGATAATGGAGCTGCGTACAAGAAAGCAGGGGGAGTTGATGAATATCTATCCTCATCTATACTAGACCCCATGTGCTGCCCACTGTGTTGATTTAATGCTTAAAGAAATTGGGACACTGCAACCTGTGAAAATGGTGGTGGATGCAGGACAGAAGATAACACGTTTCATCTACAATCATCATCTGGTGTTGGCGTGGATGAGAGAGTCCACTGGTGGAGAGTTGTTGAGGCCGGCTGTCACCCGCTTTGCAACAAATTTTGTGGCACTATAGAGTCTACTAAAGCACAAGGATGGATTGAAACGCATGTTCAGGGGTGATAAATGGTTGCAGAGTAATTTTGCTAGTACATCTGATGGAAAGGAGGTGGAAGGCATCGTCAACAGCTACAGTTATTGGGATCGGGTCTTCAAGCTGGTACAGATCATTGAACCTCTATATGAGGTGTTGAGGGTGATGGATGGGGATAGGAGACCATCTATAGGATTGGTATATACAAAGCTTGAAGCCGCGAGGAAAAAGATCCGTGAAGTCTCACCTCGGCATGCACACTTGGTTTTGGATGTTGTTGACGATAGATGGGACCGGCAGATGAGTAGAGATCTCCATATGGCGGGTAAGGAAATAAATCATATTTCTGCAATAAACTACTCTTTATTGTATTGATGATGGTATTTTATTCAATTGCAGCATACTATCTCCACCCTGCATACCATTATGCACACGAGCTAGCATATGATGATGAACTGACGGCTGCCTTTGCAAGGGTGGTTGAGAGATTGTCAACAAGTCCTGTGCTAGCGGCAGATGTCATTGATGAGGCAAGTATAGGATTATCAACTTCCATCCAAAGTCCAAACAAATACTTGAAGTTCATAGGAGTTGATGATAAATTTATTAAATGCAGATGAAGCGTTTTCGGGAAGCCACTGGGACCTTTGCTGAGCCATGTGCCATTGCTGGTCGGGAGCGTGTAGACGGCGGTAATATGCTTCCCATTTACATTTTTTATCATTGCAACTTGATGGTTGACATCTGATTGAGATAATTGAATTTGGATGCAGCTGATTGGTGGTTCAACTTTGGGCATTCCGCGCCAACATTGAGGAAAATTGCAGTGAAGGTCTTATCGCAGACTTCCTCATCTAGTGGATGTGAGAGGAACTGGAGTACATTTGCATTGATACACACCAAAGTGCGGAATCGTCTCTCATATAGGCATTTGGACCAATTGGTGTACGTCCACTATAATATGAGGCTGAGGGTCAAACATCTTACAGAAGATCCAAAGAAGCGTGGGGACGTAGAGTATGATCCAATTGATTTTGGATTTCTACGAGATGAAGAAGACCCAATGGTTGCATGGGTTGCACGAGCAACAACAGAGCGAGGGGAGTATGAGTTAGATGAGGAGGCAGACGACCCTGAAGATCCACCTTGCCCTAACACTTTCTTGGCAAGGGCAGTAGCAGAAGCAACAGCAGAGGAGGAGGGAGATCGTGGGAATGTGGGACAGCCATATTCCCCTCGTTATGAGATGGATCCAGAGGGTGAGGTGGATCTTCTTGCGGACATACAAGTAGAGCATGTGACGCGTACTGCAGGTGGGAGAGTCATTTCTTTCTTTCATCTTACATGTTTTATCAGTTGCATTTATGCTAACTTCCTAATGTATAATGTTGGGGGTTATTGCAGGTAGAGGAGGAGGTAATGATGATGATTTTGATAGGTTGATGGAAGGCCTCCCCCGCACACAATCTAGAAGGAGAGGCTTATCTACCCAGGATGCGCCTCCCTCACAATTTACAAGGGCTCCCACATCATCTCAATTGGCAAAAGGGAAGCAAATAGCAACAGAATCCCGCAGAAAAAAAACTGGTGCAACAGAGTCCCGGCCAAGTAAAGGAGTTGTTATACGAGAGTCACCTCCCGCCCCAGCACAAAAAAAGAAGGGTTGGTTTTCTGGTTGGGGATCCAAGAAAGGCAAGAAAGGTGCTACCGTTGTTGAAGATCCACTTGACATTGCCGATGTAGAGACTTTGGATCCAAATGCAGATGATGAGACACCGTCTCCATTGGATTCACCCCGATTGCCCAATAGTGCCTCCCATGATTCGATGACTACTGGTAGGCCATCATTTTGTATTAAAAATTATCTCAAAATGTATTTGTAATTTTGTATTTGTTCTAACTAATGTTCAAATGATATTGCCTTTGCAGGTGGTTCTTCAGATGCTGGTGGTGACGGTGATGGTAACGGTGGAGGTGGAGGTGGTAACGGTGGTCAGGGCGGAGGAGGAGGTGAGGGTGGTGTGGGAGGAGGAGGTGAGGGTGGTGAGGGAGGAGGAGGTGGCATGGCATTCACAAAGGAGCAATTTTATGGGGGTGCAACACAAGATAGTAGTCATGGTGCCCCAATGCGGTACAATAGAAGGCAGAAGTTTAGACCTGGCAGTCAAGCAAGAGGTTCACCAGTAGATTCCCATAGCTATGACACTATGATATCAGACTTTGAGACGATGAGTACACAAGAGTCTGTCGGATCCTATGGCGGCCATAGCTATCACCCCGAATCCACTAGCACAGACTACTCTAGTGGGTACGGACCGTACAGTGGGTACACTGCCACAGCAGGCTACCTTGGTCCATCTCCATATATGCATCCTCCTCCTGCATATTCTATTCCTATTCCAGTCCAAGTTTTTGAGGCTGAGGAGGATGTACAGATGGCACAACTGGGGGTAGTCCGCCCAGGCTGTCAAGTGTGGGACCATTATCTCAATCAGTTTCGGCAGAGATACCATACCATGATGACATAGGATGAGTTTCGTGGTTTTGTGTCAATAACGAAAGGTCATCATCTTATTGGGGAGCTCCCCTCAGAGTCAGATGAGTCCGAATCGATGCCTAGCCAATCCCAATGGAATGCATATGATCCATATCAACAAGGGCATTGGGGATATTAGAGTAAGTCATTGTATTTTTATTGGAATTTAGAGTTTGATAGTTGTATTGACTTTGTGCAATGTAAATATCTTTCAATTAATGAGTTTCAATTTGTTTTCACTCTTCTAATGCTTTATTTCATTGAAAATAAATGTTTTTATACCAATTACATGATATAAATCTCATGGAATATGATGAAACATATGTACAAGAGGCCTAAACCACACAATCATTCAAAAAAAAGGCCAGATTCAAGGGAATCGGCCATAAAATGGGTCATAAATAAGGGTTCTGGCCGAATCCAAGCGGATTGAACCGAATCGGTTCGATCAAACCTTGCTTAAGGTATTACATGTAAATAAGGAAGCACCCCTCATTTGAATCCAATAAAAATATCAAAAAAATCATCTCTTACTAATAAAAAATCAACTCTCTCATCCAAGAAGAAAATCACGATTTTGACAATTCCATCAAAATAACGTCTTTCTAATCCCTCATAATTTGGCCTATCTAAAAATTTCATAATTCAAATAAACCCAATAGAACACAAAAAATCCGAAGTCTGGTGAAAAAAGTCAAACGTGCATATGACTTCTCCAAGGTAGTCACTCTAGTAGGCCAAATTATGAAGGATTAGAAAGTCAAACATTCATGTGACTTTGGATTTTTTGTGTTCTATTGGGTTTATTTGAATTATGAAATTTTTAAATAGGACAAACTATGAAGGATTAGAAAGACGTTATTTTGATAGAATTATCAAAATCGCGATTTTCTTCTTTGATGGGAGAGTTGACTATTTATTGATAAGAGATATATATATATTTTTTTATTAGATTCAAATGGGGGATACTTCCTTATTTATATGTAATATCTTACGTAAATGAAACTACAAATACTAACATTTACTTAAATGTTGTTCAGATAAATAAGGTATTATGCAAATATGAAGATAATCGGGTATATGTATGTTAAATGAAATAAAACATAATATATATTGGCCGAAGCAGACATGCATCAGACCTGCATAGGGCGAATTGGGAGCAAATCGGGCACGATTCGCCCGACACTATTCGATTCAGTCGGTTCGCCTGTGAACCGGCCGAATCAAGCAAATCTGATGCGGTACAGAGGGCGTGGAGGGAGAAGACGATAGTAAAAAGGAATGGTGAGGCGTGGAGGAAGAAGAAGAAGAACGGGATTGGGCTTCCACCTTGGGGATTCCACCCCGCTGAAGGAGACGACAAGAAGACTACGGTCAAAGCTCTCTTCTAATCATCATTAACCCTAAAAACATGATATTACACGTTATTTATAGTGAGGGAACCCTAATGGCCCCTACTGACACACAGACATGGGCTAAAATACCCAAGCCTAAAATAAGTCTAAATTCGGACCCAAAAATACACAGAAAATAGAAAGAGCTCTAATGGGCCTCATATGGGCCTTATTACATCAACTAAATGCCCAAACTCATAAAATAAACATGCTAGTGGCCCGAAGGCAAGTCGCCAAGCCAAATGGACGCCGTCGTCGCTGCTCGTCGCCTCCGCCTGTGGTAAACTTGGACCTACTGGCCCGGTCCCAGGCTCGGATGTCCCCACCAATTCTCCTCTGATTCGAGAAAACTCGTTCTCGAGTTTTGAAGTAGGGCAATATCAAAAGGGAGATGAGGTAAGGAGCAAACACAAAACACATCTCGATAATATGTAGGTCCATCAAGCAAAGAACCACATCTCGAGTAGAGAAATATGCCTTAGTTTCACTCCATATGTGAACAAAGTCATCCAGATTGATGTTAGCTAGTATATCTTTCGGCTGTTCGACCACAACTCCCATTATCTCTTCCATTGTCAACTCATTCTCCTTAATGAAGTCATCATCTGCTCCAAACATCTCAGACTCAAACTGTTTATAATACCCATCTATCAATGATTCATCTGCTACATAGGATACTTCAACTAGTAGGTTTCCAGACTCTGTAGTAATCGAGGAGCCAGCCTCATAGACAATCTCTTGTTTGGTCAACTCGTCACATAAGCGCTGCAAAATATTATCTATTCTAAAAAAACCTTGATCCAATTCGCGCCTAAACTTGGTAAGTGCTTCAGACAATCCACAAACCATCATGGGTTCATCCGGCAGTAGGACGTCGTCTGGTGGCCCGAACAGTAGCTGGAGATGTGGACAGACGTTGAGAATGGCTGTACAGGGAGGTGTGGGCCGCGGAAGTCGGGAAAAAACAAAAACAGCAGGTGCAACGCGCTGGTGGGCTTCCTCACTGGTCCTGTGCGTGGTTCTGACGAACAGGAGAACTGGTTGATGGAGAGGCCGCAGGAGGTCGCAGGAGAGAACTCTGGAGGCGCGACGGAGATGCCCCAACACCGGCGATAGAAAGTAGTGAGAGGTTCTCGGTGCTAAGCGACAGGGCAAAGAGGAGGTTGGGCGGACGCCGTGTGGGTCACCCAGACTCCGGACCCGCGTGCGATTTCGCCCGGTTCGAGGCCCCGGCGCATGGACGACGAAACCCCCAGTCCGCTCAAGCGACGCGGGCGGGGAAGGAGGCCGTAGCCGGGCTGAGGCACAGGCCGCGTGTTGCTGGCTGTTGGGGAGGGGGGGCCCGCTTGTGCACCAGGGTGACGCGTGAGGAGGGCACGCGAGGCCGATTTTGTCCCGTTCAACACGGATGTTTGGTAGTGAACCGGGGAAGAGGAAGATGTGGGGAACGAGAAACGGGGCTGCGCGGACGGAATGAAGAAAACACATATGACCGGACTCGACTCCGTAGAAGTCTCGAGGTTGTGGCAGTGCGACGTGGCACTGTGGAGTGGGCGCGGTGTGGCGCCTACGTGGCGTGAGCGCTGGTCCCGCGAAGGCGGGAAGCGCGGGGTCGCGGTGCGGCAACTGCGTGGAGTGGACGCTGGACCCGCGAAGGCAGAAGGCGCGGGGGACGAGGCGGAGGTTGGCGGGCGCTGGGGTGGGCGCCCACGAAGGCGAGGGGCTGGAGATGCGTCCGGCGAGGGCCGGTTGGCGAGGTGGGACTGGCGAGCGCGAGTGCCGGCACGTGGCGCTGGGAGGCGTCCCCGCGAGCGCCGCAACGCGGCGGGGTGGGCGCGCGTGGGGTCTTCGTGCGAAGACGTCGGGCTGGCATGCACGAGGCGTAGCGTGGGTGGATCTTGAGATCTCTAATACCAAACTGATGTGGTACAGAGGGCGTGGAGGGAGAAGACGATAGTAAACAGGAATGGTGAGGCGTGGAGGAAGAAGAAGAAGAACGGGATTGGGCTTCCACTTTGGGGATTCCACCCCACTGAAGGAGACAACAAGAAGAATGCGGTCAAAGCTCTCTTCTAATCATCATTAACCCGAAAAATAGGATATTACACTTTATTTATAGTGAGGGAACCCTAATGGCCCCCACTGACACATACATGAACTAAAATACCCAAGCCTAAAATAAGTCCAAATTCGGACCCAAAAATACACAGAAAATAGAAAGAGCTCTAATGGGCCTCATATGGACTTTATTACATCAACTAAATGCCCAAACTCATAAAATAAACATGCTAGTGGCCCGAAGGCAAGTCGCCAAGCCAAATGGACGCCGTCGTCGCTGCTCGTTGCCTCCGCCTGCGGTAAACTTGGACCTACTGGCCCAGTCCCAGGCTCGGATGTCCCCACCAAAATCACAGATTGGCTTTTCTGTGATTCGCAACGATTCAACAAACCATGATGAGGAGTACACATGGACATTGGGCAAACCATCAGTTTAGCAACCTGCCATTTACAATTCTACACCATGGGAGTTGTACGGGAAGATGCAGAGGGTGAAAGATGGGCCTCGGGATTAGGAGACCATTGGGATTTACTGATGTGTACTAAAAAGCAAGGTTTGGCGCATCCCCGATTCGGACCGGATCGGGTTTTTCCTGATCCGATCCGATTCGGGCGCTTGCATTCGGCCAGAACTCTTATTGAAGGGATCCGGGCGCATCGGAGCGAGCCGCGCATCGGATCCTCCCTGATCCGATGTGATTCGGGGGGATCGGCCCGGCTCGATCCGGCGCGCCAAACCATGCTAAAAAGTAAAATTTAAGGCATTTCAGACATGGTTTGTGGAATTGGCCGATCTGGATCAGATCAGCCATGGCCGATCCGGCCGATTCTGGCAGATTCCTGGCCGATTCCAGCTGATCCGATACTTGACCCAAGCCGGATCAGCCCAGGCTGATCCGATCCTTTTTTCATGATTTCAGACGTGCAGATTTCACTTCAATTTCGAATGATGATTAATTAATATAAGAAACTGCTGTACTAGGCAGTCAAACTGAATCTAAAGCCACCCAGTTTTGGAAGCTCTGGAAGGCTGACAGTGATGGCCTGATGGGTATTTCCTGTCTACTAGGTCATGTAAAGGCCAATGAGAAGAGTTGTTATTGAAAGATGCTCAAAGTCAGTGTTCAACATCAGGATGGATTTCATAATTTACATAGACCTCATGCAGGTTTTTATTCTTTCCCATAGTGAATCTTCATTATTCTAGATGCCAGTGGAATTGAATTTAGATGCACTCTAACATTTTTCATCTGAAGTCTCTTTTTTCCCGTAATCATGTAGTTTGGATTGGTAAGGAATCTCTCCTCTACCACAGTTGTACCCCTGTCTATCTTTGAACAAAATTGGCAGTCCAACACAACTTTTCTCACGCAGTATATGACCATTCTCCAACTGAGCAACATCAGATATGATGCTCTTTTCTAGGATGAATGACAAAAGAAGAGGTTAATGCTGGCATTCTTGGAGGTTCTCTGAGCATGCACATGGTAGCAAGCTCTCTTATTGCTCCAGGAATTCGAACTTGACTAAACTGTTTTTTTTTTCAAGCAAACAAGCTAAAATCAAAGAACGAAAGAAAAACAAAAGGAAATTGATTTAACACGGGATGATAAAGATATTACCTAGTACATTGGTGATGTAAATGGTATCATGCAAGAGAACTTTCAGATCTTTCCAAAACTGCATGATTTGACTTGTGAAGTTCTGAGTGCTTTCCAATCTACCACAAGAAAAACCGCCAATATAAATAACATATCACCACATAATGCACATCCACCATCTTTATCAGAGCCATCAAAGAACTTACTGAAGATATGACAAAAAAAAGTATGAAACTTTAGAAGTAAAGACAACAACCATCTTGTCCAATTATCTTACTAATATTTGTTCTCTAGTTCTGAGAATTGTTTTCTTGAGAAGAGATATTATTAATTCATCATGTTTTGCTTCACATTTTTTAAATAATTATGCATATAATCCTAAAATCTTGCATATTCTATTCTATACCATCATCATCATCAGAGCCTTATCCCATTATTTGGGGTCGGCTACATGAATTCCTTTCCGCCAAAAATTTCTATCAAGTGCTATAGTCGTGTTTAAACTCAAGAAGTCCAAGTCTTTCCTAATAACATCACACCATCTCATTTTAGGTCTTCCCCTAGCTCTTTTACTAGTATCCACTAAGATTTTGTCACATCTTTTAACTGGCGCCGAGTTAGGGTGATGGTGCACATGTCCAAACCACCTAAGTTTATTGTCTCTCATTCCTAAGAGTAGTAGCTTTCGATACTTAGGGTCTATCATCTAAGAGAATGGGGAGATTTATGACGATGTAGCACACATGATTCTTCATATTGTCATTTATCTCTCATGACGAAATTGGAGAGATTCTATTCTATACCCTGTATTCTTCATATTGTCATGCATCTCCCATAATGCACTGTATTTCATCATATATACCCTTGCGGCCTTGCCGTTAAATGCTATTTGTTTAGCATAACTTTAGACAGATTAAGACTAAAAAGAGACTAGACTAATCTTCTCGCACTACTAAAATAGTAATGCCTATGCCCTTAGAATCTTTTTATATTATCTTATATGTCCCTCTAAAATGAAAATCTCATATTTTACATGTTCAACAGAATTTATATTAACGTTGATGGTGTTAGCCTTTGAGAAGTACAGGTGAAGCAAATTTTCCTTAAAATAGGATTATCTATGATAATAAAAAAAGGGATCGAATAAAAACATTGAGAATTAATGGAAGAAATTGTAGAAAATGAGAGCAGATTTATTCCTCTGAAAATCAAAAACAGTGGTCAAGTAGTTTCATTATTGGGCCCTAAAAGAAAACCCAATAGGGGCAACTACCAGCTGGATAAAGCCATGGAAAACAGAATCGGATTGGCCCAGGGATTGCCCTGGGCTGATCCCGATCTGGATAGGATACAGCCGATCAGCCAGAAGTCTGGCCAATCCAGGATCGGCCAGATTAAAAAATATTTTTTTGAAAAAATTCAGGAAAAATCAGAAAAACATCAGGAAAATATATATATATATATATGTTTTTATGATATATGTAATCATACACATAAAATTATGCATTCATATATATATATATATATATATATATATATACATACAAACACACACACACAATAGCAATCACATAGATATATACATAATTACATATCATATTAATCAATTAATATACAAACATAATTAATTTGTATACCTTATAAATGCATAGATTATACATATATCACAATCATTAGATTGTAAGTAGTGTTGGAATATGAAGCTTGAGGCCATGAATTCTCCAATGTGTGGGTACGCATAGGCGTATCGACTTGCGCAGTCAGATCGCAAAGCAAAGGGAAAGACCTCATTTGTTTATACATATGTGGTTATGATATATGAAATCATATAAGTAAATTTACACATTCATATATGTATACAATACATATGTAATCATATACATATCTCTTAAATGTACAACCATAATTAATATTATATCTTTATAATATATATCATATGAATGAACATTTTACACAAATTTATGTGTGTTAATGTACATACAATCATATTAATGTAAATATAATAATATGTACATATATATAGTTAATGTATATATGACAATGAAAGTAAATGGTTGTAGATATGTTAATATATATATATATATAGAGTAGTGCTATGGTGCGGCGGTGCGACCCCGCCGCACCATAGCACACCACCGTTGGATCAACATCCAACGGCGGGAATGTTAAAAAAAAAAAAACGGATCGCGTTGCATGCGCCGGATACCACGCCCGTGCACCCATTGGATTTGCATCCAACAGGTGCCAATGTGGTGCGGCGGGGCCGTACTGAGGTGCCCCGCTGTTGAACCCGTAAAATATCGGGATTTAAACAAACCTCGGGCGGCAAATTTGCCCGGAAAGCCATGAAAAAGTTCGGGAAAGAACCACGGCCACCCCACTCGAACACCTGAGATAAATGGGTTTGAGTTCGGATGTCGACCCAGAATGAGCCGGAGGATGACGCTTAAAAAAGCCCGTCAATAGCGGAAATGCGCGCCCCGGACAGCCGAGACTCAATGTCCGGACTCGCGCTAAAGATCGCGTACGACTCGGATGGGTCCGAAAAGGTGAAATCCACATGCCCTCCGAAAATGGGGTCAAACGCACGTGAAACAGGCAAGAACGCATGCCGAAGGCACGTCAAATACATGCGGGCATGTGTGTGCACGTGTGCGGCACGTGCCATAACAAACCAGCAAACTCCCAGGAATCCTCTTGGAAATGGCCAAGGGAGGGGCGCCGGTTAGGCCCCCCTCCAGGCAGGGAGGGCCGCCGGTTGGCCCCCTCCGCCAGTCAGGAGGGGCGTTGTTGAAACGTAAAAGTGTGACACGTTTACTTCAGCGGAAATTATAGAATTCATCAGATGATGGTCCGGCAACTTGGCTAGTTGAAGCCTATTCTTGGCGGACAATCGTTCAAGTCATGGACATGATGAAAGGGGTCGTTGAGCCGTGAAGATTAAATGCTGGTTATCAACGGGCCTTCTTACAATATGTTATCAACAGCCTGCTCAGAGGCCAAATAAGTTGTGATTTAAAATGACCCACAAGGTTATTTAAGTTACAAACTTATTCAGTGGGATCCTTCCCCAAAATTCAGCAGGGGAGTTCCGGCCCTTAAAATGGCGCCTGGATTCCCGGTTAAAGTGAAAGTACAAGGAGAACATGTCTCCGTCCAAAATACGAAGCACGGAAAAATCCGGCAGCACAAGGTCTATAGACCGAGTACGAAGCACAAGTACAAAGAACAAGCTCGAGGAAGAACTCTGAGGCTTGCAAAGGCACCCTCCGATCGGGCAGAACTCCGAGAAGTCAGGGCGAAACACCAAGGAAACGGAGCAGGACTCCAGCAGCACCTCCGGCATCAACATTTCAGAAATGGGGGTGTGGGGGGGTATTTATAGGAAATTCCCCCCCCCCCCCCCTCCATCGATTAGGACCCCCCTAACCGATGGTGACCTCACGATGAGGTCACCATCGGTTAGGGGAGATTCCCCCTTAGCCGATGGTGACCTCATCGTGAGGTCACCATCGGTTGGGTCTAACCAATGGTGACCTCCTAACCGATGGTGACCTCATCGTGAGGTCACCATCGGTTGGGTCTAACCGATGGTGACCTGATGAGGTCACCATCGGTTGGGGCTCTCCCTCTCCCACATGTAAGGGGTTCATCCCCTATAAATACCCCCCCTATTCCAAAGGAAAGGGGGGTTCGGATTTGGCTCCGGCGAAGCCCTGTTGGAAAAATCCCAGAAAAATAGAAAGGAGCATTTGCTCATTCCCTCTCTCATTCTCAAATCCCTCTTGCTTGGTGTGCGAAGGTACAAATCCCCTTCTTTAGCCCGATAGGCCAGGCGCGGAGAGGAGAGCGGTCGGCGTAATCGTCATCGACATTCCTTCTTAATCCCCATCCCCCACATCGAGCAAGTCTCTGTGGGGTGATATTCCCGGGGTTTAAATGCCGTCCATATCGAGCAAGTCTCTATGGACACATGGTATTTAAATACCCATGTTCTCCCCGCCCATCGAGCAAGTCTCTGGGATGGTGGATTTTGTGCTTATATGTATATGTTTTCTTGAGGAGACCCTGCCCAAGCGGAGGTTCTGCTCAAGGACATATTCGTATATTCACAAATTTGTGTTCTTATATATATGTTTCTTAAGACGAAACTCTGCCCAAGGGGAGGTTCCGTCCAGGAACACATATATAAAGATTACAAATTTGTAATTATACAAATATGTTCCTTAAGGAGAATCTTGCCCAGGCAAAAATCTTTCTCAGGGGACATATCCATATAAATACAAACTCGTGTTATATGTATATCTTTCTTAGAGGAAACTCTGCCCAAGCGGAGGTTCTGTCCAAGAACATATTCGTATATTCACAAATTTATGTTCTTATGTATATGTTCCTTAGGGAAAACTCTGCCCAAATGGAGACTCCCTTAAGAACATATCCATAAAATCACGAATTTGTGCCTATACGCATATGTCTCTTAGGGGGAATCCTGCCCGGACAAAAGTTCCCTCCGAGTTCATATTCGTATAATCACAAACTTCATATTTATATAAATGTTTTTCTTAGTAGAATCTCTGCCCAAATAGAGACTCTGCCCGAGAACATATCTATATGATCACAAATATGCGCCATCGTGTATATGTTTCTCAAAAGGGAATCCCGTTCATACGGGGGCATCTTCCCATCGGATACTCTGCTCAAATAGAGATACCGTTTGAAATATAATCACAAAGTGCAAATTTGTGTTTATACACATATATCTCTTTGAGGCAAAATCCCTCCGGGTAAAGTTTCTCCCGAGAATACATGGATATAAGCATATACCAATATGAAAATATCTCTACAAGGACACCCTGCCTAAGCAGGGACTCGCCAAGACATATTCATATATTCAAAAAAAAAGATTGTGATAATATACACACATCCAAAGAAAAGAAGGATAAGACAAGAACTGCGCTCAGATACTCCAAATGGGAGCACATATGCACCTCCACGAGAACCATACCCGTGGAAATGGACTTTGGACATAATCACAAATGGGACAAGGACTTCCATGGAGATACATCCATATGTTCTCCGGAAATTGTACTCGCACAAGTGCGAAATGAGGAGAAAAGAAACCCTACCTCAAACTCGGACTTTGCTCAAAAATGGCATTGTGAAAGAACCTCATATAAAAATTTGCACAGTCATCCTTCTAATATGGAAGTGTTGCTCTGGGTTATAATACCCCCAAGTTCAGAATCAAAATCCACAGGCATATGCCCGTTCATAATGATAGTCCCCATGTTTTCCAAATAAAAATCTATAATCAACCTTTTGCAAAAAGGAGAAAGACCTCAAATCGGTCCACGGGTATATACCCGCTCCCCTTTTCAAAAGAAATTAAACTTTGGACTCCCAAAAAGGCAGTCGTTTCAAAAATGGAATATCCAAAGCAAAAAGCATTTCAAAATAATCAAAAGAAAGCAAAAACATGTCATAATCAGGATTTTCTAGGAAGAAGCATGTATATTTTTCTCGTCCTTTACTATGAATGGCATTTGGGTTAAGACCGGTATTAAATAATACCAAGAGTTTTAACTCGATGTAAATGTAACATCGATTCCGGTCGATGGAGATGGAGGTCCATCACATGCTACCTTAATTGCCTGATGAGAATAGACATGGAACTCAAGGGGTTCAGATTAAAAAATGGCGCACCCGTCCGTTTCACAGACACACCCGTCCGTTCGCGGACACCCCCGTCCGTTCACGGACACCACATCCGTCCGTTTCACGGACACCAAAAGTCCTTTTCCGCATTGCGCGGACCCTTTCTTCTGTCTGCTAGACAGGCTGGCACGCCCCGCAACATAAAAGTCAAAACATGTGAAATAAATGAAAGGATACAAAAGTCCACAAATAAAGAACCAAAACGAATAAACACACATTCGCACGACATTTCAAAAAAAAAAAAGGGAAAATCTCCCCCGTGTCAACAGCTGGCACGCCCGGTGGGACCTCTTCTCACCATTCATAGTAACAAAGGATGAGACTTACATACTCTTCATGAAAATCCTGATACTGATATTTCCCTCTTGAAGGTACTTGAAAAAAAGGAACAAATCACAAACTGTTGAAGATGGCCGTCACTTATGGACCGCTAGTCGTCAACAACCATGCCAGGTTCGGTTACCTGGCGACTCCGATCATATTCGGAGATTTCCCTGCAGTCGTCGGATCCCCTTTCTTTCTGGCAGTGGTTCCGGCCCATCAGGAGGAGGAAGCTGCTCAAATATCTTCCTCCCACAAATCAACAAAGAAGAATCACAACAACAATGGGCATATCAAAGCTCGTTCTGTTACTTTCAGCAAGGGCACCCAAATGCCCGTAAAGAATGATGCTGTCAAAGGGGGCAAACCCCATTCAACTCAAGTTCGGACCTATTCGGTCCATATGATCTCTTCAGCCATTGTGGCTCCCGTCCCCTCGCAGCGGGGGCAAAATAAACGCCACAAGAACAGGAGGCCGCCCGCCGCCATCTCCAGATCTGGCAAGTCCGTTATGGTCGGAAATGTGCGAGTGCGCCTTGATGGTACTCCACCTACCACTCCTCGTGATAGGTATATTCCAAATATTCCAACCTCGAACCGCTTCTCAGCTCTACGGTGGTTCCGGGGGAAGCATGAAGATTCCATGGTGAAAGCCGATGTCAAGCAAAAGACGCGGCGTTTTACCAAGTTGAAACACATCTGGGTTCCCAAGAAGAGAGTCCAGAAGTTCAAGAAAGATCAGGCAGATGCATCAAAGGTGATTCGAAGAAAAAGTAACACCGAAGATGCCTCTCTTCAATATACCGGATCTGAACATCCCAGAGGATGGAAAGAAAAGGCATATACAGAAAGCCAAACTACAATCCTCAAGGCCCGGAGAATACCCGGGTAGTCGAAGAAATTCCAACTCAACAATCCAATCCTCGAGTATCGGTCTTCGACCGTATATCGTGGATCCCAGAATTTTGTAAGCCAAGGGCAATTCCTAGCACCAGTGCTCGTCCGTCAAAAAGACGACGTGTTACTTGGGCAGCTCGGGAAACACCCAAGCTTATAATCTTCTCATGTTATACTACTGGAAGGGAAGTTGGCGAACTTGCGGAGCAAATCGCGGAAGCCACCCCCAATATCCCCACAGAAGATGTCGATACTAATATCAGACAGTTCGTCAGAAGAACTCACCAACCTGGCGGGCAAATTGGCTCCTCTAATCAAGCTTCTCTTCCAACTGATATCCAACATGAGGGTACTCAAATTCCCTCCCTTGAAGAAACAAATATTCGACTTGAAGAAGGTGGACCTTCTACCTCTGCTAGTCATTCCGTCATCAACTTGCCAACAAAAGAAAATTTCCATGCAATGGCGGACGATGACAAATATGAAGTCATGCAACAATGGCGGTCTGAAATGACCTCACTTGTCAATGAGATGAGACGATTGGCAACTTCAAGCCATCGACCATCCATAGAACCGGTTGCTGCTCAACACCAACAACAAAGCCAGCATCCGGATGGATTTATCTCATTACACAATCCAACAATTTCTTCAACTGGTCTTCTTCCTCAAGCTACGGGTCCGGATATCAATGACCCATCTAATATCATGCCTCCTCAAACAGAAGCCTTGCAAATTCAAAGGCATGAAATAAAGAAGATGGTTGAAGATATGTTCGCCCAGCAGGGCGAGGGTATTCAGGCTACGGGTTTATATTATGTCCCATTCCCTATACATCATCAACTCAAGAAGCTGCCAGAATCATGTCCCAAAGTCCCAAAGTTGCCTAAATATGATGGGCATGGGACACCTCGGGAGTCGGGAGCATGTGGCACATTATATAATTGCCATGGGCGATCTTGCATATGAGGAATCATATCTCCTCAGATATTTTGCAACATCTTTAATAGAGGTCGCATTCCAATGGTATGCAAAGCTCAAGGTTGGCTCAGTTCTCGACTGGGCTGATATGCAATCAAAATTCTATGATCGTTTTCAAACGGCAGAAAGGAAGGTCTCTCTTGCTAAGTTATGCTCCCTCAAACAAAAGAAAGGGGAGTCGGCAATAGACTTCATCCAAAGGTGGAGGGAGTTTAGCATGCAATGCGACAATCCTCCCATCCAGCAAGATGCAGTAATTATCTGCCGCAGAGGCCTCATCATAACAATTAAAGAGAGACTCTTGGCTGCAAATATCAGAAGCTTTGACCAGTTGAATATTGCTGTGGCAGAAATTGAAGGGTTCTTAGCCGAGCAATCAACTCATACAGCTCAAAAAGGTAAACTCCCTAAGGAGCGCAATTTGCCCGCAAAAGAAGTCAATACTATCGACTTCTTACCTAGTGATGAAACAAAGGGGGCAGTAATCCCCACTACCTCAAGAAAGAAACCAGAACCAAAGATACCTCCGCCTACATTGGCCGAGCGTATGAAGGCTCCTTATTCTTTCAGAAAAGAGCATACCAGAAAACTCTTCGATCTCTGCCTTGATAATCAATTAATATCACTGCCAACATCAAAGAAGCCGGCAGATATCGCCAAGATCAATCAACCTAATTACTGCCCGTATCACCGTATGGTGGGGCATCCAATTGAAGATTGCTTTGTCTTCAAGAATGAGGCACAAAAGGTAATCTAAGAAGGCCGTATATCTATGCAAAATGGTCTGGTTGATCCTCCACAGCCTCATACTTCGGATTGGCCAGAACAATCTGTCAATGTTATACATACGGCGGAACCCGCCACAAGCTCAAGGAATCCTGAGGTTGGGTCTTCATGTAACCCACCTCAAGATACTTCTGGAGCTCATTCTCCGCCGAGATCTAGGCATCGAGGTACAAGGAAAACAATACAAAGAGTACAAAGGCAGCTCGAGCAATTACAACAAAGCCAACAGGAGCTGCGCCAAATCATGCAAAGCATGGAGAGGCGTCAAGATGTGCCTATTCAGGAATCCCACGCCTTCCAACCTGCTTATATTTATCCACCTGCATATCCGGAGCTGCGCCCTATGCCGCCATTTCAAGACCCAATCGGGTGGTTCCTTGAAGATCCTTTAAATCCTGTCGAGCCGGCAAGGTCATATTCCTTTCGTCGCCAGCATACATTGTCTCTCTTCCGGCTATGCCTGCGATCAGGATATATGGATTATCTGGTCCCAGAAGAGTTGAGACCCAACTATTGCCCATATCATCAGCTCCTGGGACACGTTATTGAAGATTGTCCAAATTTCAAACAGGAAGTGGAAGAACTGATCCAGCAAGGACTCATCAATATGGGTAATTTTCTGGCCAATCCCCCACAACCTCATATTCAGCCACCATCAAATGAGCCATACAATCCCGGATCTCATTCCGTTAATGTCATTAATGCATCATACTCTGGGGTCCTTGAACCGGAGGGACAACCGCCTATGCCGCATCCATATCTGTCCAGCCGATGGTATGATGATTGGCATCCTCTACATCGACGCTCATTTGATCTAAAAGATACTCAAGCCATATTCAATCAGCTTAAGATCAGAGGGTTGATAAAAGTATTTGATCCTGAGCCTTATATCTCCGAAAAAGAAAGGGAGTCACATCTCTACTGTGAATATCATGCCAGAGTCATACACTCTACCAAAGATTGCCCAATATACCTCCACTGGACGTGTATATGACAAGCCAAGTACATGGACGTCGACGACAGGGTGTATGTGCCTCCGTCGGACGCTTACATGATAATGGGTACATGCGGGTTACCAGTGGGGTGTTTATGCCTCCATAGGTTAACATGCCTCGACGCGTGTCATTTTGTGACACCGGAGGACTTAAATATATGTGCCTCGACGTGCGTCATTTTACGACACCGGAGGGCTTAAGTACATGCCTCGACGTGCGTCGTTTTATGACGCCGGAGGACTTAAGTACATGCCTCGACGTGCGTCGTTTTATGACGCCGGAGGACTTAAATACATGCCTTGGGGGTCTTACAACAACCTGTGGTGTCTCCGTGTGGGCGAACGCAGGAGGGCTCGACCACGGAGAGGAAGCACCAACGGGTGTCGAAGACCTCCCCCGACTCGTGCGGCCTATACAAGCTCACGCACGGACCACCTTTGAGCACGGGCAGACTCTGGGCTTGGGCCGGAGATGGCGCGTTTAGGCCGATTCGGCGTCTGTTCAAATGGGGGAGTACCCCCCTATTTATAGGGGCTCGAAGGGTCGAACCGGCGGGGGCCTCCCGGCTCGAGCGTCGAGGCGGGCGCGGGCGCCGAGGCATCGCGGACCGGCGGGGGTGCGCACGCGAACCGGCGGGGTGCCTCCCGGCTCGAGCGTCGAGGCGGGCGCGGGCGCCGAGGCATCGCGGACCGGCGGGGGTGCGCACGCGAACCGGCGGGGGTGCGCTGGACTGGCGGGGGGTGCGCCCGGACTGGCGGGGGTGCACACCCCGCCTGGACTGGCGGGGGTGCGGCCCCCCGCTTGAACCGGCGGGGGTGCGCCCCCCGCCGAACCGGCGGGGTGCGGCCCCCGCTGGACCGGCGGGGGTGCGCCCCTGCCGAACCGGCGGGGGGCCCGCACCCCGCCTAACCGGCGGGGGTGCGCCCCTGCCGAACCGGCGGGGGGCCCGCGCCCCGCCTAACCGGCAGGGGTGCGGCCCCCGCCCGGCCCGGCGGGGGTGCGCCCCCTGCCGAACCGGCGGGGTGCCACCGCCTGGCCCCCCCTATAAATGGGGTGGGCCTCCACTCCATCGGCCATTTCCAGAAGGATTTCTGGGGGTTTTGCTGGTTTGTCATGGCACGTGCGGCACACGTGCGCACACATGCCCGCATGCATTTGACGTGCATTCGACGTGCGTTCTTGCCCGTCTCACGTGCGTTTGACCTCATTTTCGGAGGGCACGTGCATTTAACCTTTTCGGACCCATCCGAGTCGTACGCGATCTTTAACGCGAGTCGGACATTGAGTTTCGGCTGTCCGGGGCGTGCATTTCCGCCATTGACGGGCTTTTTTAAGCGTCGTCCTCCGGCTCGTTCTGGGTGGACATCCGAACTCAAACCCATTTATCTCGGTGTTCGAGTGAGGGAGACCGGAGTTTCTTCCCAGCCTTTCGTGGATTTCCGGACGAGTTTGCCACCCGGGACTTGTTAAATCCCGATATTTTTCGGGTTCAACAAATGCCCCCCACGGGATATCCGTCAGAGGCGAAGACGAAGGCGGGTATCCCGTGGCGATTATCAAACTCTACCCTTTGCGATTATCCCCTTTGCTATAAATACCTTTGCTATCAACAGGGGGGTATTTATAGGAAATTCCCCCCCCCCCCCCCCCCTCCATCGGTTAGAACCCTCCTAACCGATGGTGACCTCACGATGAGGTCACCATCGGTTGGGGCTCTCCCTCTCCCGCATGTAAGGGGTTCATCCCCTATAAATACCCCCCCTATTCCAAAGGAAAGGGGGGTTCGGATTTGGCTCCGGCGAAGCCCTGTTGGAAAATCCCAAAAAAATAGAAAGGAGCATTTGCTCATTCCCTCTCTCATTCTCAAATCCCTCTTGCTTGGTGTGCGAAGGTACTGTTGACACGGGAAAAATATCATCGATCGTTCATTTGATTTTGTTTGCTCATTTCATTTTATCTGGTTCATGTATTTATTTCATTTGGGTATTCATTTATTTCACATGCTTTGATTTGTGTATTGTGATTTGCGGGGCGTGCCAGCATGTCTGTCTAGAGACAGAAGAGAATCCGCGCAATGCGGAAGAATAATTTTGGTGTCCATGGAATGGACGGGTATGGTGTGTCCGTGAACGGACGGTCGGGGGTGTCCGTGGAACGGACGGGTGCGCCGTTTTTAATCTGAACTCCTTGAGTCCCGTATCCATACTCATCAGGTGATTGAGGTAGCATGTGCTGGACCTCTGTCTCCATCGACCGGAGTCGATGTTACATTTACATCGAGTTAAGACTTTTGGTGTTATTTAACACCAGTTTTAACCCGAACACCATTCATAGCAAAGGGGATGAGAAAATATACATTCTTTTAGAAAATCCTGGTCATGATGTATCATTTTTCTTTTGGTTATTTTTGAAATGCTTTTGCTTTGAGTGTTCCATTTTGAAAAGGCTGCCCTTTGTGGAGTCCGAGATATGATTTTTAAGAAGGGAGCAGATGTATTTTTGTGAACCCATTTGGGGTCTCCCTCCTCTCCTTTTTAGAGAAAGATCATTTTAGGTTGTTTGATGATTTTATTTTGGAAAACCTGAGGATTACTATTGCAGACGGGCGTATACCCGTGCATTTGATTCTGAACTTGGGGGAAGTCATAATTCGAAGTAGCATTTCTGTATTAGAAGAGTTGCTACATCAAATTTTTTTATGATGTGATATTCTTTTGCAACATCCTTCTTTTAAATGAGTCCGAATTGAGGCAGAATTTCCTTTCTCCTCGTTCATCGTTTCATTCATTCATCATTCTTTTTTTTTTACTTGTATGAGTATGATTTTCGGAGAACGTATGGACATATCTTTATGGACGTTCTTGTCAACTTGAAGTTCCTTTCTGGAAACTGTCCACATGAACACAGCTCTTGTGAGTATGCATTCGTGCTGCTCTTTGGAGTATCTGAGCACAGTTCGGGTCTTGTCCCTTTTTCTTTGGATGTGTGTATATCAACACAATTTTCATAAATTTATTTTGGCGGAGTTTCTGCTTATGCGGAATGCCTTCATGAAGATACATTCATATGAACGTGTACTTGTATCCATGTGTCCTCAGAGAATCTTTGCCCGAAGGGATTTTGCCCTTAAGAAAGTATGTGTGTATGAACACAAACTTGCAGTTTATGCATATTTTCTCACCGGTATCTCTGTTTGAGTGGAGTATCCGGCAAATTTGAACTTTATAGATATGTTCTTAGGTGGAATCTCCACTTGGGCAGAGTTTCCTCTAGGAAACATATATATAAAAATGCAAATTTGTGAATATACGAGCATGTTCTTGGGCAGAATCTCCACTTGGGCAGAATCTCTACCAAGAAACATATAAATAAAACGCAGATTTGAACTTTATAGATATGTTCTGAGGCGGAATCTCCACTTAGGCAGAGTTTCCTCTAAGAAACATATATATAAAAATGCAAATCTGTGAATATATGAATATGTTCTCGGGCAGAATCTCCACTTGGGCAGAGTCTCCTCTAAGAAACATATGCATATAGCACAAACACACCATCCCGGAGAGTTAAAACTCGATGGGAGGTGGCATGAATTACAAAGGTATCTAAAATACCATATGTCCAGAATGGACGGTATTTAGAACCTATAGCCCATGGGGGCCTACGCCGCTATTGCGGACTTTTAGCCGAAGAAGTTTGCCGATGCCGTAAACGAACAACTTCTCAATGCTCGGGGGAAGATTTGGCACCTTCACTCACAAAGAAATGAGATTGAGAAAGAAGAAGGGAGCTTTGGGAATTTGGAATTTCTATTCCTTCAACAAGGGGAACAACAATTTTTTGAAAAGAAAGGGGCTGTAGCCCCTTCTCCGCCGGGGGCCTCAACATGGGGAATGGGGTGCCTTTTATAGGGGAAGGCACCCCTTTACATTGTGGGAATGGGGGTTTCTAACCGATGGGGGTTCCATCGGTTAGAGGATTTTAAAACCCCTCTAACCGATGGGGGTACCATCGGTTAGGGGGAGGGGCACTCCTCTAACCGATGGGGGTACCATCGGTTAAGGGATGTGCCTGTTCTTTTTGTTTTCTGTTTTTTTTTTTTTTGAAGGGGACCCCTAACCGATGGAACATCCATCGATTAAAGGGGGAATCCCCCCTAACCGATGGGGTTCCATCGGTTAGAGGGGAGTCTCCCCTAACCGATGGAATCCCCATCGGTTAGGGGACTCCCCTTAACCGATGGAACTTCCATCGGTTAGAAGGGAGTTCCCCTCTAACCGATGGAAGCACCATCGGTTGGAGGGGTCTCCCCCTCCAACCGATGGAAGCACCATCGGTTAAGGGGAAAAACCCCCTTAACCGATGGTAGCCCCATCGGTTAGGGGAAAAAATCCCCTAACCGATGGTGCCTTCATTGGTTTAGGGGAGGGGGATTTCTGGGAATAAATTAATGGGGGATTGACACCAAATTTTATTTTTTATGTCAACAGGTACAAATCCCCTTCTTTAGCCCGATAGGCCAGGCGCGGAGAGGAGAGCGGTCGGCGTAATCGTCATCGACATTCCTTCTTAATCCCCATCCCCCACATCGAGCAAGTCTCTGTGGGGTGATATTCCCGGGGTTTAAATGCCGTCCATATCAAGCAAGTCTCTATGGACACATGGTATTTAAATACCCATGTTCTCCCCGCCCATCGAGCAAGTCTCTGGGATGGTGGATTTTGTGCTTATATGTATATGTTTTCTTGAGGAGACTCTGCCCAAGCGGAGGTTCTGCCCAAGGACATATTCGTATATTCACAAATTTGTGTTCTTATATATGTTTCTTAAGACGAAACTCTGCCCAAGGGGAGGTTCCGTCCAGGAACACATATATAAAGATTACAAATTTGTAATTATACAAATATGTTCCTTAAGGAGAATCTTGCCCAGGCAAAAATCTTTCTCAGGGGACATATCCATATAAATACAAACTCGTGTTATATGTATATCTTTCTTAGAGGAAACTCTGCCCAAGCGGAGGTTCTGTCCAAGAACATATTCGTATATTCACAAATTTATGTTCTTATGTATATGTTCCTTAGGGAAAACTCTGCCCAAATGGAGACTCCCCTAAGAACATATCCATAAAATCACGAATTTGTGCCTATACGCATATGTCTCTTAGGGGGAATCCTGCCCGGACAAAAGTTCCCTCCGAGTTCATATTCGTATAATCACAAACTTCATGTTTATATAAATGTTTTTCTTAGTAGAATCTCTGCCCAAATAGAGACTCTGCCCGAGAACATATCTATATGATCACAAATATGCGCCATCGTGTATATGTTTCTCAAAAGGGAATCCCGTTCATACGGGGGCATCTTCCCATCGGATACTCTGCTCAAATAGAGATACCGTTTGAGAATATATTCACAAAGTGCAAATTTGTGTTTATACACATATATCTCTTTGAGGCAAAATCCCTCCGGGTAAAGTTTCTCCCGAGAATACATGGATATAAGCATATACCAATATGAAAATATCTCTACAAGGACACCCTGCCTAAGCAGGGACTCGCCAAGACATATTCATATATTCAAAAAAAAAAAGATTGTGATAATATACACACATCCAAAGAAAAGAAGGATAAGACAAGAACTGCGCTCAGATACTCCAAATGGGAGCACATATGCACCTCCACGAGAACCATACCCGTGGAAATGGACTTTGGACATAATCACAAATGGGACAAGGACTTCCATGGAGATACATCCATATGTTCTCCGGAAATTGTACCCGCACAAGTGCGAAATGAGGAGAAAAGAAACCCTACCTCAAACTCGGACTTTGCTCAAAAATGGCATTGTGAAAGAACCTCATATAAAAATTTGCACAGTCATCCTTCTAATACGGAAGTGTTGCTCTGGGTTATAATACCCCCAAGTTCAGAATCAAAATCCACAGGCATATGCCCGTTCATAATGATAGTCCCCATGTTTTCCAAATAAAAATCCATAATCAACCTTTTGCAAAAAGGAGAAAGACCTCAAATCGGTCCACGGGTATATACCCGCTCCCTTTTTCAAGAAAATTAAACTTTGGACTTCCAAAAAGACAGTCGTTTCAAAATTGGAATATCCAAAGCAAAAAGCATTTCAAATAATCAAAAGAAAGCAAAAACATGTCATAATCAGGATTTTCTAAGAAGAAGCATGTATATTTTTCTCGTCCTTTACTATGAATGGTATTTGGGTTAAGACCGGTATTAAATAATACCAAGAGTTTTAACTCGATGTAAATGTAACATCGATTCCGGTCGATGGAGATGGAGGTCCAACACATGCTACCCTAATTGCCTGATGAGAATAGACATGGGACTCAAGGGGTTCAGATTAAAAAATGGCGCACCCGTCTGTTTCACGGACACACCCGCCCGTTCGCAGACACCCCCGTCCGTTCGCGGACACCACATCCGTCCGTTTCACGGACACCAAAATTCCTTTTCCGCATTGCGCGGACCCTACTTCTGTCTGCTAAACAGGCTGGCACGCCCCGCAACATAAAAGTCAAAACATGTGAAATAAATGAAAGGATACAAAAGTCCACAAATAAAGAACAAAACGAATAAACACACATTCGCACGACATTTCAAAAAAAAAAAAAAGGAAAAATCTTCCCCGTGTCAACAGGTGCCGGTCAGGCCCCCTGACCGGCGGCCCCCCTCCGCCAGCCAGGAGGGGCGCCGGTCTGCCCCCCCGCCAAGCAGGGAGGGCCGCCTATATAAAAATCTCCGCGGGAAGACGACACAGGTTGTCACATGACTCTCGGCGTCTGTATTTAAGTCCTCCGCCGTCGTCAAATGACGTGCGTCGAGGCAACGTTGTCCGATAGTGGCACAAACACCCTGTCGTAAAAGGACAAATGGTCGCTAAATGCTCGGCGGAGGCACAAATACCCCGCCTTGGGCATCGAAGGCCCGACCAGTTCGTAAACGTCCGACGGAGGCACAAACACCTCGTCGTGCACGTAAATGCAAGTAGTACATCCTGTAAATACCGACGGAGGCACAAACACCATGTCATGGACATTGATGTATCCCCTACCATGTAATGTCCGACGGAGGCACAAACACCCCGTCGTCGACACTCATGTACTCGAAATGCTTGTAATCGCCCAGTGGAGGTACAAAAAGCCCCACTAAAGGCACAAATGTAAATGTCATAATATAAATGACATGAGCTTGAGTAAAAATTGTGGAAATTTACTTGTCATCTGTCTTTTTCTTTAAATTTAGGCATACGGTCTTTTAATAAACATTACGCATTCGAAGTATTCGAGTGTTATAGTCGATGTAAATGAAACATCGACTTCGTTCGGTGGGGAACGGTACAGTACAAGGACCAGTACCACCACTCAATCGCCCTGAACGCGAGCGCACGCGGAAAATAAATGAAATGAAATTCGAGGGTATCAGTGTTCGCAACCCAATACCCCTCGTAAAATAAATCTTTGTCTGTTTCTCGCAAACAGTCTGCACGCCCGCAAAAGCAAGCGAAAGAGATCAACGAACTGGAACCCTCCCGGGGCGACCGAAGTTCATCTTTCGCGAACTTTTAGATATAAAATCGAAAATAGAAAGAAAAATCTGCGTTCCAACCATCTGGCGGCGCCCGTGGGACTGTTCCTGCCTTCCCATACATATGTAAAAGACCGTATGCCGATATAGAAATACACAGATGACTAATTTCACACTACAGGTACAAGGAGCGAAAGCCGGCATCAAACGCTCGTTCCCACCTGCAACTTCAAGCTCGTCCGATGGCCGCCATCACATACAGACCCCAAGTCATCGCATGCCACGCCAAATGTGGCTACCTCGCCGTCCCGCTCGGTGTTCGGCGATTTTCCTCAGTGGTGGGATCCCCCCACTTCCTGGGGTGTCCCCTCCTGCCGTCCAAGCGACTCCAAACGCGGCGACCCAAAGGCAGCAGCTAGGGGCACCAAACCCCGTCCAAGCCAAGGCCGAGTCTTTCCGGTAAATACAATCTCCTGCGTCGCAGTCCCTAGAAAATGGGGACAGCGCCAGGGGCGCAGGGGCACCAAGCCCCACGCAGTCGTCTCCAACTCCGGCAAAACCGTGCTGGTGGGAGACATCCGCGTCAGGCTCGATGGAGGCGAGCCGATATTACCCCGGGACAGAAGCGTCCCTACGGTGGCAACCTCCAACCAGTTCGCTCCCCTCCAAGGGATGCGTCGAGAAGATCGGGACTCCCCAAAAGGAGCCCGACAGCGACAGGCATCAGGCCCGTCGCCCCGGCCGCCTCGCAAAACGAGCAAAATGTGGGTGACCAAGCAGAAGCCCGCCAAATCAAACAAGCCAGAGCGGCCAAACCCGCCGAAAACTCCAAGAAGGCGACGGTACATGGGCGAGAAATAGCTCAAGAAACCGAACCTCTTCGTCCCCGCGGACACAAACGCAGGGGCATTTATAGGAAGCCCAACTTCGTCCCGCGCCCAAGCTGAAACTGCTGAAGGGGGAGACGCGAGTCAACCGGAGCTTCCAATCACTCAGGCTACCCGAGTCTCGGTCTTTGAAAGGCTGAGCGCCTCAGTCTTCACCAGGCTGGAGTTGCAATCCGTCCAAGCACTCAGAAGCCCAAGAAGCGGAGAGTGCAGTAGACGTCTGAAGAAGGTAGAGGCATGAAAATCTTCACCTGCTATGCTTCCGGAAGGGAAGCACCTGGGCCATCCGGTGTCCCTACAGGAGCGCTCAGGATAAACGAGCCAGACAGGATGACGAAACTGTCCTCCGTACACCGGAACGCTGCCAGAAGACTTCTCCAAGGGCAAGGGCAGCAAGGCAGTCAAGCTGGGCCCTAGACCTGGGCAAGTTCTCGAGCCTCCACTCGATCATGATCAAGACCCCCTTCCGGGCAGGTCCAACTGGACCTCGAAGGAGGGAAGAAGACGAAGTCGCCAGCCTCCATCTCGGGGAGCAACAATTCCAGGCTGATGGAGAGCAAGCCGAAGTCTTCCTCATGCCGCCGACCAGAGCCGCCTTCCAAGCAATGACGGACGACGCCAAGTATGATTTCATACAGCGTTGGCAGGCTGAAATGGCCAATCTCCTGACCGAGCGAGGACAATAGGCAGGGGCAAATGCGCCACGCAGCCAAGTGCAGACGGCAAACCAAAATGCTCGGACAAGACATCAACAAGGCGACCTGCCCGATGTCAACCCACGCACAGCCGCGGTCAACGACTATACCGTCGACCGGGTCCAACAGCCGCGCAGGGGCATAAACTCCCAAGCCTCCGCGGCTGAAGATATCGTCTCCCAGCGACGAATGATTGAAAAGATCGTGGACGACTGCTTCGCTCAGCGAGGCGAGGGAACTGCCACTGTAGATCTCTACAACGTGCCATACCCCGTCCACCATCAATTCAAGAAGCTGCCACCGGACTTCCCCAAGGCGCCAAAGTTACAGAAGTTCGACGGACAGGGCTCGCCAAACGAGCACCTGGCCTACTATATAACGGCATTCGATGAATCCTACCTCCTCCGTTACTTCGCAACGTCCCTGACAGGCACCGCCTTCCAGTGGTACTCCAGGTTGAGGCCCAACTCCATTGTCGATTGGGCTGACCTTCAAAAGAAATTCATCGACCGGTTTCAAACGGCCGAGAGAAAGGTGTCGCTTGCAGAGCTGTGCTCCCTCAGGCAAAGAAAAGGAGAAATGGCACTCGACTTCATCAAGCGGTGACGTGACTTCAGCATGAGGTGCGACAATCCCCCGACGCAAGAAGATGCCATAACCATCTGTCGGCGGGGCCTGGCGGCGCAGATAAGTGAAAAGCTGCTGGGAACAAACATCAAGGGTTTTGATCAGCTCAATGCGGTCGTAGCAGAGATCGAAATGTTCTTCGCCGATAACCCGATGCAAGCTCCTCCGAAAAGCAAGCCAGGCAAGGAGCGTGCTATGGGCAAAGAAGCCAATGCTGTGAACTTCGCTCCACAAAGTAAAGGGAAGAAAATCATGACCTCTGGCGCTCCAAGCAAGAAGATGGAAGAAAGACCGCCTCCGACTTCACTGCCACAACGTATGAGCACGCCGTATTCCTTCAAAAGGGATCATACGAAGATGCTCTTCAAGCTGTGCATGAAGAATGACTTGCTCACGCTTCCGGCAATGAGAAGACCAAGCGAAGCGGATAGAGTGGATGAGCCAAATTACTGTCTCTAGCACCGCATACTGGGGCACTCCATTGAAGATTGCTATGTCTTCAAAAATGAAGTACAGAAGCTGATCCAGAGTCGCCTCATCACCATGTATGAACATCTGGTCGATCCTCCACAGCCCCATGCCTGGGACCAATCGAGACAGTCGGCCAATGTCATCCATGTCAATGCGCCACCTCCTGAGCCGGAAGACCCCAAGGCAAATCCTTGGGACGCTCATTCCACCAACGGATGGGAGGGGGATCATCCCTCAGCCTCGGAGCACAGGACATGGTCTGAGACAGTGCAAAACCTGGAAAGACAGGTTCAATCGCTGCGACACGGTCAGCGCCAAACGCTGATGTACCTGTTGAACCCGAAAAATATCGGGATTTAAATGAGTCCCGGGTGGCAAACTCGTCCGGAAATCCACGAAAGGCTGGGAAGAAACCCCGGCCTCCCTCACTCGAACACCTGAGATAAATGGGTTTGAGTTCGGATGTCCACCCAGAATGAGCCGAAGGATGACGCTTTAAAAAAGCCCGTCAATAGCGGAAATGCGTGCCCCGGACAGCCAAGACTCAATGTCCGGGCTTACGCTAAAGATCGCGTACGACTCGGATGGGTCCGAAAAGGTGAAATGCACGTGCCCTCCGAAAATGAGGTCAAACGCACGTGACACGGGCAAGAACGCACGTCAAATACATGCGGCATGTGTGTGCACGTGTGCGGCACGTGCCATGACAAACCAGTAGAACTCCCAGAAATCCTCCTGGAAATGACCAAGGACGAAGAGGGGCGCCGGTATGCCCCCCCCCCGCCAGGCAGGGAGGGTGCCCGTTGGCCCCTCCGCCAGTTGGAGGGGCGCCGGTCAGGCCCCCCTGACCCGGACCCCCCTCCGCCAGCAGGAGGGGCGCCGGTCAGGTCCCTGACCGGCGGACCCCCTCCGCCAGTCAGGAGGGGCCGCCAGTCAGGTCCCTGACCGGCGGACCCCCTCCGCCAGTCAGGTCTCCTGCCTGGCGGCCCCTCCGCCAGTCAGGAGGGGCCGCCGGTCAGGGCCCCTGACCAGCGGACCCCCTCCGCCAGCCAGGAGGGGCGCCAGTCAAGCCCCTGACTGGCGGCCCCCTCCGCCAGCCAGGAGGGGCGCCAGTCAGGCCCCTGACTGGCCGCCCCCCTCAGCCAGCCAGGAGGGGCGCCGGTCAGGGTACCTGATTGGCGGCCCCTTCCGCCAGTCAGCCCCTTCGCACGGGCACCTCCGCCGGTTCGTCTGCCTCGACGCACGCGCCCGTCCTCGACGCTTGCGCCCGCAAGGCCTCCGCCGGGGAGGGTACCCCCGCCGGTATGCCCCCCGCAAAACCTATAAATAGGGGGGCATACCCCCATTCACAAGGAGGCCAAAGGCACAGCCAAGAAAGAGGCCGAGCACTGCAGCGAACGTCTCGCCGAGAGTCACCGAGAGCCCTACGTGCGCGAGCTTAAATAGGCCGCACGTACGGGGGAGAAAGTCTTTGGCGTCTGTCGGTGTTCTATCCTCCAAGATCGGGCCCTCCTGCGCTCGTCCGTGAGAGAGACACCACAGGTTGTCATATGACCCGGCGTTTTCATTTAAGTCCTCCGGTGTCATAAAACGACACACGTCGAGGCCCCTATTTAAGTCCTCCGGTGTCATAAAACGACACACGTCGAGGCCATGTTTAAGTCCTCCGGTGTTATAAAACGACACTCGTTGAGGCTCATGTTTAAGTCCTCCGTTGTCACCAAACAACGTGCGTAGAGGCAATGCTTCCGACACGGGATTCAGCCCAGAAAAAGGCAACTCTCGGCCAGGAAAACGCCGCGCCCACACATCGCGCCTTCAAACCGCTTCAACTGGTTCGTGCGTGAGCTTATATAGGCCGCACGAGTCGGGGAAGGTCTTCGATACCCGTTGGTGCTGTGTCTCCGTGGCCGGGTCCTCCTGCGCTCGCCTCATAGAGACACCACAGGTTGTTACAAGACCCCCGAGGCTCATGTTCTAACTCCTCCGATGTCATAAAACGGCATACGTCGAGGCACATGTTCTAAGTCCTCCGATGTCGTAAAACGACATACGTCGAGGCACATGTTCTAAGTCCTCCGATGTCATAAAACGACATACGTCGAGGCGCATACTCAAGTCCTCCGGTGTCATAAAACGACATACGTCGAGGCTCCTGTTTAAGTCCTCCGGTGTCACAAAAGACATACGTAGAGGCATGTTACCCTGTGCAGGCACAAACACCCCACTAGTAACAAAAATGTACTCCTTACCATGTAAACGTCCGACGGAGGCACAAACACCCTGTCGTCGACGTCCATGTACATGACTTGTTGTATACACACCCAGTGGAGGTATAAAACCCCATTAAAGGCATAAATGTAAATGTCATAAACATAAATGACATGAGCATGCTTGAATAAAATTGTGGAAATTTATCTGTCATCTGCCTTTTCTTCTTTAAAGTTCGGCATACGGTCTTTTAATAAACATTACGCATTCGAAGGTATTCGAGTGTTATACTCGATGTAAATGAAACATCGACTTCGGTCGGTGGGGAACGGTCCAGTACACGACCACTCCAATCGCCCTGAACGCGAGCGCACGCGGAAAATAAATGAAATGAAATTCGAGGGTATCAGGGTTCGCACCCGATACTCCTCGTAAAATAAATCTTTGTCTGTTTCCCGTAAACAGTCTGGCACGCCCAAAATTCTTCATTTCAGAAAAGAGATGAGGGAAAAAAATAAATTTGAAGAAAGAAAAAAATCCGCGTTCCAACAGTACCTGAGGACTATGCAAGAAAGTCTAACGACTCTCCAGCAAGGACTTCAGGGGCCCGCAGGCGCACCTACGCCCCGAACGCGCCCCCCCTGCGGGGGGTGGATCTCGAAGGAGTCTTCAAATCCGTCTGATGATGAAATCGCCGGAAGATTGTACTCCTTCCCGCGACATCGGATGCTGGCACTCTACCGCACCTGCCTGCGAGCAGGACTATTGGGCTGCCAGCCGCCAACAAGCGTCCCGCCAAACTACTGCATATACCATCAAGATGCAGGGCACGCTTTAGAGGACTGCCACGTCTTTAAAGACAAGGTTGAAGCATGGGTCAACCAAGGGATTATCGACTTGGGCAACGCCCGTGTCAACCCGCCGCAGCCTCACATTCGCGAATGGACAGACCATTCAGCTGACGTTGTCACGCACACAGTCAACGTCATCGACCCACCGGAAATTTATACACCGGTGGCCTTCACTTTCCCGGACCCGGATATGACAGAAGGCGGCTCATCGGGCGAAGCCCCTACCTGGTGGTGCCCGGGAGGGAGAATTCCCCACCGCAGTCACTTGCGACCGGAAATGTTGGGGAAATCTTCAAAAAGCTCCTGCAACGAGGTGTCGTGATGGCCCACACACCGCCACCGACGTACACTGAAAGGGAGTTGAATCACCCCATGTACTGTCGATATCACGCCATGCTGCTGCACCCTACAGACAGGTGCCCTGATGTCCGGGATTGGATCGAGTCTCTTATCCAAAAGGGGAAAATCGACCGGAAGGCAACTCCATGGTCCTGATGAGAGCCAGGGAAGCAGCCCAGCGGGAGTTTAAGAAAGCGACTATATGCGCTTCAAGAACCTCCAAGCCCCCGAAGCTGATGAACGAGGATGGCTCGTACCGCCGATGTCGTCCATAGCTGACACTGAAGACGCGAGCTTGGGGCAGCAATTCAGGAATATATCCCTGAAAGAGCAGCCCACCTCAAGATACAATCAAGAGGATCCGGATATGACAGAAGGTGGCTCATCTGACGAGGCCCCTGCCCTATGGTATCCCGGGTGGCGAGTCTCCCCGAGCCTCTTTGTGACCGCAAAGACCGGGGAGATCTTCGAAAGACTCTTGCAGCAAGGCTATGTAAAGGCGCACAGGCCGCCACCAACATACACGGAGAGGGAAATAAACCACCCCATGTATTGCAAATACCATGCCATGTTGCTGCATCCTACGGATATGTGTCCGATTGTCCGAGACTGGGTCAAATCCCTCATCCAAGAGGGAAAGATCGACTCAGAAGGCAATCCGACAATCCGGGCCGAGGCCAGGGAAGAAGTCCAGCAACAACCTCCTCGGCGAAAGAAGGGGTCTCGACGACATCAAGTCTCCCCTCCCCATGAGCAAACTCCGGAAGATAGGAGTAAGGGGCAGCGCTTTGAGAATTCGCCTCCGCGAATACTCAAGCGGCAAGATAAAGACCGCAGGGGCAAGCAGCCAGTGATGGAGCCGGCCACCCAAGAGCCAAGCCCCTATTGGGCCGAATTCCAACAACTGCCGCCCGAGGTAATCGAGCAGGCAATTGACTCCACTTTCCAGCATCAACAAGACGAAGCTAGTTGGACGACGGTGGCGTCCAGAATGCGCACTCTGTTCGCGTTCCCTACGAGGGGAAGGTCGCATAGTCGCCTCAGCCGAGAAACCATCTCTCAAACAACAGAGCAAGCCAAGCCGCTGACGCCGCTCGAAATGGCGCGCGCAGTGCAACAAAAAAAGAACCGGCGCAAGAACATGAAAAGGCGCCTAAAGAAGCAAGCTGAGCAAGAGGAGGCCGCGGCAGCCCCGGCGAAGCTGACTCCACCCCAAAAGCTGCAGAAGCTTATTGATGAATTAGAGGAGTATATCCCCTCCAAGCCCACTTGGGGAGTCCCTTTGGACGTATACATCCTGTGGGAAGAAATGGAGCGCAAAACAAGGCTTAAAAGCTGGCTCCATCAAATGCTACAAAGGGCTCAAGAAGGCACGAAGCTGCCTCTGCCCGAAGAACTGGCCATCTTCTATAAGGAAGACAAAATCACCATCGAGAAGTTGGAAGAAATGCTAAAAGACTTCTCGTGCAACATGGTGTCGATACCGCCGCCGGCAAGCTTACAGTCGCCGACTGACGCGCCCCCTGTGGCAACATATCGGCGCCGCAACCGAGGCAAAGGGAAGGGCCGCGGACGAGGAAAGAAATCCACCCCGTCCCTCGGCGAGAAGGCCAACTCGCCCGACCTGAGCAAGACTATCGTCTTCCGAGGAGAAGAGCCTCAGCCGACCCCGGAAACGGAGGTACGGGCGAACTCTTTCATCTTCGACCCCTCTGACGAGGAAGAAGAGGAGCAACAGGATATCGCCAGTGGGCTTTCCTGCCGGAGGGCCACCCAGCCAGTCCTCTTCGTCCCGTCCGATGAAGAAGAGTGTGGGGGATGGGCGATCCCCAACAAGCCCTCCAACCGGAAAGCTCCCGAGCCGGCCGTCCGGCCCACTCCGTCCAAAAGTGGCAAAGAAGAAACTACTGCCCCGGAGGAGGATAGCCTGGGCTCGTTGTTCGAAGAAAAGCCGGACGAACAGACAGGGACAAGACGGGTCAACCAATTCGGGCAACCGATAAAAGCCCTAGAGGATATTGTCCCGCCATTGGATCAACTCCGTGCCCGGGCCGGCCGCAAAATCATACAGCATATGAAGCGGTTTCCAACCAACATCACCATATGGGACGCCCTTGCCTGGAGCAAAGAGTTGAGAACGGCGCTCGTCAAAATCCTGCAAGAGCCCGAGGTCTACGAAGCTGACGTGACCGAACTCCAGGCGCAAGCCTCGAAGCACTGGCGGCGGAGGTGACCTTCTCCGACAAGGACATGCTGTTGCCAACGCTATACCACAACCGCCCGTTGTACATTCAAGGAAAAGTCAATGGGCACGAACTCAACCGGATCCTGGTTGACCCCGGGGCGTCGATTAATATCATGCCTCTGAAGACTTTCAAGTCTTTATATCTCACGCCCTACTTGCAAAGGGTAAATGACATCAGAATCGCTGGATTCAACCAGAATTCTGAAAACGCCTTGGGAAAGGTGGAAGTACAGCTGGCCATGGACGGCTTCACCACCAAGGTCGTGTTCTACATCATAAATGCGAACACGTCTTACAAAGCTCTCCTGGGAAGACCCTGACTCCATGAAAATCGGGTCATCCCCTCGACTCTCCATCAGTGTATAAAATACATCAAAGAAGGAGAGCAACATACAGTCTTCGCCGACCGGGCTCCTTTCCGCCCAAATGAATGCAATCTGGCGGATGCCCAGCTATACTACGGCGAGCCTCCCGGCAAGCCAGCAACCGCGTCAAAAGGCAAGGAAAAGCAAAACGCCGATGCGGGTCAAGCAAGCCAGGGTCAAGAGGAAGAGGAGCTCTTCACGGTCAATAAAGACCTCCTTGAAGCTCACCGGCTCAGCCGCCTCGCCGAATCCACCACGCCCGGGCCAAGTTGCCCAGAAAGGCGTGAAATCTATGAAGCAAACACCGTCGGCGAGATCATCAACCGAAGCATCTCTTTGCCGCCGGCATACATGCAGCTACCCTTCCATAGGGAGGAGCAATGGGTGGAACGACTAAAGACATTCATTGTCACCCATTACAGAAACGACAGTCTCGAGGAAGGCGAGACACCGAAGCCGATCATCTTCTACAAAGGAGACCCGCTGCCATATGGGCCCCCCGAAGACGACTTCGGCTGGAGTCAAACGACTCAGGTCGCCCCAGAGCCCGTCCAAGAAATGGACGACATGCCCGAGCATATCAAGAAATTGTGCCAAAGGCAAAAGATTGCACAAATGCAAGATCCCTCTCGACGGGAGTACTTCCACCAGCTGTGGTACCCAAAGCAACTCCGAGGGCAACCCCCCTATTGTGCAAAAGACACTCGGAGGTTGGGCTATGGTCAGGTGGCGGAATACGAGGCCTACTATACGGTCAACACCGTTGGACTCACGCCCTCACCGGAATGAAGAAAGGAGCTCCATTTGTATGGGACCAAGAGTGCCAAGATACCTTTGAAGAAATCAAAGAGTATCTCCTTACCCCTCCCGTCTTGGGAGCCCCGGTGAAAGATAAGCCGCTCATCCTCTACATCGCAGCCATGGAAGCGTCACTGGGAGCGCTTCTGGCGCAAGTAAATGAGGAAGGCAAAGAGCAACCGCTCTATTACCTCAGCAGGATGCTGGTGGGCCCGGAGCACCGATATTCCCCAGTGGAGAAAGTATGCCTGGCATTGATATTCGCCGTCAAGAAATTACGGCACTATCTGCTAGCCCATCAAGTCAGCCTCATCTCGAGAATAGACCCGCTAAAAGCTCTCCTCACTCAACCTGTGCTGTCAGGAAGGATGGGAAAATGGGCTCTTCTCCTTATGGAGTTCGATATCACCTTCGTCCCGAGGAAAGCAATCAAAGGACAAGGTATGACGGATTTCCTGGCAGCGCATCCGCTCCCAGCAGGCTCTCCCCTCGAATTCAAGCTCCCGGAAGAGGAAACGCTCTCATCCCCCCACGGGGAGGGGACTCGACAAAAAAAAGTCCCCATTCAAGAAAGTGGAAATACTCTCGCCGTAGAGTTACCACATTGGGAACTCTACTTTGATGGCGCTTCCCGGGTGCTCAAGCAAACTAACGGCACCACAACTTATACCTCCGGAGCGGGCACTATCCTGGTGACTCCACAAGGGGGAATACTGCACAACTCATGTGCACTCATGAAGCCGTTGACCAACAATCAAGCTGGATATGAAGCGTTGATCGTGGGACTTCAACTGGCCGTTGAAATGGGCATCAAATGCATAAAAGTCTACGGAGACTCGCAGTTAGTCATCCGTCAAGTGCTGGGGGACTATGACGTTTGGAAAAAGGAACCGATCCCCTATCATGCCAAAGTAATGAAGCTCCGCGAGAGGTTCTACTTGTTCGAAATCGGACATGTCCCTAGAGGACAAAACTCTCAGGCGGATGCGCTAGCCAAACTGGCGTCCGCCCTAAAGCTTCCTCCTGAAGGAGAATTGGGAATAACCGTCCGACATAGGAGGCTGATGCCCAGTGTCCTTGAGGACGACTCCGACCCAGAAAATGCAGAGGTCAACGCCCTCGAGGAAGAAGACAGTCGAGAAGAAGACTGGCGCCAGCCGATCATTCAAATAAAGAACGGTTGGCTACCCCCAGATCGGGCCGAAAGAATCCACTCCTACGGCGGGCCGCGTCATATCAAATGATCGGGGACCAACTATATCGGCATGTCCATGACAAAGACAAGTCTGTCCTCCTCCGATGTCTCTCCCCTAGAGAAGCCAAAGTCATCATGCACGAAGTCCACTCTGGACTGTACGGAGCCCATCAAGCGGGAGACAAGATGAAAATCAACATCAAACTAAAAGGCTTCTTCTGGCCGACTATGTACACAGATTGCGTCCAGTACGCGCGTGCATGTCACCAATGCCAGATCTTCAGTTCGGTGCCAAGAAAGCCGCCGAACGAATTACATCCAACTGTCCCCACATGGCCCTTTGCCGAATGGGGAATGGATGTCGTGGGACCATTCCCACCATCCTCTGGCGGCCACAAGTTTATCCTGGCAGCCACTGACTATTTCTCCCGATGGGCAGAAGCAATCCCTCTCCGGGAAGTCACCGGGCTAGCCGTTGCAAAATTTGTCAAGCAACACCTGATTTACAGGTTCGGCACCCCTCATCGGATCGTATCAGATAACGGTACGCCCTTCAGAAACAAAACGATATACGCGTTGGCGGCCAAATTCCAGATAGATTGGAGGACGTCAACGGTTTACAACCCTCAAGCCAATGGTCTGGCAGAAGCCTTCAACAAGACCCTTTGCAAACTGCTTGCCAAGATAGTTAGCAACCGCAAACATGATTGGGGGGAGAAAGTGCACGAAGCACTGTCGGCATACCGAACGGTCTATAAGAGGACCCCCAACGGGGTGTTCTCCCTTCTCTCGGTGTACGAAGCTGAAGCTATGTCCCCATCGAAATTGAAATGTCATCCTACAGGGTAGCCGTCTATACAGGTCTTCAGCCCGAGGAGCGACAAGAAAGAAAGAAGGCTGGAGGAATTGTCCGACCTAAAGGGCAAAAGGTTGGAAGCATACAGACACCTCCAATCCTACCCAAGCCCGCATGACTCGAGCCTACGACAAGTTAGTCAGGCCCCGTGTCTTCAAAAGGGTGACCTCGTCATGGTCAACAAAGAGAAGTCATGGCAGGCAAATCAAGTGGTAAACTCCGGCCAATTGGCGCGGACCGTACGTGGTCACTGGAGTGTATGAAGGCGGGGATACACCAATTGGCGCGGACCGTACGTGGTCACTGGAGTGTATGAAGGCGGGGATACACGTACGTGGTCACTGGAGTGTATGAAGGCGGGGACACGCTGGCAACACATGCTGGCGACCGCCCCTTTCCACCACTAAATGGCAAGCATTTTGAAAATGTACTTTGCCCTGAGCTGATGAATTCCCTGGGCTACCGCCCTCTGATCCCCTTATAGCCGAATCAGGCTAGGGTTGGGCGTATGTGCCCATGTCAAAAAAAAAACAAAAAAAGGGACTGAAGAAAAATAATGACGTCCCGGCAGACTTGGTCGCTCCCCAAAAAGGAGTGCCCAAGGGCAAAAGAGCCTAGCAAAAAAAAAAGGGGGGGATGATGACAAATTTTTCTCTTCATTAAAAAACCCCTTCTTGGTCAGCAAACCGTCTTGGTCGACCAAGTCAAACCCTTTAGCCAATAAACCCCAAAAAGGTCGGCTAAAACTCCTTCTTGGTCAGCAAACCGTCCTGGTTGACCAAACCTAAACCTTAGCCAGCAAACCCCAAGAAGGTAGGCTATCCCTTTGATCAACAAACCTCCGTGGTCGGTCAAACCTAAACCTTAGCCAGCAAACCCCAAGAAGGTAGGCTATCCCCTTTGACCAACAAACCTCCGTGGTCGGTCAAACCTAACCCTTAGCCAGCAACCCAAGAAGGAGGCTATCCCTTTTGACCAACAAACCTCCGTGGTCGGTCAAACCTAAACCTTAGCCCAAACCCCAAGAAGGTAGGCTATCCCTTTTGACCAACAACCTCCGTGGTCGGTCAAACCTAAACCTAAGACCTTAGCCAGCAAACCCCAAGAAGGTAGGCTATCCATTTGACCAGCAAACCTCCCGCGGTCGGTCAAACCTAAAACCTTAGCCAGCAAACCCCAAGAAGTAGGCTATCACTTTGACCAGTCAAACCTATGTGGTCGGTCAAACAAAACCCTTTAGCCAGCAAACCGAAGTGGTAGGCTAACTGAAATTCTTTAGCCAGAAAAACGCAATGGTAGGCTAAATCCAAATGACAGATCCCATGATCGATTGCCCCAGGGTCAGGCCCCGGGCCCTAGCAAAAAAAGAAGAAGAAAAGAAAAAGGGATTAAAAATAGAGATGTCCCGGCGGACTTGATCATCCTCCAAAAAGGATGTTCGAGGGCAAAAATGCCTTAAACCCAGCTGAGGTGAAAACCCGAAAGGGCGCCTCAGCAAAAACGGGCAACCCCTCGTTGTGAAAAACCCAAAAGGCGCACCGGAAAAAGCTAGAGGGGGCCACCCCCTGTGAAAACCCGAAAGGGCGCTGGGGATGGTAATGCGAAAAAAAAAAATGATGAAAAAAATGAAAAAAAATGCAATGAATCGACCCCTCTGAGTGGAAGGAAGTGTCGTTCGAACTAACGGTCCACCCGTCGGGCGACTTGAAATATCAACAGTTGTTGAGCCAAGCCCAAACGGCCAGCCTCGACACCAACCCTGGTATCAAATCTTGATGAATGCGAGGAATGCAAAATTCAAGCAGAAGATGCCGAGAGCAAGCCTGGGAAAAGCCAATAAGGCAAATCTCAGGAAGAAGAAATACAAAATCAGTCGAGGAGTAAAGCCAGAAAAGGCGAGCCTTCTCGACTAAGGATCAAAGCCAGGTTGCTGGACAAAGCCCCGAGAAGGCCAGCCCCAACACCCAAAATGTTGCATCAGATCTGGAGGAATGCCAGAAATGCAACGTCCAAAAAAGACATCACTCGAACTTACCGGTCCAAGAAACCGAGTAGAGGGCAGGAAAAGGCAAAACTCGGATGAAGACAGCAAGGTCAGCTCCAAGCAAAGTCAAGGAGCAGCTCTTCGATGAAACTCACCCCTAGAGTTGACCTGGCGGAGCGGGTCCATGTTACTTCCCTGAAGTGATGTGTGCTCTCCTAGGTCCTCTCATGGGAACTCTTGAGTTGAAAACAAATCTGAAAAATATGCGAGCGAGGAGAGCTGATGGCTCAGCGCGAGAAGCATAGCAAGTTTGATCGCCGGCTCAACCAGCAACAACAGATTGTTGTCCTAAGTTGCTGGCGACACTACACAAATATTGAAGCGCATCGCTGTGGTTTTCAACCCAACTCCTCGCCGAGTCATTAAGACCATGGGTAGAGTTTGATAATCGCCACGGGACACCCGCTTTCGTCTTCGTCTCTAACGGATATCCCGTGGGGGGCATTTGTTGAACCCGAAAAATATCGGGACTTAAACAAACCTCGGGCGGCAAATTTGCCCGGAAAGCCATGAAAAAGTCCGGGAAAGAACTGTGGCCTCCCCACTCGAACACCTGAGATAAATGGGTTTGAGTTCGGATGTCCACCCAGAATGAGCCGGAGGATGACGCTTAAAAAAGCCCGTCAATAGCGGAAATGCGCGCCCCGGACAGCCGAGACTCAATGTCCGGACTCGCGCTAAAGATCGCGTACGACTCGGATGGGTCCGAAAAGGTGAAATGCACATGCCCTCCGAAAATGGGGTCAAACGCACGTGAAACGGGCAAGAACGCACGTCGAAAGCACGTCAAATACATGTGGGCATGTGTGTGCACGTGTGCGGCACGTGCCATAACAAACCAGCAAACTCCCAGGAATCCTCTTGGAAATGGCCAAGGGAGGGGCGCCGGTTAGGCCCCCCGCCAGGCAGGGAGGGCCGCCGGTTGGCCCCCTCCGCCAGTCAGGAGGGGCGCCGGTCAGGCCCCCTGACCGGCGGCCCCCCCTCCGCCAGCCAGGAGGGGCGCCGGTCTGCCCCCCCCCCCCCCCGCCAAGCAGGGAGGGCCGCCGGTTGGCCCCCTCCGCCAGTCAGGAGGGGCGCCGGTCAGGCCCCCTGACCGGCGGCCCCCCTCCGCCAGCCAGCCAAAGGGAGGGGCGCCGGTTCGCCCCCCCAGGCAGGGAGGGGCGCCGGTCTACCCCCCCGCCAAGCAGGGAGGGGCGCCGGTTGGCCCCCTCTGCCAGTCAGGAGGGGAGCTGATCAGGCCCCCTGACCGGCGCCCCCCCCCCCCCCCCCCGCCAGCAAGGAGGGGAGCCGGTCAGGCCCCCTGACCGGCGGCCCCCCTCTGCCAGCCAGGAGGGGCGCCGGTCTGCCCCCCCGCCAGGCAAGGAGGGCCGCCGGTTGGCCCCCTCTGCCAGTCAGGAGGGGCGCCGTCAGGCCCCCTGACCGGCGGCCCCCCTCCGCCAGCCAGGAGGGGCGCCGTCTGCCCCCCTGCCAAGCAGGGAGGGCTGCCGGTTGGCCCCCTCCGCCAGTCAGGAGGGGCGCCGGTCAGGCCCCCTGACCGGCGGCCCCCCTCCGCCAGCCAGGAAGGGCGCCGGTCAGGGTACCTGACTGGCGGCCCCCTCCGCCAGTCAGCCCTCTCGCGTGGGCACCTCCGCCGGTTCGCCATCGGCCTCGACGCTCGCGCTCTGCCTCGACGCCCGTGCCACCGAAGACCTCCGCCGGGGAGGGTACCCCCGCCGGTATGCCCCCCACAAAACCTATAAATAGGGGGCATACCCCCATTCAAAGACACGCCATTCGGCCCCAAAAAAAAAAGGCGCCAAGAGAGAGACCGGGGGGCGAACAAATCGCATGCCCCTCAAGGTCCCGCTGAGAGCCTTACGTGCGTGAGCTTAAATAGGTCGCACGTGCTGGGGAGAAAGTCCTTGGCGTCTGTCGGTGTTCTGTCCTCCACGATCGGGCCCTCCTGCGCTCGTCCGTGAGAAGACACCACAGGTTGTCATATGACCCCGGCGTTTTCATTTAAGTCCTCCGGTGTCATAAAACGACACACGTCGAGGCCCATATTTAAGTCCTCCAGTGTCATAAAACGACACACGTCGAGGCCATGTTTAAGTCCTCCGGTGTCCTAAAACGACACTCGTTGAGGCACATGTTTAAGTCCTCCGCTGTCACCAAACGACGTGCGTAGAGGCAATGTTGTCCGACGGTGGCACAACAGGCCGACTGGCCTATACGCTTCCAAGCCCCCCAAAGACGCACGCTCACAAGCCCGTGCTCAGAGTGTGACCGTGCGCGAGCTTAAATAGGCCGCACGTGCTGAGGAGAAGTCCTTGGCGACCGTTGGTGTTCCGTCCTCGGCGTTCGGGCTGCCTTGCGCCACGTCCGCGGGAAGACGACACAGGTTGTCACATGACTCTCGGCGTCTGTATTTAAGTCCTCCGCCGTCGTCAAATGACGTGCGTCGAGGCAACGTTGTCCGACAGTGGCACAAACACCCTGTCGTAAAAGGACAAATGGTCGCTAAATGCTCGGCGGAGGCAAAAAATCCCGCCTTGGGCATCGAAGGCCCGAGCAGTTCGTAAACGTCCGACGGAGGCACAAACACCTCGTCGTGCACGTAAATGCAAGTAGTACATCCTGTAAATACCGGACGGAGGCACAAACACCCTGTCACGGACATTGATGTATCCCCTACCATGTAATGTCCGACGGAGGCACAAACACCCCGTCGTCGACACTCATGTACTCGAAATACTTGTAATCGCCCAGTGGAGGTACAAAAAGCCCCACTAAAGGCACAAATGTAAATGTCATAAATATAAATGACATGAGCTTGAGTAAAAATTGTGGAAATTTACTTGTCATCTGTCTTTTTCTTTAAATTTTGGCATACGATCTTTTAATAAACATTACGCATTCGAAGGTATTCGAGTGTTATACTCGATGTAAATGAAACATCGACTTCGGTCGGTGTGGAACGGTCCAGTACACGACCACTCCAATCGCCCTGAACGCGAGCGCACGCGAAAAATAAATGAAATGAAATTCGAGGGTATCAGGGTTCACACCCAATACCCCTCGTAAAATAAATCTTTGTCTGTTTTTCGCAAACAGTCTGGCACGCCCGCAAAAGCAAGCGAAAAGAGATCAACGAACGGGAACCCTCCCGGGGCGACCGAAGTTCATCTTTCGCGAACTTTTAGATATAAAATCGAAAATAGAAAGAAAAATCCGCGTTCCAACACCCGCCGCATCACATCTTTTCCCTATATATACATATGACACTCTATATGTATAAAATTTGTGTGACAGAATCGTTTGATCAGCTTGGGATCGGCAATCCAGGTCGATCCAGACCGATTCAGTCCAATTCTGGCCGATTTGGCTGGAATTTCACTGATCCAGAAGGCTTCCCCCACCCCCCTTTCTTCACAAGGAATCAGATCGGCCTAGGCCGGTCCAATACAAAATCAGCCGATCCCAATCCGGATTGGCCGATTCTGCATCCCATGGATAAAGCTGGCAGCAGCTTCTGACTATCCCTGGTTTTGGTTTTGCTATCTTATCCAGCTGCAGAGAGGGAGAGGAAAGGAAACGATAGAGAAGAAAGAAGGGAAAATAGAGGACAATAGAGACAGAAAGAAATAAAAGAAAAAAATACTGTAGGATGAAAGAGAAGAAGTGGTCTTGCAAAAGAGGAAAGGCAGTGAAAGAGAGAATTCCCAGCAAGGAATGGGGAAAGATAAAGGAGAGGAAGCAATGAGCAAACCTACCTCTCTCATTAGGACCATCCACTGGTAGCTTTGCTAACTTCAAACTGCTACTTCAGTGAGCGGGAAGTGAGAAATTCATTGTTGAAAACTTGAAACAGTATGCTAGGATTTGACTATTGAGTCAAAATTAGAGTTTTATTTTGAGTTGCAAGCTGTCCTTACATTTCGTTTTCTATTTTGGGAGGTCTAGGACATATAAATAGAGCCTCTATATGGTCAGAATCGTCAGATGCTATGCATTTGTTTTTCAGTTGTGTAGGAATATTAAGCATCCCTACATGAGCCAAAGACTATACCCTGAATGCTACGAACTCATGCATAAATTGGAAATGAGCCTAATCATTAATTTCTCACTGTTTGGTGCAATTTGAATGGACTGTCATGCTGCTTTAGATAGTTTTCTACTGATTTTCAGCATACCATCATGTATTTATTATTTATAGCATACATAATTGAAGAACCGTCATGACATAGAAATAGAAGAACTGCCGTGACATAGACATTTGTGTTGCTTTCTATGTGGATTTTGTATAAAATTTGCATGACTCTAGCATGTTCTGTAATGTAAGAGATTGGTACTGTAAGCCCATCTGATGCAGCTAACCTTACATCTATAGAGAGAATGAGCTTGCTCAGATACTGCTTTATATCCTCACTGATATTAGTAGATGAAACTTCTAAGCGAAAAGGAGTGTGGACTGTGGATTTTATCTACATAACACAAGTTATTGAAGCACTATATTTCAATCCCTGAATGAAGGTTTCAAGATGTTTCCTACTTAGTGGATTGTGCCCACAGAGTAGAAAACCCCGTGGACCTTAGATTTATAATAATCCAAGGCGCCATGGGTATATACTGAAGCCTAAAAGCACCTTCTTGTGGTGGCAACCCAAGAAGGGTTAAGTCACTAAGACTGTGTTACATCTAGATGAAAGAATATCTGTTTCATGGAGTAAATAATTAATCAAGAATCACTTTTCTAAGGATTATGCTTGTAAAAGGTTAATCATAGTTAAGACACCAAAAGAAAATGGTCAACAGCCAATTTTTCTGTTTACCTTGGAAAAAGGATGGTGTCAGTTAGCCTGCTAATCCACAAAGTTTCTACACTAAAGTTGTCAAGGCATGCCACTTTATGAAATGCTGATATGGTATGAAGTGGAAAAGGACAGATGGTCTATCATTTGGATCTTGAGCAGGAGTTCAATAACTGCAGATCTTAAATAGTGATCGATGAATATGTGACGTTATTGTTTTGCATCTTTGTTTGTTTGTTTTGGGTGGAGACATCTCACACTAGTTTACTTTTATCCACATGATTGTGGATTCTTCAAGGTACAGATCGGAAACACTTGTCCAACTATGACCATATGTACCACACTAGTTTACTTTTGTCCATATGATTATGGACCTTTCAAGTAGGGGATAGGATCATAGGAAACACTTGTCCAACTATGACCATAGGTGTCAGGTTAGGACCTCAAGCAGCCCTAAATGACAATGGAAATCAGGAACTCCTCTCTGGCTTATTGACTTTAAGGCAGTGTTTGGGAATGATACATGTAAAGGCGACTTTGATGAAAATTGGATTCCTGCTGAGTCTCTTAACACTTTTAAGGTTTGTAATGATGGGGTAAAAATCACCTTTACTCGTTTGGGAGCAGCACGTTCATGTGAAAAAACCAACTTCTACTTTTAGTTTTACCCATGGTTTGTCGTGGCGGAGCGCATCGGCCCGATCCGCCCGTATCGGAGCGGATCATGGGAGGGCCGATGCGTGATCCGCAAGGATCCGCCGGCCGGCCGCGTATCGGAGGATCTGCTCCGATCCGCCCCAATACGCGGATCCGCCACACTCCGCCCCCTTTAGATACGCCGATGCCCTGCGAATCGGGACTGTGCAGTCCCGATTCGCAGGAGTCTCGCCGCCAGCCCCTTTCTCCCCCATTTTCCCCCCTTCTCCCTCAAGGAAACCCCAGATCTACACTATAGGAGACCCAAGGAGGCTTCCTACGTGGATTGGAAGGTGCTTGGAGGTGTTCTTGGGCTTCTCTCACCCCTCTCTTCATCCTTTTGACTGTTTTGAAGGTAACCCTCCATGTATCTTCATTTTTTTTCTGTTTTATGTTGATGGATGGGAAGTATACTCTTGGGAGATGATGTTGTAAGTGATTAGTGTTCACTTGCAACCATTTCTCCCTTGAATCTTCCATTTTTTCACATAGATTTGCCCATTTTCTTCTAATTTCGAATTTCTAAAAATATTTTTTAAAAAAATCAAAATAATTCAAACATGATATTGCAAGTGTTTAATGTTCACTTTCCACCATTTCTCCTTTGAATCTACATTTCTTACACATAGATTTGGCCATGTTCTTCCATTTTTTTATTTTCTGAAATTATTTAAAAAAACAGAAATTACAACAATATTATTTTTAAAAAAAATCAAAATTTAGAACCATGATGTTGCAAGTGTTTAGTGTTCACTTGCAACCATTTCTCCCTTGAATGTTCAAGTTTTCCACATAGATTTGCCCATTTTCTTTTAATTTTGAATTTTTGAATTTTTTTAAAAAATCAGAAATAATTCAAACATGATGTTGCAAGTGTTTAATGTTTACTTTCCACCATTTCTCCTTTGAATCTATATTTCTTACACATAGATTTGGCCATGTTCATCTATGTGTAATTTTCTGAAATTATTTATAAAAAAAACAGAAAATATTTTTTTAGATGAAATTTAATGATTAATTATTTTATGTAGATGGCACCGAAAAAAGCTGCTAGTGAGGACATTGGGTGGCAGCACGGGACTATAATGGGCAACAGGCACAATTACAAGTGCAACTACTGCGGCCATACGGGGCAAGGAGGGGGCGTCTCCCGCCTCAAGAAGCACCTTGAAGGTGGGCGGCTTGCAGGGTACCATGATGTCCAAGGTTGTAAATCGGTGCCTGCTGAAGTGAAGCGGCTCATGATTGAACACTTGAAGGGTGTTCGTGCCGAGTCGCAAAGAAAGAAGGCGGACAGGGAGATGCAGGAGAGGATCATCTCGGGAAGGCAACGAGATGAAGATGACGATGAGGAACCTGATGTGCCTGATGTCCCTGAGCAGATAGGGAGCTTTGAGGTTGGGAGTGGTAGTGGTGGCAGTGGTAGTAGAGTTGGGGGTGAGACGCAGTCCCATCGGTACTCCAATGTGGGTGATTACTTCACTCATATTCCAACCGACGTACCAAACCCAGACCAACACCAAGGACAAAGGAAGAGATCCACAGGTGTAACCTTAGAAGAGGTGGATCCGCATTTATATTCTAGAGAGCATGGAAAACAAACCAGAATTGATGATGCATACAACCAGCAAGGGCCTAGATATAAACTGGGCCGTACAGTGGCAAAATGGTGGCATCATTCGGGCATTTCATTCAATGCAGCTAACAACCCGTATTAGAAAACTATGATCCAGAAGGTACAACAACAAGGGCCTCATGTGCAACCACCATCATCAAGAGACTTAGCAGGGAGATATCTAGATGAAGAAGTGCAGAAGATAAAGTCATATATCCAAGGCTTCAAAAAAAAGTGGGAGAAATATGGCTGCACATTGATGTGTGATGGTTGGTTAGGTACGACCAAGAGTAGTCTTATCAACTTCCTTGTGTATTGTGATAGACAGGTGTTCTACCACAAATCTGTTGATGCATCCGATAGAGTGCACAATTCTGAATATATTCTAAGTTTGATGCGGGAGGTTGTGGATGAGATAGGAGAGCAATATATTGTGCAAGTGGTGACCGATAATGGCTCTGCATACAAGAAGGCAGGTGAGGAGTTGATGCTTCTTTATCCTCATCTTTACTGGACTCCTTGTGCAGCACACTGTGTAGATTTGATGTTGAAAGAGATTGGCACATTGCGACCTGTCAGGACGGTGGTGGAGGTTGGGCAGAAAATCACAAGGTACATTTATAATCATCATGTTGTGTTGGCGTGGATGAGAGAGTCCACAGGTGGAGAGTTGTTGAGGCCGGCTATCACCCGTTTTGCAACTAATTTTACTGCCTTACAAAGTCTCCTAAAGCACAAAGATGGTCTAAAACGCATGTTTAGGACAGACAGATGGATGCAGAGCACTTTCGCAGGGACTACTGATGGTAAAAATGTTGAAGGGATAGTCTGCAACGCTAATTTCTGGGACCGAGTATTCAAGCTGGTGCAAATCATTGAACCTCTTTATAAGGTTTTGAGGGTGGTTGATGGGGATAGGAGACCAAGCATAGCGTTGGTTTATGCAAAAATTGAAACTGCAAAGAAAAAGATCCACGACATGTCCCCTCGTTATGCACACTTGGTCTTAGACGTTGTTGAGGATCGGTGGGACTGACAAATGAGTCGGGATCTACATATGGCGGGTGAGAAAATTTTACTTCAACTTGGTTTATAACTTTCATTTTTAGTACAATTAAACTAATTCATTTTATACCCTCATTGCAGCTTACTATCTCCATCCTGCGTACCATTATGCGTTCGAGCTATCGTACGAGGATCAGTTGATTGCCGCCTTTACGCGGGTTGTTGAAAGACTGTCAAAGAGTCCATTGGATGCAGCAGATGTTATTGATCAGGCGAGCATTAATCTGCCTACATTATGTTTATGTCAATTATTCACAAAAAGTTTTATCTAATGGACTTCATTGCGGCAGATGAAGAGCTTTCGAGAAGGGGTTGGGAGTTTTGCGGAGCCATCCGCTGTTGCTGGTCGGGACCGCATTGATGGCGGTAATGTGCTTTCCCTTACATAATTAGATATTAGTAAACTCAACCATTGACTAATCGAGGAAAATTAATTTTTTTTACAGCTGATTGGTGGTTCAACTTTGGGCACTCGACACCCATATTAAGGAAAATTACAGTGAAGATCCTGTCGCAGACCTCCTCCTCCAGTGGGTGTGAGAGAAACTGGAGCACCTTTGCATTGATACACACCAAAGTCCGGAACAGGTTGTCACATAGGCGGTTGGACAATTTGGTGTATGTGCATTACAATATGAGGTTGAGGGTGAAGCATTTAACAGATGATCCAAAGAGGGGGGAGGTTGAGTATGATCCAGTTGACATTGGGTTCTTACGAGATGATGAAGACCCAATGGTTGCATGGGTTACACAAGCGACCATAGAGCGGGGAGAGTACGAGTTAGATGAGGAGGCAGATGATCCAGAAGATCCACCTCGTCCAAACACATTTTTAGCTAGAGCTGTCGAAGCTGCAGAAGAGGAGGAGGGAGGTGATGGAGATGTGGGAGGAGGGAGACAACCACATTCTTATCAATCTCGGGGCGATCCAGAAGAGGAGGTAGATCTTCTTGGCGACTTATCAATAAGTGCGGGAGGTGAGACAGTAGTTATAATTTGTTAAACATGTTCATTCATTGTTTTGTCATTGTCTGTTGCATAATTTGTGATGTTGGGGACTATTGCAGGTGGTGCAATTGTTGATGATGATGCAGAGTTTGAAAGATTGATGAATTTAGGCCCTTCAGTCCACTCACAGTTTATGAGAGAAGCACGTGCAATTGCTTCCGCACAACTAAGAAGGAAGGGGTCGCATACGCAAGCTGCTGCTCCATCCCAATCAACGAAAGGAAAGGGGGTGGTGACATCCCAACCAACGAAAGGGAAGGGGAAGGACATAGGTCAAGCAGGTGGCCCAGCCAAAGGCATTGTCATTAGAGAGCCAACCGCCCCAGCACAAAAGAAGAAGAGTTGGTTATCCTGGGGATCCAAGGGAAAGAAAAAAATGGCTGCCCCTAATTTAGATCCACTTGATATTGCAGATTTAGAAACATTGGATCCAAATGCAGAAGAAACACCTCCAGAGGAATCGCCACGATTACCCAGCAGCCGCTCCCATGACTCCATGACAACTGGTTCACTGGGTGGGTCTGTAGGGGGAGGTGATGGAGATGGGGGAGGTGATGGAGATGGGGGAGGGGGCGGGGGTGGTGGGAAAGAATTCACAGCGGAGCAGCATTATGGTGGCCATTGCACCCAAGATACCGATCATGGCGGCCCAGTGCATTACAATAGAAGGCGGAAGTTTAGGGAAGGTGGTCGTGCAGAAGGTTCAGCAGTGGATAGTGATAGCTATAACACTATGTTATCTGATTTTGAGAGAATGAGTACACATGAGTCTGTGGGATCCTATGGCTATGGGGGACATAGTTATCAGCCAGAGTCCGACACAGGCTACTCCAGTGGCTATAGTGACTACGCCACCACAGGCTACCCTGCACCATATTTTGATCCACCTCTGTTTATTCATGTTCATGTTCATGTTCATGTTCCTGTTCCTGTTCAGCAGATTGATGCTTCTGCAGAGGATGTGCAAATGGCGAGTTTGAGAATAGTCCGTCTTGGATGCGAGGTGTGGGACCACTTTGTGAGGGAGTTTCGGAGAAGATACAACACCATGATGACTTGGGATGAGTTCCGTTCATTTGTGTCTCGAACCAAAAGTTATCATCTTATTGGGGAGCTGCCCTCAGAGTCGGATGAGTCTGTCCAGCCCCAGTGGGGTACATATGATCCATATCAGCAGGGATATTGGGGATACTAGACTCATTGTACTTTGTATTTGGATTTGAATTTCAGGTTTGTACTTTTTAGTCTCATTGTATTTTTCAATTGGAATTGAGTTTCATGTTTCACGTTTCATGTTTATACTTTGAAGTTTGTACTCAATTTCCAATACAATTGAATGAAAATGGATGTTTGTGTAGTATTACATGGCATAAATATCATCAGCTATACATGATGTGCATAAATATCATCAGCTATACATGATGTTCTTCACAAGAGGTTGTAAACATAGAATCAGCCAAAGAAACATCAAAACCATGCGAATCTGGCCAAATTGGGGCAGAACCAACACTGCCCAGCAGGTTCCAGGCGAATCGACCCGATTCGCCACGATTCAGGGCGAATCCGATTCGCCCCGAATCGGCGCACCAGCAAACCATGGTTTTACCCTATTACCCTCATTTAAAGAAGGCAACCAACTCACAAAAGGTGCCCTAATCGTACCCCAGAAGATAGTGTTCACCACCATTTCCTTTCACATGGGACATATTATGTAAATACAAGAACAGTGACAGGGTATATTGGGGATGTCATAATGGAAATCAACTTTAACACCCAGAAAGTGGCGTCCTTCCTGCTTTTGAAGAGGAGAGAAAATACTCTCTCTCTATCTCCTCATGGCCAAAAATGATTTGCACAGACTCCTAGATGTCCGACACAAATTTGGGATTACTTCCGAGGCTTGTCAGAGATTTTACTGTTGAAATCAACCAAATACACATTTCCAAATGCTGCCTAAAGCAGAGAGAAGAGTCTTGTGTCCACACATGTAAGTCCTAGACATTGCAGTTCTCCAAACTATGTGACCTAGCTGGTCCTATACTCACCTGTCTCAGGACAATTGGCATCCCATGAGAGATGCCAGGCTGAGATTTGGTTGTCTGCTAGACACTCCATTGAGCTGATGTCCATGTGACTTTGACCAGTAGACGTGATCTGCACTTCCAAGAATTTCAAACTAGGCCGTTTTGACAGTAATAAAAAGACAAATCAATCATGAACGGTGGATTACAATCAAACTTGTGCAAGTGTGAGACTGATTGACCAATTGGTTAGAAAAATGTAAGCCTAGGGAACTAGCAACATTTGGTTGGAAGCCAAAACCTCATAGTTGCCAATGCAGGTCGACTGACTTCGTGGCCTAGTTTTAATTTTCCCTCTGCCCTTCTCTTTTGTCTGCTATTTTATAATGATGTATCAACAAATGTTATGTGACTTCCAAACATGACTTAAGATGACAGGTGTTGAACACGGAAATAAATTTCATTGTTGACGCCGTTTGAAAGGGGAAATTTATATCCAATCACATCTGACGGTTATATGAATAACTAGTGCAGAATTCCGTACGCTTATAAGTATATCAGACGAATAGGATTCAGTTCAGGACCTTTCCCCTCTGACTGCAATCAGTGTTAATTTACATCGGCTTAAAGTCCATATACCCTTGATTAACTGTCAGAGAGGTCCTGGGATCTTTCTCATGGATTCTAATGCTAAGTGCAGGCTCATTCGCATGACTCACTATGGGTTGTTGTCTATCATCAAAAAGGTTTGAGGGTATTAGGGTTTCATTGTAGACCATATTGGACTTTGAAGAAAACCATATAATCCAGAGAATAAAGACATATGCAAGAGCCACATGTCTCCCAGGAAGAGAGAGTGAATGATTCTGGACCTTAGGGCCATTTTGGGAATTCCTGAGTGCCAGGGATATTTTGGTAATTTTTGGCCAAGTCGATGGTTTGATACAAACTTTGGACTGGAGGAAGGGTTTTACTGCAACACATGACTTCCTGAAACTCGGAGGTCATTTTTGGAAGGTGAAAATATAGACTTTCAAGAATGAAGGGGTATATTTGCAATTTGGCCAAACTTGAGGTCTTGATACAAGTTTGGGGTAGGCAGAAGAGTTTCAAAGTATTTCTCAACTTTCGGGAGCACTGGGGCTACATTTGAAAAGCTTGATGGTAATTTGGGAATTTTTCAGAATATGGGGGTATATATACAATTTACCATGTGACAACAAAATGGACACATGACCATGCCAAAAGAGTATTCTTTTACGGAAGGTACAAAGTACAATGTGTGGTCAGCAGGTTGTTGCCTGTACAGAGTGGATTCCCGCACTGACACGGGCTATAGGGGCATAGCCGCAATTTAATAATTGCATGTTATAACTGCAACTTGCAGAATTGAGCAGGTTCGATACTTCGATCTATGAGGGGCACTTTTGTAACTTCTGAGAGTTACACATGGCCTCCATCCATTAGACATACAGACGATACCTGGTCCAAACCTCCAAGGGTATAAATGCAAAATCTGAGGGTACTTTTGTAATTTCATACTCTTAACAGACTTGCACAACTAGATCCAATCACGGACCACGAGCCACAAACCACAAACACTTTAAAGATTGCACTAAGCGGTACTTGGTGCCTTTTCCTTCTCCTCTCTTAAAATGGAACCCTCAGGGCCGTTTTGCCCCGGTGGCCCCCTGCTGGCCCTCCAGTGGGTTGAACCGGCCCCAAAAAGGGGCAGTCAAATCCGCGGGAGTCCAGTGGGTTTGGCCGGCCCCAATTAGAGGCCGGTGGAACCTGCTGGGGATCCAGCGGGCCCTTATAGACCTTCGTGGGGCCAGTCAGGCCCAAAAAAGAGCCCATCGGGTCCGCTCGGCCCATCCAAGGGCTGTCAAACCCAACAAGGGCCCTTGTGGGGGGAGGCGACCCTCTCCTTAAAAGCCCTCTTGAGGGGGCCAAAACATGGCACAAGTCCCCAGAAGGTTTTCTACTTGCAGTGCATGGCCAAAGGTTGAGAATTGTTCACATGTAAGGCTCGTTCGTCGTTTTCCATGCATCATCGGGGGAATTTGAACTCGTCCCCATTGCGTGGTACAAATCTTTTAGAAGCCTTGGCCACGATCATAGTAGGTTGGGGCGATGATCCTGGATTGTGGAGATTGTCCACAGGATAGGGATGTTGGCCTAACCAAGGTTCGTTGCATAGCCAATTTGGGGCGAATTGGTTTTTTTTCTGATCCACTCTGATTTGGGAGAATAGGGCTGATTCGCATGGGAATCGATGGGAATCAGTCTGATTCATATGTCAATTCGGAGAATCGGGATTCCTATGATTCGATCAGATTCACCCGAATCAGACAGATTCGCTCCGCCATGGCAAACCCTGAGCCTAACACCATATTTAACTCGTTCGAGACAAATAAAATCGTAATATCTCAACTTAGCCAAGGAAGATATGGCATGTAAGCACATCATAGAGTGACGGTTTTGGCTTTGTGCAGACAATCGTCGACCGCCAAATCTGAATTAAGTCGACATAGTCAAATTTAACAAGTTTCGATTAATTCCGAGACAAATAAACAGGTGCAACAACAGGTAAAGTTGAATTTATCGTGTGTGTATCCAAAGAACTTCTACACATGGATTGTGGAATCGGCCGATTCCGATCCGGGATCTGAATTGGCCATAGCTGATCCAATTCTGCCCCAAACAGGCTGATCCGGATCTCCTCATGCCATACCCAGTAAACCCATGTAATTAAACAAAATCCCAGCCAATCCCCCTCGAATCCATTTAACCGATCTTGGCCGGGATCAGCCAATCAATCCGATTCCGGATCAGGATCAGGGGGGGGGGGGGGGGGGGGGAGGGGGGGGTGTTCCGATCCGATCCGGTCCGGAATTCCTTGCTTCTACATGAGCTGGATCGAGGTAGCTAGAGGCAAGAGGTGAGAGGCTATTGAGGCGATCCCTAGGCAATGGCCTAGGGTATTTGAGGTGACAACATATTAAAAAATAAAAAAATCATACATGCTTCAGATGGATAAATATATACTATTTTCTTTACAAAATGACTAAAGTACATGCATAAACCCTATAAATTGCCTTCATTTACACATTTAACCATGTGAAGACTAGTTTTTGGAGGCTTGGGCAAGGGAGGGGCATGGAAAGGAGAATCGGCTGATCCAGGTCCGGTTGGCCTATTCCTGTTGGGATCTCCCAATAGCAATCCAATTCCAAGGGCGTAGGGGTTGGGATCATTGAAATTCCAGCCAGATCGGGCAGAATTGACCGGGATTGGCGGGATCGGCCAATCTCGTCAATAAAAATTTGAAGTTCAAATTATTAGGCTACATTGACCCTATCTTGCGATAACTGGACCAGAATCAAGCAGAGATTAGCTAGGATCAAGATAGGCAAGAATCAGGCAGGATCAACCATCAAAATTTGAAGTTCAACTATTGGGCTACATTGATCTGATCTTGCAATAATCAGATCAGAATTGGCCGGGATGATCCATGCCGATTTGGCCAATTTTCTGACTTCCTACAGATTGGCGAATCAGCCAATCCAAGCGGGATCAAATCAGATTCAGATCTGGCCGATTCTTCGATTGATCCAAGTCTGCCTTCCATGGGAGGTGGGCCAAGATGAGTGCCTTTGGCAGCCTAGGCAACCACCAAGATTGCCCAGGTGATTTTGGCAAAGTGAAGCAATTTGCTGGTGCCTCGCCTCACCTTATTGACTAAATGGTTGCCTTGACTGCCTTCGATAACATAGAGCTAGATTCAAATTTAAAAAACTCAGAAATGACACAACTGGTGGATTAAGCTTTATAAGAGCTTAATGGGATAAGGCTCTGATGATGATAAGAGCTTAATTTTCAGTGATCTTGAGAATAAAAACCATACATGTTGCAATAGCTGTCTGACTCCCAACATGATACACTCCTGACTTTCAACCAAAAAGTTTCTTACATTAAATAATAATGTGCTGCAACAAATTATGGATCAATCAGGTTTTTGGTAAGAACAACATTCATTGCATAAACAAAAAAACAACAGAAGCATAATGTTGAAAGCACAAAGATGAAAAAATTCAAATATAAGAGAAATAATGCTACAGAAGGTAGTGAATAATAAGCTGTAAAAGGTTTGCAAAGAAGGATGAGACAAGAGAAAATGGCTAAAAGACTAAAAGTAGCAGCAGGGTCAGTAAAACATTGTTTTGATAGACAATGTTGTTCAAGATGGAAACATGAAAAAGGTTTTCATGAGTCGTAATAACAAAATAATCATATTTCTCCATGCATTAAGTCCTGGAGCATTTTTATGGTTGAAGGCTTGAAGCCAACATCCACAGCACAAAGTAGAAAGCAATAAATGCTATTGACAACACAGAGGTGTCAGAGCCAGAATCCTAGAGTGAACCAAAAAAGTAGTTCCACGAAAAAAATTCTATGCACATTCATTTGTATTCAGATGCATGCAAAATCATACTGAACCCTATAAACTAAGATATGAAGTATGAGGTGTACGTACAATATCGACTTTCTACAAGATTTGTTGTTGAATTCCTCATTCCTGGTTGATGCACTGCCTTCTAAAATCTGCTGACCTGAAAGCAAAATTTTATGCATGATTATAGAACAAGATAACTAAAAGACTTGGTACTACAGTTGTCAATGGACTAATTCCACTTTGCCAGGCCATAGCCAATAGCCATAGCTTCCATGAAACTCTTCTTACACCTCAAAAGATAGTGAACTCCATGGAGTTAAGATGCATGTTAGTCAAGACTCAAGGACAGGGCACATGAAGAGCAACAGCAAGCCCCACTCTTGCACTGGTAGAATACCCTACCACTAGAGATTAACATCTAGCAGGAGGTTCTCCAAATGAGAACCCCCACTAAACCTTCAGGCACGAAGAAGGTGGTGCAAATTCAACATGTGCTAAGATCCTCTCACAACTGCCAGTGATCTCTCTAACACAACACCTTTACACATTCATTAGAGCACTCCTCCCCAGCAAATCATGGATGGCGGGATCAGATCATCAGGGTACTGGATCGGACCCCGCCGATCCTGATCCGGATCATCAGGGGATCCGGCAGATTCTCAGGGAATCTGGCCGATCTGGATCTGACAGATTAAAAAAATTAAGAAAAATCAAGGAAAATCAGAAGAAAAAAAAATCACACAAAAATTTTGAAAAACACATACACAATTCATTGAATATAAACACAATGAAATTCAATTCTTATCATGTACATCTATCATAAAGAACAATAAAGATTATTAAGGCAATAATGATTATGTTCATTCATTGGGAAAAAAAAGATATATCTAGAAGTTTGTAACATGAAATAAATAAAAATACCTTGCCGATTTCACATTTCGGAACCCTCATCCTCTAGCTCATGAAATTGAGCAGGTGGCCCATAGTTTAATTGCACATATTGGGTATTGGGTATATCCATAGGCAAACAAAGAATTGGAGAGATCTTGAAATCCTCTTTGCATGCCTCGAGGTGTCGTAGGTCATGCAAAGGTGGGAAAAGATGCTTACAAGAAACCGAGAACTATTTCCCATGAAAATAAGAACAAATGTCCTAAGTAACATTCTTCGGGTCTAGGTTGGTCTTTGATGTGATCTATTGGATCTTATTTTTCGATGTAGAATTCTTGCAACAAAATAGTATCTTCCAATGCAATCATTTATTGACAACTAGAAAGTTGGAAATAAAAAAAATCAGTAAAAGGAAAAGAATTACATGGAAAGGACAAAACAGCAAAAAATAAAAATAATAGTACCTCTATAACAAATAAAGTATGAGAGAACACATACAAACTAACACTAATCGGGATTCTTGCAGCACTACATATTAGGTGTTACTGATATCAGACTAAGTATTGTCAGTAGGAGAGAGTCCACTGGAGAAGTCACAGACTTACATGTACATTTGACTTATTTCACCGGACTTTGGGTTTTTAATATTCCATGTGGTTTATTTGAATTATGAAATTTTTAATTAGGCTAAATTATGAGGGATTAGAAAGTCGGCATTTTGATGGGATCATCAAAATCGCAATTTTCTTCTTAGATGGAAGAGTTGACTTTTTATTAGTATAAGATATGAATTTTTTGATATTTTATTGCATTCAAATAAGGGGTACTTCATTATTTACATGTAATATCTTAAATAAATGATTTACTTAAATGATGTTCAGGTAAATAAATATATATTTGGTTTTGGATCCGGTCTGATTCAGGCCGACTCCATTGCTTAAAAAAAAAGCCAAACCCAATCCAGTCTGATTCCGCTCCATCCACCCTGATTCCACTTAAAATCGTAGAGGGTCGGGCATCCCTCCCAAAAAAAAAAATTTGGATCGACATCGCTCGATTCTGACTTGAATTGGCCGATTTCAATCCGATTTGGCTAATTTTGACATCCATGCTGCAAACACCCCCCAACGAGTGCGTAAGAGGAGTTGCACCCTCCTTGTAGAGTCAAGTTTCCAACAAGCTAAAGCCTTCGTCAGACAGCCACAAACAAAATAGAATCGAAGGAATGAAGTTTGAATGATCTTACAAGCCCCTAGACCCGAAACCATGGAAGAAAGGATCGGATTAGCCCAGGGGTCAGCCTGGGCCCGCTAGAAGTCTGGCCAATCCAAGATCGACCAGATTAAAAAATATTTTTTAAAAAAAATAGCATAAATTATAAAAAAATAAGGAAAAATATGACTTCAATATTTACATACATATTTATGATATATGTAATCATACTTATAAAATTACCCAATAATATATATGTATATGCAATATATATGTAATCATGCACTATACATATCATATTAATGTATACATTATATATATATATATATATCACAATCATTAGATTGTGAATAGTGTTGGAACATGGAGCACTTTATATATATATATATATATATTGATGAACAGTTTAGACATATATGTGTTAATGTATGTAAAATCATATATTAATGTAAATAATAAATAATAACAATATACACATATAAAGTTAATGCATATATATGACAATTAATGTATACAGAATATATATATATATACATATACATAATATACACATATATAGAGAGAGTAGCGTTGGGGTGCAGCGGTGCGGCCCCGTTGCACCCCAACGCTGGCCAATTGTGCGTTGCGCGCACCTACAGCTCACACAATGCATGTTGGTCGTTGTTGAACCCTAAAAAGTTCTTGGTGGATGTCTACCAGAAGAAGTGCCAAAGCCTATTTATAGTGGGCCAATGGTTACTTAGGTAGCCCTCCCGGTTGCTTAAGTAATAAGGGTAAAGTCCCTTTTAAAAGGTGACTTATGGATGAAGCAAATATCCTTATTACTTAAGGGACCCCATGGTTACTTAGGTAATATTGGGTCCAAGTTCCTTTCAAGTTAAGGAATGAAGCTTATTTATTAAGTTGGCAGCAAGTCTCCCCAGTGAAGCCAAAGTTCAAGGAAGAACAACGCTTCGAGGAGGATACGTCACGGAAGAAATCCGACAGCACAAGATCTATGAGACCAAGTACAAAGAATGCGTGTGCAGCGGAAGCTCCAAACACTTGCAAATCCAACTCTTCGCCAAGAAAATCTTCGAGGAAAAGGGAAGAACTTCAACAGCACCAACACCCCCTAAGGGGACATATGGGGCCTATTTATAGGCAAAACCCCCATGGGTTTAAACCCCCAACCGCTGGAACATACCATTGGTTAAGGGGTTTAAACCCCCCCCCAACCGATGGAACATACCATCAGTTGAAGGGGAGTCCCCTTCAACCGATGGGAGTGTCCATCGGTTGGAGGGGTTCTCTCCCCCAACCGAATCCGATGCGACTGTCCATCGGTTGGAGAGGTTCTCTCCCCCAACTGATGGGACTGTCCATCAGTTGGAGGGGGAGTTCCCCCTAACCGATGGAGGGTTCCATTGGTTAGACCCCTAACCGATGGAACTTCCCATCGGTTAAGGGGAATTTCTCCTTAACCGATGGGACCTCCCATCAGTTAAGGACGAAACCCCTTAACCGATGGGACTGTCCATCGGTTAAGGGGATGAAATCCCCCCATCCCACGTATGTAAAGGGGTTGAAACCCCTATAAAATCCCATGTAGCCCCTTAGGGGCAAAAGGTTGGATGCTGCCATGCTGCCTTTTTAAGGCTTCTACGGAAAGGAAATAAAAAAAAAAAAGGCAAAAAAAGCTTTTCCCCAAAATCTCAGTTTGTTCTGAAGGCTCTCCACTCGGTGTGAAGGTATCGGCTCTTCCCCCGCTCGGTGTGAAGCATCCGCCCTCGACAAGCGCAAAGAAACGGAGATCATCTCTGTCCGGTATCGACATCTCCCCAATCCCCCTCCATGCTGAGCTAGTCTCCATGGAGGGCTTCCCAAAAAGATTATAATGCAACCCATACCCCCACATCGAGCAAGACTCTGTGGGGGTAATAATTAAATCGTGTTCTTCAGGGTTTAAATACCTTCCATATCGAGCAAGACTATAGATATACGGTATTTAAACACCCTTGTTCTCGTACTCTAAATGCCTCCATATTGAGCAAGACTCTATGGGTATGGGTATTTAGATGCATATGTTCGTCCCGCCCGTCGAGCAAGACTCCGGAATGGGCAAGTGTTTGTGCTCATATGTATATGTTTTCTAAGGAAACTCTGCCCAAGCAGAGGTTCTGCCCGAAAACATATTCATGTGCTCACAAATATCGTGTTCATATGTATATGTTTTCTAAGGAAACTCTGCCCAAGCGGAGGTTCTGCCCGAAAACATACTCATATGTTCACAACTTCGTGCTCATATGTATATGTGAGGGGGACCGTGACTCGTGACGGATGCGGAATGAGACTCGAGACTTCTGACGTCCATAGATACATTGACATCAATTTTATTTTCTTATGTATTTTTTTATTTTTTGTGGAGTCTGATTTAGTTAGGTAGAATTAAATGTCTAATTTTGATAAGTGGGACTTATTTGTGGAATTGGGACAAGTTTGCCTTTTTGTCATTTGTTCTATGGGTATTTTGGTCTCATGGATGGATAGATGAACAGTAGGGTTTTATGGGGCTTGTCCTATATATACTCTTGTATGAAGCTTTTTGGGAGATAGAAATGGAATAGAAGAAGAAATCGCAGAAAGCTTGGGGGTGCTGCCTCGTGTGTGGTTCTCTCTCTAACCCTCCCCGTCTCTCTCCCTGTCGTCCTGTCTCCTCCCCCCCTTCGTCTGCGTTCTCTCCTCTCCCCTCCCCCTTCATCTGCTCTCTCTCTTCTCCCCCTCTGTGATCCCTGCTCTCTCCCTCTCTCCCCAGAATCCAGCGCGAATCCCCCTTCCCTATTTGCTCTTTCCCCCCCTCCCCAGAACCCAGCGTGAACCCCCCATCCCGACGCTCCCTCTCTCTCATTCCCGCACCTCTCTCTTCCCCCTGCAGCCCTCCCTCTCTGTTCTCCCACTCTCTCCCGCCGGTTCTCCAGCGCGACCCCCCCTTCCCCAGGTCTCCCTCCCTGCCAGCGCTCGCAGCTCCCCGCGCCCCCCTCCCATCCGCGCTTGCGGAGCCCCACGCCGTGTGCGCCAGGGCCCCACCTCGCCCTGCCACAACTCCGGGCCAGCATCGCTGCCGGCCTTTCCCCCTTCGCGCCGGGCGCCAGTAGCCGCAGAGCCGCGCCTGCCCAGTTGCCCCGAGCACCCAGGCCGCCGGTCCATTCGGCCCTCCTCCGCTCGGTCGCCAGTGACCACTCGCGGTGCCGGTTCTCCATCGCGCCAGACACCCTTCCAGTCCCGCCGCTGCACGCCACCCCCCCTGCTCGCCACCGCCGTGCTGTAGATTCTCCCCGGGCCGTCAGAGTCGACCCATCTCGCGCGGACCCTCCCCAGCACATCGTTGTTGACACGGGAAAAAAAAAAGAAGGTATATATATAATGCATATGGTTATCGTGGCATAGAAGCACATATCATTTGATTTTGTTTATTCATTTCGTTTTATGTGATTCATGTATTCATTTCCCATGCTTTGAATTTTGCGGGGCGTGTCAGTCTGTCTAACAGACAGAAGAAAGAGTCCGCACAATGCGGAGAGAGTATTTTTGGGGTCCTTGGAACGGACAGGTATGATGTCCGTGGAACGGACGATTGGATTGTCCATGAAATGGACGGGGATGCCCGTGTGACGGGCGACTAGGGTGCGCCGTTTTTTATCTGAACTCCTTGAGTCCCGTATCTATACTCATCAGGTGATTGGAGTAGCATATGCTGGACCTCTGTCTCCATCGACCGGAGTCGATGTTACATTTACATCGAGTTAAGACTCTTGGTGTCATTTAACATCAGTTTTAACCCGAATACCATTCATAGCAAAGGGGATGAGAAAGTACACATTCTTTTAGAAAATCCTGGTCATGACGTATCATTCTTCTTTTAGTTATTTCTGAAATGCTTTTGCCTTGATTGTTTCATTTTGAAAAGACTGCCCTTTTGTGAAGTCCGAGATATGACTTTTAAGAAGGGAATGGATATATTTCCGTGAACCCATTTGGGGTCACCGTCTTCTTTTTAGGTTGTTTGAAGATTTTATTTTGGAAAACCGGAGGATTATTATTGCAGACGGGTGTATATCCGTGCATTTGATTCTGAACTTGGGGGAAGCCATGATTAGAAGTAACATTTTTTGTATTAGAAGAGTTGCTACTTCAACCCCCCCCCCTTTTCTTCTTTTTTTTTTTCAATGAAATCCAAATTGAGGCAGAATTTCCCTTCTCCTTGTTCATCGTTTCATTTATTCATCGTTCATTTTCCTTTACTTGTATGAGTATGATTTTCAAAGAAAATATGTATGTATTTCTATGGACGTTCTTGTCAATTTGAAGTTCCTTTCTGGAAACTGTCCATATGAACGCAGTTCTTGTGAGTATGCATTCGTGCTGCTCTTTGGGGTATCTGAGCACAGTTCGGGTCCCATCCTCTTTTTCTTTGGATGTGTGTATATCAACACATTTTTCATAAATTTATCTTGACAGAGTTTCTATGGACAGAGGGGGCTTTTTTTTTGAAGAACGTATGCACATATCTCCATGGACGTTCTTGTCAATTTGAAGTTCCTTTCTGGAAACTGTCCATATGAACGCAGTTCTTGTGAGTATACATTCGTGTTGCTCTTTGGAGTATCTGAGCACAGTTCGGGTCTTGTTCCCTTTTTCTTTGGATGTGTGTATATCAATACAATTTCCAAAAATTTATTTTGGCAGAGTTTCTGCCTATGCGGAATACCCTCACGGAGGTATATTCATATGAACATGTACTTATATCCATGCGTCCTCAGAAAATCTTTGCCCGGATGGATTTTGCCCTTAAGAAAGTATGTGTGTATGATCATAAATTTGCAGTTTACGCATATTTTCTCACCGGTATCTCTATTTGAATGGAGTATCCGGCAAAAGGTACCATCTGCATATGCAGAAGCCCTTTTGAGAGGCATACGCATATAATTGCGAATTTATGATTATATAGACATGTTTGTGGGCGGAAACTCCATTTGGGCAGAGTTTCCTCTTGAGAAGACATGTGTATGAATACAAAGTTTGTGAGTATATTGATATGTTTTTAGAGGGAAAAAAAACTCTGACATGGGCAGAGCTTCCTTTCAAGAAACACATGTGTATAGGCACAAATTTGAATTTTATAGATATGTTCTTAGGCGGAATCTCCACTTGGGCAGAGTTTCCTCTAGGAAACATGCATATAAAAATACAAATTTGTGAATATACAAACATGTTCTTGGGCAGAATCTCCCCTTGGGCAGAATCTCCTCTAAGAAACATATCAATATAAACACAGATTTGAAATTTATAGATATGTTCTTAGGTTGAATCTCCACTTGGGCAGAGTTTCCTCTAAGAAGCATATATATAAAAATACGAATCTGTGAATATATGAATACATTCTCGAGCAGAATCTCCACTTAGGCAGAGTCTCCTCTAAGAAACATATGCATATAGCACAAACACACCATCCCGGAGAGTTTAAAACTCGATGGGAGGTGGCATGAATTACAAAGGTATCTATAATACCATATGTCCGGGATGGACGGTATTTAGAACCTATAGCCCGTGAGGGCCGGTGCCGCTATTGCGGACTTTTAGCCGATGAAGTTTGTCGATGCCGTATATGAACAACTTCTCAATGCTCGGGAGAAGATTTGGTACCTTGACTCACAAAGAAAGGAGATTGAGAATGAAAAGGGGAGCCTTTGGGAATTTGGAAATTTCTATTTCCTTCAACTTTGGAGGAGGAACAATTAATTGAACCAAGGAGGGCTAGAGTGAGAGAGAGAGCCCAAGAGCTAAAGAGCCGGACCCGGGGGGAGATGAAGAAGGGGATTCCAACCGACCGACCCTTTTCATGGGGAATGGGGGGTGCCTTTTATAGGGGAAGGCACCCCCTTACATGCATGGGATTGGGGGGGGTCTAACCGATGGGGGTTCCATCGGTTAGAGGGTTAAAGGCCCTCTAACCGATGGGAGTACCATCGGTTAGAGGGTTAAAGCCCCTCTAACCGATGGGGGTACCATCGGTTAGGGGGCTTATTTTCCCCTTTTTTTTTTAATTTTCTGTTTTTCTATTTTTTCTGTTTTTTTCTGTGTTTTTTGTTTTTTTTTGTTTTTTTTTGTTTTTTTTTTGAAAGGGGGACCCCTTAACCGATGGAAGTTCCATCGGTTTAAGGGGGAATCCCCCCCTAACCGATGGAACATCCATCGGTTAGAGGGGAGACTCCCCTAACCGATGGAGCACCATCGGTTAGGGGAATCCCCTTAACCGATGGAAGCTCCATCGGTTAGAGGGGAGTTCCCCTCTAACCGATGGAAGTCCATCGGTTAAGGGGAAAAACCCCTTTAACCGATGGAGCTACCATCGGTTAGGGGGAAAAAACCCCTAACCGATGGTATTTTCATCGGTTTAGGGGAGGGGCTTAAAAAGTCTATAAATAGACCGGCCTCCCCTTCATTTGAAGGGGTCTTGCCCTTTGGAGAATCCCGTGTCATTCTGGACATCTTGTCGGAAGTTCTGCCGTCCCGACGGAAATCAATTGCAAGTCTTTGGAGCCTTCGTGGCGGACTTGTTCTCGTACTTATCTTTCACATGTGGTCTTGTAGACCTCGTAATGCCGGAATTCTTCCGTGCCGTATTTTATCCGGAGATTTATTCTCCTCGGCATCTCCCACTTGCTTGGGTGCTTGACAATACTTGAGAGCTTGAACGGCTTTCAACCAGAAACTTGGATTAAGTCATGACTTTAAGTAACCTTGGGGTTACCGTAATCATAACCACCTTGTCCCCCTAATCAGGCCGTTAAACCGTTAGGTGAGGTCAACATTTTACCGGTAGTTACCAACTCCTGGTTAGGTAGCCATCCTCCTTACCTCAGGCTAACTAACTGGTTAGTTACCTACATGTGACTGCCACCTACTCGGCTTGTTGGACCACTATATAAGGGAGCATTGGTACTCCTCTTAACAAGCATCCAACATATACACATATAAATATTTTCTGTCCCAACAAATGCCCCCCACGGGGTACGTATCGGAGTTGGAGTGACGGCGCGTAGCCCGTGTGAATTCCATATAGCAGTCTCTTTCATAGCTTGGGCTGCCCTTCAGTTGTCAATTTCTGACTCTGTTGTTGTACTAGGTCAATGTTTTTGCTCTCTCCCTATCTTCTTTCTCTCTTTTTTTTTTTTTTGAGGAGAAATGACATATGACCCATAGCAATCTGTCTTTTATTCCGGACTAACTTTTAACAGTCCCTTTCTGATTTCGTTTTGCTGATAGATTGTATTTCAACACTCTCTCTTTGGTTCTTATCCTCCTCCCTTTTATATCCATTTTTCAGGTCTTCAAAAATGCCTCAGGGACAAGGATACTTGAGCCGTAGCGACTACGCCCAGCGAACCCAGGACAAAGTGATTCTTCTCGATGATATGATGCCGAGGTTTGGAGCACCTCGCACTACAAGCCACAACTCATCATCCCTGGATAGCGGAAATGATATTGTAGCACAAGTAAACTCCGGCGGCCTTGCCATCAACGGCGGGGTGGATGTCCCGTATTAGCCGTCGGAAAGGAGTCTATTATTACTCGCGGGAGGAGGACTACCCGGAGTATCTCCCATCAGATCCGGAGCTATTTACCTTTATTCAAATTTTGTTCCTTCACACATGACTGCAGGTGACCTTTGCTTGAGTGTAGAAAGACGGTATTTGGAATCAGCTATTTTGAAGTCCCGGGACAGTCTTCTCGGTACCTGTGCTTTTCATATCCCAGCTTCCCCTTGGGATTTGCTATTCAGCACCGACTCCCCGGGCCGTTGATCTGGGCTCATTTAGCCATGATCTGGAGAGTTATACCCGATCAAGGAAAATTTCCCCTGCAGTTTGGAATCTGATGAATCGTCATCAAGCGAGGCCGGAGACTAATGGCCTACAATACTGCCTTGCCATACCAGGTATGTGTCTGGAGATTATGACAATCGATGCTTACTGAATCGAATTGTCGATCTGACTAGTCCCAGCTGGTATGGGAACTGGTCAGTTTTATCTTCCCACATTTTTCACTTTGGCGCCACTGAGTGGCTGATGGGGGTCCTCCACCATTACGGGGAGATTCTGAAATCGGCGGGTATTTATGAGGCCGTTGAGGCGGCGCTGTATGATTACCCATGCCATACGGGGCTTCTCCAAGCACTAGTGGAGAGATTCAATCCCCGATGGAACACCTTTGGGACGGCCGAAGGTGAAACTTCCATTGATTTATGGAGCTTTCACCGGATCTCGGGGCTGCCAATATCTGGGCATTTCTATGAGGAGATTGTTCTGGATGATTTGCATACCTATCGCAGCAATGGCGCTGGTCAATATATTCTTCCATACAGCCTCCGCTTTCTGACAAAGGTGTGGAGAGACTTAGTCCTGGTTGAGAGGACGGATGATCCGGAGTCTCCCGTGGCAAATCCAAGGGTAAGCCAGAATGCTTGGCTTCGTTACTTCTATAACGGGCCATTCTGCTTTTTTGATAATTTTGCGACGGAAGGCCGCCGCCTGGAGGAGTATAACCAGCTCAGTGTAGGGAAGCCTCATCATGGGAGATTTATCTTTGCCCCTGAGAACAGAGGGTGGAATCCTCGCCGGTTACCAGACCGCACCTATTTGGCTGCGTATCTAGTATATTGGCTATCTTCCTTTGTTGTTCCCCATGGTGAGGAGGAGCAAATTCGGCCGGGTTTGATTTATCCGGCCTGTCTTTTGGCGGAAGGCCTGAAGCTTGCCATAGCCCCTGCTGCCCTTGCCAATATCTTCCACGGGTTGGGCTCATTAAGTTCACATTCGAGCCCCCGGGACAGGAAAACATTACTCCCCACTCATTACTTGAGCGCCTGGGCGGGCCTTCTGCTGCCTGGGCTTTGTCAAACTGTTGATCTGCCCCGGCCGATGGCTCCTTTGATTTTGCTGTTCAGAAATAGGCCTTGTGAAGATTTAATAAACCAGCTGACAGGAGCTCGTTATAGTTTGTCTTTTCTTCCAAATGGCGAGCAATTTCTCCTTCAATTTGGCGCTGTATCCCGAGGATCCGGCCTTATAGTGTCCGCACATCAAGTGGGATCACCTATCATCTGCCTCATGTGGGGGTTCTGGTGTGTCTTTATATAAAGACTGGTTACTTTGCATTCGGCCAGGCGTACTGGTATGTCGCCGGGGATCCAGCCTTGTATTGGAGCCTTATTATCCTTCAAGGTTTGCCAGAAACTTTGGATATGACCAATCGGTTCCGCCAAATGCAGAGTTTCCACTGGATGTCCGCCTATACCGCGATCATTGTCTCCATATGAATGCGGCGAGTTGGTGGAACTATTTCTGCCGGGAAGAAGTAAATTCAACATGTATTCTTCCGGCTCTTGAGGCAACTGGGCGCATAGATCTTTTCTACGCCCGATGGTGGTTCGATAGAAGCAACATCTTCCGGCTTGCCCCCAAGAAATTGAAGAAATTTGAAGAGACCCGTTTAAAGAAAAAGGGTCTACCTTTGATCTTGATGAACGTGGAATTCCTCAAAGCCCACTTTAGAGGAGTAATGCGCTCATACCTCAGGCGCTATAATTCCAAGACGTCCAAGAAGGGGAAGCCTGATTCTGGCAAACAATATTACTATGGGGAGATGCTGCCTTTGGATCCCATTGAGCTTCTTGACAGGAAGGCCACAGATATTCATGGTGATCTTCCGGAGTATGACTGGTGGAGCCACCTATTACTTGATCTTGGGCATTCTGCCAATGTTGCCTTATCGGCCAAACTTCCGCCCGAGTGTATCAACGATCCGGGCTGGGTGCGCTGGGAGAAGCACCTTATGATCGCCATCGGCCATGCTGGGCCTCTGGAGTTTTTATCAAATCTAGAAAATGCCAGGACACTTTATGATATCCGAAGCCTTATGCAGAGGGTGGGCAAAATCTGCAAGGCTAATTTTCAGTGGCTGGTACCGGGTCCTCCACTTGGCTTGACAAGTACTTCTTAGCCTGCTTGAGTTCATCATCATTCATCATCATCTTTTTTTTTAGGCATTTCCTTCCTGATCCTCCCTCTTTTTTTCATATATTTTTTTTTTTCTGTTTTTTTTTACCTTCAGATATTTCAGCTCCAGTAGTTGGAAGTGGAAGGAATGATGAGATTCGCTCCCTTCCTTCCCGAGAAGGCAGGATTGACAAGGGTAAAGCGGTGGAAGGGACCCACTTGAGTGGTATGTCTTTCCCTTTTCTTTTCTTCTCTCATCATTACCATTCATAACTTCTCTCTCTTTTTTTTTTTTTTTTTGATTCATCACTTTTTTTCTTTTTTTTTTTTCTTTTTTTTTGTTGCTCTGTCTCAGAGAATGAAATAGATGAAGAGGAGAAGACTCCTGCCCTTTCGGATGAAGAAGGCTTCTTGCCAGAAGGGTCTCCTCTATTCATGAGGAGGAGTACGGGAGTACTTCGCAAGCTGCCGTCGGTCTTTCTCCGGAGAATGCGTGTTATGAGATGCCATCTCATTTTGAGCTTTCCGGAACCGCCACAGCAGGTGGCTATAACCCGGGGTTCACATTTACTGAACTGGGGGTTTCGTCGGGGCAGTGTTCTTCCGCCCCGACAGAGGTTTATATTCCTGTACCTGTTGAGGAATCCATGGCTGCGGCAGGGGTTCCTTTTGGTGAGTATACTTTCTCGAACCACTGTGCACTTCCTTTTCTTTTCCTTCTCTTCTTTCATTCTTCAGTATCCACATCTTCCTTTGTCCTGACTGTTTTTTTTTTATACAAGGACAAGAGTTTTACGAGCAGCTTTTCATGTCGGGTACAATAGACATGTATCCCACACTAGCTGCTGATCCCTTCTTCTCGCCCTGGGGTAATGCCGGGAACTCATACTTGGCAGAGCAAGTTCATTCCGCCTTCCAAGTGGATGGAGTAAGGGGTTATGGCGGCGGGTATCAAGAGGCAGACGCCCCCATGGATCATAATGTTAATCCACCAGTTTTGCCACCAAGCGATTTTGGTTCCCATCCGGTTGACCATCCCTCCAGATCCCAAGGATTTTATTCGGGGGAGCCGGATTTTGTTCAGCCACCAAATCCTGAGGCGGCGGTTAGGGAAAGGATCCCCTCGCCAGGTGAGGTGTGATGAGGGTTCAAATGCTTTGTTGGATTTCTTCTTGATTTGTCTTTATGGAATGCCTGTTGATATCTTGGCAGATTTCGCAAATTCCCCGGCATTGGAGATTGGTGCTCCACCCGAGCACAACATAACCTGGCCTACCGGAGATCGGCCAGATTTGAGTTCTGATGATGAAGATAGCGGCATCTGGAATTGTCTTACTGCTAAAGTCCAGGCAATGGTGACCTCAGCAAACCCTCCACCAGTAGAAGTTATGAGGCGGATATTGGCGAAATACACCATCAGGGCTTTTAACATGGGTATCTGCCGCGACCGCTGGATGGGCTTCGTCAAGGATACTTGGGACAAGGTGTATTGCCTTCACGACAATGCGACTCAGGCCCCTTACAGCCAGCGGCTTCAGACTTTGGAGAGCGACATCTGCTCGCTATCCAGTGACATTGACGAGAGTGATTCCCGAGCTGCTGATGTGCGCAAACGTCGGAAGATACGGGAGCTGAGGATGGCCACAAGAGGCAAGAATATTGCTCGTCTGGAACGCGAGCTCGGCAAAGAAAGATCTTCCCAAGCTCAAGATGCCAAAGATGAGGCTAGAGATTCTGAGGAAGAGGCCGTCCTTATCAGGGACGGGGACGGTTCTCGCCGAGTTAGATCTTTCAAGATCAAAGAAGCTGAACGGCTGAAGAGGAAGGAGCCTTCCTGCCTCTGCTTTTCATCATAGTGCTTGTATTTTGAACTTGTAGTCTTGGTTTCCTTTTCATCTTGTATATAGTATCTGTCACCTTCTTTGGACTTGCAATGGTGACTTAGACTTGTAGTTTTCATGAATGTACAAATGAAGGATAAAGAAATCCTCATTTTCACTTTCATTTCCTTACCTCTTTTTTTCTTCTTTTTTTTTACCAGCCCCAGTGCCCTTTCGGGTTTTCACCGAAGCTGGCCCCCTTTCACTTTTTCCAACGCGCCTTTTCAGGTTTTCACGTTGAGGGGTTATCCATTTTTGCCTGAAGTGCCCTTTCGGGTTTTCACCTCAGCCGGATTTTCTGATCTTTTTGCCCTCAAGTATACAACAAGTCATATACTTAAGTCCATCGGGGTATCTCCATTTTTAACCCCCTTTTTCTTTTTTTTTTTTTTTTTTTTTTTTTTGGGTACTTGACTGGTTTAAGTAGCTGAGAGTTTGATTGCGGAATGGATGGTTATCTGATTGTGGAATGAGTGGTAATGTAATTGCGGAATGAGTAGTGGTGTAGTTGGGTAATGGGTAGTGGTGTAATTGGGTTTATGTGTGAGTATGGCGGTTTAAGGCTCAGGTATGATTTAGCTCTGGCTCTGGTTATAGAATCTGGAATGGTGTTTATTGTTTGATTTTGGGTCTGAATTTCTCCCATCCTTGATGACTTAGTGCCGGGATAGGGGATCTTCAATACAACATTCATGTAGCAAGCTCATTATTTTGCTTTTCTTGCTTGACTGGTATGTAGAATCACCGCTCAAGTGTGACTTGTGATTCTGTAAATACAAAACGAAGGATGATGAAAGTCCTCCTTTTCATTTTCTTTTTTTTTGTTTCTTTTTCACATTACCAATCCCAGCGCCCTCTCGGGTTTTCACTAAGACTGGCCCCCTTTAGCTTTTTCCAACATGCCCTTTCGGGTTTTCATGTTGAGGGGTTATCTATTTTTGCCTAAAACGCCCTTTTTCGGGTTTTCGCCTCAGCCAGATTTTTTGATCTTTTTACCCTCAAGTATATAGTGAATTATATACTTGAGTCCATCGGGGTATCTCCATTTTTTAACCCCTTTCTTTTTTTTTTCTTTTTTTTTAGTATTCAAGTAGTTTGAATAATTGAATGGACAAGAGTCTAGCTCTGGAATGGATGAATGGACTCTGATGTAGTTTGGAATTTAAGTTTGGATGATGATTGGATATTCAGGCTTAATTTCAGATTTGGATTTTGGTTTTGATTTTGATTCTGGTTTCAGATCAAATCTGGATATGATGTGCCTTGATGGCCTGCTGAATATGAATTTGGAATTGTATTTAGATATGACTTGTCTTGATGGCTTTAAGGTATGAACTTTGGGATTTTCTTGACATCATCTACTATGGTGGTTTGCCGGTGGAACTTCGGGTTTTGAACTGGCTTTGATATGTTCTGTCTTGGTGGCTTACTGACTATGACTGGGATTTGGATTTGATATAGCCTACCTTTTGTGGTTTACTGGCTATAGGTTTCGGCATTTTGGATTTGACATAGCCTACCTTTTTGGTTTGCTGGCTATGGTTTTGGTATTTTTGGTTTGCTGGCTATGGTTTTGGCGTTTTGGATTTGACATAACCTACCTTTTTGGTTTGCTGGCTATGGTTTTGGAATTTGATTTTGATGATGAGAGAGATATACGAGACAATCTCCTGACTTTCATTTTCCCATTTATTTCTTGGGTCTATACACAGAGCATCCCTAGCTTTATGCTTCTACGGGAATTTGAGGGGTGTTGAGGGTTTGGTTGACATGATGAGCAAATGGAAATTTGATTCCTTTGTCCCCATCTATGGCAACATTCTGGTTACATATGATTTTTTTCGATTTCTCGCCCTTTTTGGGTGACTAGGTCTTGGTTGAGGTGGTTGGCCAGGAATTCACCTTCTGGAGCATAATACAGCTTCAAGTGCTTCCCATTGAGTGGAGGAAAAGGCACATCACCTTTGTGGTCGACGAGTCTGTATGCTCCTCCCTCGTATGCTAGAGTGACGATATATGGACCGAGCCAGGTGGGTTGAAGTTTACCACATGATTTTCCGGCCATTGCTTCTCTGCATTTGACCATGACGAGATCCCCTTGTTTAAAAGCTCTGGGTCTTGCTAATTTGTCGAATGCTCGAACCATTCTAGCTTGATATACTTGAAGAGATTTGTAGCTCGAGGCGCCTCCTTCTAAATTAGAGAGCTCCTCAAGTCTCCTTTCCATTTGATCTTGATCTTGATTTTGAAATTCATTTTGAATTGCCACCCGATAGGATGCCATTTCAATTTCTATGGGAATCATGGCTCAGCTCCATAGACTAAGGAGAAGGGTGAACACCCTGTAGGGTTTTGTATGTAGTTCGTAAGCCCATAAAGCTTCGTGAACCTTTTCTCCCCACTCTCGTTTTCTGTTGCCAACTATCTTGGCAAGTAACTTGCAGAGAGTTTTGTTAAAGGCTTCTGCCAACCCATTAGCTTGTGGGTTATATATTGAAGATGTCCTCCAGTCAATATGGAATTTTGCCGCCAAGGAATATATTGTTTTGTTTCTAAACTGCGACCCATTATCAGATATAATTCTGTGAGGAGTACCAAATCTGTATATTATGTTTTGCTTGACAAATTTGGCGACTAATTCTCCGGTTACCTCCCTTAATGGGATAGCTTCAGCCCATCGAGAGAAATAATCTGTGGCAGCCAATATAAACTTGTGGCCTTGGGAGGAAGGCGGGAATGGTCCCACAATATCCATACCCCATTCAGCAAAGGGCCATGTTGGCGCTGTGGGATGTAACATATTTGGTGATTTCCTTGGCACATGACCAAATGCTTGACATTGATGACATGTACGGGCATATTGGATACAGTCCGCGTACATGGTAGGCCAATAAAAGCCTTTTAGTTTGATATTGATCTTCATCTTTTCTCCTGCTTGGTGTGCACCACACAGCCCGGAGTGAACTTCTTTCATGATGATTTTGGCCTCCTTGAGAGATAAACACTTGAGAAGGACTGACCCTTTCTTTTCATGGACCAGCCTATATAGTTGATCTGCTATTATTTGATATGATGTAGCCCTTCGTAAGAGCTGAACCTTTTGTGCTCGATCAGAAGGTAGCCAACCTTTTTGATTTTGATATCGCTCGCGCCAATCTTCAGGTTCATTTGTATATCTAGCTCTGTATGTATACTTCTTCGATCATATATCAGACTCATCGTCGAAGATACTCGGCATGAGTCTTCTGTGGCGGACCATTATGTCCACTTCTCCTTCAGGAGGCAATTTTATGGCGGAGGCCAATTTGGCCAGAGCATCTGCCTGGGAATTTTCACTTCTTGGTATATGGGATATATCGAAAAAGCTGAATTGCTCTTTGAGCTTCATGGCTGTATTGTAATATGGAAGTAGTTGTGGTTTACGGACTTCATACTGGCCCAATATTTGTCGGATGACCAGTTGTGAGTCTCCGTAAACTTGTATACCTTTGATCCCCATTTCGAGAGCTAATCGAAGTCCAATAATTAGGCTTCATATTCTGCTTCGTTATTTGTAAGTTGCTTCATGAGAGCACATGAATTGTATAAGATTCCTCCATATGGGGTGACAAGACAATTCCGGCTCCAGTAGAGACAGAGGTAGAACCATCTGTATATTGAAGAATTCGGGAAGCTCCATCAAAATATAATTCCCATGAAGGTAGCTCAATTGTGGTAACTTCTTCGGAATTTGGAGTTCTTTGAACTTGATCTTCTCTCTCATTTATAGGGGAGAGAGTTTCTTCTTCCGGAAGATCTATAGACAGAGGGGAATCTTCTGTTATTGGATGAGCGGCTAAAAATTCAGCCAGACCCTGCCCTTTGATGGCTTTTGTGGAATATATGTAATATCAAATTCCATAAGGAGCAGGGCCCATTTCCCGAGCCGTCCTGATAGTACGGGTTGCCTCAACAGGTATTTGAGTGGATCATACTTGGAGATGAGTTTAACTTCATGGGCCAGCAGATAATGCCTTAATTTCTTAACGGCAAATACCAGTGCTAGGCACACTTTCTCCATTGGAGCATATCGGAGCTCTGGCCCGATTAGCTTTCTGCTGAGATAATACAAAGGTTGTTCTTTGTCTTCTTCATTTGCTTGTGCCAATAGAGCCCCGAGGGAGACATCCATAGCTGCAATATAGAGTATAAGATGCTTTCCAGCGATAGGTGCCCCCAGCACTGGTGGAGCGAGGAGATATCCCTTGATTTGTTCAAAGGCAATTTGGCATTCTTGATCCCAGACGAAGGGTGCATCCTTCTTCATTAATTTGCCGAATGGCAAACATTTCCTGAGAGATTGGAGATGAATCGCCTGATATAGGCCAATCTTCCTTGAAATGATCTTAGCTCTATTAAGTTTTGAGGAGGTGGCAATTGCTGAATTGCCTTGATTTTATCGGGGTCTATTTCTATGCCCCGATATTTGATGATGAATCCAAGATATTTGCCGCTTGAAACCCCAAATGCACATTTCATAGGGTTCATTTTCAATTTGAATTGACGAAGTCTTCCAAAAACACGGCGGAGATCACATAGATGATCCTCCTGTTTTTTGGTTTTGACGACTAAGTCATCAACATAGCATTCGACTACATCATGAATCATTTCATTGAATATCTTGGTCATGGCCCTTTGATATGTGGCTCCTGCATTTTTCAAGCCAAAGGGCATCCTTTTATAGTTGAAGATACCTTTGGGTGACCTGAAGGCAGTATGATCTTTGTCTTTAATTGCCATCCGGATTTGATTGTAGCCCGAAGACCCGTCCATAAATGACAAAGCTTCATGGCCGGTGGTCATATCCACCATTGTTTCAGTAATAGGAACTGGGAAATCATCTTTGGGACATGCTTTATTCAAGTCCCTGTAGTCGATACATATCCGGATTTGACCATTCTTCTTCTTCACAGGAACGATATTGGCAAGCCAACTGGATATATGCAGGGCTCGATGAAGTCTACTTCAGAGAGCTTGTCGACTTCAGTATTTATTTTCAATTCCAGTTCATACCGCATACGCCTTTGAGTTTGCTTGATAGGCTTGGCTGTATGATGTATGGATAATTCATGCTCGGCAACTGATGGCTCCAGTCCCGGCATTTCTTTATAATTCCATGCGAAGCAATCTTGGAATTCCAGCAGGAGAGCTCGATAAGCCTGCCTTTCTTGTTTACTAAGAAGGGCACTAATAAAAATAGGCCGGGGATCTTCTTGACTCCCGAGATTAAGTTCAATCAATTGATCAATAGTGGCTTGTCCGCCATCTTCAATTTCTTGAGGAGCTGGTTGCAGATCTATGAAATCTCCTTCGTCGTCAGAGTTGGTGACGTAGACTTCATAGAGATTCCCATCTTGAGAATTTATGGATGAAGATTGCTTGCAGAATTCTTCTGGCAGCTCTTCATTTGATAATTCATTTGGTAGAGCTGAGGTAATATCTTGAGAGTTGGAGTTGGAACACTCCTGATTATTCTTTGTGCTGCAGATTTCTGATGATGATCCAACAACATTGACTGTATAGGAGGATTTGGTATCATAACCTAATCCTCTGGTATCTTTTCCAGAGGATGGAGGTTGCCCTCGGACTTGCGAAGGTTCCCATAATTGCTTGAAGAAATTTCTCCGGGAGATATCTTGTTCCTGAGGGATTTTCTGCTTTTTGCACATCTCTTTAATTTTTCTGGCATATCAGCCATTCTTGTATCAGTTCAAGCTTGTTGTCGGGTCTGTCTTCCAACCAAAATCATCCCTTGGACATATTTGAGGGATTGATTCTCCTTTATAGAAGAGAATTGGCTTTGCTGCCTTTCTTGCATTCCTTCTTCCTTCTTTTCTTGATAAGTGACAACGAATGTTTTTAATCGCCGAACACTTTGTTCTTGCTTCAAAGAGTGGGTTTGCATGCAGCTGGGTGGTAAAGGAATACCCCCACTAATAACTTGACCTACATGATCAGCTTCATAACTGATATTTCGCCGTTCTGGGCGAGTTTCTTTGCTTTGAGAATTCTCTGCAGATGATTTGGCAAAGCTTTTGTTTATCACAAAAAGTTCACCAGTTTCACTGTCTTCACTTGAACATTTAATCTGCTTACCCTTCTCTTTAGACAGGGAGAGGGGTTGAGGATTTGGTCCTCCAAGATATAAGAGGGCATCAGTCAAGTTGCATTCATCCTCCCGAAAGGGGGCTTGATCAGCAAAAACTGTATGCTGCTTCCCTTCTTTTGCATATTTAATACATTGATGGAGAGTTGATGGTATGACCCAATTTTCATGCAGCCAAGGCCTCCCAAGCAGAACTTTGTATGTTGTATTTGCATCAATAATGAAGAAGGTCACCCTGGTGACGAAATCCCCTAGAGCCAATTTGACGGTGACTCTTCCCACTGCTTTTTCTGAGTTTTGATTGAATCCGGTGATCTTCACATCTTCTACCTTTTGCCAATAAGGCATGAGATAAAGAGATTGAAAAGTTTTATAGGGCATTAGATTGATGGATGCCCCCGGATCGATCAAGATCCGGTTTAATTGAATGCCATTGATCTTCCCCTTCATGTATAGAGGACGATTATGATATGGGGAAGATAATAATAGATCTTCATCAGTGAAAGTAACATTTGCTGCCAGTGCTTCATATGCTTGTTCTTGAAAATTTGCCATATGAGCCTTATAAGCTTCTGGTTCTTGGAGTATTTTGACGAGAGTTTCTCTCAGGTCTTTGCTCCAAGCAATTGCTTCCCAGATCGTAATATTGACGGGAAGTGACTGTAATTGTTGAAGAATCTTGTCATCAGCTTCAGAGCGTATCTGGTCCAAATGGGAAGGTTTCCTTGATGAGGATCCAGAAAGCTCTTTCGGCTTAACAGATTTCTTTTGAGAGATAGGAGTCAATAGCTTCTCGTTAGGAAGAGGAGGAAGATTGTCTGGCTCATTTGACCAAGCATAAGGACTTGAGTTTTTATCTTCAGATTGAGAAACCATGTCGGGTAGTCCCTCTTCTTCATCTGAAGGATCAAAAATATAGGAATCTGCCCGAATTTGAGGCTCGGGCAAAGGCTTTGCTTCTTCACCATGAAAGAGTATGATTTTATCTGGATACTTGGTAGTGGAAGATGCCGGTTTTTGATGCTTACCACGACCCTTCTTAAGATGAGGATTTGAATTACCTGGAGACCGACGCTGGTATACAAGCGTGGTTGGCTTGTCTCTTGCTTGTGCAGCAGTATCAATTGTAGAAGTTTGCAATTCTTTTGGAGGAGGGATGAACACCATGTAGCAAGAGAATGAGCTGAACATGGAGTCCAACTGTTCCATAGTAATTTCTTCATCTCCATTGAAGAGACTCAATTCGGCGAAGGAGGGAGTCACCCTCTTGGAGTGCTTCATGTTGAACTTGCAATAACCAATTCCGAAGCCGCCTCTTTCGCTCGATTTCTTCCCAAGGGATATATTGGTCGAGCGTTGGTTTATCAGAGGGCTTGGAGGCTTCATATTCTTCCAGCTCATTAATCAACAGCTGGAGTCTTTGGACAGCCGTCAGCTGCTGAGGAGCCTCTGCAGCCACAGCCTCCTCCATTTGTTTCTTCATTTTTCTTTTTCATTCTTTTTCTGTTTTTCTCTCTATTTCTCATTTGTAGAGCTTCTAGTGAATTCATCATTTCTTGTTCTGAAAATGGCTCAGGAATATTTTTTCTGCTAGAATGACCTTTGACGATAGATTACCGTCTCTTCTAGAATTTCTTGATTTTCGAGGGCCAACAGTGACCCATTCAGCCTCTGAGGGTTGTGCCTGAAAGGTTGAGTTGATTGCTTCTTCAACAATTCCAGGAGGGAGTTGGTAATAATCACCTACAAACTCCTCAGCTTGCTGCGAGATTGGTTTCGCGGCAGCTTCTCCTGATATTCCGTTTCTATATTGAAACAGGCCAATTCTGAATTGCTCAATGTCAGCCTTGCTTCTATGTCGTCCATAGCCCAGCTGACGATGATAATATTCACATAGATCTTGATATTGTGCTTGGAATTCTGGACTCGGATCATATGTTTGTGATGAGGGGGTCAGGAGATTTCCTTCCTGATCAATTACTCCCTCGCGGATCTTTGTTTCGATCCAATCATGGAGATCCGGGCAATCTTTAGTAGAGTGTATGACTCTGGCATGATATTCACAGTAGAGATGTGACTGCCTTTCTTTTTCGGAGATATAAGGCTCAGGATCAAATACTTTTATCAACTCTCTGATCTTAAGCTGGTTGAATATGGATTGAGTATCTTTTAGATCAAATGAGCGTTGATGTAGAGGATGCCAATCATCATACCACCGCTAGATAAATATGGATTTGCCATAGATGACTGCCCTTCTGATTCAGGAAGACCAGAGGATGATGCATTGATGACATTCACCGAATGAGATCCTGGATTGCCTGGCCCATTTGGTGGAGACTGAATATGCGGTTGTGGAGGATTCACCAGGAAGTTACCCATATTGATTAGTCCTTGCTGGATCATTTCTTCCACTTCTGCTTTGAAGTTTGGACAATCTTCAATGACGTGGCCCAATAGTTGATGATATGGGCAATAGTTGGGCCTTAATTCTTCTGGGACTAGATAATCCATATATCCTGCTCGTAGACAGAGCCGGAAGAGTGGCAATGTATGCTGCCGACGGAAAGAATATGACCTCATCGGCTCAACAGATTTGAAGATTTTCAAGAAGCCATCGATTGGGTCTTGAAATGGCGACATAGGAGGAAGCGCCGGATATATCGGTGAGTAAGCATAACCAGTTTGTGGAGGGAGGGTAGGGTCCCTGAACAGGAAATCCTGGTGCCCCCCCATATTTTGCACAATTTGGATCAACTCTTGTTGTCCTTGTTGAAGTTGATGGAGTTGCCTTTGTACTCTTTGCATTGCCGTGTTTGTACCTCAACGTCTGGATCCTGGCGGAGAATGGGCTCCAGATGTATCTTGAGGTGGATTACATGAAGGTCCTGCCTCAGGATTATTTGAGCTTGTGGCGGGCTCAGCCGCATGTAAAACATTGACTAATTGCTCTGGCCAATCCCAAGTATGAGGTTGCGGGGGATCAACCAGACCATTCTGCATAGATATGCGGCCTTCTTGAATTATTTTCTGAGCTTCATTCTTGAAGACATAACAATCTTCAATTGCATGCCCCACCATACGGTGATACGGGCAATAATTTGGTTGATTGATCTTGCTGATATCTGCTGGCTTCTTTGGTGTTGGTAATGATATCAACTGTTATCCAGACAGAGATCAAATAGCTTTCTGGTATGCTCCTTTCTGAAAGAATAGGGAGCCTTCATACGCTCAGCAAGTGTAAGCAGAGGCACTTTTAGCTCTGCCTTTTTCTTTGAGGAAGTGGGGATTACTGCTCCTTTTGCTTCACTGCCAAGCAAGAAGTCGACAGCATTAACCTCTTTTGCCGACGGATTGCGCTCCTTAGGGAGCTTACCCCTATAAGGCGCATGAGCCGTTTGTTCGGCCAAAAATACCTCGATCTCCGCAACGGCAGAATTCAACTGATCGAAGCTTTTAATATTTGCTGCCAAGAGTTTCTCTTAATTGATGCAATGAGGCCTCTTCGGCAGATGGTTACTGCATCTTGTTGCACGGAGGAATTATCAACCCCATGCTGAGCTCTCTCCATCTTCGGATGAAGTCAACTGCCGATTCTTCCTTTTTTGCTTAAGGGAGCATAACTCGGCGAGAGAGACTTTTCTTTCAGCCGTTGGAAAACGGTCATAAAATTTCTTTTGCATATCAGCCCAGTCAGTCACTGAAACGGACCTAAGCTTTGAATACCATTGGAACACAACTCCCGTTAGAGAAGTTGCGAAATATCTGAGGAGATATGATTCATCAGATGCAAGATCGCCCATGGCAATTGTATAATGCGCGACATGCTCTTGCGGTGCCCCACACCCATCATATTTGGGAAATTAGGGACCTGGGAGATGCCTCAGGCAACTTCTTGAATTGATGAAATACCGGGAACGGGACAGAATATATGCCCGTAGAATGAATACCTTCGCCCTGCTGGGCGAACATATCCTCGACCATCTTCTTTTTCATGCCGTTGTATGGCAGTACTTTGAAATGCGTCCATTTGAGGAGGCATAATATTAGCTGGGTCATTGATATCGGGACCCGTAACCTGAGGGAGAAGACCAGTTGAAGAAATTGTTGGATTATTCAGGGAAATAAACCCATCCGGATGCTGGCTTTGTTGGTGTCGAAGAGAGACCGGCTCTATGGATTGCCGGTGACTGTTGTTGCCAAGTGCTCATTTATTGAGAAGTGAGGTCATTTCAGACCGCCACTGTTGTATAACTTCATATTTATCGTCATCTGACATAGCTTGAAAATTTTCCTTTGTTGGCAAGTCGATGACGGGATGCCCAGCAGAGGCAGAAGGTCCACTCTCCTCGATTTGAATATTTGTTTCTTCAAAGAAGGGAATTTGGGAACCTTCATGTTGAGTGTCGACTGGCGGAAGAACTTGGCTAGATGTGCCAACTTGCCCACCAAGCTGACGAGCTCTCCTGGCAAATTGCCGAGTATTCGGGTGGGTAACCCCTGTGGAAATATTAGGAGTGGCTTCTGCGATTTGTTCCGCAATTTCGCCGGACTCCATTCCAGTAGCATAACAGGAGAATATTATAAGCCTGGGTTTTTCCTGAGCCGCCCAAGTAACACGTCGTCTTTTTGACGGACGAGCAGGGGTGCTGGGAGTTGCCCTTAACTTATCAAATACTGGAATTCGCGATATACGGTCAAAAACCGATATGCGAGCTTTGGACTGTTGAGTTGAGGTCTGCTTATCTACCCGGGTATTTTCCGGGCCTTGAGAGATGTAGTTTGATTTTCGATACATGCCTTTCCTCTTCCGTCCTCTGGAGTGTTCAAACCCAGCATCTTGGAGAGGATTATTGTTGACATTCTTCTTTCTCCAAACCGTCTTGGATGTATTTGCTTGATCTTCAAACTTCTGAGTTTCCTTTTTGGGAACCCAGATTTTCTTCAGCTTGGTAAAACGCCGCGTCTTTTGTTTGGCGCCGGCTTCTACCATAGGTCTTCATGCTTCCCCCGGAACCACCGTAGAGCTGAGAAGCGGTTTGAGGTTGGAATATTTGAAACATACCTATCACGAGGAGTGATAGGTGGAGTACCATCAAGGCGCACTCGCACATTCCTGATCATAATGGACTTGCCAGATCTGGAGATGGCAGCTGGCGGCCTTTTGTTGTTGCGGCGTTTATATTGCCCCCGTTGTGAGGGAATGGGAGCCACAATAGTAGAAGAGATCATATGGACCGTATAGGTCCGAACTTGAGTTGAATGGGGTTTGCCCCCTTTGACAGCATCATTCTTCACGGGCATTTGGGTGCCCTTGTTGATAGTGGCAGAACGGGCTTTGACACGTCTATTGTTGTTGCAATTCTTCTTTGTTGATTTGTGAATAGGGAATCCTTCAGTGACATCTTCCTCTCGGGGAGCCGGAACGACTCCCAAGAAGAAAGGGGATCCGATGACTGGGGGAAAATCTCCAAATACAATCGGAGTCGCCAAGTATCCGAACTTGGCGTGGATGTTGACGACGAGCGGTCCATAGGTGACAGCCATCTTATGATTTGGTCTGCTCCTGTACCTTTTAAAAAAAAACATCAACATTAGGACTCCTTTTTTTTTTTGTAAATATACTCATACATGTCTCATCCTTTTGCTATGAATGGTGAGAAGAGGTCCCACCGGGCGTGCCTGCTGTTGACACGGGAAAAAAAAAAAAGAAGGATATATATAATGCATATGGTTATCGTGCATAGAAGCACATATCATTTGATTTTGTTTTATTCATTTCGTTTTATGTGATTCATGTATTCATTTCCATGCTTTGAATTTTGCGGGGCTGCCAGTCTGTCTAACAGACACAAGAAAGAGTCCGCACAATGCGGAGAGAGTATTTTGGGGTCCTTGGAACGGACGGGTATGATGTCCGTGGAACGGACGATTGGATTGTCCATGAAATGGACGAGGATGCCCGTGTGACGGGCGACTAGGGTGCGCCGTTTTTTATCTGAACTCCTTGAGTCCCGTATCTATACTCATCAGGTGATTGGAGTAGCATGTGCTGGACCTCTGTCTCCATCGACCGGAGTCGATGTTACATTTACATCGAGTTAAGACTCTTGGTGTCATTTAACATCAGTTTTAACCCGAATACCATTCATAGCAAGGGGATGAGAAAAGTACACATTCTTTAGAAAATCCTGGTCATGACGTATCATTTCTTTTAGTTATTTCTGAAATGCTTTTGCCTTGATTGTTTCATTTTGAAAAGACTGCCTTTTGTGAAGTCCGAGATATGACTTTTAAGAAGGAATGGATATATTTCCGTGAACCCATTTGGGGTCACCCTCCTTTCTTTTTAGGTTGTTTGAAGATTTTATTTGGAAAACCGGAGTATTATTATTGCAGACGGGGGTATATCCGTGCATTTGATTCTGAACTTAGGGGAAGTCATGATTAGAAGTAAATTTTTTGTATTAGAAGAGTTGCTACTTCAAACCCCCCCCCTTTTCTTCTTTTTTTTTTCAATGAAATCCAAATTGAGGCAGAATTTCCCTTTCTCGTCATCGTTTCATTTATTCATCGTCATTTTCCTTTATTGTATGAGTATGATTTTCAAAGAAAATATGTATGTATTTCTATGGACGTTCTTGTCAATTGAAGTTCTTTCTGGAAACTGTCCATATGAACGCAGAGTTCTTGTGAGTGCATTGTGCTGCTCTTTGGGGTATCTGAGCACAGTTCGGGTCCCATCCTCTTTCTTGGATGTGTGTATATCCACATTTTCATAAATTTATCTGACAGAGTTTCTAGGACAGAGGGGGCTTTTTTTTGAAGAACGTATGCACATATCTCATGGACGTTCTTGTCAATTTGAAGTTCCTTTCTGGAAACTGTCCATATGAACGCAGTTCTTGTGAGTATACATTCGTGCTGCTCTTTGGAGTATCTGAGCACAGTTCGGGTCTTGTTCCTTTTTCTTTGGATGTGTGTATATCAATACAATTTTCATAAATTTATTTTGGCAGAGTTTCTGCCTATGCGGAATACCCTCACGGAGGTATTCATATGAACATGTATTTATATCCATGCGTCCTCAGAAAATCTTTGCCCGGATGGATTTTGCCCTTAAGAAGAAAGTATGTGTGTATGATCATAAATTTGCAGTTTACGCATATTTTCTCACCGGTATCTCTATTTGAATGGAGTATCCGGCAAAAGGTACCATCTGCATATGCAGAAGCCCTTTTGAGAGGCATACGCATATAATTGCGAATTTATGATATATAGAATGTTTGTGGGCGGAGGAAACTCCATTTGGGCAGAATTTCCTCTTGAGAAGACATGTTATGAATACAAAGTTTGTGAGTATATTGATATGTTTTTAGAGGGAAAAAAAACTCTGACATGGGCAGAGCTTCCTTTCAAGAAACACATGTGTATAGGCACAAATTTGAATTTTATAGATATGTTCTTAGGCGGAATCTCCACTTGGGCAGAGTTTCCTCTAGGAAACATGCATATAAAAATACAAATTTGTGAATATACAAACATGTTCTTGGGCAGAATCTCCCCTTGGGCAGAATCTCCTCTAAGAAACATATCAATATAAACACAGATTTGAAATTTATAGATATGTTCTTAGGTTGAATCTCCACTTGGGCAGAGTTTCCTCTAAGAAGCATATATATAAAAATACGAATCTGTGAATATATGAATACATTCTCGAGCAGAATCTCCACTTAGGCAGAGTCTCCTCTAAGAAACATATGCATATAGCACAAACACACCATCCCGGAGAGTTTAAAACTCGATGGGAGGTGGCATGAATTACAAAGGTATCTAAAATACCATATGTCCGGGATGGACGGTATTTAGAACCTATAGCCCGTGAGGGCCGGTGCCGCTATTGCGGACTTTTAGCTGATGAAGTTTGTCGATGCCGTATATGAACAACTTCTCAATGCTCGGGAGAAGATTTGGTACCTTGACTCACAAAGAAAGGAGATTGAGAATGATAAGGGGAGCCTTTGGGAATTTGGAAATTTCTATTCCTTCAACTTTGGAGGAGAAACAATATTGAACCAAGGAGGGCTAGAGTGAGAGAGAGAGCCCAAGAGCTAAAGAGCGGACCCGGGGGAGATGAAGAAGGGATTCCAACCTGACCGACCTTTTCATGGGGAATGGGGGGTGCCTTTTATAGGGGAAGGCACCCCCTTACATGCATGGATTGGGGGGGGTCTAACCGATGGGGGTTCCATCGGGTTAGAGGGAAAATTCCCTCTAACCGATGGGAGTACCATCGGTTAGAGGGTTAAAGGCCCTCTAACCGATGGGAGTACCATCGGTTAGGGGGCTTATTTTCCCCTTTTTTAATTTCTGTTTTCTATTTTTTTCTGTTTTTTCTGTGTTTTTTCGGTATTTGTGTTTTTTTTTTTTTTTTTTTTTGAAAGGGGACCCCTTAACCGATGGAAGTTCCATCGGTTTAAGGGGGAATCCCCCCCTAACCGATGGAACATCCATCGGTTAGAGGGGAAGACTCCCCTAACCGATGGGAGCACCATCGGTTAGGGAATCCCCTTAACCGATGGAAGCTCCATCGGTTAGAGGGGAGTTCCCCTCTAACCGATGGAAGTACCATCGGTTGGAGGGGATTCCCTTCCAACCGATGGAAGCTCCATCGGTTAAGGGGGAAAACCCCTTTAACCGATGGAGCTACCATCGGTTAGGGGGAAAAAACCCTCTAACCGATGGTATTTTCATCGGTTTAGGGGAGGGGCTTAAAAAGTCTATAAATACACCGGCCTCCCCTTCATTTGAAGGGGTCTTGCCCTTTGGAGAATCCCATGTCATTCTGGACATCTTGTCGGAAGTTCTGCCGTCCCGGACAAAGAATCAATTGCAAGTCTTTGGAGCCTTCGTGGCGGACTTGTTCTCGTACTTATCTTTCACATGTGGTCTTGTAGACCTCATAATGCCGGAATTCTTCCGTGCCGTATTTTATCCGGAGATTTATTCTTCTCGGCATCTCCCACTTGCTTGGGGTGCTTGACAATACTTGAGAGCTTGAACGGCTTTCAACCAGAAACTTGGATTAAGTCATGACTTTAAGTAACCTTGGGGTTACCGTAATCATAACCACCTTGTCCCCCTAATCAGGCCGTTAAACCGGTTAGGTGAGGTCAACATTTTATCGGTAGTTACCAACTCCTGGTTAGGTAGCCATCCTCCTTACCTCAGGCTAACTAACTGGTTAGTTACCTATATGTGACTGCCACCTACTCGGCTTGTTGGAACACTATATAAGGGAGCATTGGTACTCCTCTTAACAAGCATCCAACATATACACATATAAGAGGAAAATGCCGCATTACAATTTTCTAGAAAATGCAAAACCTCTCGACTTTGCTATCAATGGTATTCGGGTTAAAATTGATGTAAAAATGACATCAGAGGCTTTTAATCCAATGTAAACAAAACATCGATTCCGATCGATGGAGACAGGGGTCCAACACACGCTACCCTAATCGCCTGATGAATAAAAATCGCGTAACAAATAAGTTCATACTAAAAGTGGCGCACTTGTCCATTCCATGGACATCAAATTTTCTCTCTGCATTGCGCGGATTCTAATTTTTGTCTGTTAGACAGGCTGGCACGCCCTGCAAGGCAAAATAAATAGATAAAAATCAACTCAAACTCAAATACCAAATAAAAATACAAAGCAACGAAAATTTCCGCGTCCGACAGCTGGCACGCCCGGTGGGACCCCTTCTCACCATTCATAACAAAAAGTCGAGGTTTATGCATTTTCTTATGAAAATTCTAATAATGATGTTTTTCCTTGAAGGTGAAACTCGGACAAAAAGCAAACTACAAACTGTTGGAGATGGTCGTCACCTATGGACCGCTCGTCGTCAACAATCACGCCAGGTTCGGCTACCTAGCGAATCCGATCGTGCTCGGAGACTTCCCAGCCATCGTCGGGTCCCCTTTCTTCTTAGGGGTGGTCCCGGCCCAACAAGAGGAAGGCGCAGCTCAAAAGTCTCCCCACAACAAATCAACAAAGAAGACTGGCAGGAGCCATGCCGATATCCAAGCTCGTCCTGCTACTATCAAGTATCAACAGGGGCGCCCAAATGCCCTCAAAAGATGATGTTGCCAAAGGGGCCAAACCCCACCCAACTCAAATTCGGAGTTACTCGGTTCAGGTAATCTCCTCCGAAATTATAGATGTTGTCCCCTCACAACGGGGGCAATACAAAAATCACAAAAGCAAAAGGCCGTCTGCTGCTACCTCAAGATCCGACAAATCCATCATGGTCGGAAGCCTGCGGGTGCGGCTCGATGGAAGCCAGCCTATCATCCCTCGTGATAGGTATATTCCAACAATTCCTACCTCGAACTGCTTCTCAGTCCTGCGGTGGTTCCGAGGAAAACAAGAAGACTCCAAGGTGGAAGCCGACGTCAAGCAAATGACTAGGCGGTCCACCAAGCTCAAACAAATCTGGGTTCCCAAAAAGGAGGCCCAGAAACTCAAGAAGACTCAAACAAATGCACCGGAGGTGGTCCGAAGGAGAAGTAATGCCAAATATGCTTCTCTTCAACATACTGAATCCAAGCACCTCAATGGACAAAAGAGAAAAGGGGTGTACAAAAAATCAAACTATACCCCTCAAGGCCCGGAGAATATCCGGGTAGTCAAAGAAAATCCAATTCAACAACTCAAACCTCGCATATCGGTCTTTGACCGTATATCGCGAATCTCGGTCTTTGATAGGCTGGGGGCAATTCCTAATGCTGGTACCCGCTAGTCAAAAAGACGACGTGTCACCTGGGTAGCGGAAGAAAAACCCAGACTCATGATCTTCTTATGCTACGCCTCCGGGAAGGACTCTGGCGAACCAGGGGAACAAATCGTGGAAGCCACTCCAAATATTCCCACTAAGGCTATTCATCCCAATACTAGACAATTTGCTAGAAGAAACCGCCAACTCGGCGGATAAGCTGGGACGTCTGGTCAAGCTCCTCCTCGTGTTGACTCTCAACATGAGGGAATTCAAGTCCCCTCCTTTGAAGAAGCAAGTATTCAAATTGAAGAAGGCGGACTCCCTACTTTTACTATCAACCCCGTCATCGACTTGCCTACAAGGAAAGATTTCCAAGCAATGTCAGACGATGACAAATATCAAGTGATGCAGTAGTGGCAGTCTGAAATGGCCACGCTCCTAAATGAAATGAGGCGGCTGGCAACTTCAAGCCTTCGGCAATCTATCGAGCCAGTCTCTACTCAAAATCAACAACAAAATCAACATCTAGATGGGTCCGCCCTGGCAAATCATCCGGCGGCTTCCACAAGTGGCCTTCTTCCTCAAGCTATGGGTCAAGATATTATTGATCTATCCAATATTATACCTCCTCAAATAGGAGCAATGCAAGATATTGCCATACAAAGGCATATGATACAAAAAATCATTGAAGACATATTCACTCAACAGAGCGAAGGGATCCGGGTTGCGGACTTATATTCTATCCCATAAACGGTACATCATTGTTGAACCCGAAAAAATATCGGGATCTAAACAAAGCCCGGGCAGTAAATCCGCCTAGAAAAATACGGAGCCTTGGGAAAAACCCCGATCTCCCCCACTCAAACACCTGAGATAAACGGGTTCGAGTCCGTATTTTAATCCGATTTAATTTGGATAACATATTAAAAGTGACGTTCGATGAGGAGGTCGTCCTAACCAATCAGTGAGGACACGTTCTAGCCTTCTCGAGTCATCAGCTGACCCAAGCCACATCGGTACGCCGCCTAAGGCCCCTTGAGGTCGTCCGAACCGACCTGCTGGGAACTACCTGTATCAGGTATCAAATGGGCAATTATACTTTTTTATTTTCCTGTAAATGCTCTTCCTTGGAAAACTTTTTTCCTACGAATATATTTCACAACCAACCAAACGGATCCTAAATGGAAATGAAGGATGCACCACTTCGTCAGCTCATTTCAATTCACAAAGTGGAGCCAAGAGCAGAGCTCGCTTCATAAAGCTGTTGCTCTTTTATGTAGATCATTACAACAGGCTCAGCAGTGAGAATCAATAAAAGTTTGGGTAATCTCCATGTCTGTAGCCCTCATCATAAAGGCAGCAGTTTTATCCTTATTCATTTCCCTACATTTAATGGGGAAGAGCCAACTGTCAAATTTTTTACAATGAAGAACAATGGCCTCCAGCCATAAATAGAAGACTGGTTTCCCAATAACTGGTCTACCTTGCTGAGAAGCAAAGTATAGCCAGACTCGGCCTGCAGGGCTAATCTTCAAATAGTACCAATGCCCAATCACTGTCGAAAAAGGTTCTACTGGGCAGCAATGGCAAGCTAAAAAAAACTGTATAGTCCTCCACACATTGGGGAGAAGCTAGGAGGGGTGATGCCATGGAAACATGACAAGTTAACAACACAATAATAGATTGATAATCTAAATATCACTTGGAGACATCAATTTATACATGTAAAGTAACTATCAGCTAGGCCGACCTGCCTTACACCTTTTGGCTGACGATCAGCATAACCCGTCTAGTTTTCTGACCCAACAATTGCAATATGATACTAGGTGTTCAGATCAAGTCAACCAGATAGATTGAACATTTATAGAAAAGGTAATCTGGATAAAGGTCAATGATAATCTGATATGTAGATGTCAATAATAAAATATCCGATAAGCAATAACATATCCTTTGTGAATTTTGCAACTGCTTTCTAAATCATAGCAGATGCTCCGTAGGCTGGGTTCCTTTTCTAAATTTGTACAGCATATCAAATAAATTCACTGAAAGTTGATTGTCGTTACTGACCTAGAGTATCTTGAATTTCCATAACACCTCTGTCCAAAGCTAAAGCTTTCTTTGTCTGAGAAGAATTAAACCCTGTACTAAGAAACATACCACATCATAAGTAATTCAAAACAGGAAGCTCCCAGAAATTTTTAAAATATATTCTTCGAACTTTTACAAGCACAGAAAGTGCATATATACTAACGAGAGAACCATTCACCTTTAAGTTGTAACGGCTTTATTAGAAAGCCTAGGATGGCAAATGGAAGCATCAATAGTGCTTCTCCCCAGAATGCAACACGCCAGTTCAAGTTGGCTCCAACCTGACATTGCATAAACAACATTTTAAGAAAAATGGCATATGATGATATGCAAAACAAGAATTGAGGTTCTCAAATCCAGCTTCAGAAGCATTATACTTAGTTACTTACCACCAGCACATCAGCGTAAAGCTTTACTGGATGAACTAGGGTTCAGCTTACTAACAAGATGCAAAATCAAAGAATTTTGAAGCAGCATTTTGCACATAGTTCATATAGTGTTACTACATGAAACCCAGAAGACATTCACTGGGGTCAGGAAAACTAGATATTCTGGACTTAGAGCTCCTATACTTCAAGGCTCTTGAACTTTCGAACTTCCAAAATGAAAAGGTTTGAAATTTGGAAGGCAAGGAAAGTTGTGAGGAGTATCATTACAAGCATGGAAGGCAAAATCAGTGGGATCAGCCCAGAATCGGCCGATCCAGGATCGCATCGCAGCATGAGAATCCGAGTCTGGGGGGCAAGACTGCCAGCTGGATCGGCCAGAATCAAGTTGGATCGACTGGATCAAGCAGGGATCGACCGATTCCAGACTGATCTAGGCCGATCCAGACCGATTCTTTTACTTATTTATATGAATATCATTTAAGTATACTTAAGATATACATGTAAATAAGGAAGTACACCCCCATTTGAATCCAATAAAAATATCAGAAAAATCATATCTCTTACCAATAAAAAGTCAACTCTCTCATCCAAGAAGAAAACTACGATTTTGGTGATTCCATCAAAATAACGACTTTCTAATCCCTCATATTTTGGCCTATCTAAAAATTTTATAATTCAAATAAACCCAATAGAAACCTAAAGTGCGGTAAAAAAAAGTCAAAGGTGCATATGACTTCTCCAAGGGAGCCACTCTCTTACTGGCAGCACTTTGTCTGCTTGAGACTCTCAGGATTTGGTCAAACCTAAGCTATCATCACCCAAACCTCCAGGATTTGGTCAAAGTTAAGCTATCATCACCCAAACTCTTGACACTCAAGTTTGAGTGATGACAGCTCAGTTTGACCAAATCCTGAGAGGTCTCAAGCAGACTAAGCGTCGTCAGTAGGAGAGTGGCTCCCTTGGAGAAGTGATATGTACGTTTGACTTTTTTACCAGACTTTAGATTTTTAGTATTCTATTGGATTTATTTAAATTATGAAAATTTTAGATATGTCAAATTATAAGAGATTAGAAAGTCATTATTTTGATGGAATCACCAAAATTGCGATTTTCTTCTTGGATGGGAGAGCTGACTTTTTATTGGTAAGAGATGTGATTATTTTATATTTTTATTGGATTCAAATGAATTGGACTTCCTTATTTAGGTAATATCTTTAAGTAAATGAAACTTAAAATTCTAACTACACTTAATTTATGGTATGGTATTCAGGTAAATAATACACAATGTCTTTAATATTTTATGCTTTTCTTATATTATATAGTAATAATACACAAAGTCTTATGTTTCATACTATGATGCATGTATGATTTTTTTAAATTTTTTATGCAAATGTTAGTTCTTTCAATTATCAGATTTTTCCCTCATTTTGCTGTTTTTTCTTGATTTTTTCTAATTTTTCTTTTTTTAAAAAAAAAACCATTTTCTAGACTGGCCAATCCAGGATCGGCCAGACTTCCCTTGGATCCGTGGGATCTTGTGATCCGACAACGATCCAGATCGGATCAGTGCCTAGCGATCCCGATCCGATTTTGATCCTGCCTTCCATGATTACAAGGTGACTAAAGGGGAAAAAAACTAAATTTCATAGTAGATCGGGGGAATTCTGAAAGTCCAGTCACCTGGTGATCAGAGCCAACTTGAAGTCTATTTCAGGTTCATCACAATGATGTTCAGGCAAAATGGTGCAAGAACAAAAATATCTTCTGCTCTCTTCATGGACATTGGACAAGGCTATGAGAATGTGGATCATTTCTGACATCACATGACTAGCTTTTTTTTTATGAAGGTAAACCACAAATGGCCACAATTCATTAGAAAAGAAAGTAAACAAGAGTACAAAAGAGTCCAAGCCTGTGTTAACATCACAAGAAGTAGATGGAAAAAAGGACATCAAAAAAATCAAAAGGAGAGAGACAGAAAAAAAAAAAGAGGACACATGAGATACTAGGTTACTAAGATAATGAGATTGTAGAACAAAATTACTATTCGATGAACAAAGTTCTTCCAAGAATTGAAGACTGAGATAACATCATTAACACTGTGCTGAACCAGTACCCACAAGCACAACCACTCTTCAAATGATTAGTTAACGCTGGCATCAGATGATTGCATAACAGTATCAGCCACAAGTTTGGAAGGCTTTTGGCCATATCAACAACTTCCAAACAGAATACTTGGGAGATGTGGAAGCTCATCTGTCCTGCTGCTACCATCACATACCAACCCCTGGTTATCTGGAGAGAATTCAGTATTCAGTAACTGCATTTTCCAAGGAACTTTTGGTAGAGGATATGTGCATTACATCCCTAGGGGATTGTTTGCTAAGCAGATGATAGCCTATCTCAGGTTATCTGCTTCAGGCTTTGGTGGGACAGAGTTATCAGGCTTGATAACTTATCAGGGGTGAAAGGATGGGAAAGAGTTAACAGGGGGTATCTAGGTTTATCTAGATAATACCCGGTAAAGGTATCTGGATTATCGAAGCCTATCTTCACTTATATGTCCTGATAACTGGGGTTATCTGACCCGCATCCTGTTATCAAACTGAGCTTAAAGGGGTGATTTGAAAACTCAAAAAGGCTAACCAGGACTTATCCAGGATAAACCCAGATAAAAGGTGATAACTGTACCCCATCCTCGCACCCCTTTTGAGGTTATCACTCCTGATAACTTAAAACCATCAAATTTAAAAAGGAGATAACCAAGGATAGGCTATCCATGAATAACCTATCCTTGGATAAATTATCCATTTATCAAAATTGCCAAGTAAAAATCTACTTGTGTTTGAGATAAATTATTACTTATCACCCCTGATAAAAGGATGATATTCCCCTCTGTTTGATGATTCTCCTGGTTGTGTGGCAGATGGGCTTGAAGGAAATATGATTGCCAACTCTCACCTTGTTTTCACTTTTGGGCTGTATTTTGCTGATATTTGCTTCTATTACTTCTATTTATCTTACGCAATTGGTGGTACAAGTCTCAATTTCTTTCAAGAGAAAAAAGAACTAGCATTTCAGCTTGAAAATTTTACTTCAACCAGAAAGATAGCAGAAAATTGCTAGGCAAGAAGTAAAAGAATAAATATGAAATAAGAAATACACAATTATCAATGAGGTTCATACTGTGGATGGCTTCTCAGGATGGGAATTTCTCTGCTAAGTCTGCTTACAATCTGGTTCGTACTGTGGGTGTTAAGCGCTATGACCTTAACAAAATCTGGCATAATTGCTTTAATAGAAGAGCTTCGTTGTTTTGTTGGAAACTTATCAATAGAGCAGTGCCCGTGGATCAAAGGATAATTGAAAGTGGTATTCAAATGGCCTCAGCTTGTTCTTGTTGTACACTCCCTCAATATGAGGACTACAATCACTTGTTTATCAGTGGCGACCTGGCTACTGCTTTGTGGAATTGGTTCTTACCGTTAATTAATCATAATGCTCATCTTCACAGCCATATTACCATACGAGTCTGGAGTTTTCTGTCAGTTAATAACACTACTCCTATGGGGTTTGTTGCTATTCACTGTCTCATTTTAATGCTCTGGGAAATCTGGAAGGCAAGATGTGGGATGCGATTTGAGAAGAGAAGTTGCAATGCACATGTCATCAATAGCATCAAGAATATGGTTGCTCACTCTATAGCCAATATTAAGTTTAAAGAGGCGCCTACACCCACAGATTTGAACATTTTACGGAGCTTTAGCTTTTTTCCCAAATGCTCTTCTAAGCAGATTCGCCTCATCCGCTGGATTCCACCTGATATGAAGTTTTGCTTGAATGTGGATGGCGCTAGTAAGGGAAACCCAGGCAACAGTGGGGGCGGTGGATGCATCAGAGATAAAAGGGGAGATATTTTGGTAGCTTTTGCTCATTATTATGGCATAGGAAACAGTGTTGTTGCTTGTTGTGCCGGTTTTTATCCGGCTTCCCACGGGGGAGAAACAAAATAAAGGAACATAAACCAAATAAATACAGGAAAGAAAAGGAGAGGGAGACCTCACCTCTGCCCAGCAGCTTGGGTTTGGGCTGCCCCTGCCCCAGCTTGGGCTGGCCGCAGCACCCCTCTGCCGTCGCCCCCACTGGGCTCTCCCACGGAAAGCAAGAGAAGAAAACAGGAGCAGGGAAGGAAGGGGGGAGGGCCCCGTCGTCGCCGCCGCTCGCCTCTGTTGCGGCTGCCTGCACCACAGCCGCTCGCCGCTGCTGCTGCTCGAGGCCGCTGCCGGCCTCCCGTGCTCGCCGCCCTGCCGAGGGCCGCCGCCCGTGGCGCGCCGCTGGCCGCCCTTGCTCGCCCCGCCGCTGCGCCGCTTCTGCGGTGCCGTCGCCCTGCCTCCGCCGCTGCCAAGCAAGGAGCAAAGGGGAGGAGGGAGATCGCGCCTCTCCCTCCCTGCTCTGTTTCGCACAGAGCCGAGCAGGGAAAGGGGCGCCGGGAATAGGAAGGGAAAAAGGAAAAAAAATAGAAAACAGCAGGGCTAAAATGCAAATGTGCAGAGCGGAAATTGCACAAACCCCCCTAGAAAGGTGTGTAGACCTCCGGGGAGAGGCACAAACCTTCCCTCCATGGCCATCCTCTCCTCCCACTATAAAAAGGAGGGAGCGCCCAAGCCATAGGGAGGAGGAATTTTCTGAGTTAGAAAACCCGAGCAAGGCTTCGGGGAAAAAAGACTGCAAGGCAGTCCAAAAAAACGGTCTGCAAGGCAGCCCTAAAGATCATCGTGCAAGGCACGATTTAATTTTCTCAAGTATTAAACAAGGTCCATTGGGCTTCCCTTTTATTGGGCCAAATTCTTATTGGGCCACGAATTGCTTATTGGGCCAGACTTGTGTTATGCTTTATTAAATGATCATGTTCCTTGATGTTTAATGGGCCCAATGATGGTTAATGGGCCAGTCTTTGATATATCTCCATCCGCGATGTTTAATGGGCCCATTGGCCTATTTTTAATTGTTTAATCACACATTATACGAGTAATTACACTTAGTGTCACGTTTATTTTAAACACTTCGCTACTTGATTTCTTAACTAAAATTAACCAATTTTTCAACCAACCTAATAAAATATTCACAAACATTGTCATCTAATTTTCAATAACATAAAATCAACAAACAAGTCATGTCTCACATCATTTTTGATCCACCTTAAGTTAATTCCCATTTAAATGAACTAAATAAATGAAAATGTTAATTTAATCCATATAATCCTAATTTAAATAAATAAATAACGAAAATGTTTAAATAAATGGAATCAATAATCCTAAAATACCAAAAAATGAGAAAATGAATTTAAAAATCAATAAAAAATGAAATAAATATCAAAAAATTTTAAAAAAAATGAACTACATGTTTGCAACGGTGTTTCTTTCCATGTATAATTCATTTCATTCAAATGTAAGTCACGTTCTTTTATTTCAACAGGTTTGTCTGATGGCTAATCAAGGGTATTCAACATTTGTGCTGATATAATTAACACTAACCGCAGTTAGTGGGGGAGGTCAAATGAACTAAATAAGACCATGTCCATATAAATAAATAAAAATCCAATTAAATCCAATCCAAAGTTAAATTTAAAATTTTTAAAATGTTAAAAAATAATTCTCACAAAGATGGCGACTCCACTGGGGACCTCCCTTCCCTTCATCTCTCCATCAGACAACACCCTAACAATAAGATGTACTCACATTTTAATTTTTTGTGCAGGTCATAACTCTGCAATGGCGGCTGCAACTCACACTCCAGGTGTGTTCTTCGGCCCACTTGTGGTCCAGGACCACATAAGGAATGGCTATCTCACAACACCAACTAGGTTTGGAGCTTTCCCCCCGGTGGTGGAGTCTCCATACTTCCTCGGCGTGATACTAGTCGTGCTACCAACTGCCGCCAAGGCCCACGAAACAAAACAAGCAAAAGAAGAGCCTCAAGCTCAGGAGGCTAACTTGATGCAGATGTTCACCACTTATGCTATCAACTTCACCAACACTCCAACTACTGGAAAGAACAGAAAGCGCAAGTCTGGCAAGAAGCCCACAATTCATGGCATTTCAAGTTCTGAAAAGACTGTCAGCATTGGCGAGCTCCGGATCCGCCTGGACGGCAGTGAAACCATGATGATACCGGAGCGGCATGTGGCTACCATTCCGGTAAGGAACAAATTCGGCATACTGCCTAAAGTGCAGCGGGACAAGCCAAGCCTTAAAGTAAAAGAAGTGAAGAAACAACGGGTGAAAGCAAAAGCTAAGAACCACCATACTAACAAATTTGGCTTCAAGAAATACAGAGCCAATGTTGGAAAGAATGAGATATATAGCCCGCCTCGTATTAAACAGGTGTGGGTCACCAAAGAAGAAGCTCAAGAACTCCGAAAGACAAAGGCTCGGGAATCTCTTGTAGGGCGAAAAAATGCAAGAATCATGAAGCAAGACCCAACGATATGGCAAACTTTCAGAAGAAGAAGGGTCCCAGAGAGAGAGAGGGAGCCTTCCCAAGAATCTCGGACCAAAGAATGCACCCCCTCTGTACCTGTTGATCTACAAAAAGGATCTAAAAGGAAAGGGGTATATAAAGAAAGAAGACAAGCAAGCCTGGAGACAGGGCAAAATTTCAAGTCAGAAGAACACAAGAGGGATGATGATGTCCCTAGAAAATCAGTCTTCCAACGCCTAGGTGCCACTGTACGCCCTAGGCAGAAGAAAAGAAGAACAGTGCAAATCACTGAAGAAGGCATGCGCATATACACATGCTATGCCTCTAACATCAACCTGCCTGCAATAGCTAACCAGGCAGAAACCTCAAATATGGAGCAGCATCCCACGATATCTAATCGCAGAAGGGAGCAAGCTCGAGCCTGGCTTGACTGGGTAAATGTGGAGGTGGACTTACCACACCAAAATGAAGAAGGCATAGGGGCTGCCGACATTGCCACCACATCAAATCACCCTCTGGATCAGGGTCGACCTGTTGAAAACCCTAATATCAGGGTACCCTCATCGCCAAATCTAGAAATGGTAATGCAAGAAAATCAGAAACTAAAGGCTATGTTAGAAAGCCTTATGCAACAATTGGGGATGGCGGCGCCACTGCCACCACAACAATCACCACCAGTACAGCCTCCAGAACAGGCACAACAGATATTGCAACCTCAGCAACTTCAACAAGCAAGCCAGCCAGCATTGCCCACAACGGCACCAGCCATGGGAAATTTGCCGCCAAGTATTCCATGCACAGAACCTCTGGCCGAACAACCAATTGAAAATCCAAATTCAAGCCATGGGGAAACTCAAGAAGTGCATGTCACAAAACAAAAGCATGATGCACCACAATTAAATACATCATTTGAAGGAACAATGGTCTCCCAGATGGCCATGATTGAACAAATAATTGAAGCAAAGATGGCTGAGCAGAATGAGGGGTCTGCCATCTATGACCTGTATAGGGTACCATACCCTGTACACCACCTCTTTAAAAAAACTCCCAGCAGAACACCCAAAGGTCCAAAAATTCTCAAAATTCAATGGGGACGAGTCACATCATGAACATATAGCTCATTATATGAGCATCATGGGAGAATTGGCAACTGAAGAGTCATACCTCGAGGTATTTTTCAACATCCCTTACTGGGCCAGCCTTTCAATGGTATGCCCGACTGAAGCCCAACTCAATAGTTGGTTGGGAAGATATGCAAAGAAAGTTCTCTGAACGCTTCCGAGTGACAGAAAGAAGAGTCACCCTAGCAGAGCTCATATCTCTAAAGCAAAATAAAAACGAGTCTGCTCTGAACTTCATCAAAAGATGGCGTGACATGAGCATGAAATGCGAGCAACCACCGGCACATGAAGATGCGGTGAAACTATGCCAAAGAAGTCTGACGCCAGAAATCAAGGAAAAGCTCCTAGGGGCCAATATCCGGACATTTGAACATCTCAACAACACAGTGGCAGAGATAGAAATCTTCTTTGCCGAAAATCCCACTGCTTCATATGAAAGGGGTAAATCTCCTAAGAAAGCTGGGGGCAAGGGAGATACCCCTGCCTCTTCAAATTCAAAGAAAGAAGAAAGGAGATCAGCCCCCACCCTAAATGAGAGGCTCAACACTCCTTATTCATTTACCAGGGAGCACACAAAAGAATTGTTGGGCATATGTCTCCAAGAGAATCTCATGACAATCCCAGAGCCCAAGCGCCCAGAAGAAGCAGCAATGGTAGACAAGCCCAATTATTGCCCATATCATCGCGTGCTGGGTCACACTCTAGAAAATTGCTATCTATTCAAAAATCGAGTAGAAAAGCTAATCCAAGTAGGAATTATTGACATGGCTGAGCACTTGGTAAATCCCCCAAAGCCACACCAACAACCAAAACTCGCGTTCTCTGCCAACGTGACCCATGTTATGGCCCAAGCTCGGTCCCAATGAAGGCCAAGCACAAATGGCGCAGGCAGGATAGCTAGATGAGCTGTCCAAAGTCGCTGCATATCACTCCCGAGGGAGGTAGTGGAAGGTGCTATTCAGGCAACATTCCACCATAAGCAAGAAGAAGCTAGCTGGACCCTGGTGAATACAAACAAGAGGTCAGCCCCTAAGAAACTCCAAAAGAAAGAGCAACCTAGAAAGTCATACCTCGGTGGCGTCGCCCCTCCTAAGAAAATAGCAGAAGAAGCAATCCTCCAAGAATTGGCAGTCTTGCGAAGGAAAATCAAAAAAATCAAAAGAAGAATGAGAAGAGGAAGAATCTGCTGTTGAAATAAATAAGCCAATGCCCGCAGTGGCAATAAATGAGAAACCATCTCAAACACCAATTAAGGAGGGGGCAAAAGGTTTGGTACCCCTCGGAGCGGAACAACTTCCTCTAGGACAAAAAATGAATGAGAGCAGGATATAGGCGATAATGCCGCAATCCTCCCTCCACCACAGCCATGCAAGGGTTCAGCAAAAACGATGTCCCCTTAACAAGGCAAACAAAGGCAAAGAAATAGTGGGGTCATCTCTAAAAAGAAAAGGAAAATTCACTGTCAGAAATAACAACGATGTTAAAGCTCAGCATGCAATTGGAGGATCTTGAGCGAAGGCCATTACAACTGCATAGACCCATTGTCAGGCTTGGAACTAATGCCATCAGCCAAGTAATAGAAGTTGGGATATCACTGCCATTAAATCACATACAAACGGCAATCCCTCAGGAGGTCCACACACTGGAGCCTCTGAAATTCTTTTTGGGCTTACCATGCTGAAGGTCAGCCAATGATGTTCTATAAAGGGAAGCATGTACTCAAACAACCTTCAGGTGATTTTGGCTAAAAGATGCCGCTATTAAATTGAATGAAATGGTCAAAGATCTGAAAGACATACTAGAGCAAATGAAGACAATATGTCAAAGGCAAAATATTCAAGTTCAAAGTCGAACGAAAGCCAAGCTATATCAAGCAATGTGGTACCCACCTACCATTGTCAAGGGCCAACGCCATTCACCCACAACGACAGAAAAGGTTTTGGACGGGAGACACGGGAAGGTCCCGTAATTCATTATGTTGTCAGCATAAAGCTTCCAATAGTTGAAACAAGGATGGATGAGAATGACGACCAGATGGATGAAGATCTCTCCACAAATGAAATAAGGGTTGTTCAAAACCCCAAAGAAAATTCAAGAAAAGGAAGGTATCAACCCTTACATAAACTGACAAAGAAAGGAGCCATATAAATATGGGACGACAAATGGCAGAAAGCCCTTGACAAAATCAATATTTGCTCAATCCTCCTACACTGGGGGCACCTGTCAAAGGCAAGCCTTTAACTGCGGCCATGGGTGCATCACTGGGGGTATTACTAGCTTTAAAATGAAAAAAAAGAAAAAAGTAGAAAAGAAAAAAAAAAAAAGAAGAAAAAAAAAAAGAGAGGCAACGCATGGCAGAATGCTTAAGAACCCATCCAGTGCCAGAAGACTCCCCTCTGAATACAGAATTGATTGATGAGGACGTGCTCCCTGCTCAAGAAACTTATGAAGCACAAGAAACTCAACTTGAATATTGACAATTACATTTTGATTGGGTTGTATGGGATTCTTTGAAGGCTGATGGCACATCAACAAATATGGCAGGGGCAGGAATTGTCTTCGTGACCCCAGAAAAAAAGAGATATTGTATTATTCATGTGCTTTAATGGAATCCCTCACAAATAATGAAGCAGAATATGAAGTCGTCATAGTTGGCTTGGAAATCGCCCTAGAAATGGGCATAAGATGTACTGAAGTATTTGGCAACTCGTTGCTGGTCGTCAGACAAATGTTGGGCATTTTTGAAGTCAAAAAAAAAAAAAAGAAGAATTGAAAGCCTACGTTGAGGCAGCCACAAGACTCAGCGACAAGTTCTACCACTTCAAAATAGAACATGTCAGAAGAAGTCAAAACTCTCAGGCTGATGCATTGGCTAAACTCGCATCTGCCCTTAAACTTTCCTTGAAAGGTGAACTGGGAATTACCATAAAAAAATAGAAGATTGCTTCTGAGCACTCTGAATCGCCATGATGGTTTGACAACCTTTGAAGTAAATGCACTGGAAGAAAATGAAAGTCAAGAAAAGGATGATTGGTGTATTCCTATCATCAAAATAAAAATGGTTGGCTACCAGACAAAAGAGGGGAGCGAGTGCAATTGCCGCGAAGAGCTACTTCCTACAAATTGATAAATGACACATTATATAAGTTCACACCTGAAAAGGACAGGTCGGTATTGCTACGATGCCTATCTCCGAAAGAGGCCAAGATGGTCATGCGGGAGGTACATGCAGAACTGTGTGGAGCCCACCAATCTGGCTCAAAAAGAAATGAAAATCAACATAAAAGCAAAGGCTTTTATTGACCAACCATGTTTGCAAATTGCGAGCGGTTTGCTCGAACCTGCCTCCAATGCCAGGCCTATGGGCCCGTGCCAAGAAAGCATTCAACAAAACTTTATGCAAGCTCATGGTCAAGTTGGTAAATGGCCAAAAGCGCGATTGAGACGAAAAGATGCATGAAGCTCTATGAGCCTATCGCACCGTCTATAAAATTCCTACGGGATGCTCGCCATTTTGCCTAGTTTATGGGACCGAAGCAGTCATCCCTGTTGAAATTGAGCTCTCATCTTATACGGTAGCACTCCACTACGGGCTCCCTACTGACGAGGGGAGTGAAATTGAAAGACGGCTTGAAGAGTTGTCAAATTTAAAAGAAAAAACGTTTGGTTGCATACCAACGTCTTCGAAATTGTCAAGCACGGATGTCCTGCGCTTTTAACAAGCTAGTGAAGGAAAGAGCTTTTAAAAAGGGAGATCTTGTCATGGTCAAGCAAAAAGTTGTCATGGCCTCGCGACCCAAAAGTAAATTCATAGCCAATTGGCTCGGCCCATTTGTGGTCGACAAAGTGTTCGAAGGTGGCGCCTACACAGTAGTCGACCAAAAGAGAAATGTTATGTTCCCAGCTTTAAATGGCAGACATATGAAACTGTATCATACCCCTGAGTTTGAGTACATCTACACGATGCAACAAGTGGATCTCGCTTCGTTACACGTTAAAGATGTAGAAGTGATCTCGCTACAGGATCTTCCAAATGAGTAAAAAAAGAAAGAAAGGAAAAAAAAGAAAAGAAAGGGGCTTAAAAACGAGGTGCCCCGGCAGACTTGATCCATTACTCTGTTAAAATGGATCAAGGGCAAAAATGCCTAAAACCCAACTAAGGTGAAAACCCGAAAGGGCGCCTCAGGTAAAAATGGGAAACCCTGCTGCATGAAAACCTGAAAGGGCGTACAGGCAAAAGAAAGAAGGGGCTAATTGTGGTGAAAACCCCAAAAGGGCATCACAATCAGTATATCAAAAAAAATGATGATGAGGGTACTCTCTCGACCTTTCTTAGAACGAGATTGAGTTATCCTGCATTCCTTATAAAAGGAAAGACACAAGAGTTGTCAATGACGAAACAACCCCCAAGTTCATTCAAACGAATAATTCAATTCTGGGGCTATGACCGAGACAACGATGATTGTGTCTTTCCGCCCTTATAAGAAGTATGGGAAACTCGAACTCTGCTCGAAGAAAGAGAGAGAAAGAGAACTCAAATAAAAGAGAAAACTCTCATCCCCCAAAAAAAAAAGTCAAATTTCGAGCCTCTTTGGCTAAACAAGCCGCCAAGGCCAGTCAAAAAGCTCAAAATCCAACCCTCTTGGCTAACAAGCCGTCAAGGCCAGTCAAAGGTCAAAATCCATGTCTTTTGGCTAACAAACCGTCACAAAAGTCAAGACCCGAGCTTCTTTGGTTAACAAGCCGTCAAGGCCAGTCAAAAAGCTCAAAATCCAGACCTCTTGCCTAACAAGCCGTCAAGGCCAGTCAAAGGTCAAAATCCATGTCTTCTGGCTAACAAGCCGTCAAGGCCAGCCAAAAGTCAAGACCCGAGCTTCTTTGGTTAACAAGCCGTCAAGACCAGTCAAAAAGCTCAAAATCCAGACCTCTTGGCTAACAAGCCGTCAAGGCCAGTCAAAGGTCAAAATCCACGTCTTTTGACTAACAAGTCGTCAAGGCCAGTCAAAGGTCAAAATCCATGTCTTTTGGCTAACAAGACGTCAAGGCCAGTCAAAAGTCAAGTCCCAAGCTTCTTTGGCTAACAAGCCATCCAGGCCAGTCAAAAAGCTCAAAATCCAGACCTCTTGGCTAACAAGCCGTCCAGGCCAGTCAAAGGTCGAAATCTATGGCTTTTGGCTAACAAGTCGTCAAGACCAGTCAAAAGTCAAATCACGAGCCCTAGAGGAGCCTCAATCCTCTAAACATATTCACGGCTCTCAGGGAAGCCTCTAATTCCCTACCATACACAAATCTAACTTCTCAATTCACGGCTCTCAGGGAAGCCTCTAATTCCCTACCATACACAAATCTAGATTCTCAATCCATGGCCCACAGGGAAGCCTCTAATTCCCTACCATTCATAAACTCAAATTCTCAACCCACGGCTCTCAGGGAAGCCTCTAATTCCCTACCATACATAAATCCAAACTCTAAATCCATGGCTCTTAGGGAAGCCTTTAATTCCCTACCGACTATTGAACCCAAACTTTTGGCCAACACACTGTCAAGGTCGGCCAACCTAATTAAAACCCAAGAAACAAATTCAAATTTCATGGCTCTCAGGAAAGCCCGTAATTCCCTACCATACATAAATCCAAATTCTCAATCCATGGTTCTCAAGGAAGCCTCTAATTCCCTACCATACACAAATCCAAACTCTCAGTCCATGGCTCTCAGGGAAGCCTCTAATTCCCTACCGACTATAAACCCAAGCTTCTGGCCAATACACCATCAAGGTTGGCCAACCCAGTTAAAATCCAAATTCAAATCCTACGGCTTTCGGGAAAGCCTTTAATTCCCTACCGCACATAAAACTCAAACCCTTGGCCAACACACCATCAAGGTCGGCCAAGTCAGCCAAAATCCAAATCCAGTTTCTCACGGCTCTCAGGGAAGCCTTTAATTCCTTACAAAAAAAAGAAAAATAAATAAATAAATAGAATAAATAGGGGCTTAAAAAGGAGGTGCCCCGACGGACTTGGTCTACCACTTCATCGTGATGGATCAAGGGCAAAAAGGTCTAAAGCACGGCTGAGGTGAAAACCCGAAAGGGCGCCTCAGGCAAAAATGGGTAAATCCCTCAACGCGAAAACCTGCAAAGGCATGTTGGAAAAAGCTAGAGGGGGCCAATCTTGGCGAAAACGCGAAAGGGCGCTGAGGTTGGTAATGTGAACAAAAAAAAAAGAAGAAGAAGAAGAAAGAGCAAAATCTGTCAGCCGTACTGTTATGGACATTCCCTATCCATGATGGCCGGCCAAGTCAAAATTTACATCTTTTGGCTAACAAGTTGTCAAGACCAGCCAAAAGTCAAAATACGTGCCCGAAGGAGCCTCATTCCTCTCAACCAAAATACGTGCCTGAGGGAGCCTCAATCCTCTCACCCAAATCACGTGCCCGAGGGAGCCTCAATCCTCTCACCCAAATCACGTGTCTGAGCCTCAATCCTCTCACCCAAATACGTGCCCGAGGGAGCCTCAATCCTCTCAACCAAAATATGTGCCCGAGGGAGCCTCAATCCTCTCACCCAAATACGTGCCCGAGGGAGCCTTAATCCTCTCAATCAAAATACGTGTCTGAGAGAGCCTCAATACTCTCACCCAAATACATGCCTGAGGGAGCCTCAATCCTCTTAACTTAAATACGTGCCCGAGAGAGCCTCAATCCTCTCATTAAAATCATGCGCCCGAGGGAGCCTCAATCCTCTCATCCAAATCATGTGCTCGAGGGAGCCTCAATCCTCTCATCAAAATTATGGCCCTAGAGAAGCCTTAATTCTCTAACACAAGCATGTCATGGCCCCAGAGGAGCCCTAATCCTCTAAGTGAAATACCTCACGGCTTTTGGGGAAGCCTTAAAACCCATGTTATCAATAAAGATCACATGCTGATGGTGGAACACAGAAGCACGATGTATATATCAAATAAAAGTCTTGGTCCCAAGACAGGCCCTTGGGATAGCCTAATAAGGAGAAGTCAAAATGAATGGATAGTATGTATTAATGTTAAAAACAACATCCCTCAAGCAACTCTATACTCCAGTGTCGCCTGTCCTTAGAAAGACAACATGTACAAAAGAATGGCATGAATAACTCTATCAGGCATAAGCGAGGTCGTCAACTCACGCCAATTCATGGCCTGCACGATTCTTGTAGAAGCTATAGCAGTCTCTGCTTGCAAAATAGCCAGTTGGGTCTCCATGATTTTCAGCTCTAAGTAATCTCCTTCAATCTCATGGACCTGATCCAACTCTGCAAGGTCAAAACAACAGGAAATCATATTTTTGCCACAGAAGAACGAGAAAAGGAAAGGATAAAGCAGCTCATCAGAAGATATAGTGCAGCAAAGTCACAATTTTCAATACATAAAGCAAAATTTTGGCATTGTTGACATGAGATGATGGTCACTGGTACTACAAGTCCAAAAGAAATGGAAAGTTTACTGCAAGTATGTCATAAGTTGTGACATATCAAATTCACAAGTACAACATCACCAGCATGGATCTCAAGAAAGTCAAACTGGCTGAAATGAATGGGCAGAATAAATGAAGTTGACCCTCTGAAGGGCGACGTGCTAAAATACAATTGGAAAGATTCACACGAGACAGTCGTCCTATGTTTCACTCTCGGACGCCAGTCTCGTGGGGGGCATTTGTTGTGCCGGTTTTTATCCGGCTTCTCACGGGGGAGAAACAAAATAAAGGAACATAAACCAAATAAATACAGGAAAGAAAAGGAGAGGGAGACCTCACCTCTACCCAGCCGCTTGGGTTTGGGCTGCCCCTGCCCCAGCATGGGCTGGCCACAGCACCCCTCTGCCGTCGCCCCCACTGGGCTCTCCCACGGAAAGCAAGAGAAGAAAACGGGAGCAGGGAAGGAAGGGGGGAGGGCTCCGTCGTCGCCGCCGCTCGCCTCTGTTGCGGCTGCCTACACCGCCGCCGCTCGCCGCTGCTGCTACTCGAGGCCGCTGCCGGCCTCCCGTGCTCGCCCGCCCTGCCGAGGGCCGCCGCCCCTGGCGCACCGCTGGCCGCCCTTGCTCGCCCCGCTGGCCGCCCTTGCTCGCCCCGCCGCTGCGCCGCTTCTGCCGTGCCGTCGCCCTACCTCCGCCGCCGCCAAGCAAGGAGCAAAGGGGAGGAGGGAGATCGCGCCTCTCCCTCCCTGCTCTGTTTCGCACAGAGCCGAGCAGGGAAAGGGGCGCCGGGAATAGAAAGGGAAAAAAGAAAAAAAACAGAAAACAGCAGGGCTAAAATGCAAATGTGCAGAGCGGAAATTGCACAAACCCCCCTAGAAAGGTATGTAGACCTCCGGAGAGAGGCACAAACCTTCCCTCCATGGCCATCCTCTCCTCCCACTATAAAAAGGAGGGAGCGCCCAAGCCATAGGGAGGAGGAATTTTCTGAGTTAGAAAACCCGAGCAAGGCTTCGGGGAAAAAAGACTGCAAGGCAGTCCAGAAAAATGGTCTGCAAGGCAGCCCTAAAGATCATCGTGCAAGGCACGATTTAATTTTCTCAAGTATTAAGCAAGGTCCATTGGGCTTCCCTTTTATTGGGCCAAATTCTTATTGGGCCACGAATTGCTTATTGGGCCAGACTTGTGTTATGCTTTATTAAATGATCATGTTCCTTGATGTTTAATGGGCCCAATGATGGTTAATGGGCCAGTCTTTGATATATCTCCATCCGCGATGTTTAATGGGCCCATTGGCCTATTTTTAATTGTTTAATCACACATTATACGAGTAATTACACGTAGTGTCACGTTTATTTTAAACACTTCGCTACTTGATTTCTTAACTAAAATTAACCAATTTTTCAACCAACCTTAATAAAATATTTCACAAACATTGTCATCTAATTTTCAATAACATAAAATCAACAAACAATTCATGTCTCACATCATTTTTGATCCACCTTAAGTTAATTCCCATTTAAATCAACTAAATAAATGAAAATGTTAATTTAATCCATATAATCCTAATTTAAATAAATAAATAACGAAAATGTTTAAATAAATGGAATCAATAATCCTAAAATACCAAAAAAATGAGAAAATGAATTTAAAAATCAATAAAAAATGAAATAAATATCAAAAAGTTCTAAAAAAAATGAACTGCATGTTTGCAACGGTGTTTCTTTCCATGTATAATTCATTTCATTCAAATGTGAGTCACGTTCTTTTATTTCAACAGGTTTGTCTGATGGCTAATCAAAGGTATTCAACATTTGTGCTGATATAATTAACACTAACCGCAGTTAGTGGGGGAGGTCAAATGAACTAAATAAGACCATGTCCATATAAATAAATAAAAATCCAAATAAATCAAATTCAAAGATAAATTTAACATTTTTAAAATGTTAAAAAATAATTCTCACATTGCTGAAGCCAGGGCGCTGTGCGATGGGCTCAGATTGGTTGGTTTTCTTGGACTTCAGATAGACTTAGTGAATTCTGATTCCCTAGCTCTTATAAATTCACTCAAAGCTGGAAAGAGCCCTTCCTGGCAGGCCTATCGCTGGTGGCGTGAAGCCCAAAATATGGTGCAGCAAAATAATTTCAAGTATGGTCATGTCTATAGGGAGGCAAATCAAGTGGCTGATGGCTTAGCTAACTACGAATGTATTTCCAAGAAAAATTTGGTTTACTGGGGGTCTGGGGATTTGCCTCATGTCTGTAAAGGGTTATGTCTTGGATAAAGCTGGTCTTTTTCATGTTAGATTAAAATGACCGGTTAGTTTCTGCTGTATCATTTCTTTATGAATTTTTCGGCCCAAAGTCTGTCTGGTGGAGTGAGAACATTCTCCCTTTCTGAGGGAGGGTGCATTCTCCTGGACCATGTCTCTGAGGACCGCTTTTAACAAAAAAAAAAAATCAATGAGGTTCATTCCAACTGCATCCAAACAAACATATAGAGCAACTTCTATATTGCAACAAATGAGGGAGGAAATCAGACACAATTATATGTAAGAAGTGAAATTACCAGCCCACCATACACATAACCAAGTGCAATCCCAGTAGGTATACACATATAAAAGATCCCAAGCCATGCTGTTTCTGCTTACAACAAAAACAAAGACAGAATATGATTCAAAAGAAATAAAAGAGCAGAAGTCACAATTCAGATACTGAACAGAATATGGTAAATTTGCTAACCAACAAAAGTTTTAAGCAATAAGCAATGCACTAGCTAGTGAATTTACTCTTATAACAAATAGAACAATTTTCAGGCCAGGTTTGTGCCTGGCCAAGAAGTTCTGGTTAAACCAATTGTAAATTGGCCCATGCACCCATGGAGAAAAGGATTGGATCGGACCGATCCGGATCAGATCAGACCGGGAGATCCGCTTGGCCAGATTAAAAAATGTTTTTTTGAAAAAAAAAGTGAAAAAATAGGAAAAATCAGAAAAATGTCCGAAAAGTTTCTTTAATATTTACATATATATGTATATATGATATATGTAATCATACATATAAATTTACACAATCGTAAATATATATTATACACACACACACACTATATATATATATATATATATACATATATACATATCATACTAATGTACAAAAATAATTCATATGGATGCTTTTTTCCATATCAGTCCCAAAAAACTTTGTGAATTTTCGATTAATTCCTGAAATCTGACTATTGCCTAAAAAAACCCTCAAAACGTTGTCGTTAAACACCTTAGTCCCTGTCATTTTTTTTTCCTATTGACGAAATTAAACCCAACCCAGGTTAAGTTCACCGTAGTTTATGAAAACACCAAAATAGTTGTTAATTAAGTTGACCAATAGGAGAGTGAGTCCCTTGGAGAAATCACATGTACGTTTGACTTATTTCACCGAACTTTGAATTTTTAGTATTTCATGTGGTTTATTTGAATTCTGAAATTTAGTCAGTAGGAGAGTGAGTCCCTTGGAGGAGTCACATGAACGTTTGACTTAATTTCACCAGACTTTGAATTTTAAATATTCTATGTGGTTTATTTTAATTATGAAATTTTCAATTAAGCGAAATTATGAGGGATTAGAAAGCCGGCATTTTGATGGGATCACCAAAATCACGATTTGCTTTTTAGATGGAAGAGTTGACTTTTATTGATAAGCGATATGATTTTTTTTAATATTTTTATTAGATTCAAATAAGGGGTACTTCTTTATTTATGTGATAAACATTTACTTAAATGATTTTAAGGTAAATAAGTTATCATCATTGACATTGGTCCGTATTGTAATATAGGTAAATATGGTATCATAATTCATAATTATCATTGTTCCGTATTGTAATGTTACTTGTATGAAATTTTTACAAAATTTTGAAGTTCTTGAATTTACTGATTTTTTTTTTGCATTTTTTCCTTTTTTCCTGATTTTTCCAACATTTTCTAAAAAATTAATTTTTAAATCTGGTGGATCCGCCAATCCTATCCGATCCGGATCCGGATCAGCCCAACCAATTCAAGGGTCCGATCTGATCTTGCCTTCTATGATTAGGACTTCTAAATAATCCTCCAATACTTAACAGCTCTTCATATTTAGTTCTTCTGGTTAACAGCCATTTTTGACTGAAAAGTATTCATGGAATATTCTAGAATAGGCATCAAAATTAACGGACATTTGTAAACTGACCCTATTGCCCTCAAGTATGGTACAAGAAAAAGAGAGGTGGAGAGATGATGAGACAGCACCCATTCCCTTCTTTTCGGCCAAACCTGCCCATCAGCCATCACTTCTAGCACAACATGGCCATTGCAAGGAATTCCGAATCGGATCGGGGTACAGGATTGGACCCCTCCCGATCCAGAATCGGATCTGATCGGCTGGGATAAGCAGGGATCGGCCAGTATTGCGGGAATGGATTGGGGGGATCAGCCGGGATTTTATCTAATCACATTTAATTACTGTCATTGGGGGAGATCCAGATCGGCCTGTTTGGAGCAAAATCGGATCGGTTATGACCGATTCCGATCTGGATCAGGTGATTCCGCAATCCATGGGCCATTGGCATCCATGAACTTGGTAGGGCCACTTCTTTCTGGAGCAAAATTGGATCGGTTATGGCCGATTCCGATCTGGATTGGGTGATTCCGCAATCCATGGGCCATTGGCATCCATGAACTTGGTAGGGCCACTTCCTTCTCATGCTCCACCAATGTCACTATAAACCCCATGTGACAGTCCATCACCCATTCACAGAGGACAGCCATGTTTTTGGCAACAACTCCAAGGGCACTTGAAACTTGGTCAGGGACAGATTCAGGTTCCTTCACACTTGGTGAGGTAGCTGTTGAACGGCCTCACCGCAATCAGGCACATAGATTCAAGTTCCATGACCCCATCACTAGCCCCCCTAGAGGTTCTCCCAAGCATGGTTTGGCGCATCGTGGCGCATCGGCCCGATTCGGGCGAATCGCATCGGATCACAAGAAACCCGATGCACGATTCGGGTCGATGCGCCCGGATCCTGTTAGTCAGGCGAATCGAACCCGATGCGCCACGATCCGTTTCGATACTGTGCGCATCGGGTCGATTCAGCCGACACCCTTAAGGGTGTCGACTGATGCGCTGCGAAAGGGACTGTACAGTCCCGATTCGCAGCGCAGCAAGCCGGACTCCCCTTTCTCCCCCCCCCCGTTTTCAGTTTTTTCCAAGAAAAAACCCTAGATCTGCATGCCAGTCCACAAGTGGAGGCTTCCTACGTGAGTTTGCATCCATTTGGACGTAGATTTGGAGGCATTCAAGCCTTGTTCTTCAAGGTTTTTGGAGTTTCTACACGGCTTTGAAGGTAAGCCACCATATTCCTTCATTTTTTTCATTTTTTCTTGGTGTATGACTTAGATCTTCATGGGAAATGATGTTGCATATGATTGGTGTACACTCGCAACCAATTCTCATCAAGATCTACAAGCTTTTCATGTAGATTTGAAGATTTTCCCTAAAATATGATTTTCTAAAAAAAAAAAAAAAAAATCTTTAAAAAATTTTGAAGAACTAAAAATTGATAGCAATGTTTTGTATAACTTCTATATCATGGTTAGAACTTGATTCTATATGAAATGGAGCTAAAATTAATTTATGTTCCCGCATGTTTAATAAATATTTTAAATTTAAAAAAAAATATATTAAATAAAACTTGAAATTACAGAAAATGCCTATGGAGATGTGAATGTATTTGTATGATCATGTCTATGAAAAAATTTAAACACTTTCTTTTAGTGTTAAAATTCTTAAATTTGAATTAATTTACTGTTAATATATTTAATTTTTATTTGTCCCTCTAGATGGCACCGAAAAAGGGCTCTGATGATATTGGGTGGCAACATGGCGTCATGTTGGGCAGTAGACACAACTTTAAGTGCAATTATTGTAGCTTTACGGGACAAGGAGGTGGCGTCTCCCGTTTGAAGAAGCACCTTGCAGGTGGTCGACCAGCAGGCTACCATGACGTACAGGGTTGTAAAATGGTGCCAAGTGAAATTAAGAAGCTTATGATTGAACACCTTAAACATGTTCCAGTAGAGACAGCAAGAAAGAGGGCAGATAAGGAGATGCAAGAGAGGATCATATCAGGAAGGGAACGAGATGAAGACATTGAGGATGAAGTAGAAATATATGCAGAATATGTGCCTGATCCTGATGTGCAGGAAAGGCGAGCCAGAGCACAGAGCAGGGCCGAGGCATGGGAAGGTGATCAAAGGGCAGCCCACAGAGTAAGTTTTCAGGGAGCTCAGCATGAGGTTGGCAGTGGTAGTGGTAGTGGCTCCGCGGTAGGGGGCGCCGGCGGAACTCAATCCCGTCGATTTTCAAATGTGGGGGATTATTTCACTCGGTCATCTCCCATACAAACACAACTACCAAAACAAGGAAGGCATAGCAAGAGACCCACAGGTGTGCAAATAGAGGACGTGAACCCTTATGTGTATCCTAGGGAGCATGGCAAGTAGACTAGGATTGAGGATGAATACAACCAGCATGGGCCGAAATACAAGGTGGGTCGAGCAATTGCAAAGTGGTGGCACCATACAGGATTACCATTCAATGCAGCAAACAGTCCTTATTACAAAACTGCTATACAGGAGGTTTAACGTGGAGGGCTACATGTGCAGCCTCCTACAGCTAGGGACTTGGCTGGGAAATATCTTCAGGATGAAGTTAATGAGATCAAGTCTTATATTGACAGTTTTAAGAAGAAATGGGAGAAGAATGGTGTCACATTGATGTGTGATGGTTGGTCGGACATCACCAGGAGTAGCCTCATCAACTTCCTCGTGTATTGTGATAGACAGGTCTTCTATCACAAATCTATTGATGCATCCGATAGAGTACACAACTATGAATGCATCTTGAGTTTGATGAGGGAGGTTGTTTAGGAGATTGGTGAGCAATACATTGTGCAGGTGGTGACAGATAATAGATCTGCCTACAAAAAAGCAAGGGAGGAGTTGATGAAGATTTATCCTCATCTTTACTGGACCCCATGTGCTGCCCGCTGTGTTGATTTAATGCTGAAAGAGATTGGGACACTGCAACCCGTGAAAATGGTCGTGGATGCAGAGCAGAAGATTACACGTTTCATCTACAATCATCATGTTGTGTTGGCGTGGATGAGAGAGTCCACTGGTGGAGAGTTGTTGAGGCCGGCTGTCACCCGCTTTGCAACAAATTTTATGGCATTACAAAGCCTATTGAAGCACAAGGATGGATTAAAACGCATGTTCAGGGAAAATAAATGGTTGCAAAGCAATTTTGCTGGAACATCGGATGGAAAAAAGGTGGAAGGCATTGTCAACAAGTCAAATTTTTGGGATCGGGTGTTCAAGCTGGTTCAGATCATTGAACCTCTATATGAGGTATTGAGGGTGGTTGATGGGGAAAGGTGCTCCACTAAAGTACAATAGAAGGCAAAAGTTTAGTCGTGGTGGTCATGCAGGAGGTTCTCCAGTCGATTCCAATAGGTATGACACTATGATATCAGACTTCGAGAGGATGAGTACACAAGAGTCTGTTGGATCCTATGGCAGCCATAGCTATCACCCCGAGTCCACTAGCACAGACTACTCTAGTGGGTATACACCGTATAGTGCGTACACTGCCACAGCAGGCTACCTTGGTCCATCTCCATATATGTATCCTCCTCCTGCATTTTCTGTTCATGTTCCAGTTCAAGTTTTTGCTCCTGTGGAGGATGTACAAATGGCACAACTGAATGTAGTCTGTCCCGGCTGTCAGATGTTTATCTCAGCCAGTTTCGACAGAGATACCATACCATGATGACATGGGATGAGTATCGTAATTTTGTGTCTCAAACAAAAGGTTATCACATTATTGGAGAGCTTCCCTCAGAGTCAAATGAGTCAGAGTCAGTGCCTAGCCAATCCCAATGGAATGCATATGATCCATATCAGCAAGGGCATTGAGGATATTAGAGTAAGTCATTGTATTCTGTATTGGAATTCAGAGTTTGATTGTTGTATTTACTTTGTGCAATGTAAATATCTTTCTATTAATGAGTTTCAATTTGTTTTCACTCTTCTAATGCTTTTTTTGATTGAAAATACATGTGTGTATAGCAATTACATGATATAAATGTCATAGAATATGATGAAACACATTTACAAGAGGCCTAAAGGCCCTAAACCAGACAATTAGTCAAAAAAAAGGCCAGATTTCAGAGGATCGGCCAAGAAATGGGCCAGAAACTAGGTTTCTGGCCACATCCATGCGAATCGAACCGAATCACGGAGAACCCGATTCGGCCCGAATCGCCGATGCGCCAAACCTTGCTCCCAAGGACTCCCTCAGGGTTGGAGAGCTGTGGCAGCTGCCACACCAGATCAACATTATAAAGCATCTCAATCTCATAGGAAGGGATGAGGAGGTTTGCAGGGCTGGCTTGCTCCAGCTGCATTCTTACCCTCTTCTCCAGCTTCATCACCCACTCCACTGGGTAACAACTTTTAACTATCTTTCACTGTTTTTCTCACTGGTTTTTTCATTTCCACTGATTTTTGAAGGATTGTTTTTAGTGATTTTTATACTAATATTTTCTGCTAATGGATAACAACTTTTAACTATCTTTCACTGTTTTTCTCACTGACTTTTAATTTCACTGTTTTTCTCACTGGTTTCTATTTTCACTATTTTTCTCACTGGTTTCTATTTTCACTGTTTTTCTCACAGATTTTTATTGCCACTATTTTTCTCACTGATTTTTATTTTCACTATTTTTCTCACTTATTTTTGTTTTCACTGTTTTTATCACTGACTTTTATTCCCATTGTTTTTCTCTCTGAATTTTTTTCTCACTGATTTTTTACTGATTTTTATTCTCACTATTTTTCTCTATTGTTTTTCTCACTGATTTATATTTTCACTGTTTTTATCACCGATGTTTATTCTCACTGATTTTTTTTCACTATTTTCATCACTGATTTTTATTCTCATTATATGTGAACAGTTGTTGAACCCGAAAAAATATCGGGATTTAAACAAGTCCCGAGTGGCGAACTCGTCCGAAAATCCACAAAAGTCTGGGAATAAACCCTGGCCTCCCCCACTCGAAGACCTCAGATAAACGGATTCGAGTCCATGTGTCGACTCGGAACGATCCAGTATGACGTTCAAAAGTCTCGTCAATAGTGGAAATACGCACCCCGGACAGCCGAAACTCGATGTCCGGATTAGCGTTCAAGATCGTGCCCGATGCGGACGGCTCCAGAAAAGTCAAATGCACGTGCCCTCCGAAAATGGAGTCAAACGCACGTGAACGGGCAAAAACGCACGTCAAATGCACGTGGGTGCGCGTGTGTGCACTGCGCAGGTGCACCCCGGCCGGTCTGCGCAGGGGCGCGGCACCGCCGGTCCGAGCGGGGCACCCCCGCCGGTCCGAGCGGGGGGCGCACCCCTGCCGGTCCGCGCGGGCGGCGCACCCCCGCCGGTCTGCGCGCGGGCGCACCCCCGCCGGTCCGCACGGGGGGCGCACCCCCGCCGGTCCGCGCAGGGGCGCACCCCCGCCGGTCTGCGCGGGGGGGCGCAACCCCGCCGGTCTGCGCGGGGGGCGCACCCCCGCCGGTCCGCGCGGGGGCACAGCCCCGCCGGTCCGAGCGGGGGCCCACTCCCGCACCCCCGCCGGTGCGGAGTCCCGCCAGGCAGGACCCCCGCCGGTCCGGCCCGTTTCGGGTCCTGTGCGCGCGTACCCCGCCGGTTCAGGCGCACACCCCCGCCGGTCGCTGCCTCTCTGCCGCGCTGCCTCGACGCTCGTGCTACATCGACGCCCGTGCCCACGCACCCCCGCCGGGTTACACACCCCCGCCGGGCCATGTACCCCGGACGCCTATAAATAGAAGGGCGAGGCCTTCATTCGTCCTCCTGGAAAACGGGCGTAAGGAACTTCCAGCGCTCCCCCGGGGCTTCCAGAGGGGCGAGGCTCTCGCGCGGAGACCCCCGCCTGAGAGGTTCTTCCTCCCCCACGCTGGCGAGATGCTTTTGCGTCCCAGCGAAACCTGAGGCCGTCTGGCGCTCGAGAATTCTCTCGCGCAGACCCTCAGGGGATGTCCCCCTCCTTTGGGAGGGAGAGGACCCGTTTGTTCTCCATATGAAGACCCCAGTGCGGGACCCTGTTTGTGTAAAATTACACAAAGGTCCTCTTGGGGGGAGAAAATTGTGCATGCATGTGAAATTGCACATGTCCCGTACAAGGGTCCAAGCTTCTGTGAAAATGCACAAAACCCCCGGGGATATAAAATTTGTGTATGTGGATATCAAAAGTACACATATACTCATGTCAGCCAGAAATGTTGCAGGGACACCCCTGCTTCTGAGAAAAATGCAGAAGCATCCCCATGAAGGATAAAATTGCAAAAGTACCCTCGCTGCACGGAAAGTTGCAAATATGTCCTTACGGCGCGGGAAATGGCAAAGACAACCTAACGGTTCGCGCCTCTTGTCCAACCCGGTGGAGCGGGACCCACGTCACTTCCCTGAAGCGGCGTGCGCTCTCCTGGGTGCGACTTGAAGCCGGATTCGAGGGGAGTTCCCGAGAAAGTCAACAAATGACCGGGACGTCCGGAAAAGCCAGAAATCGGCCGGGACGTCCGGAAAAGCCAGAAATCGGTCGGGACGCCCGAGAAAGCAAGAAATTGGCCGGAACGTCCGGGACAGTTAGAAATCGACAGAGATGTCCTGAAAATCCAGAAAACAGCAGAGATGTCCCAAAAAGCCAAAAAAACGACAGGGATGTCCGCATGCCATCTTCGGCCCAAAAATTACGCACAAGCTTCCTCCTTTGAGCAGGCACCTGCAAACCACTTCGGTTGGCCCGGGTGTGGTCCGTGCGCGAGCTTATATAGGCCGCACGAGTCGGGGGAGGTCTTCGACACCCGTTGGTGCTGTCTCCTTGGCCGGGCCCTCCTGCGCTCGCCTCATAGAGACGCCACAGGTTGTTACAAGACCCCCGAGGCTCATGTTCTAAGTCCTCCGATGTCATAAAACGACATACGTCGAGGCACATGTTCTAAGTCCTCCGATGTCATAAAACGACATACGTCGAGGCACATGTTCTAAGTCCTCCGATGTCATAAAACGACATACGTCGAGGCGCATACTCAAGTCCTCCGGTGTCATAAAATGACACACGTCGAGGCTCCTGTTTAAGTCCTCCGGTGTCACGAAAGACACACGTAGAGGCATGTTACCTTGTGGAGGCACAACCACCCCACTAGTAACAAAAATGTACTCTTTACCATGTAAACGTCCGACGGAGGCACAAACACCCTGTCGTCGACGCCCATGTAAATGACTTGTTATATACACGCCCAGTGGAGGCATAAGTCCCCACTAAAGGCGTAAATGTAAATGTCATAAATATAAATGACATGAGCATGCTTGAATAAAATTGTGGAAATTTGTTTGTCATCTGCCCTTTCTTCTTTAAATTTTGGCATACGGTCTTTTAATAAACATTACGCATCCGAATGTATTCGAGTGTTATACTCGATGTAAATGAAACATCGACTTCGGTCGGTGGGGAACGGTCCAGTACACGACCACTCCAATCGCCTTGAACGCGAGCGCACGCGGAAAATAAATGAAATGTAATTCGAGGGTATCAAGGTTCGCACCCAATACTCCTCGTAAAACAAATCTTTGTCTGTTTCTCGTAAACAGTCTGGCACGCCCAAAATTCGTCATTTCAGAAAAGAAGTGAGGGATAAAATAAATTGAAAATGAGAAAGAAAAAATTCTGCGTTCCAACAATTGGCACGCCCGGTGGGACTGTTCCTGCCTTCCATGCATATGTAAAAAGACCGTATGCCGATATAGAAATAAAGATGACTAATTTCCACACCACAGGTACAAGGAGCGAAAGTCGGCGAGAAGAAGCCCGTTCCCACCTGCAACTTCAAGCTTGTTCAATGGCCGCCGTCACCTACGGTCCGATGGTCGTTGCATGCCACGCCAAGTGTGGCTACTTGGCAACGCCGATCATGTTCGGCGACTTTCCTGCAGTGGTGGGATCCCCCTACTTCCTAGGGGTGGTCCCCGCCGTCCAAGCTACTCCAAAGGCGGCGCCCAAAGCTACTGCAACTAGGGGCACCAAACCCCGTTCAAGCCAAGGCCGAGTCTTCTCGGTTAACACAATCTCCTGCATCGCAGTCCCTAGAAAACGGGGGCAGCGCCAGGGACGCACGGGCAGCAAGCCCCACGCGGTCGTCTCCAACTCCGGCAAAACCGTACTCGTGGGAGACATCCGTGTTATGCTTGATGGAGGCGAGCCGATACTGTCCCGGGACAGAAGCGTCCCTACGGTGGCAACCTCCAACAAATTCGCTCCCCTCCAGGGGATGCGGCAAGAAGATCGGGACTTCCCAAAAGGAGCCCGACGGGGGCAGGCATCAAGCTCGGCATCCCAGCCGCCTCGCAAAATGAGGTAAATGTGGGTGACCAAGCAGGAAGCCCGCCAGATCAAGCAGGCTAGAGCGGATCAACCAGCCGAAAGCCCCAAGAAGGCGACGATACCTGGGCGAGAAAAAGCTCAAGAAACCGAACCTCCTTGTCCCCGCGGACACAAACGCAGGGGCATTTATAGGAAGCCTAACTTCGTCCCCGCCCAAGCGGAAACTGCTGAAGGGGGAGATGCAAGTCAAGCCGGAGCTTCCGCACCTCGAGTCTCGGTCTTTGAAAGGCTGAGCGCCTCAGTCTTCACCAGGCTGGGAGCTGCAATCCGTCCAAGCACTCAGAAGCCCAAGAAGCGGAGAGTGCAACAGACATCTGAAGAAGGTGGAGGCATAAAAATCTTCACCTGCTATGCTTCTGGAAGGGAAGCACCTGGGCCATCCGGCATCCCTGCTGGAGCGCTCAGGATAAACGAACCCGGACAGGACGACGAAACCGTCCTCCGGTACACCAGAAACGCTGCCAGAAGACTTCTCTAAGGGCAGCAAGGCAGTCAGGCCGGACCCTCGAATCTGGGGCAGGTCCTCGAGCCTCCACTCGAGCATGATCAAAGACCCCTCCAGGGCCAGGTCCAGCTGGACCTTGAAGGAGGGGAACAAGACGAAGTCGCCAGCCTCCACCTCGGAGATCAACAACTGCCGGCCGACGGGGACCAAGCCGAAGTGTTCCTCATGCCGCCAACCAGGGCCGCCTTCCAAGCAATGACGGACGACGCCAAGTATGATTTCATACAGCGTTGGCAGGCTGAAATGGCCAACCTCCTGACGGAGCGAGGGCAGCAGGCAGGGGCAAATGCGCCACGCCGCCTAGTGCCGACGGCAAACCAAAATGCTCGGACAAGACATCAACAAGGCGACCTGCCCGATGTCAATCCACGCATAGCTGCGGTCAACGACTACACCGTCGATCCGGTCCAACAGCCGCGCAGGGGCATAAACTCCCAAGCCTCCGCGGCTGAAGATATCGTCGCCCAGCGACGAATGATTGAAAAGATCGTGGACGACCGCTTCGCCCAGCGAGGCGAGGGGACTGCCACTGTAGATCTCTACAGCGTGCCATATCCCGTCCACCATCAATTCAAGAAGCTGCCACCGGACTTCCCCAAGGCGCCAAAGTTGCAGAAGTTCGATGGGCAGGGCTCGCCAAATGAGCACCTGGCCTACTATATAACGGCCATGGGAGAGTTGGCATTCGATGAATCCTACCTCCTCCGCTACTTCGCAACGTCCCTGACAGGCACCGCCTTCCAGTGGTACTCCAGGCTGAGGCCCAACTCCATTGTCGATTGGGCCGACCTCCAAAAGAAATTCATCGACCGGTTCCAAACGGCCGAGAGAAAGGTATCGCTTGCAGAGCTGTGCTCCCTCAGGCAAAGAAAAGGAGAAACGGCACTCGACTTCATCAAGCGGTGGCGTGACTTCAGTATGAGGTGCGACAACCCCCCGACGCAAGAAGATGCCATAACCATCTGTCGGCGGGGCCTGGCAGCGCAGATAAGCGAAAAGCTGCTGGGAACAAACATCAAGGGTTTTGATCAGCTCAACGCAGTCGTGGCAGAGATCGAAATGTTCTTCGCCGATAACCCGATGCAAGCCCCTCCGAAGAGCAAGCCAGGCAAGGAGCGGGCTATGGGCAAAGAAGCCAACGCTGTGGACTTCGCCCCACAAAGTAAAGGGAAGAAGATCATGGCCTCTGGCGCCCCGAGCAAGAAGGTGGAAGAAAGACCGCCTCCGACTTCACTGCCACAGCGTATGAGCACACCGTATTCCTTCAAAAGGGACCATACGAAGATGCTCTTCAAGCTGTGCATGAAGAACGACCTACTCAAGCTTCTAGCACTGAGAAGGCCAAGCGAAGCGGATAGAGTGGATGAGCCAAATTACTGTCTCTACCACCGCATGCTGGGGCACTCTATTGAAGACTGCTATGTCTTCAAGAATGAAGTACAGAAGCTGATCCAGAGTCGCCTCATCACCATGCATGATCATCTGGTCGATCCTCCACAACCCATGCCTGGGACCAATCGAGGCAGTCGGCCAATGTCATCCATGTCAATGCGCCGGCTCCCGAGCCAGAAGACCCGAGGCAAATCCTTGGGACGCTCATTCCACCAACGGATGGGAGGGGGATCATCCCTCAGCCTCAGAGCACAGGACATGGTCCGAGACAGTGCAAAACCTGGAAAGACAGGTTCAGTCGCTGCGGCACGGTCAGCGCCAAACGCTGATGTACCTGAGGACCATACAAGAAAGTTTGACGACCCTCCAGCAAGGACTCCAGGGGCCTGTGGGCACACCTGCGCCCCGGACACGCCCCCCCTGCGGGGGATGGATCTCAGAGGAGTCGTCAAATCCGTCTGATGACGAAATCGCCGGAAGATTATATTCCTTCCCGCGCCATCGGACACTGGCACTCTACCGTACCTGCCTGCGAGCAGGGCTATTGGGCTGCCAGCCGCCAACAAGCATCCCGCCAAACTACTGCATATACCATCAAGATGCAGGGCACGCGTTAAAGCACTGCCACGTCTTTAAAGACAAGGTTGAAGCATGGATCAACCAAGGGATTATCGACTTGGGCAACGCCCGTGTCAACCCACCGCAGCCTCACATTCGCGAATGGACAGACCATTCAGCGGACGTTGTCACGCACACAGTCAACGTCATCGACCCACCGGAAGTTTATACACCGGTGGCCTTCACTTTCCCGGACCCGGATATGATAGAAGGCGGCTCATCAAGCGAAGCCCCTACTTGGTGGTGCCCGGGAGGGAGAATCCCCCACCGCAGTCACTTGGCGACCGGAAATGTTGGGGAAATCTTCGAGAAGCTCCTGCAACGAGGTGTCGTGATGGCTCACACACCGCCGCCGACGTACACTGAAAGGGAGCTGAATCACCCCATGTACTGTCGGTATCACGCCATGCTGCTGCACCCTACAGACAGGTGCCCTGATGTCCGGGATTGGGTCGAGTCCCTTATCCAAAAGGGGAAAATCGACCCGGAAGGCAATTCCATGGTCCTAATGAGAGCCAGGGGAGCAGCACAGCGGGAATTTGAAGAAAGCGACTATATGCGCTTCAAGAACCTCCAAGCCCCGAAGCTGATGAACGAGGATGGCTCGTACCGCCGATGCCGTCCATAGCTGACACTGAAGGCGCGAGCTTGGGGCAGCAATTCAGGAATATATCCCTGAAAGAGCAGCCCATCTTAAGATATAATCAAGAGAACCCGGATATGACAGAAGGCGGCTCATCTGACGAGGCCCCTGCCTTATGGTATCCCGGGTGGCGAGTCTCCCCGAATCCCTTTGCGACCGCAAAGACTGGGGAGATCTTCGAAAGACTCTTGCAGCAAGGCTGTGTAAAGGCGCACACGCCGCCACCAACATACACGGAGAGGGAGATAAAATCCACCCATGTATTGCAAATACCATGCCATGTTGCTGCATCCTACGGATATGTGTCCGATTGTCCGAGACTGGGTCAAATCCCTCATCCAAGAGGGGAAGATCGACCCAGAAGGCAACCCGACAACCCGGGCCGAGGCCAGGCAAGAAGTCCAGCAACAACCTCCTCGGTGGAAAAAGGGGTCTCGACGACACCAAGTCTCCCCTCCCCGCGAACAAACTCCGGAAAATAGGAGTAAGGGGCAGTGCTTCGAGAATTCGCCTCTGCGAATACTCAAGCGGCAAGATAAAGACCGCAGGGGCAAGCAGCCAGTGATGGAGCTGGCCACCCCAGAGCCAAGCCCCTATTGGGCTGAATTTCAACAACTGCCGCCCGAGATAATCGAGCAGGCAATTGACTCCACTTTCCAGCATCAACAAGACGAAGCTGGCTGGACGACGGTGGCGTCCAGAATGCACACTCTGTCAACGTTCCCTAAAAGGGAAAGGTCGCACGGTCGCCTCGGCCGAGAAACCACCTCTCAAACAACAGAGCAAGCTAAGCCGCTGACGCCGCTCGAAATGGCGCGCGCAGTGCAGCAAGAAAAGAATCGGCGCAAGAACATGAAAAGGCGCCTAAAGAAGCAAGCTGAGCAAGAGGAGGCCGCGGCAGCCCCAGCAGAGCTTACTCCACTCCAGAAGCTGCAAAAGCTCATCATGATCTGGAGGAGTATATCCCTCTAAACCCACTTGGGGAGTCCCTCTGGACATTTACATCCCGTGGGAAGAAATGGAGCGCAAAACAAGGCTCAAAAGCTGGCTCCACCAAATGCTACAAAGGGCTCAAGAAGACGAGAAGCTGCCTCTGCCCGAAGAATTGTCCATCTTCTATAAGGAAGATGAAATCACCATCGAGAAGCTGGAAGAAATGCTGAAAGACTTCTCGTGCAACATGGTGTCAATCCCGCCGCCAGCAAGCTTGCAATCACCGGCTGTTACGCCTCCTGTGGCGACATACCGACGCCGCAACCGAGGCAAAGCAAAGGGCCGCGGACGAAGGAAGAAATCAACCCCGTCCCTCGGCGAGAAAGCCAACTCGCCCGACCAGGACAAGACTATCGTCTTCCGAGGGGAAAAGCCTCAGCCTGCCCCGGAAATAGAGGTGCGGGCGAACTCCTTCATCTTCGACCCATCTGACGAGGAGGAAGAAGGGCAGCAGGATATCGCTAGTGGGCTCTCCGACCGGAGGGCCACCCAGCCAGTCCCTTCGTCCTGTCTGACGAAGAAGAGATGGGGGATGGGCGATCCCCAACAAGCCTTTCAACCGGAAAACTCCTGAATCGGCCGCCCGGCCCGCTCCGTCCAGAAGCGGCAAAGAAGAAACTGTCGCCCCGGAGGAAGATTGCCTGGGCTCGTTATTCGAAGAAAAGTCGGACGAGCAACCAGCGGCAAGACGGGTCAACCAATTCGGGCAACCGATAAAGGCCCTGGAGGATACTGTCCCACCATTGGACCAACTCCGTGCCCGGGCTGACCGCAAAATCATACAGCATATGAAGCGGTTCCCGACCAACATCACTATATGGGACGCCATTGCCTGGAGCAAAGATTTGAGAACGGCGCTCGTCAAAATCTTGCAAGAGCCCGAGGTCTACGAAGCTGACGTGACCGAACTCCAGGCACAAGCCCTAGAAGCACTGGTGGCGGAGGTGACCTTCTCCGACAAGGACATGTTGTTGCCAACGCTATACCACAACCGCCCATTGTACATGCAAGGAAAAGTCAATGGGCACGAGCTCAACCGGATCCTGGTTGATCCCGGGGCGTCGATCAATATCATGCCCCTGAAGACTTTCAAGGCTTTGTATCTTACGCCCTACTTACAAAGGGTAAATGACATCAGAATCGCTGGATTCAACCAGAATTCTGAGAACGCCTTGGGAAAGGTGGAAGTGCAGCTGGCCATGGACGGCCTCACTACTAAGGTCGTGTTTTACATCATCAATGCAAACACGTCTTACAAAGCCCTCCTGGGAAGACCCTGGCTCCATGAAAACCGGGTCGTCCCTCGACTCTCCACCAATGTATAAAATACATCAAAGAAGGAGAGCAGCACACGGTCTTTGCAGACCGAGCCCCGTTCCGCCCAAATGAATGCAACTTGGCGGACGCCCAGCTATACCTCGGCAAACCTCTCAGGGAGCCAGTAACTGCGTCAAAAGGCAAGGAAAAGCAAAATGCCGACGCGAATCAAGCAAGCCAGGGTCAAGAAGAAGAGGAGCTCTTCACGGTCAACCAAGACCTCCTTGAAGCTCACCGGCTCAGCCGCCTCGCCGAATCCACCACGCCGGGCCAAGTTGCCCAGAAAGGCGTGAGATCAACTACGAGGCAAACGCCATCGGCGAGATCATCAACCGAAGCATCTCCTTGCCGCCGGCGTATATGCAACTACTCTTCCACAGGGAGGAGCAATGGGTGGAACGACTGAAGACATTCATTGTCACCCATTACAGAAATGATAGTCTCGAGAAGGGCGAGACGCCGAAGCCGATCGTCTTCTACAAAGGAGACCCGCTGCCACATGGGCCCCTCGAAGACGACTTTGGCTGGAGTCACACGACTCAAATCGCCCCCGAGCCCGTCCAAGAAATGGACGACATGCCCGAGCACATCAAGAAATTGTACCGAAGGCAAAAGATTGCACAAATGCAAGACCCTTCGCGACGGGAGTACTTCCACCAGCTCTGGTACCCGAAGCAACTCCGAGGGCAACCCCCCTATTGTGCAAAAGACACTCGCGGGTTAGGCTATGGTCAGGAGGCAGAGTGCGAGGCCTACTATGCGGTCAACACCGTTGGGCTCACGCCCTTACCTGATCATTGCCCTTCCGATGGGCAATCTCCTACCCCCGCTACAAAGCCGCAGCAAGGGGAGGCCACCCTCGTCTTATCAAATGGGGCGTCGTGCCAAGAAGCGCCTCAAAGCGAAGGAGGTCACTTCTGGCCGATCACAGAAGAAGGCTTCAAATACTACGACGTCCACGTTGCTGAATCTGATGAAGAAAAGGATTTCATCGACCTACAGCCGGCGCCCCGTGAGCTCGAAGACGGCGGACAAGCTACGGTCGACGAACTGGTCGAGCTCAACCTCGGGAACCCAAAGAACCCCGACCAATCTTCGTCAGCGCCCTCTTGAACGAGGAAGAAAGACGATCATACCGGCACCTCTTGCTGGAGTTCAAAGACTGTTTTGCATGGACATACAAAGAAATGCCAGGCCTGGACCCTCCGTGGCTGAGCATGAGTTGTCCATACTCCCTGCAGCAAAGCCGGTCAAACAAGCCCAACGGCGTATGCGCCACGAGCTGGAGCTGAAAGTAAATGCCGAGGTGGACAGACTTCTCCAAGTCGACTTCACCGAGCCGTGCATCTACCAACTTGGCTGGCCAATATAGTGCCAGTCAAGAAGAAGAACGGGCGAAGTCCGGATCTGTATCGACTACAGGGACTTGAACAAAGCCTGCCAAAAGGACGACTTCCCGGTCCCGATCACGGAAACAATGATCGACATGACCACAGGCCATGAAGCGTTATCCTTCATGGACGGGATCGTCGGGCTATAATCAGATCCGTATGGCTCCCAAAGATAAGGGTCATACTGCCTTCAGGTCCCCCAAAGGGATCTACAACTATAAAAGAATGCCCTTCGGCCTGAAGAACGCCGGAGCCACCTACCAAGAGCCATGACCAAGATCTTCGGAGAAATGCTCCATGACTCGGTCGAGTGCTACGTTGATGATCTGGTGTCAAGACCAAAAGGCGGGAGGACCACCTAGGCGACTTACGCCAGGTCTTCGAAAGGCTCCGCCAACATCAACTGAAGATGAACCCGATGAAGTGCGCCTTCGGCGTGTCGAGCGGCAAATTCCTCGGCTTCGTTGTCAAATACCGCGGGATAGAAATTGATCCTGTCAAATCAAAGCTATCAGAGAGCTGCCGCCGCGGAAGAACCTTAACGGAGCTGAAATCTCTCCAGGGAAGGCTGGCCTACATAAGGCGGTTCATCTCCAATCTTGCGGGCGGATGCGCCCCCTTCAGCAAATTGATGAAGAAAGGAGCCCGTTCGTATGGGACCAAGAGTGCCAAGATCCTTGAAGAAATCAAAGAGTATCTCCTTACTCCCCTGTCTTGGGAGCCCCGGTGAAAGATAAGCCGCTATCCTCTACATCGCGGCCATGGAAACGTCGCTGGGAGCGCTCTTGGCGCAAACAAATGAGGAAGGCAAAGAGCAACCGCTTTACTACCTCGTAGGATGCTCGTGGGTCCGGAGCACCGATATTCCCCAGTGGAAGAAAGTGTGCCAGCGCTGATATTTGCCGTCAAGAAAATTACGGGCACTATCTGCTAGCCCATCAAGTCAGCCTCATCTCGAGGATAGACCCGCTAAAAGCGCTCCTCACCCAACCTGTGTTGTCAGGAAGAATGGGGAAAATGGGCAGGAAGAATGGGAAAATGGGCCCTTCTCCTCATGGAGTTCGATATCACCTTCGTCCCCAGGAAAGCAATTAAAGGCAAGGTATGGCGGATTTCCTGGCGGCGCATCCGCTCCCAGCAGGCTCTCCCCTCGAGTTCAAGCTCCGGAGGAGGAAACGCTCTCATCCCCCCACAGGGAACTCTATTTGATGGGCTTCCCGGGTGCTCAAGCAAGCTGACGGCACCACAACTTATACCTCCGGAGCGGGCATTGTCCTAGTAACTCCACAAGGGGGAATACTGCACAACTCATGTGCACTCATGAAGCCATTGACCAATAATCAGGCTGAATATGAGGCGCTGATCGTAGGACTTCAACTGGCTGCCGAAATGGGCATCAAATGCATAAAAGTCCACGGAGCCTCGCAGTTGGTCATCCGTCAAGTGCTGGGGGACTATAAAGTTCGGAAAAAGGAACTGATCCCCTATCATGCCAAAGTAATGAAGCTCCGCGAAAGGTTCTATTGTTCGAAATCGGACATGTCCCTAGAGGGCAAAAACTCTCAGGCAAATGCGCTAGCCAAACTGGCGTCCGCCTAAAGCTCCCTCCTGAAGGGGATTGGGCATAACTGTCCGACATAGGAGGCTGATGCCCAGTGTTCTTGAGGACGACTCGACCCAGAATGCAGAGGTCAACGCCCTCGAAGAAGAAGCCAGCCAAGAAGAAGACTGGCGCCAGCCGATCATTCAAATAAAGAACGGTTGGCTGCCTTCAGACCGGGCCGAACGAGTCCGACTGCTACGGCGGGCCACATCATATCAAATGTCGGGGACCAACTATATCGGCTTGTCCATGAAAAAGACAAGTCTGTCCTCCTCCGATGTCTCTCCCCCAGAGAAGCCAAAGTCATCATGCACGAAGTCCACTCTGGACTGTTGGAGCCCATCAAGCGGGAGACAAAATGAAAATCAACATCAAGCTGAAAGGCTTCTTCTGGCCGACCATGTACACGGATTGCGTCCAATACGCCCGTACGTGTCATCAATGCCGGTCTTCAGTTCGGTGCCAAGAAAGCCGCCGAACGAATTGCATCCAACTGCCCTACATGGCCCTTCGCCGAATGGGGAATGGATGTCGTGGGACCCTTCCCACCATCCTCTGGCGGCCACAAGTTTATCCTGGCAGCCACCGACTATTTCTCCCGATGGGCAGAAAGCAGTCCCTCTCCGGGAGGGGAAACAGGGGTAGCCGTTGCAAAATTTGTCAAGCAACACTGATTTACAGGTTCGGCACCCCTCATCGGATCGTATCAGATAACGGTACACCTTCAGAAACAAAACGATATATGCGTTGGCGGCCAAATTCCAGATAGATTGGAGGACGTCAACGGTTTACAACCCTCAAGCTAATGGTCTGGCGGAAGCCTTCAACAAGACCCTCTGCAAATGCTTGCCAAGATAGTCGGCAATCGCAAACGTGATTGGGGGAGAAGGTGCACGAAGCGCTCTGGGCATACCGGACGGTCCTACAAGACCCCTACGGGTGTTCCCCCTTCTCTCTGGTGTACAGAGCTGAAGCCATGCTCCCCATCGAAATTGAAATGTCATCCTACAGGGTAGCCGTCTACACCGGTCTTCAGCCCGAGGACGACAAGAAACTGAAAGAAGTTGGAGGAATTATCCGACCTAGAAGGCAAAAGGTTGGAAGCATACAAAAAGTCTCCAATCCTATCAAGCCCGCATGACTCGAGCCTACGACAAGCTAGTCAGGCCCCGTGTCTTCAAGAAAGGTGACCTCGTCATGGTCAAGCAAAGAGAGGTCATGGCAGGCAAATCAAGTGGTAAACTCCAGCCAAACTGGCGCGGACCGAACGTGGTCACCGGAGTGTATGAAGGCGGGGGATACACGCTGGCAACACATGCCGGACGATCGCCCCTTCCCACCACTAAATGGCAAGCATCTCAAAATGTACTTTGCCCCTGATTTGTCATTTTGTCAAAAGCCAGAAATCGGCCGGGCGTCCGGAAAAGCCAGACATCGGCCGGGACGTCCGGAAAAGCCAGAAATCGGTCGGGACGCCCGCGGAGAAGCAAGAAGAAATTGGCCGGAACGTCCGGGACAGTTAGAAATCGACAGAGATGTCCTGAAATCCAGGAGAAAACAGCAGAGATGTCCCAGAAAGCCAAAAAAACGACAGGATGGTCCGCATGCCATCTTGGCCCAAAATTACGCACAAGCTTCCTCCTTTGAGCAGGCACCTGCAAACCACTTCGGTTGGACCGGGTGTGGTACTGTGCGCGAGCTTATAGGCCGCACGAGTCGGGGGAGGTCTTCGACACCGTTGGTGCTGTCTCCTTGGCCGGGCCCTCCTGCGCTCGCCTCATAGAGACGCCACAGGTTGTTACAAGACCCCCGAGGCTCATGTTCTAAGTCCTCCGATGTCATAAAACGACATACGTCGAGGCACATGTTCTAAGTCCTCCGATGTCATAAAACGACATACGTCGAGGCACATGTTCTAAGTCCTCCGATGTCATAAAACGACATACGTCGAGGCGCATACTCAGTCCTCGGTGTCATAAAATGACACACGTCGAGGCTCCTGTTTAAGTCCTCCGGTGTCACGAAAGACACCACGTAGAGGCATGTTACCTTGGGAGGCACAACCACCCCACTAGTAACAAAAAATGTACTCTTTAAGATGTAAACGTCCGACGGAGGCACAAACCCTGTCGTCGACGCCCATGTAAATGACTTGTATATACACGCCCAGTGGAGGCATAAGTCCCCACTAAAGGCGTAAAGTAAATGTCATAAATATAAATGACATGAGCATGCTTGAATAAAATTGTGGAAATTTGCTTGTCATCTGCCCTTTCTTCTTTAAATTTCGGCATACGGTCTTTAATAAACATTACGCATCGAAGGTATTCGAGTGTTATACTCGATGTAAATGAAACATCGACTTCGGGTGGTGGGGAACGGTCCAATACACGACCACTCCAATCGCCTTGAACGCGAGCGCACGCGGAAAATAAATGAAATGTAATTCGAGGGTATCAGGGTTCGCACCCAATACTCCTCGTAAAACAAATCTTTGTCTGTTTCTCGTAAACAGTCTGGCACGCCCAAAATTCGTCATTTCAGAAAAGAAGTGAGGGATAAAATAAATTGAAAATGAGAAAGAAAAAATTCCGCGTTCCAACAACAGTCCAAAAAAAAAGGCCCAACAGGCCCAACCGATGGACTGAACCGCACCAAACCAAATAGTTTCGGTTCGTTCGGTTCATTTTTTGGTCGGTTGGTTTTCCGTTCGGTTCTTTTTTTTTTTTTTTGTCAGTTCGGGTCGGGTCGGTTCATGATGACTTTTGATTCAGTTCGGATTGAAGCAAAAATGTCTTTAAACCAAACCAAACATGAACAGCCCTAGATGTCCCAGCACTACAATAAGCATCCTGGAGAGGAAGACTGATGGAGGAGGATAAATAGGAGATGATGTCCTTTTATGGGGTGATGATGCAAATGAGGCTCTTGACCATCATCCCCACATCTGCATATGGGTGTTTGATGGCTGCTGCCCTGGCACCATCCACAATCCCGTGGAGGGTCACTTGCTCCAGAGGCCACCACATCTGTCCTATACTAGTGGCCCATCCTTCACTATGCTCAATACCACTTAGCAGATTAGTATTGTCATGATTGGCAAGTTGATCGACACCAACTCTCCCCTTCACCTCGATGATCATCATCATCATTATCATGCCAATCAGGTTTGTCCACATTCCCTTAAGGCTCTCACAGTTTCTCAGGACAATGATGGAGCCGTGCCAGTAGTAGAGCACCAATGGGTTAGTGAGGCCAGTCCTCGAGATGAGGCAATAGTTGTCAGACACCAAGGTGTCCCAAGGCATTCTTGTGGCCCATCATCTCAATCTATTCAGTGATGAAAATGAGACTGAAGATGTTAGAAACCAAGCCAGGAGCTCGAGGACTCAAAGCTGGCAGGGAGGTCATGCAGCTTGATTCAATTCAATCTCCCATTTCTCAAGAAAAGGAATATGGCATGGAGGTAGCATGGAGCAAGGCAGAGCATGCCATGGAGTAAGAATAGATGGAGCTAAAAAGGGTCCATAGGTGTGGAGCCTTATCAAGATGGAAGGTGACATCACCAAGGCAAGTGAGGAGGTTGAACCATCACTGGGGGTGCCAGTTCAGGAGGTTGAACCCCTCCTCGACTGGCATGAAGTTGCCTCCACAACTATGGCCAGTGACATCTGCTGCAAAGCTGGCATGCAGCATGGGACCTCAAGGAGGCATGGATGGCAAAGTCGGCCGATTCGGGTCAAATCGGCCAACTAAGGTCGGAATCGGCCTATGGCGACCCGATTTGGGGTGGGGAACGACGGTCCACCCACGATGTAGGTGGATCGAGGTGGATCGAGCAGAATCGGACGGAATCGGATTGGATCGGGCAGATCTAGTCCGATCCACCTCAATTCCATTTGATATAGCCCGATTGTCGGACGCAGAAAAGATTTACCCTCTCTTTTCTCTTTCTTTCTTTTTTTTTTTCTTTCTTTTCTGTTTGTTTTAGCGGGCGTGCCAGCCTATACAATAGACAATTTCAGGGTTCGCTTAATGCGGGTATTTTACATGTCCATTACTGGACAATATTTGTTCCGCACATTTATTTTTATCAGGCGATTAGGGTTTTGTGTACTGGACCTTTCCCCACGACCGAAGTCGGTGGTTAATTTACATCGAGTTGAACTCGAACACCTTTGATTCTCTATCAAAGAAAGCCTTTCGTCTCTGTTTGTTGTGACAATGACCTTAATGGTCGCCCTTTGTGGGTACACACTCTTGCAAAAAAAATTTGAAAAACTTTAATCTTTATACACCATGTAATTTAATTACAATTGGCCTTTCAAAACCTGTACAAAGGGGTCCCGTATATAATCAGGTCTTCAACATTTCATTAGTCACGATCTGATTCTTCTGAATTTGTTTCAGCCAAAACCAGACCGTTGACTTGGATTCATTACAATGAAACTGTTGTATCTCCAAGAAGATCACTGTCAATCCATTGTGTTTGCGTCATGGTCACCATCCCATTTGATTGTGACAGGACCTTTGAGCGGTCTTGCCAGATTCTGCCAGCTTGAACCCTTTCGGGGTGCTTCTGTTGTTTCGGTATCCCGAGGTCTTTCAGTCATTAAGTGACTTCTCGTGGTGCATGTTGGAAACGCGGAATCTCTTTTGCTTTTATCTTCTTCTTTAATTTTTTGAAATGAATTTCGCCGCGGAGGGTTCCGCCCATGTCTTTCACTTCTGCGGGGTGCCAGACTGTTTACGAGAAACAGACAAAGAGATTTATTTTACGAGGAGTATTGGGTACTGTTGGAACGCGGAATATTTTCTCCGTTTTTCTATATTTTCTTTCTATTTTTTCTCATTTCTTCTATCTCGAAATGAATTTTGGGGCATGCCAGATGTTTACGAGAAACAGACAAAGATTATTTACGAGGGGTACCGGGTAAAGAACCCGGCACCCTCGAACATTTCATTTTTTCCGCGTGCGCTCGCGTTCAGGGCGATTGGAGTGGTCGTGTACTGGACCGTTCCCCACCGACCGAAGTCGAGTTTCGTTTACATCGAGTATAACACTCGAATATCTTCGAATGCGTAATGTTATTAAAAGACCGTATGCCGAAATTTAAAGAAGAAAAGGTAGATGACAAGCAAATTTCCACAATTTTATTCAAGCATGCTCAAGTCATTTATATTTATGACATTTACATTTACGCCTTTAATGGGGTTTTGTACCCCACTGGGCGTGTATACAACAAGTCATGTACATGGACGTCGACGACAGGGGGTTTGTGCCTCGTCGGACGTTTACATGTGAGGAGTACATTTGTGTTACCATGGGGTGTTTGTGCCTCCACAAGATAACATGCCTCTACGTGTGTCTTTTGTGACACGGAGGACTTAGACAGGGGCCTCGACGTATGTCATTTTATGACAACGGAGGACTTGAACATGCGCCTCGACATGTGTCGCTTATGACACAGGAGGTCTTAAACATGGCCTCGACGTGTGTCGCTTTATGACACTGGAGGATTTACAAATGTGCCTCGACGTGTGTCGTTTTATGACACGGAGGACTTAAACATGGCCAACGGGGGTCTTGTAACAACCTGTGGCGTCTCTATGCGGGCGAGCGCAGGAGGGCCCGGCCACGAAGACAAAGCACCAACGGGTGTCGAAGACCTTTCCCGACACGTGCGGCCTATGTAAGCTCACGCACGGACCAGTGAAGTGGTTTGCAGGCGCCTGGAAATGGCGTGGCGTAGGCCGAATGGCGTCTGACGGGGTGTTTGTGCCTCCGTCCAGCATTTACCGAGCTTTGCTCCTTCAAGTCTACGACAGGCTGTTTGTACCGCTGTCGGACAACATTGCCTCTACGTACGTCGTTTGATGACGATGGAGGACTTTAAATACAAACACCGGCGGTCATATGACAACCTGTGGTGTCTTCTCGCGGACGAGCGTAAGTGGGCCCGAACGCAGAGGACAGAACACCGACAGATGCCAAGGACTTTCTCCCCAGCACGTGCGGCCTATTTAAGCTCGCGCACGTAAGGCTCTCGGCGAGACCTGGCATGCGATTTGTTCGCTGCAGTGCCCGGCCTCTTTCTTGGGCGTTTTGCAATGGAGGTATGCCCCCCTATTTATAGGATTTGTGGGGGGCAAACAGGCGGGGGTACCCACCCCGGCGGGGCTTCGGCGAACGGCGTCGATAGGCAGAGCGCGAGCGTCGAGGCCGATGGCGAACAGGCGGAGGTGCCCAGCGAGAGGCTGACTGGCGGAGGGGGCCGCCAGTCAGGGGGACTGAACGGCGGCCCTCCTGACTGGCGGAGGGGGGGCGCGGCTGGATGGCGGAAGGGGGGCCGCCGGTCAGGCCCTGACGGCGTACCTTGGATGGCGGAGGGGGTCCGCGGTCAGGGGGCCTGACTGGCGCCCCTCCTGGCTGGCGGAGGGGGTCCACCGTCAGGGGCCTGACGGCGCCCCTCCCATGGAAGGCAGGATCAGGATCGGGATCGGGATCGACCCTGGTCGATCCGATCCTGGATCGGATCGGATCGAAGATCCTCTGGATCCCAGGGAAGTCTGGCCGATCCTGGATCGGCCAGACTATAAAAGTTTATTTTTTTGGAAAAAATGCAGGAAAATCAGGAAAAATCAGGAAAATTCAGGAAAAAAAGGAAAAAACAGAAAAAAATCTGAACTCCTGAAAGAACTAAGATTTGCATCAAAAATCAATTATACATGCATTCATAGTACATAAAACATGAATTTTAAGACATTGTACATGTAACTTACATTTGATAGAAGACTAATAATCTTTCCATCCACTTCCAGACATAGATGAGCCACCATCATTTGGGTTTTGGTAGCTATGACCAAAGAGGGAATTTGCTAAATCATGCATACCCATTTGAATCCCTCTTGGTGTAAATGGTTGACTTGAGCTTTCTCCAGATTGTGATGGAGCTGGACCATATACCAAGCGGTTTGTATGTACTTGTTGCTTCACTAGGGCCACTAGGCTCTTGTTCTTGTGAAGGCCAGGTCCCCATCCTCCTTGTACTCCATAAGGTGAGCTACTAATATCTGAGTACGGTAAAATGGGAGGCTGAAATGCAGGTATATGAGTAGACCCTGAACTATAGTTTGGCTCCCAAGGTGGCACTCATAGGCTGCATGATGTTGTTGTCCTTCATATCCCCCTTGTCCATGCCCTTGTCCTTCTCCTCCGCCTCCCTGATGTTCTGTTTCTGGTACATAACTTTCAGTAAGCCCTACACCTGTGGCCCCAGTATATCCTGCTCCTGCATATCCCTGGCCAGCTCCTGTGGCCCCAGTGGCAGCCCATCATCATCATCATCATCATCATCATCATTTGGATCTTGTGTGGTGTCATCACTACGAATTGGTTGCTGCACTTCCTCTTTTTTGCCTGGCATATGTTATTTTTCTAACTCTAAGGCTTTTGAACTCTTCTCTTTTTGTGTTGCAACTCTTCTTAATGCAGGCTGAGTGGGAGGCACTCTAGATGTCTCTGGCAAGATAGCTGAGTGTCGTGGCAAAGAGAAGAGAGGACCGAGGGTGAGAGGTTGGTCCTCACTTACCCTAAGCTCTGGATCTCCAGCCTCTACTCCATCCAATTCTCCTTCCGCCCATGAGCAATCACGAGGGTCAAATTCTGGAACATCCCTTTCCTGTCTTGTTTCCACCCATGCATTTAGTGGGTGTTCCTCATCAAATAACTCATCAACATCAATTGAGATGATAATGCTTCCCTCTCTGCAAAACGTTGCTCCCAATGACTACCTGCAAAAGTCATTAGCCTTGCCTCGCTCTTCTTTGTCTATCTTTAATGCATTTCAGCTTCAACCTCATATTGTAGTGGCAATAGACCAACTTCTCTAGCCTAGTTGCACTCAACCTGTTCCTCACTTTTGTGTGAATAAGTGAGAAAGTGCTCCAATTTCTCTCACACTGGCTAGATGAAGTGGTCTGACTGAGTACTCTAATAGCAATCCTTGCAAGTGGACTTCTTTGACCAGTCTTGTAGTCTAACATAACCCACCACTCACCTATAAAAAAAACATACAATGAATTAGCACATAATACAAGTGATTTGTCATTTTGTTATGAAGTAAGCATGAGCTTAAGTCTGAAGGTTCTTACCCGGACCCATTCTGGTCACTGCTTCTTTAACATCATAATCTCTGTAGATGTCCAACTTCAGTTTAAATCTGTCCATCTACAGTATAATACAGTTGCTAAGTGTAACTCCAAAAGTATATTGAATACATGATGCTGGAATGAAGTTTTTAACTTGGCCGTACCTCTATCATAGCATCTATTCTTTCGTCCATGCTCCTAGATAATCTCCCGATGACATTGATTGTCCCCTGGAGCACCTCACCATCATTGTGAGGGGAATCACTATATTGATGCCTAGGGTTAAAGAAATACCCTATATGTACAAAACATGTGTAGTAAGTTAGAAATTCAACTCATGCTAATAAGAAATATGCACAATAAGATATAATACATTTACCTGCTGCATGTAAATCATGGTGGAGTGTTGACTCCCATCTTGCATCAATAATCTTCCACCATTTTTTATATGCTTGCGGATGCTTCTCTCTCAACATTTCCTTGGCTTTATCCATAGCCTCATATAAGTAACCCATGTCATTCTTGTCCTCTCCATCAACCATCCTCAGCACTGTACTAGAGGCTCTATTAGCTTAAATAATAGTGGATTTTCTCCCAAAAACGATGGTCACTGACCAAGCAAGAAATCTCATGTGCCACATCTCTGGATTCCTCTCTCAATGTAGCCACATGTGCCAAGTACTCGGAACTGTGTATGAGAGTGCCCAACTCATGTCTAAACTGATGCAGACTCTCCAATGCAATAAATTGTGAGGCAAATCTTGTTGGGCCAGGACGAATTATGTCATGTCCATCTGTGCACTCTCTCATCATATGTAAGATTCTATTGTGTCCATAAATAAAAGTAGTAATCATTTGCGACTTGGACACCAAGTCATGCACATGTTTGTCTTTGCCAATATCCTCCATCATCAAGTCTAAAGAGTGGGCTGCACAAGGGACCCAATAAAGATGATGTCGTTTTGCCATCAATTTTCTTCCAGCTGCCTTGTAACTTGGTTCATTATCAGTGACAACTTGGACTACATGTTCCTCGCCAATTTCATCAATCATCATCCATGAGCCTAAACAAGTAATCTGCATTTTTTATTTGCCCACTTGCATCTATAGATTTCATGAACACTGTACCCTCACTGCAATATACAAGAAAGTTAATCATGGACCTTCTTGTTGTTCCCGTCCATCCATCACACATAAGAGTACAACCTCTTGCCATCCATATATCTTTGAATGACGCCACCCAATCCTTTATCTCAGTCAATTCCTCTTCAAGATATTTGCCATAAATCTCCTTTGGTGTAGGAGCTTTCAAACCTGGGCCTGCCTCACCAACTGAATCTATCATCGTTTGGAAATAAGGACTAGATGTTGTATGGGCTGGGACCCCTGCATGCAAAAACCATTTTACAATGTTTTTAACTGCATGTTTAGCGGAAGCAGCTGTGGCCTTTACCCCTTTCATTGCATGCTTTATGCTGGCTGTTTTGATGAAGATTTCCTTCCCAAAATTGTGTCAAACCCACTAGTTGGTCTCGTTCCCCTCATTGAACCACCTCTCCTGATAGGTGGTGCCGGTGGTCGTGTGACACTATCCCTGATGATGATCCTTCTCTTGTACTATGGAACCTCCGCATGTCATTTCCAACATGGCAGCACGCCGACTCTGCCGTAGTCCTTCTCGCCATCTCTCATTAGGTGAGAGATCCTCATAATCTGTATCATCTGAGTCCTCAACATCAACAGTTCTTGTAGCTGCCTTACTTTTTCCCTTCCCAGAAATCTCTTCATGCAGTTCTTGTTGATGTTGAATACGTATGCCTCTTTTGGTTGTCTTCCAGCCATGTAGTCTTTCATCTCATTCACTAACTCCCGTAGACAATGCTTGCATTTTACTACATTTGTTTCAATGCCTGCAATGTGTTGTTTAGGCGGTATACACCTCCATTCATTTCCTTACCACAGTGGTTACACCGCACTCTCTTAGAGGCAGCATCAATAAGGACACCGTGTTTCCATTCAATGTCTACTTGTGGTTGCTCTTCCTCGTGTCCCTCATCAGCCATACTTGCTAATCCTATAACAAAATAAGAATACAAACACATCATGTGTAAGTATACAATTATAACATAATTATATCTAATATTAACCCTAATTAGGGTGAAATTTAGAGATTTTCTCTAATTTCCCGAAATAAAATAGTTCCATTATCATAGAAAAGGCATGATTAAGTCAATTAAGTGATTGGAACACTTAATGATCTCTAATGTGCTAATACAACATAAGCCCCAAATATCAAACCCTAATAGCCAATTAGGGTGAAATTTGGAGATTTTGTCTAATTGACAAAATGTAAGGGAAGAATAAGAAGATATAAGAAGATTAAACATGTGTACATGTTGTTTTCATTTTTTCAGAATTTATAACTGAATTTCGAAATTAAAAAATGAAATATACCTTAAGAAGAACAACTTCTTCCTTGCTTGAGTAAGATCTCTTGAGATCTACTCAAGAAAATCTCCCTTGGATGTGCTCCTTCTAACCTCTTTCAAACTTGAAAAGAAGATAGGGTTTAGAAGAAAAAGTAGAAGAGGAAGAGAAGAGGAAGAAGAAGAAGAAGAAGAGACAAGAAGAAGAAGAGGAGGAGGAGGAGGCCGGCTGGGAGGAAGCCGGCGGCGGTGGAGGAGGCCGGCGGCGGCGGGGAGGAGGCAGCCCGAGCTGGGGGGGAGGGGGAGCACCTTCCTTCCTTCCTAGGACACCAAAACCTGCATCTTTTGGTGTCCTCGGGTGGGAAGGGGCAGAAATAAGGGGATCGACCTCGGATCAATCGGGATCGACCCTTATCGGGTCGAATCGACGCCGGATCGATCGATTCGACCCGATAAGGGTCGATCCGGCGCCTTAAGTTCAAATTTGAACTGAACCCGGCCGGATCGACTGAATCGAGCCGGGATCGCTCGATCCCAGTTCGACTCGAGCGATCCAACTCAGATCCTACTGAGTTGGGTCGATCCAGCCGGAAATGTGGGGTTTTGGGGTTCTTCAAGGGGGAATCGACCCTTGGGGGGTCGATCCGATCCGGGATCGAGCAATTCTGGCTCGATCCCGGCGATTCTTCCTTCCATGGCCCCTTATGCTGGCGGAGGGGGGGTCCGCCGGTCAGGGGGCCTGACCGGCGCCCCTCTGCTGGCGGAGGGGGGTCCGCCGGTCAGGGGGCTGACCGGCGGCCTCTTCTTCCTTGGCCATTTCCCAAAGGATTTCTGGGAGTTTGCTGGTTTGTCATGGTACGTGCGGCACACGTGCACACACATGCCCGCATGTATTTGACGTGCCTTCGACGTGCGTTCTTGCCCGTTTCACGTGCGTTTGACCCCATTTTTGGAGGGCGTGTGCGTTTCACCATTTCGGACCCATCCGAGTCGTACGCGATCTTTGGCGCGTGTCCGGACATCAATTTTCGGCTATTCGGTGCGTGTATCTCTACCGTTGACAGGCCTTTTTTAAGCGTCATCCTCCGGATCGTTCTTGGTGGACATCCGAACTCAAACCCATTTATCTCAGGTGTTCGAGTGGGGAGGCCGTGGTTCTTTCCCGGACTTTTTCATGGCTTTCCGGGCAAATCTGCCGCCCGAGGTTTGTTTAAATCCCGATATTTTTCGGGTTCACAGGTGCGAACCCTGATACTCTCGAATTTCATTTCATTTATTTATTTTTTCCGCGCGCGCTCGTATTTTTTCAGGGCGATTGGAGTAGTCGTGTACTGGACTGTTCCCCACCGACCGAAGTCGATGTTTCATTTACATCGAGTGCAAAACTCGAATACCTTCGAAGCGTAATGTTTGCTAAAAGACCATATGCCGAAATTTAAAGGAAACAGATGACAAGTAAATTTCCACAATTTCATTCAAGCGTGCTCATGTCATTTATATTTATGACATTTACATTTGCGCCTTTAATGGGGTCTTTTATACCTCCACTGGGCGTTCATACAGCATGTCATATACATGGGTGTCGACGACGCGGTGTTTGTGCCTCCGTAGGACACAGCATGGGGATTACATCGATGTTCGTAACGAGGTGTTTGTGCCTCTGTTCGACATTTACAGGATGTAAAGTTTACATTTGTGCTCACAACGGGGTGTTTGTGCCTCCGTCGGGCGTTCACAAACGTGTCGGGTCCTTGATGCCCGCAGCGGGGTGTTTGTGCCTCCGCCGGACATTTATAGACAAGTCATCTCTTTTGAGTCGACGACAGGGTATTTGTTCCACTGTCGGACAACATTGCCTCTACGTGTGTCGTTTCATTGACAACGGAGGACTTAAATGAAGACGCCGAGAGTCATGTAACAACTTGTGGTGACTTCGCACGGACGAGGCGCAGGAAGGCCCGAACGCGACGGACAGAACACCAAAGGCAGCCAGAGACTTCCTCCCCAACACTCGCTGACCAGAGCTCAGAGCTCCGGGGGCCAAACAGACCAGGCGAGCATGGGCGATGAGCGTGCGGCCTTTTTCTTTAAGCTCTCGCACGTGGGTGTATGGCTTGGTGTTGTTTCCAGGGGTGATGTGTGTTTCTTTGTATCCGCCCCGTTTTTCTGGATTTCTAGGACATTGCCGGCCATTTTCTGGCTTTCTCTCGGACATCCCGGCCGTTTTCTGACCTTACGGGACATTCCTGTCATTTGGTGACATTTCCTGAGAACTCCCCTCGAGTCCTGCTTCAAGTCACGCCCAGGACAGCGCACGCCACTTCATAGAAGCGACGTGGGTCCCGCTCCACCGGATTGGACAAGAGGCGCGAACCGTCAGGCTATCTTTGCCATTTTCCACACCGCAAGGACGTATCTGCAATTTTCCGAGCAGCAAGGGTACTTCTGCAACTTTATCCTTCATGGGGATATTTCTGTAATTTTATCCTTCACGGGGATATTTCTGTAATTTTATCCTTCATAGGGACATTTCTGCAATTTTCTCAGAAGTAGGTGCATTCCTGCAAATTTCTGGCTGACATGAGTATATGTGTACTTTTGATGTACACATACATAAACTTTATATCCCCGGGGGGCTTTGTGCAATTTCACATAAGCTTGGGCCCGTGTACGAGGCACATGCGCAATTTCACACACATACACAAATCTTCTCCTCCCCAGGGGGCCTTTGTGTAATTTTACACAAACCGGGTCCCGTACTGGGGTCTTCATACGAAGAACAAACAGGTCCCCTCCCTCCCAAAGGAGGGGGACTTCTCCTGAGGATCTGCGCGAGAGAATTCTCGAGCGCCAGACAGCCTCAAGTTTGGCCGGGACGCGAAAGCGTCTCGCCAGCGTGGGGGAGGAAAAATCCCTCAGGCGGGGGTCTCCGCCTGAGAGCTTCGCCCCTCCGGAAGCCCCTTTTCTAATGAAGGCCCTGCCCCTCTATTTATAGGGGTTTTGGCGAGTGGTCCGGCGGGGGTGCGCGGCACAGGCGTAGAGGCGGGCTCGGACTGGCGGGGGTACGCGCGCACAGGAGGCCGAACGGGCGGGGGTACCCGCCAGTCAGGGCCCTGGACCGGCGGGGGTGCTGCCTGGTGGGCCCCCCAACTGGCGGGGGTGCGGCCCGGCGGGCCCCCCCGACCAGCGGGGGTGCCGAACTGGCGGGCCCCCTCGACCAGCGGGGGTGCGGCCTGGCGGCCCCCCCGATCGGCGGGGGTGCGTCCTGGCGCCCCCCCCCCCCCCAAACCGGCGGGGGTGCCGAACCGGCGCCCCCCCCCACCCTACCGGCGGGGGTGCGCCCCTGCGCGAACCGGCGGGGGTGCGCCCCTGCGCGAACCGGCGGGGGTGCGCCATGGGCTCCCATTGCCTGGGCCTCCCACGCTTTGGCCATTTCGTGCTTGGAGAGCTCTAGGGATTTCGGAAATTTGTTTGTTGGTTGACGGCCGTACCACACACGTGCACAAGCGCACCCACGTGCATTTGACGTGTGACGTGCGTTTTCGACCATTTCTCGTGCGTTTGACTCCATTTTCGGAGAGCACGTTCATTTGACTTTTCCGAACCCGTCCACGTCGTGCGTGGTCTCGAACGCGAGTCCGGACATCGAGTTTCGGCTGTCCGGGGTACGTATCTCTACCGTTGACAGGCCTTTTGAATGTCATACTCCGGCTCGTTCCAGGTTGACACGCTGACTCAAACCATTTTATCTCACGTGTTTGAGTGGAGGAGGTCGGGTTTTGTTCCTGGACTTTGTGGCTTTCCGGGCGAATTTGCCGCCCGGGCTTGTTTAAATCCCAATATTTTTTTCGGGTTCAACAAATGCCCCCCACGGGATATCCGTCAGAGACGAAGATGAAGGCAGGTGTCCCGTGGCGATTTTCAAACTCTACCCCTGGTCTTAATGACTCGGCGGGGAGTTGGGTTGAAAACCACAGCAATGCGCTTCAACATTTATGTAGCGTCGCCAGCAACTAGGACAACAATTTGTTGTTGCCGGTTAAGCCGGCGATCAAACTTGCTATGCTTCTCGCGCTGAGCCATCAGCTCTCCTCGCTCGCATATTTTTCAGATTTGTTTTCAACTCAAGAGTTCCCATGAGAGGACCCAGGAGAGCACACATCACTTCAGGGAAGTAACATGGTCCCGCACCACCAGGTCAACTCTACGGGTGAGTTTCATCGAATAGCCGCTCCATGGCTTTGTTCGGAGTTGACTTTGGCCTTCTTCATCTGAGTTTTGTCTTTTATGACTTTACTCAGGAATATGATTTCAACATCCTTCTTCCGAGACTTGCCCTTTTGGCTTTCCTCGAAAATTTGGTTTGGTTGAGATTTGACCGATGAGACTTGTCTTCGAGACTTTGCTTAACGACTTATCATTTGGTCGATGAGGCTTGTCTTTTTTAACTTTTCTTGAGATTTCATTTGACATTATTTCCTTGAATTTTGCATTTCTCACATTCTTCAGGACCTGATGTAACATTTTGGTGCTGGGGCTGGCCTTTTTGGACTTTGCTCCGCAGCTGCTTCATATTTTGAATCGCTCTACGAAAATGGCCCGTTAGCTTGGGTAGCATCAGCTTGACCTTTGCGTTTTTGGCATTCTTCAAGATCTGATGCAACATTTTGGGTGCTCGGGCTGGCCTTTTTGGCTTTGTCAGCAACCTGATTTTGATATTTAGTCGAGAAGGCTTGCCTTTTCTGGCTTTGCTCCTCGACCCGCTTTTGTATTTCTTCTTTCTGAGATTTGCCTTATTGGCTTTTCCCAGGCTTCTTCTTGGCATCTTCTGCTTGAATTTTGCATTTCTCGCATTCATCAAGTATTTGATGCAAGAGTTTGGTGTCGAGGCTGGCCTATTTGGGCTTGGCTCAACAACCGCTTGATATTTCAAGTCGCTCGACGGGTGTGACCCGTTAGCCCGAACGACACTTCCTTCCCCTCAGAGGGGTCGGTTTCATTGCATTCTTTCATTTTTCCTTTCATTCATTTTTCATTTCATTTTTTTTTTCACATTACCATCCCAAGCGCCCTTTCGGGTTTTCACCAGGGATGGCCCCCTCTAGCTTTTTCCGGTGCGCCCTTTCGGGTTTTCACACCGAGGGGTTACCCATTTTTGCATGAGGTGCCCTTTCAGGTTTTCACCTCAGCCGGGTTTGAGGCCTTTTTGTCCTTGAACATCCTTTTTGAAGGATGATCAAGTCCGCCAGGACATCTCTATTTTTAGTCCCTTTTTCTTTTCTTTTCTTTTTTTTTTTTGTTTTAGGGCCCGGGGCCAGACCCTGGGGCAATTGATCATGGGATCTGCCACTTTGATTTAGCCTACCATTGCGGTTCGCTGGCTAAGGAATTTCGGCTAGCCTACCACTCCGGTTTGCCGGCTAAAGAGTTTTGACTTGACCGACCACGGCGGTTTGTTGGTCAAGGAGGGGGATAACCGACCTTCTTGGGGTTTACTGGCTAAGGTTTTAGGTTTGACCGACCACGGAGGTTTGTTGGTCAAAGGGGATAGCCTACCTTCTTGGGGTTTGCTGGCTAAGGGTTTAGGTTTGACCGACCACGGGGGTTTGTTGGTCAAAAGGGATAGCCTACCTTCTTGGGGTTTGCTGGCTAAGGGTTTAGGTTTGACCGACCACAGGGATTTATTGGTCAAAAGGGGATAGCTTACCTTCTTAGGATTTGCTGGCTAAGGGTTTAGGTTTAACCGACCACGGAGGTTTGTTGGTCAAAAGGAAATGGCTTAATCTACCATTTCGGTTTACCTACCAAGCAGAATAGGGGCACAGCCTAGCATTTTGTTTACTGGCTGCGCGAAACATGCCTTGATAAGTAATGATTTGATTTTGATTTGATGATGATTTTTTTTTTCACATTACTGGCTCCTGCGCCCTTTCGGGTTTTCACAGAAGCCAGCCCCCTCTAGCTTTTTCCAACGCGCCCTTTCGGGTTTTCACGTTGAGGGGTCATCCATTTTTGCCTGAGGCGCCCTTTCGGGTTTCCACCTCAGCTGGATTTTAGGCATTTTTACCCTCGGGCACTCCTTTTGGGGAGTGACCAAGTCCGCCGGGACATCTCTATTTTTAGTCCCTCCCTTTTTTTTTGGGAACTTGGAGTCCGAAGCGAGGTTGCGGAACCTTGGCTAGGGGATTCACCGTTTGGCTTTAGCCCACCATTATGATTAGTGGGCCAAAGACAGCACAGCCTACCATGGAGGTTTACTGGCTGAGGGGGCATTGCTTAGCCGACCTATTTGGGGTTTATTGGCTAAGGTTTGACTCGGCCGACCACAATGGTTTGCTGACCAAGAAGGAGTTTTAGCCGACCTTTTTGGGGTTTATTGGCTAAGGTTTGACTCGGTCGACCACGATGGTTTGCTGACCAAGAAGGAGTTTTAGCCGACCTTTTTGGGGTTTATTGGCTATGATTTGACTCGGTCGACCACAATGGTTTGCTGACCAAGAGGAGTTTTAGCCGACCTTTTTGGGGTTTATTGGCTAAGATTTGACTCGGTCGACCACAATGGTTTGCTGACCAAGAAGGAGTTTTAGCCGACCTTTTTGGGGTTTATTGGCTAAGATTTGACTCGGTCGACCACAATGGTTTGCTGACCAAGAAGGAGTTTTAGCCGACCTTTTTGGGGTTCATTGGCTAAGATTTGACTCGATCGACTACAATGGTTGCTGACCAAGAAGGAGTTTTAGCCGACCTTTTTGGGGTTTATTGGCTAAGATTTGACTCGGTCGACCACAATGGTTTGCTGACCAAGAAGGAGTTTTAGCCGACCTTTTTTTGGGGTTTATTGGCTAAGGATTTGACTTGGTCGACCGCGATGGTTTGCTGACCAAGAAGGAGTTTTAGCCGACCTTTTTGGGGTTTATTGGCTAAGGTTTGACTTGGTCAACCGGGATGGTTTGCTGACCAAGAAGGAGTTTTTACAAAGGAGAAATTTTTCATTTTTCTTTTCCTTTCTTCTTCTTCTTCTTTTTTTTTTTACCAACCTTGGCGCCCTTTCGGGTTTTTACCAGGTCTGGCCCCCTTTGTCTTTTTCCAACGCGCCCTTTCGGGTTTTCACGCTGAGGGGTTATCTATTTTTGCCTGAGGCGCCCTTTCGGTTTTCACCTCAGCTGGATTTTAAGCCTTTCTTTTTTTTTGAAGTGCGCGCATATGCCCAACCCTAGCTTGATTCGGCTATAAGGGGATCAGAGGGCGGTTGCCCGTGGAATTCATGTTCAGGGCCATGATACATTTTCACAAGCTTGCCATTTAGTGGTGGAAAGGGGCGGTCGCCAGTGTCTGTTGCCAGCGTGTATCCCCCACCTTCATAGACTCCAGTGACCACGTACGGTCCGTGCCAGTTTGGCTGGAGTTTACCACTTGATTTACCTGCCATGACTTCTCTTTACTTGACCATGACGAGGTCACCTTTCTTGAAGACACGAGGCCTGACTAACTTGTCGTAGGCTCGAGTCATGCGAGCTTGATAGGATTGGAGGTGTTGGTACGCTTCCAACCTTTTGCCCTCTAGGTCGGACAGTTCCTCCAACCTTCTTTCGATTTCTTGTCACTCTTCAAGCTGGAGGCCAGTATGGACGGCCACCCTGTAGGACGACATTTCAATTTCTATAGGGAGTATGGCCTCAGCTCCATACACCAGAGAGAAGGGGGAGCACCCCGTGGGGGTCTTGTAGACCGTCCGGTATGCCCAGAGCGCTTCGTGCATTTTCTCCCCCCATCACGTTTGCGATCGCCGACTATCTTGGCAAGCAACTTGCAGAGGGTCTTATTGAAGGCTTCCGCCAGACCATTGGCTCGAGGGTTGTAGACCGTTGACGTCCTCTAGTCTATATGGAATTTAGCCGCCAACGCATATATTGTTTTGTTTTTGAAGGGCGTACCGTTATCTGATACGATCCGATGAGGGGTGCCAAACCTGTAGATCAGGTGTTGCTTGCCAAATTTGGCAACAGCTACCCCGGTTACCTCCCGGAGAGGGACTGCTTCTGCCCATCGGGAGAAATAGTCAGTGGCCGCCAGGATAAACTTGTGGCCGCCAGAGGATGGTGGGAATGGTCCCACGACATCCATTCCCCATTCGGCAAAGGGCCATGTGGGGGCAGTTGGATGCAATTCGTTCGGCGGCTTTCTTGGCACCGAACTGAAGATCTGGCATTGATGACACGTGCGGGCGTATTGGACGCAATCTGTGTACATGGTTGGCCAGAAGAAGCCTTTTAGCTTGATGTTGATTTTCATTTTGTCTCCCGCCTGATGGGCCTCGCACAGTCCGGAGTGGACTTCGTGCATAATGACTTTGGCTTCTTTGCAGGAGAGGCATCTTAGGAGGACGGACTTGTCTTTTTCATGGATAAGTCGGTACAGTTGGTCCCCAATCATTTGATATGACATGGCCCGCCGCAGGAGCTGGACTCTTTCAGCCCGATCCGGGAGTAGCCAACCATTCTTTATTTGGATGATCAGCTGGCGCCAGTCTTCTTCTTGGCTGGCTTCTTCTTCAAGGGCGTTGACCTCTGCATTTTCTAAGTCTGAGTCGTCCTCAAGAACACTGGGCATCAGCCTCCTATGTCAGACGGTTATGCCCAGTTCTCCTTCAGGAGGGAGCTTTAGAGCAGACGCCAATTTGGCTAGCGCATCCGCTTGAGAGTTTTGCCCCCTAGGGACGTGTCCGATTTCGAACAAGTAGAATCTCTCGCGGAGCTTCATCACTTTGGCATAATAGGGGATCAGTTCCTTTTTTCGAACGTCGTAATCCCCCAGCACTTGACGGATGACCAGCTGCGAGTCCCCGTAGACTTTTATGCATTTGATGCCCATTTCGACAGCCAGTTGAAGTCCCACGATCAGCGCTTCATATTCAGCTTGATTGTTGGTCAACGGCTTCATGAGTGCACATGAGTTGTGCAAAATTCCTCCTTGTGGGGTCACCAGAACAATGCCCGCTCCGGAGGTATAAGTTGTGCTGCCGTCAATTTGCTTGAGCACCCGGGAAGCGCCATCAAAGTAGAGTTCCCAATGTGGTAACTCTATGGCGAGAGTATTTCCACTTTCTTGAATGGGGACTTTTTCTAATTGGGTCCCCACCCCCTGAGGGGGTGAGATGGTTTCCTCCTCGGGAAGGTTAAACTCGAGGGGAGAACCAGCCGAAGCGGATGGGCCGCCAGGAAATCTGTCGTACCCTGCCCTTTGATTGCTTTTCTTGGGATTGTTGGAACGCGGAATTTCTTTTCGCTCATTTTTTTCCTTAATTTAATTTTGAGAATGAATTTTGCCCCGGGGGGTTCCGTCCATGTCTTTCGCTTCTGCGGGCGTGCCAGACTGTTTACGAGAAACAGACAAAGAGATTTATTTTACGAGGAGTATTGAGTGTGCACCCTGATACCCTCGAATTTCATTTCATTTATTTATTTTCCGCACGCACTCGTATTTTTAGGGTAATTGGAGTGGTCGTGTACTGGACCGTTCCCCACCGACCGAAGTCGATGTTTCATTTACATCGAGTGCAAAAATTCGAATACCTTCGATGCGTAATGTTTGCTAAAAGACCATATGCCAAAATTTAAAGGAAACAGATGACAAGTAAATTTCTACAATTTCATTCAAGCATGCTCAAGTCATTTATATTTATGACATTTACATTTGCGCCTTTAATGGGGTTTTTTTTGTACCTCCACTGGGCGTTCATACAGCATGTCATATACATGGGTGTCGACGACGGGGTGTTTGTGCCTCCGTCGGACATCACATAGCATGGGGATTACATCGATGTTCGTAACGGGGTGTTTGTGCCTCCGTTCAACATTTACAAGATGTAAAGTTTATATTTGCGCTGACAATGGGGTGTTTGTGCCTCCGTCGGGCGTTCATAAACGTGTCGGGTCTTTAATGCCAGCAGCGGGATGTTTGTGCCTCCGCCGGACGTTTATAGACAAGTCATCTCTATCATGGAAGGAAGAATCGCCGGGATCGAGCCAGAATCGCTCGATCCCGGATCCGATCGACCCCCAAGGGTCGATTCCCCCTTGAAGAACCCCAAAACCCCACATTTCCGGCTGGATTGACCCAACTCAGTAGGATCTGAGTTGGATCGCTCGAGTCGAACCGGGATCGATCGATCCCGGCTCGATTCAGTCGATCCGGCGGTGTTCAGTTCAAATTTGAACTTAAGGCGCCGGATCGACCCTTATCGGGTCGAATCGATCAATCCGGCGTCGATCCGACCCGATAAGGGTCGATCCCGATCGATCCTAGGTCGATCCCCCTTATTTCTGCCCCTTCCCACCCGAGGACACCAAAATCTCTAAATTTCACCCTAATCAGGGTTAATATTAGATGTAATTATGTTTATAATTGTATACTTACACATGAATGTGTTTGTATTCTTAATTTGTTATAGGATTAGCAAGTATGGCTGATGAGGGACACGAGGAAGAGCAACCACAAGTAGACATTGAATGGAAACACGGTGTCCTTATTGATGATGCCTCTAAGAGAGTGCGGTGTAACCACTGTGGTAAGGAAATGAATGGAGGTGTATACTGCCTAAAACAACACATTGCAAGCGTTGGAACAAATGTAGTAAAATGCAAGCATTGTCCACGGGAGTTAGTGAATGAGATGAAAGAGTACATGGCTGGAAGACAACAACAAAGAGGCATACGTATTCAACATCAACAAGAACTGCATGAAGAGATTTCTGAGAAGGGAAAAAGTAAGGCAGCTATAAGAACTGTTGATGTTGAGGACTCAGATGATACAGATTATGAGGATCTCTCACCTAATGAGAGAGCATGGCGAGAAGGACCACGGCAGAGTCGGCGTGCTGCCATGTTGGAAAGTGAAATGCGGAGGTTCTATAGTACAAGAGAAGGATCATCATCAGGGGCTAGTGTCACACGGCCACCGGCACCACCTATCAGGAGAGGTGGTTCAATGAGGGGAACGGGACCAACTAGTGGGGTTGACACAATTTTGGGAAGGAAATCTTCATCAAAACAGCCTGACATAAAGCATGTAATGAAAGGGGTAAAGGCCACAGCTGCTTCCGCTAAACATGCAGTTAAAAACATTGTAAAATGGTTTTTGCATGCAGGGGTCCCAGCCCATACAGCATCTAGTCCTTATTTCCAAACGATGATAGATTCAGTTGGTGAGGTAGACCCAGGTTTGAAAGCTCCTACACCAAAGAAGATTTATGGCAAATATCTTGAAGAGGAATTGACTGAGATAAAGGATTGGGTGGCGTCATTCAAAGATATATGGATGGCAAGAGGTTGTACTCTTATGTGTGATGGATGGACGGGAACAACAAGAAGGTCCATGATTAACTTTCTTGTATATTGCAGTGAGGGTACAGTGTTCATGAAATCTATAGATGCAAGTGGGCAAATAAAAAATGCAGATTACTTGTTTAGGCTCATGGATGAGATGATTGATGAAATTGGCGAGGAACATATAGTCCAAGTTGTCACTGATAATGAACCAAGTTACAAGGCAGCTGGAAGAAAATTGATGGCAAAACGACATCATCTTTATTGGGTCCCTTGTGCAGCCCACTCCTTAGACTTGATGATGGAGGATATTGGCAAAGACAAACATGTGCATGACTTGGTGTCCAAGTCGCAAATGATTACTACTTTTATTTATGGACACAATAGAATCTTACATATGATGAGAGAGTGCACAGATGGACATGACATAATTCGTCCTGGCCCAACAAGATTTGCCTCAAAATTTATTGCATTGGAGAGTCTGCATCAGTTTAGACATGAGTTGGGCACTCTCATACACAGTTCCGAGTACTTGGCACATGTGGCTACATTGAGAGAGGAATCCAGAGATGTGGCACATCAGATTTCTTGCTTGGTCAGTGACCATCGTTTTTGGGAGAAAATCCACTATTATTTGAAGCTAATAGAGCCTCTAGTACAAGTGCTGAGGATGGTTGATGGAGAGGACAAGAATGACATGGGTTACTTATATGAGGCTATGGATAAAGCCAAGGAAAGGTTGAGAGAGAAGCATCCGCAAGCATATAAAAAATGGTGGAAGATTATTGATGCAAGATGGGAGTCAACACTCCACCATGATTTACATGCAGCAGGTAAATGTATTATATCTTATTGTGCATATTTCTTATTAGCATGAGTTGAATTTCTAACTTACTACACATGTTTTGTACATATAGGGTATTTCTTTAACCCTAGGCATCAATATAGTGATTCCCCTCACAATGATGGTGAGGTGCTCCAGGGGACAATCAATGTCATCGGGAGATTATCTAGGAGCATGGACGAAAGAATAGATGCTATGATAGAGGTACGGCCAAGTTAAAAACTTCATTCCAGCATTATGTATTCAATATACTTTCGGAGTTACACTTAGCAACTGTATTATACTGTAGATGGACAGATTTAAACTGAAGTTGGACATCTACAGAGATTATGATGTTAAAGAAGCAGTGACCAGAATGGGTCCGGGTAAGAACCTTCAGACTTAAGCTCATGCTTACTTCATAACAAAATGACAAATCACTTGTATTATGTGCTAATTCATTGTATGTTTTTTTTTTATAGGTGAGTGGTGGGTTATGTTAGACTACAAGACTGGTCAAGAAGTCCACTTGCAAGGATTGCTATTAGAGTACTCAGTCAGACCACTTCATCTAGCCAGTGTGAGAGAAATTGGAGCACTTTCTCACTTATTCACACAAAAGTGAGGAACAGGTTGAGTGCAACTAAGCTAGAGAAGTTGGTCTATTGCCACTACAATATGAGGTTGAAGCTGAAATGCATTAAAGATAGACAAAAGAAGAGCGAGGCAAGGCTAATGACTTTTGCAGGTAGTCATTGGGAGCAACGTTTTGCAGAGAGGGATGCATTATCATCTCAAATTGATGTTGATGAGTTATTTGATGAGGAACACCCACTAAATGCATGGGTGGAAACAAGACAGGAAAGGGATGTTCCAGAATTTGAATCTCGTGATTGCTCATGGGCGGAAGGAGAATTGGATGGAGTAGAGGCTGGAGATCCAGAGCTTAGGGTAAGTGAGGACCAACCTCTCACCCTCGGTCCTCTCTTCTCTTTGCCACGACACTCAGCTATCGTGCCAGAGACATCTAGAGTGCCTCCCACTCAGCCTGCATTAAGAAGAGCTACAACACAAAAAGAGAAGAGTTCAAAAGCCTTAGAGTTAGAAAAAATAACATATGCCAGGCAAAAAAAGAGGAAAGTGCAGCAACCAATTCGTAGTGATGACACCACACAAGATCCAAATGATGATGATGATGATGATGATGATGGGGCTGCCACTGGGGCCACAGGAGCTGGCCAGGGATATGCAGGAGCAGGATATACTGGGGCCACAGGTGTAGGGCTTACTGAAAGTTATGTACCAGAAACAGAACATCAGGGAGGCGGAGGAGAAGGACAAAGGCATGGACAAGGGGGATATGAAGGACAACAACATCATGCAGCCTATGAGTGGCCACCTTGGGAGCCAAACTATAGTTCAGGGTCTACTCATATACCTGCATTTCAGCCTCCCATTTTACCGTACTCAGATATTAGTAGCTCACCTTATGGAGTACAAGGAGGATGGGGACCTTGCCTTCACAAGAACAAGAGCCTAGTGGCCCTAGTGAAGTAACAAGTACATACAAACCGCTTGGTATATGGTGTCCAGCTCCATCACAATCTGGAGAAAGCTCAAGTCAACAATTTACACCAAGAGGGATTCAAATGGGTATGCATGATTTAGCAAATTCCCTCTTTGGTCATAGCTACCAAAACCCAAATGATGGTGGCTCATCTATGTCTGGAAGTGGATGGAAAGATTATTAGTCTTCTATCAAATGTAAGTTACATGTACAATGTCTTAAAATTCATGTTTTATGTACTATGAATGCATGTATAATTGATTTTTGATGCAAATCTTAGTTCTTTCAGGAGTTCAGATTTTTTCTGTTTTTCTTGAATTTTCTTGATTTTTCCTGAATTTTCCTGCATTTTTTCCAAAAAAAATAAACATTTTATAGTCTGGCCGATCCAGGATCGGCCAGACTTCCATGGGATCCAGATGATCTTGATCCGATCCGATCCAGGATCGGATCGACCAAGGTCGATCCCGATCCCGATCCCGATCCTGCCTTCCATGATCTCTATTGAGTCGACAACAGGGTATTTGTTCCACTGTCGGACATATTGCCTCTAGTATGTCGTTTCATTGACAACGGAGGACTTAAGCGAGGACACCGGGAGTCATGTAACAACTGTGGTGACTTCGCGCGGACGAGACGCAGGAAGGCCGAACGCGGCGGACAGAACACCAAAGGCAGCCAGAGACTTCCCCCCCAGCACTCGCTGACCAGAGCTCAGAGCTCCGGGGGCCAAACAGACCAGGCGAGCGTGGGCGATGAACGTGCGGCCTTTTTCTTTAAGCTCGCGCACGTGTAGCTCTTGGTGTGATGTATGCCCTCTACCCCTCTTTTTTTCTTTTTGCAATGGGGGTATGGACCCCTATTTATAGGATTTTCAGGGGTCGCACCGGCGGGGGTGCACGACCCGGCGGAGGGTTCGCGGCACGAGCGTCGAGGCAGATCAAACCGGCGGGGCACGCGAGCACGAAGCCGAACCGACGGGGGTACCCGCCAGTCAGGGCCCCGGACCGGCGGGGGTGTGGCCTGGCGCCCCCCTGACCGGCGGGGGTGCGGCCTGGCGGCCCCCCTGACCGGCGGGGGTAAGGCCTGGCGCCCCCCCCCCCCCCCGAACCGGCGGGGGTGCGGCCTGGGCGGCCCCCC